>OZ010790.1:239974711-241224711 GCA_963932465.1 Maratus speciosus
CCCTACCGCCATTTTGTATTTTACGGCCGCCATTTTGAATATATAAAAACAAAACCTAGCCTATAGCCTTCGGGCCGTTAAGACGAATTAATAGAGACCTCATTCATTCAAACCCATCCAGCCGTTGGGATGATTCGAGGGTATAAAGAAATCCATGTACACAGATATGCGTGAAACACATAACTCTTCTTTTCAGTCGGGCAAAAAGAAAAGTAATAAATAATTTCATAAACCATCACATTTAATTTCAACACCAAAACTTTGTTTTAATTTACTACGCGAAAAAATGTTCATGACAGTCGCATTAAATGGAATATTATAATACTGATGACATGATATTTACAATATTTGGCGAAGGAACAATATTTGGAGATTTATCAACTGCTTCCGGTTAACACTAACTTATCAAATTGGCTGCTTGGCATAAAGAAAGTGAAGCGGTCAACCCGGAACTGTTGAATAACCAACCCGAAACAGTCACATGACTTCGGGTATTATTATAGGGACACATGTATAAACAAAAATAAAAATTCATCAGGTTTGTTTTCATAGCTGTATGTATATTTGGGCAACATGTCTCACTTTCTGTAGCCCGAATTGCTCAAAGCTTTTTTTTTTTTTTAAATGTGCTATAATGGAAAAGTATCTAAATAAATAATTAATAGAAATAACCAATTATATAAACTAAAACATTTTATTTCAAGATTAAAGAATTGTTTTTAATTTCGATTAAAAAGTACATATCCTAGGATAACTTCAGTTTAAATTAGATTGACAGCTTAATATCTCATTCCATAAACCTAAACAAACACAAGTGATTCATTCATCGTGAACCGTAAAAAATATTAAACCATTGAGGTAATCATTCACAAAGTAAGTTCTCCAACAATCAATGGAAAATATTCTTATGACGTCATAGTGTGTAAAATGGTGGCGGTATCGTTTGTTTATGGTTTGAATTCACAAAGATGTTATTTTGCAATGTCTCTTAGTTGCATTACTTTGTTGTCATATTTATCCGCTCAGAACAAAAGCATATTTTGTCATTATTTAGTTATTAAATAAAGAAAAATATTATAAATGTATGATTTGAAAAATTTAAATAATTTTCTTTCTTAATACTAAAAAATAGCATTGAAGTAACAGCGGGTTTAAGATAAATAAGTTTAACTGTTTAATTCTGTCGTATTATTAAAAATATTCTGTATTTATTAGATTTCAGTAAACAACATCAGTGCCCGATTCAACTTTGAAGTTAGAGGAATTACAATGTCATTTCAGGACTTTACTTTTGGAGAAGCTTTTCTAAATTCCACATATACATGAAAACTCTTCAGTGTTACAAATATTATTCCTAGGACTGACATAACATCAGAACGGCGGGCAATTTTACACAAGTTTTTGAAAAATACTTTATATCAGAAATTTTATTAAAAACTGGTTATGTCTTTGTTATAGCGGCCCACACAATTATGATTAAGACAAATTGCAGTCAATTTTGCCAATGTAGTAATCAAGATCGTAAAGCACACGCGTATAATACCATATAATACCATTTCATTAAATCGTATACGATAGTTTAATAGTTTTTACCTTGCTTTAAGTGTGTGATTTATTTATTTTAAAGAATTAACAATCTAAATTGTCCAATATTTGAATTTAAAAAAATGTAAACAAAGATTGAATAGACATGACCGCAAACAGCCTCAAATCCGCACAACACTTGGAAGCAAACAGTGCAGATTAGTGGTCTTCTGCTGTACATAGTTTTTCATAAATGTGTTTCGTTCTTAAAATGTGTTATTTTCATCTATCACAGCGGAACAAGCGAGAAAAACTCATATTCTTGGGACATGAGTTGTACTTATTTTTATATTTAATTTTCCGTCATTTTTGACGGGCTACCTTTCTAGTATTATATACTACCAATATTTAAATTTATTAAAATTATTTATAACTGCATTTAACATAAAATTAACAATTCTTAAAATTAATAATTATTAAACAATTATTTATAAGGCCAATAAAGTTTATTTATAAGGCAGAATACATACAGAAACCTTTCAAATTATGTTCACCTTAGATTTTAACATTTCTTTATGCGATTTTAAACATTTAGAAAAATTATAATTTTAATCAATGATTTTTTTAATCAGTTGATTAAAATCACGACTTAATCACTGATTTAAATTATTTGATTAAATTGTTGACAATTTAGTTAATAGCCAAGAGTAATTTATACAATGAAGAAACAACCAGGCATTTCACCGAAATGGAAAATGAACGGTGTCTTACACAAAGGGAAAACTACCCCTTACCCGCCCCCCCCCCAAAAAAAGAAATTGTCGACTCACCCCAAAGAATTTCAAGACACCGGTTCCCCCCACTGACGTGAAGAAGTGGGAACCGGCACCATTTATGCTTTGCAGAAAGGCCAAGTACCAGTACTCTCTAAAAACATAAGATTTATTTATGTGGTGTTTAAACTATGACTTATATAAGGAAATAAAGAAGTCGTGTAAAAGATTTTGGACACTTACCAGAAGTTTTAAGACGAATAGCAATAAAAAAAATACCACTTAAAATTAAAAAAAAAAAAGAACGCAAGTGGAAATTGAAGTATCACTAGGGAACCTTCTTCCTTACAACTGAGCAGTGTTTCCCAACATCGCCTGCGCATATGAAAACTACGTGTTACGGCATCTTGTGCAGCATCTCACCTGTAGTTACCTTATCTTTACCGAAAATGATCTAGCTACATCTTAGCAATTATAATCGTGTTTTATAAATTTGAATAGTTATCTACTTCACAACTCAGATGCCACAAAAAGGGAAATAAAAGTTAAAAAATGAAGATTAGAATATTTACGATTACACCCTCTATACTATAATATATATAAAAAAAATACAAATCTCTTAAGATTTGAATTTCGTCAAAACATTTTAACACCTTTTTTTGCAAACTGGACATAAGTCATACATTAAGAAAGAAAAAAAAAAACTCTACTCCTTCCTATGCAGGGAAATTCGAACATATTTCTTCATATATTTTAAAAAGCTAAGCAACAAAGATATTTTGACCGATTTAATTAGATAAAACTCTATAAATCGGTGTTTACAAAATATAGGTAGACATTTTTTATATCAATGCTTTCCAAAATTGTTTGTCCTTGACACCATTGATTTAGACTTTCTATATAAAAAAATATAAATATGAATAACAAAAATCAATAAAAAAAAAATAGAGGGTACACGTCTGTAAACTTTTTTTTAAATAAATACTAAAAGAGGATGAACTAGTTACATTTTAACAAATACAATTATGTTTTCTAACTATGAATTACTACGTGCATTACAATTAAAGCGTTTGAAAAAGAGAAACATGTTGAGAAAAAATACGATAAAATTTATTATTCTTGCTATATTATTCTCTACCGTATCTAAATGAACAATGTCTAGCAAGGTTTGAATTTCATGACAAAATTCCGAAAACCTTTTCAGAAATTGGATCTGAGTATTATATTGAACTAAAAACTTCACTTTCTCAGATAAAATGAAATTGGAAAATATTTCTTCATACATTGTAAAAAGCGAACAAACGAAGAATACTTATCGATCTGTATTATACATAATATTATACTTCACTTCTGATCGAAATATATATGGGCTTATTTACTAGTATACATGGACTTATTACTAATATATATGGACTTATTACTATTATTGTCCCATACAAAAACTATGAATGTTTGCAATAAAATTACAAATTATAAAAGCTTTGAATATTTAGAATTTGTTGCATATTATTTCTAAACTTTAGCAACGTGTAGAATTATTTTGGTATATTTAAATGAATCCAGTAGTTTAACTTGAAAATATTCCTCATGCTTAATACTTTTTTGTAATTAATTCGATATTTACTTTAAAATTAATCATTAATGTTGTTTTTTTGTTCTTTATAGTGTAAGAACATGGTGTAGATAAAAAAAGAATTTTAGAAGTATTTTCAGGAAAAATTATTGCTATAAGATGCTCATAAATTATTTTTATTTAAAAAAATGGATATCTACTACACTTAATATTCCGGTACGTAATATTCCCAGAATCCCTATAATTATTTCGGGTAAATATTTAGTTCTGAATTTTTAGAAATTTATTAAATATATGCAACAGAAGTTTTCTAAGGATCTCAGATGGAGGATTCTAAATTATGTAAATAGACACTTCATAAAAGCAATTTGAATAAAGGAGAGCGATATTCAAAAGATAAACCTTAATCCAAATAAGAATCAGAAGAATATTTGATTTGAAAAATATTCAAAATATGTTTTTTAAAGTATAAAATATGAAAAAAATAAAACCAGATGAAAAACTAAAATGAAACAAGAAACTGTCCATTTTAAAATGTCAAGTATTCTCAAAAATTAAATTAAACAAAGTATTTAAAATATATATTTGTACTAAAAAAATTAAAAACTAAGGAACAGTAGATATTTGTTATTTATATTCTATTTGTTATTTAATTTGAATCTCTCTATTCTAAAAAAAATAGCTTTAATGCTGCATCCGCTGCCGTTACTGAATTTATTGTGACCTTCACACTTTCGAATCGCAATAACGAAAACTATTGCATATAAAACAAGTTAGAAATTGTACGTCAAACGTGGCAAATTTGGTGCATTCGTACTGTAACTAGTTTTATAAATATTTTTTCATTTCATATTGTACTGAATGTATATTTTTGTGCACTTCATAACTGCATATCAATTTAATTCTGTTCGAAAGGCTGTAACATCAATAAGATGCTCCTAAAATATTTTTTCCCATTGGCCGTAATGTAACGGAAAACTTTTGACTACTCCCTGTAATTAAACTGTACTTCCGATTTTCATAAAATTTGAAATGACTCGACAAAATTTTGCAGCAATTATATATTTAAAATGTCAGACCTTTCGGTTGGGTAGTTTTTGCTCTGTTATATGCAGACGGACAGATGGACAGACAGAAAGACAGACAGACGGACCTAAAGATGACTATAGGTGCTACGTATTTGTATAATTACGAACACATC
The DNA here is from genome assembly GCA_963932465.1 of Maratus speciosus. Classification (NCBI taxonomy): domain Eukaryota; kingdom Metazoa; phylum Arthropoda; class Arachnida; order Araneae; family Salticidae; genus Maratus; species Maratus speciosus. The sequence goes on from OZ010790.1 coordinate 239,979,783, forward strand.
TAAAAATGAACATTGGTAGATTTATAGAGAAATTTACGATAAACACGCTGAAGTAGGCAAATTTTATATGGAAGAATTAGTTTAACCGATGTTTAATGTTGAAATCGGTCAAAATAGTTCAGTGAAAAAATTTTATGGGATCAAGAAATATGCATGGAAATATAACCATGTATGGCAGGTACATACTTGACTAGATTATGGTATGTAGTGTCCAAGCATTTTAAAAATTTTAACCCTTTCAGGAAAAAAAATCTGCCATTTTGAAATCTCACCTGAATTTTCGAACTATTACAGTTGAAAATAGATAATTGCATCTAGAAAAATTATTTACTTACTTTATAACAACACAATTTTATACAAGATGATTCAAAAAAAGTTTACAAAATGACATGGTAAATCAGGCATACAGCAAGGATAAAAAATCACATAGGAACATAGTGACGCAAAGGCAAACCACTTATTTAGTCGCAAATACGGGGTGTTTCATCCTAACTGATCCCGAGCTGACGGTAATAATTTCGAGAAAAATGAAAACGTTGTAATGAAAATGCACCAATATGTACTTTGTTTCGTGTGAAATGTGATAACATCACGAAAAGATCTGGAAAAACATGTTTCTCAAGCAATCGATGATACCGTAAAGGATTGATGTAATCACAATCCAAAATGGGGGACGTATACTGCTGGCGCGTATAATGCAAACTAATGCAAACCATAATACAATACGAGCCTCGCTCGGTAGTTTTTCAGCGTTTGTTAAATTTTATACTTTTATTTAAGGGGGCTCAGGGCTTGAAAACTTTTCAAAAAATTGATTTTTTTTTTTTAGTATCTATTTTGATTATTCAATTTCTTCTAAACACAGTGCAAAAAACAGCATAAAAATATTTGCATTTTTAACGGAGTTATAAGCATTTATGTAACAATCACTTTCATAGCCGCACCTATTTAATTGCAACTTTAAGTCGCGTTTTCTCAAAACTTGATTTTTGACAACTATCTGTAAGATTTAAAAAAACTATCGGATGGAATGGCTTGAAAAATTTTTTGCATGCCTATAACATCATTATCTATAGAATGAATTAATATATTTTAGATAGCTTAATATTTTGCGTATTTATAAGGGGAAAAAACTTGTATTTTTTAGGGTTTTTAAAATTTTAAAATTTGAGAGTTTTTTTAATAAGGTTTCCTTTGAGTGATAGTTATATCCTTAATTCATTATATGGAGTAAAGTTTCCTGATAATTTTAAAGCAAAAATTAGGTTCTTATGTTAGTTCAACGTTGAGATATCTTGCGGGTGGGGATATGACATCTAAATTTTTTTTCGAAAATTGTGTTATATAGATTTTGCGGTATTTTTTCTTTTATTACATTGAAGTACTTCATTTTATAATTTTATAAGACTACAAAAGTACCTTAAAAATATCAGAAAGTTTAAATTACTTACATTAAGGACTTCTGTTTTTATATGGTTTCGAAGCGAGAGCTCTGTTTACATGTTTTTCGTTATCGATCAAGTCCTGAGCCCCCTTAAATCAACCTGTTTTAAAATGGAATTTTGAAATCAATTCTTCCCCAGCATCCTGGTAAGCTGGAATTATATAAATTATATACAAAGGTGTATTTCTGATGACAATACAACATTATAATATTTTTACAACTTGATTATAGATTAATGCATTAATTTTAAGGAATTTTTCATTTAAGCGGCAACAGGTGATAAATCGCCAATTGCATGGGAGTTGAAAAGACAATGGATTTAATTATGCGCCTAAAAATGCTTGCCAAAATATTCAAATGCACTGCGGAACTGCAACAGAGAAAAAGACTTAAAAGCAGAAAAAATTTATAAATAAAAAAAGAGTGTAATATAAAAAATACGCTTTTATCAAATCAATAAATTTACGATTATCGGATGAGGAATCAATCAAAAAACCAAAAAGATAATTTAAATAATGTTTCATTATTTCTTTCTGGTTCCCTTTTATTGTAAAATAAACAGAGCAAAAAATATATATAGCCATTGGTTAGGGGGTTGAATTCAGAATTAATTAGGGGAAAGCTGTAAATTGTTTTAATCCCTTCAGTTTAGGTCTAGAATGAATATGCTATGTTTCCTCCCTCGTACTAGGTGAGTGTTAGGAAATATGTATAGATTTATAGTAAAAAAAAAACACGTTCTTTTACATACCATGACAGTATCTCCAAACAGCTAACTCTGTCAAAAACATTGTCAATGCAAATGTTGTAGAGCTTAAAATTTTGAGTAAAATGAGTACGTACATTTAATATTTTTGTTGAACATTAAGGTCACAATTCCAGTTTAAAGTTCTAGACCCGTGGTCAGGGGGTTGAACACAGAATTAATTAGGAGAAAACTGGAAATTGTTTTAACCCCTTCAGTTTAGGTCTAAAATGAACGTACGATGTTTTCTTCCTCGTACTTGGGTGAATGTTAGAAATTATGTACATATTTATTTTCGAAAAACACGTTTTTTTTTAATTACCTTAACAATATATCAAAACAACTAACTCTATAAAAAACATTGTCAATACAAATGTTGTAGAGCTTAAAATTCTGAATAAAATTAGTACCATCTTTAATATTTTTGTTCAAAATTAAGGTCGCAATTCTACTTCAAAATTTTTTCAAATCAAGAGCTTGAAGCCAGGAGAGACCAAGTTAACTTAACTATATCTCAAAACTGCGCCCTTAATATTAAACAAAAATATTAAGTATAGGTACTCATTTTACTCAGAATTTTAGGCTCTACAACTTTTGTATTGACAATGTTTTTGATAGAGTTAGCTGTTTTGAGATATTGTTAAGTTAACTTGGTCTCTCCTGGCTTCAAACTCTTGATTAGCGATTAAGGCAAAATTTTGAAATAGAATTGCGACAATTGCGTGCAATGTTTTTGGCAGAGTTAGCAGTTTAAAGATACTGTTACGGTATGTAAAAAAACGTGTTTTTTTACTATAAATCTATACATATTTCCTAACGTTCACCTAGTACGTGGGGGAAAACATAGTATATTCATTCTAGACCTAAACTGAAGGGAATAAAACATTTTCCAGCTTTCCCCTAATTAAGGTGTCTCAGGACTCTTAAAATTCGAAAAAATGAAAATAAAGCACCATTTTCAACATTTAATATCTTGAAATGTATTCGATATTAAGACACAATTTTAAATGGGAATGAAAGATACAAGTATGTTCTTTCATTTCAAATATTTGAAAAATTGCAAAATGCAGAATTAGGGCTCAAAACTGTCAAACATTTCACGAGCGGAAAATCGGCATAACAGCTTATGCGCACGATTACAAAATAAATTTTGGACCCAGAATGAAAATTTTGGTTTTGTTGGAAAAAACTTATACCTCAGATTATAATAATTACACTGAACCTAAATAAATTTGTATTTAAAGCCATTTTATATTTTTAATACAAAGTTGTATTTAGCTAATGCAAAATTTAGAAAATTTCAACAATATAAATCCCTAAAAAAATATTTTCTTTTTACAATAAAAAAGAAATTTTAGGTTCAGTTTATGCAGACTAACATGAAACATATGTTTTGAAAATTTCATGAAAAAATATTCAGAAGTGTTTGAGATATCGTGCGCGTTAAACACCATTTGGAGAAAAATGACTTCAAAGTTTTGGAAACACGGCTTCAGCTACTGAGCGAGTATAATTCTAAAAATCATAACTTCTGTTCTAATGGGAATTTCAAGATACCAATTATATCAAAATGTTCAGAAAACACAGAAGTTTAACATCTAAGAAAAATAAAAATTTCGAAATTTTTAGAGCTTTAAGAGTCCTGAGACCCCTTAATTCCGAATTCGACCTTTTTTTGCTCCCCTACCACTGGACTAATAGTATATTTTAATAAATTCATTTGGATTGAGCTCTCTAGACGCGTAAAAAAGCATTGAATTTTTCATGATCGAAGTCGTTTCCCACTCCAAATTAATGTATTATAACGGATATATTAAAAAAAAAAAAAATATGAATTGCACTAAAAAAAAAAAAAAAAAAAATTGGCGTTCTTATCAACATGACCATTGAATGCTTATAAAAAAAGTGTTTTTTTTTCTGGTACTCCGTCTCTAGTGAATCCGTCGACCACTTTCCATAAACTAAACTATCGCCAAACTATTCGCCAGACTCTATGCTGGAAGTGTATCATGTAACTTACATAAATACCCTTGATACCACTTCAGCAGGTTATTATTTTATTTTATTGTCATAAAAAATACTATTATTTATATATTTTGATTATTATTATTATTTTATAAAATGCATATATATATTTAGAGTGTGTTCTTACGTGTAGTTATTTTGATTATTATTATTATTATTTAATATAAATATACTCATGTATGTATTTATGCTATAAGGTCTTAATAAGAGAAGGACCACACAGTGAGTCCTATCTGTAGAGGGGATCTTTTCAACGAGTCACGGAGTCTGCAAGCCTGACAATAGCTTGACATAAAATACCAAGTCCTATTTATGACGGGATACTACTTTATTTATGATACCTAATAAAACAGACCACACAGGCGAGACCCGGAGTCCAGAAACCAAGATCGCTGAAGCTCAAGGGGCGGAGTATGGTATACCCCGGAAAAAGTGCAATACCGAATCAGAGGTTTGCAGGTTGAAGGGAAAAGAGGGGGTCAGCAAGGCTGACCGTCCATTCGACGAAGGGGGCAGAGCAACCTCTTTCACATTGTCATCACGAGGTGATGTCGTAACTGAAGGAAGAAGTGACAAGCAGTTCAGTTTGAGTTCCAGGAACATGATGACTTAAAATAAAGATTCCGATTCGAGTTCTTAAAATATGAAGTCTTAGAAATAAAGAGAGTGATGCGAGTTCCTGAACTAGGATGTCTGAACAGAGATGAAGGCGAGCTCCCAGACTATGATGTTTTCCAGAGACGCGTTCCAGCTCTCTCACCCGGGATGGTTTTTAAATGATTGAGTTCAGCTTCAATGTTCTAAGTGTTTTAAAAGAAATTCTACGACGATGACGACTTATTCGGGTCGTGTTTTCCCGTTAAGGGATGGCCCTATGATAAACTGTCCTCGGACTTTACTGCATCATTAAGTGTTTTAAATTAGTGAACGTTACCGAGAGTGTAAAACAAAGATCACTCAATGTGCCAAGGATTCAAGTGTGACCTTAACCACAAGTGATCCCTCTCTACAGAAGGTGTGTTCTCTTTAACTTTTTTGTATTCCCATTGTTTTAATAATTTATGTTGTATTAGGGAGGTACAATTTATGGTACTCAAGCAATTAAGTATTAATTGTAATGTTAATTTAAAAGGTAAATGTAATGTAATTACTAATTCAATTCCGTTCTTTGGAACGCTGGTGTCTTATGACAATTCTATTTTGTTTATTTTATTATTTTGTAAATATGTATATTAACTGTAAATAAACCTTTTGTTTATTGTTAACTTTTGGCTATGTTTTTAATACAACATGACTCCATTGTTTTACTTTAATGTAAGTTTTATTTCAGATGACAGTCTGCTTTATGATGCTATTTATGCGTAGTTTAGATAGGTTTTATTTAGATATAACTGCGCCGTCTATACGCTATTTCTTCACTAAAATTACACAACGCAGCTTGGGGCGTTTTGGAGATGTGTTTCCTCCCGCCTCAATTTAAGATAATTAAGGTTAGTTTAATTATCAAGAATATCCAGGACCAGTATTATATAATTACGATCACAAATGTTTGTCTATAAATTGTAATGTTTAAATACCCACTATAATAATTCAGGTATTTCAGGTTCAGTAATTGAGGAGTAGTTAACCTCTCTTACTCTTTATGGTAATCTTCCCCCATTTACCATACTTATTTTCCCCCACTTTCAAGGTATGTTTGGGTAGTTAAGTTGGTTCCGGTAAATGGACCTGGATCTCCCCAACACTCTAATGCCCAAGAAGCATATGGAAGAATGTTGCCAATAAAACCTTTAAAAAGAAATATGCAGTGGGAATATTCTCTATGACCTTTGACAAAGACGCCGCCGCTGATAAGCTTCTTAGCTTTACCCAGGATGCGCTACTTGGAGGCGAGCTTATTATTGCACCCCTTGAGTTCTTTCGCCGCTCCTAGGATCAAACGAGGGTCCTCGATGTGTCTCTCAATGGGAGAAATTGTGTACGAGATTACGGAATCACCATGATTACAGCTGATTCAGCTGATTACTATGATGACATGTGATTATACCTGATTACACATAGATTACAGCTGTTTACACTTGATTACAGTTGATTTCACTTGGAAATACGTGATTACACTTTGATTCCATCTGATTAAATTACTAAACTTTATGATTTAACAGTTTTATTCGATTTTACTGCCTTCCAAACATCTGTTTTTTTTTTTTTTTTTTTTTTTTTTTTTTTTTTTTTTTTAGATTTGTTCAAAATAAGAAAATTGTATCAAGCAGGACGATGATTTGTCTATCACCGTTCTGCCGACAGTAGCGTAGCTAAGGGGGTGGGGTCTGAATCTCACCCCAAACGATGGGCTCGTACACTAAATCATGAATTATGAAAGTAGTAACTTCTGCTAAAACGGCATTTTTTTTTTTTTTTTTTTTTTTTTTTACATGCATTTTTTTAGATTTGTCCAAAATAAGAAAATAGTATCAAGCAGGACGGTGATTTGCCGATCACCGCTCTGCCGACAGTGGCGTAGCTAAGGGGTTGGGGTCTGAATTTCACCCCAAATGATGGACTCGTACACTAAATCATGAATAATAAAAGTAGTAACTTCTGCTAAAACGGCAATTTTTTTTTTATTTTTTTTTTACATGTTAACTTTTTAGATTTGTCCAAAATAAGAAAATAGTATCAAGCAGGACAGTGATTTGCCTATCACCGTTCTGCCGACAGTGGCGTAGCCAAGGGAGTGGGGTCGGAATCTCCCCTTTAACGATGTGTCCGTACACTAAATCATGAATAATAAAAGGACCGTATTTTATGGAAGAAACGCCGCGGCGTTTACGAGTTTGAAAGTTTTTTTTTTCCAATGCGGCGTTTACACCATGTGCGGCGTTTACGAGTTTGAAAGTTTTATTTTCCAATGCGGCGTTTACACCATGTGCGGCGTTTACACCATGTGCAGCTTTTAAGATTATTTTTTTTTTCGCGCGCATGAAATTGGGATAAAATAAAAATTCCTTAAGGCAGTTCTTCAAGCCTCCTCTCAACAACGCGGAACTTTCTGGCACATTTTCTGATATTTTTACGTAACGGCATAAATATGGAAGGTCTGACTATTGAAACGATTTGAAATCGCAACAGATTTTCCCTTTTTTGATAAATATTTTTTTTATCGAATTATAAGCAATTCTGGTCATTTGACGCAAGTTTTTGCCTTTCTCGGGCTGCCAGAGCGGGAATTCAGTTTAAAACGTCCACTTAGACAGTATTTTCTGAAAGAACTTCTATCGTTACCAAAAAATAGAAAAATCTTTACGATTACATAGTTTGTTGGACTTCTGCTTAGTTTTAAAATTACATAAAAATATTTAAAACCTGATTTAAATACTTTAAATAAAATTTTAGACCTCTTAACTTATTAAAAATGAGGCACCTTATATTGTCCAGAGAACTTTGATTAAAGTTGGGTCAATGTAGCTTTCGCACGATTGCGGCGTTTACGATGTTTTTTTACTTTATTGAAGCCAATTTAAGGAATGCGATGCTTACGATGGGTGCGGCGTTTCTCCCATAAAATACGGTACTAACTTCTGCTAAAACGGCAATTTATTTATTTATTTATTTTTTATCAAGCAGGACGGTGATTTGCCTTTCATTGTTCTGTCGACAGTGGCATAGCCAAGGAGGGGGGTCGGAATCTCCCCCCCCCCTAACGATGGGTCCGTACACTAAATCATGAGTATAAAAAACAGTAACATCTGCTAAAACGGCAAAAATTCCGAAATTTTTCGTTTTAGCAGGTAGAATTTTAAACTGTTTCTTTCGTCGGAACCATTATTTTTTTTCCGTTTAATACAGGATTCCATTATAGACGTTATGTTTTCACATGTATTGTCTAAAATTTATCCACTCTATAATAACCAAGGGTGGATCCAGCACTCAATTTAGAGGGGGTCACGGCTCTTATTTTGAGGGGGCAAGGGTCACTTCAAGATCAATTTTTATATTGAAGGCTATTCTCAAATTAAAACTAACGATTTTTCTGATACTTTCGCGAATTCATTTTCATTCCAAAATAAAAAATATTTGCATTAGTATTCGTTAATATATATATATATTTCATTCAGATACCAAGAAATCGTAGCATTTCCCATTTACTTATAAATGCGAAGAATGATTCAGAAATGTTGTCAAGTTAGCATTTTAAGCCAATTTTTAGGACTTGAGAGCCACAGAAATGTCATCATGAGAGAGCAATTTGGATTCGCGTCCGGAAATTTAGTTTTAAATGCCAAATTTTATGGAATTTTTGGAAAGATTCTTCGCTTTTATTGAAAAATGGAAAACAGTTTCGATCACATAGTTTCCGAATAAGTGCACTTTCAAATTTCTTGAAATTTAAAATATTTTCATGGATGTATCAGAAATTACCTAATTTTGATTAGAGTAGAAGTTTAAAGAGTCTGAGAGATTCGCATTGTTGAACAAATTTTGGGGGAGGGGGGGGGGTCATGACCCCAGTCTCCTTCCCTTGGATCCGTTACTGATAACCGCTTGAGAGCATAAATGTACTATAGTTAAATCTACGACATTAGAACATGTCTGTAACGAAGCGTGCCATAAATGGAAGAAATTTAAAATTTGACGAAACTAACACCGTACAATTTATGCCCGCTAATATAAAAATTTGTATAAAATGGAACTTTTGTCCAGACCTTTGCGATTCCTTCTTTGTAGCAGTAAAGCCCGTGAAAATGAAAAACAGAAACATTTCATGATCCCGATGATGAAAGGATGGATAATCATAGACATACTCTGGCTAAAGCGGATACCTGTTTAAAACGGTATTTTTACGATGTCTAGTAATTGCGTTTTCAGAGATGTTATTGTAACTAGATAAAGTGTAAAACTTCATCAACGGAGATTTTGATGGGGCCAGTGTTGCTAAAACGTACAGTAAAAAACAGGGCCGAAACTAGGGGGATGCAGAGGGGGCATGTGCCCCAAGCGTCAGAACGAAAGGCGAGAGGTGGAGGGAGGCGCCAAACGAAGATTTTGTTTTTCATTTCATACAAAAATGTATGTATATTATATATATATATATATATATATATATATATATATATATATATATATATATATATACATGAAAAACAAAGAAACTCGCAAGCTAATGTTAAACCTATGAGAGCCTTCTTTTCAAATTTGTGAAAGTGAAAGTAACTTTATAAAAACTTATATTTATAAGTTAACTTATATTTAACTTATATTTATAGGTTTAGTAACTCTTCAATCGGGAGAATGAATTTTTCTGTTTAAGACAGGATTACATTACAGGTTCTGTTTTCATAGGGTTTTTTTTTTCTTTATCTATGACAAGTTTTGGACCTATTCCGAAAAGAAATCCTGGCTGCGGAACTGTCTGCCGAGCCAAGCCATAAAAAGTAACCCAGCGTCAAACAAATGCAAAGAACTTATCGATAGACAGCTTAACTGCTTATTATACAGGATACAACTTTTCCATGTGAAATCGAATAAACATGGCAAAAAAAATTCTGGTTTTTGAGTTCATATGTCTTACACTTTGCATGCACAGAAACTCGCAAGCTAATGTTAAATCTGTGAGAGCGTTCTTTTCAAATTTCTCACTTGCATTTTAATATCTTTAAATAATTTTGTTTTCTTAGTTTATCTGAGATTGATCTTTAATGTTTCTAGTTTGTACGTTTTCGATTTTAGAAGATTTATTTTTCGCAATCTGCTCTGAAAGTGACAAATAACTTTATATATATATATAAATATGCAACTAAAATCGAAAAAGTAAATAATGTTACAAACCAACCTCAGCTCTTCCAAGACAACATTCCAAATAAAACATTTAAAAGAAAGCGAGAGATTTTAAATAGAACAATCCCATAGGTTTAACATCAGCGTTCCAGCTTCTTTGCGTGACTAGTCACACAAAGAAACTCAACGTTAATGTTAAACCTATGGGAGAAATCTTTATATATTTCTCGCTTATATTTTAATATTTTTAAATGATTTGTTTTTGCATAGAATATCTGAGGACGATTCGATAGATACCCATCGTTGTACATTTCGATTTTAATTAGTTTTTTCATACACAAACACTTTCATTTTTGGAACCGGTTCTGAAAATAAAATTATCCTCATTTAAAAAAAAACTAATCAAAATTTAAACAAAAACACGACAATGGGTATCGACCTCGGGTATCGTATACAAAAGAAATTATTTTGTATACGATAATTTAACAGTAAATTTTGAAATATTTCGAGAAATCTAAAGATTGCTCTTATAGGTTTAACATTAGCATTCAAGTTTGTCAGAGTGACTGAAAGGGTTGAAAAACACTCGCACACTAATGTTAAACCTATGGGAGCGTTCTTTTCAGAATTCTCACTTGAATTTTTATTTTTTCATAAATGTTGGTTGAAGTCAATGAGTCGATAGCTACCGTTGTGCGTTTTTACTTTTTCGTTGCTTTTTTTTTTTTTTTTCATACGAGTGTACTTCGCCTTTGTTGGCATTTTTCTCGGTATTTTTACAACTATCGTAAAATATGTGAAAATGAAATCTGTCTATAACGGAATCCCATTTTCAATTAAAAACATTGCATGTTGCCCTCGATATTCCCAAAAGAAAGAATACCGACAATTATACTTTCTATGACGGAAACCTGTATAAAGCGGAATTTTTTTCGGATTGTTTCGATTTCGTTATTTGACAAGAATAATTACGTAGTTCAGCCTAGAGGTCGGCACGGGCCGGACGGGCAGAATTAGGAAAATTTTTTCAACGGGCCGGGCCGATAAACAAAATAAACGGGTGGGGTCCGTCCGGTAAAAAAATTGCACGTGCCAGCCGGGCCGATAAAAAAATTTAGCAGTCCTGCGACCCGATATAAAAATTTAAACGAAGCCGACAAAATGAGCTATTTTCAATGAATATGACTTTCGCGAGAATAAGTATAAATGTGCGTCACGAACCAATGCTAGTTTGACAACATCAATACAGAAATGTAACATGTCCAGTGTAGAGATCGGCATCAGAGAGCTACATGATGTCTGACCTTGGCTCTTTTTTTTTTTTTTTTTTTTTTTTTTTTTTTTTTTTTTTTTAGCAGATTTGTGCTGGTCTGAGATCAGGCTTGCATTTCTTTTTATACATGGTCAAGCAGGGCCGGAATTGTTCTCAGTATGTGTAGGGTAGGCAATGTGTTTCGTAAAAATATTAGTAGCGATAAAGAACTTCTGTTAACGTACTTTTTAGAAATATACCTTAAGGTGGTTCTAAAATTCACTGCTCACCAACTCAAAACTTTGACACATTTTCTGACTAATTTTTAACTGTGAAGGCATAAAATTGACAATCCTGACTATTGGAGGGATTTGGAATCGAATAGCGTTTTCCATTTTTGATAAATAAATCACTTGTCGAGTTATAACAGATTCTTATCACGTGCCTGATTGTTTTTTTTCCTTTCCCGTGCAGTCGCTTCCTGAAATTTTATTCAAAACGCTAAATTAGCCATTATCTAAGATATATTGCCTTTATCAAAAAAAGGATAACGTCATTCGATTACCAGTTTCTGAATAAGAACACCTGTCAATCTTATGCGTTTCCGAAAAGAAATAAATTAAGAAATGTGTCAGAAAGAAACTCTTTTGGATTTGAGGAAAGCCTTAAGGGGGCTGGTCACTCAGCTTCGAAATTCTGCTCCGTAATGTTAAGTCTATGGACTTTTGAGGCATTCGTATATTTCAAATATCTTCTCGGGGAATTTCATATTTTTAACATCTTTTTTCGGTGTACTCTTCTTAAAGGATATCTCTTTTTTTCTTAGCTTTCAAAATATTTCTAAAATCTACGCTGAATTTAATATTTTATGTGTCAAAAGCGGGCGAACTGTAAGTACGATTTTAACACTTCATATAAAATTAACTCTATACGTTAGAAATACGAGGGTCACTCTGAAATTTTTGAGATACAACTAGGTTTTTAAAGTTATACTTGCAGAATTTTAGGTGTGTTCAAAGTAGTCTCCTCCAGCATCAATGCACTTTTGTAGACGAATTTTCCACTGATTAAATGCCTCAAGCCATTCATTTCTTGGAATAGATGAAAAAATGCATTTATAGCCACATCAATCTCTTCTTCTGAATGAAAACGCCGTCCACGTAAGTTCTTTTTTAGATTAAAGAATAACCAAAAGTCCCACATAGCTAGATCAGGTGAATACCGCTGATATTCTATCACTTTAATTCGTTTTTGTTTAAGAAACTCAACTGTTAATCCGGCTGTATGTGAAGATGCATTGTCATGGTGAAGCATTAGCCCCCTAACATTCACTTCTTGTAGAATTTTTGGAAGACATTTAGTGGTATACCAGTTTGCTGTTACTGTCTTCTGTTCTTCCAACTTGATGGCTTTGACCAATCTCGTACTTCTGAAGAAAACGGCATGTATCACTTTTTTCAGTGTGCGTTGTCTTTTCACCATTATCGACGTGGGATCATCTTCAAAGACCCACACTTTGCTTTTTTGACGTGTTGGAACGTCAAAAAACGGTATGTACGTTTCATCACCCATTACAGTTTTAGAAATAATGTAGTGGCCACCATCATTTAGCAATTTAAGAGTTTCTTTACTGATTCTGACACGCTCCTCTTTTTAGTGCTCAGTTAGATTATGGGGAACCCAACGGTAAACTACTTTTTTCATATGCAATTCTTCATGAATAATTTTGTGTATGGCTGCGGATCCAATGTTAAGTTCCTTCTGTATCATTTGATAGGTATAGCAACTATCATCCGTTAACATTTTTCGTATGGCAGACACATTATCCGGGATTACTGCCAACGGCGGCCTTCCTGTGTGTTCTTCATCCTGAAGAAAATTGCGACCTCTGCTAAATTCTTTAAAACATCTGAATACAGTAGCACGAGCTGGAGATTCATCACCAAATGCTAATTGCAACCGTTGAACGCACTCTTCTTCATTTAATCCTGCTTTAAAATCATAGAAAATCATAGCTCGAAAATGTTCTCGCGTCAACTCCATTTTCTCTTCTGTTTAAAATTTATTCTACGCTAAACAAGTTGAAGTAAGTCAGTAAAAAATCGTCTGCTGTGTTAAAATACTTTGTATTTTAAAATTAAACCGTTAATTTTATTTTGTAAATTCTCGTCTGCGCGTATCTCAATAATTTCAGAGTAACCCTCGTATTTTGAGAACTAAGAAAAGAGACATCTTTTAGGAAGTGCAAACAAAAAATAGAAGTTAAAAATATTAATTTCCCGAGGGGATATTTTAAATATACGAGTGCATCAAATGTCCATAGACTTTACATTAAAGAGAAAAAAATCGGAAGCTGAGTGACCAGCCCCCTTAATAAATGCCAGTGAAATATTTTCACGAATCTACTTTTTATTATACAGCTTCAAAAGATTTGTTTTTTTAATCCTTTTTTTTTTCTAAACTACATTAATTTTTTAATGAATCCTCATTTTAATGTTGATATTACGTCTAAGAATCTACGTAATCATTAATGTTCCTACTGTGTATTTTCTGTCTTGGGAACACATCTTAATTTTAAAACGTACTGTAAAATTATCCCATAAATATGTATGCAGTATTCTTTAAAGGAATTATATGATAAGAAAATTCTGAATTTTTTGTAGAAATTGTATCGGGCCAGGCTCCGGCCGACCTTTAAGGGTGTATTCCAATCCAAATGGCTTATTTTCTGATTCATTTTTAAATTCATTTTTGTTCTCAAACGCATCAAACTGGCAAATTCTCTTATTTGGAAACTATACATAATGCGCCGTGCCTCTCGATTTTTTGATAAATGCAGAAAATATTGTAAAAAATGCTGTTAAAGTGGGTGCTTTGAACAGAATTTTCCGAAGCGGGAGATCTGGGAATGAAAAAAAAATAGTCATACTGAGAAAATATCAAATCATCAAATTATCTCGCTTATCTCTCTTTTTTCATCTGCGAGCTCGCCTTTCTGGCATTTCTGCTTTTGTGTCTTCCCGCAATCCCCAACTTCCGTCTAAACTGAAGACAGCGAGGAAGACAGAATGGCGACAAAATAGATTTTTCTCGAGATTTTTAATTCGTGATTATACATGATTATACTATGACTATATCGATTACAGGTGATTACATTAAGATTTTATTGATTACCACCGATTACATGTGATGACATGATTACGCATGTTTAAGACTTGATTACAGTATGATTTCACTGATTACAGGAACGGTTGTACGAGATTACACCCCACTAAGAGACCCCTCGAGGGTCCTTCTGTATGGAAGGTCCGTGTGCGGACCACTGGACCATAGGTGGCGATGACCAACTCTTTCAAAAAACCTATATATCTATTATACATATAATGCATCTCCATACCTATAAGGGGGTTACCATAGGGGGGACCCAGTTCCAAATGCCGCCAAGTTTGTCGCCAACTTGGCGATATCTCTAATATTTCGCGAAATTTCCATAGACTTCCATTGTAAACCAATACGGTTTACTTGCTTACAGAAAATCAACAAATTGAGATATTTTAATGCAACAAAAACTAATATTAGCTTAAGGGATTATATTAATTATATTTAAAAGAGTCCAAGTAAGTTAAATTATGAATAAAAGTAACATTATACAATACTTAGCATGCTTTCCCAAATATAAATTTTAAGGGAGACCAAACTGGTCGCCAAGGGCGGCTAGTTTAGTGTATATATGAATGTGAACTGTAAAAAATTTTTATTTTTATGAATTGCAAGACTCTATTATCAGAAAATTTTATACGATAATATGAAAAGAGTGCATTTGATTGTAAAACAGTGCGTCTGATTATAATCATTAAAATTCAGGAAATTTCCTTGACGAATTATCATAATTTCATTAACTTTTCCGGTGTATACCCGTATCATGAAGTTAGGGAAGGGGTGATCAAAAGGTGTCGTACATTGGATATTTAATCATTTGTTCCCGCAACACCGAAGAAATCCGTAATCCAGTAATAAGACTAAACCGATACTTATTAGTCAATGATAAATCATTGGACTCAAATTCTTTGCATGAAACTTTAATTAAGATGAAATTAATCTTGTGTAATACAGAGACAGAGCATAACTCCAGCATATGGGTGGGATGGCCACGTAATTTAACAGGTTTCTTAGAGTTGTAGTCTACAACATAGGTCTCCAGCCAAAAGCGTCGAACAGAAGTAAACTTACTAGAAACAGAAATTCTGCTTTTTCAGAATTTAGTGTCGCCCCCGATGACAAAAGAAAAAAAAATATGTATATGAATATAGATAATACAAAACGTATTTCAGTTTTAAAACTTAAAACAAACGCTTTTATTTTATATAAAATGAAGAATCCTCTGAAGAATTCCTCATTTACGATCCAATCTTAAACAATGCCTGTACACTATTCATATGATGTCATTATCGCTGAATAATAAAATGGAATACTTGAGTTGCCAAAATTAAACAATTGACGCTAAAAACTACAAAAAATAAATTAATATCTCAAAAATAAATTAAGATGCAGTTTTCAGATACATTGCATCACATTTTTTTTTCCAATACGACGGTATAAAAACTGAAAATATGCGATGCTTAGAAGTTAAAAATTTGTAGTAGAGTATTTAACAGTACAATAATACGTCTGCTTTATTAAAAAAAAAAAAAAATTGAAAAAGCTTTGTAACATCAGTTGAAATTTTTCTATTATATGTAACTATGCATCGCAACATTTATTTCAATACTTTTTCTCTTTTAGATCAATCGTCGCCGTTTAAGAGTGCAATTGTTATTTTACTCAACGAAATAACATAAATCAGTAAGACGACATTAAAAATACAGATAAGCGTCGAATTGAAAAATCCACCGCCCCCTGAATACTAGGCCTGAGCGCTCACACAAAAATGGCGGAAGCCGAAGTCGGATTTTTTTTCTGCCTGTGTACGATCCCTTAATTATTCGTACCAATATTTTTTTAAGTTTTTTCCGCTTTATTTTTCTGAGATTAATCAAGTCCGAGAAATCTTTTATAAGATACTGGTGTCTACATTTAAGGAACCGTACCAACGTAAAAAAAAATCCAATTTCGGCAGCCGTCATTTTTGTGTCAGTGCTCAGGCCTAATATTCAGGGGGGCGGTGGAAAAATCACTTGATGACGTAACAAAAACGTATAACGCATCTGACGTCAAGTGAAGCTAACACTACGATTTTCCAATTTTGGCGTAAATAGTATAGTTTGGCGACAGTTTTTTTTATAAAAGTGGTCGTCATGATAGCGGAAAAGTATCCTATTTTTACTTTTATTCTTCAAAAAACAGAAAAGTGAAAGTTATTATACTGAAAACATCATTAAGTTACGCATATTTATTTCTACGACTCGTAGTCTTAACCTGTTGAAAGTGAAAAGTCTTTGGAAAATGATGTCATAGTGGTGCAAAAGTGGAAAGAAAAAAAGATGTTCTAAAGGGTTTCAGTTTTAAAGATAAAAATGCTTGTTTTCATTTAAATATAATATCATTTATTCCGGAGAGAAGTGGCGGTAGAAGTTAATTCCGAAGCTTTCATTCGAGTACGTAAAAAAAAAAAAAAAAAAAAAAAAAAAAAAAAAAGATTTTAACGCAAAAAAACCTTTGTATATAGCAAGAATTTTTGATTGTTATTGATAAAAATATAAAAAATATATAAGAATCATCTAATATGATTGAATATGCGATTGATCTGAATATGTGATCATCTCAGGCATAACTGAGTACCATTCTCCATATTTTATAAAAATTTAAATGATTATTCTTCAGCAATCGTTGTCCAAGTGAAAAATTGCGACAAAAATAAGCTATTTCGGAGATATGTGATAAGTTTGGCAGAAAATTTGTCTTAAAAAAAAATGCAACTAATTTTGCACCGAGGTGTATCGCAAAGGCATCAAACTTTAGTGGTGTTTGTAACAATATGGTAGTGATTTTAAATATAAGAAAAGTATAAACGCAGTAATCTATCAAGAAATATTAGCATATTTATAAAATGTTTATAAAAATATTTAAGTTCACGAAATCAATGTTTGGTAAAATAATTTAATTTCTTCTTGCCAGTTTAAATAATTTTTACCGTATTTTTGACGTACATATGCCCTTATCTAGTGCTCGATTTAATAGAGAGCCCAGGCCGTTGGTGGCATCTTCAAGATAATTTTTTATTATGTTTATGATAAATGATTGCTAGCACGGGCGAGAATTCCGATTACGGAAGATTAAATATAAAGAAAAATTGCTTGCAATGTGCATGTTTTAACCATAGAAAACGAGTATTCCCGAATTAGCGACCAAGCTAGATCGGTTTATTTTACTGGAATTAGTATAGTCATCTAATTTTGTCAAAATCGTTAGAGCCGTTTTCGATATATAGCAACATTTTCAGTGCTGAGTTCGTTTTAATCGATCAAAACGAACTTTCGCGAATTCGAAACCTAGCTAAATGGTTTTCTCGTACTTGAATTAGTATTGAAAACACGTTTCGTGAAAATCGTTTGAGCATTTTTCCATTTATAACGAGGAGCATTTTCATCGCTGAGTTTGTACTACACTGTAAAAACGAATTGTCTTGTATTCGGTACCTATAGGTACCGTATCTAGCTATAGCTATATCTTTTTCTGGTGCTCGAATTAGTAGAGGACGTAAGTTTTGTGAAAATCATCCTAGTCGTTTACGATATCATTCGTAATCGGAAAATTGCTTGTTCGTTTAATATATACGATGAGTACCTGGTAGACCGAGCCTTGCTCGGATGTTTTATATATTTATTTATTTATTTATTATAGTTGGTTAATTTAACTTAACCTGTTTTTTTATGCATAGAATTTTGCAATCGATTTTTAACCCATTCCCTGATAGGTTAAAATGTTATTAATTCTGTACAAAGGTGTGTTTTCAATGACAATACAGCATTTAAATATTTTTACAACTTAATTATAAATTAATAAATTCATTTTAAGGCATTTTTCAGCTAGGCGGCCACAGGTAACAAATCGCCCAAATATTCTCTGTAACTCATGCAATTGTATGGGGGTTGAAAAAACAATGTCTTTAAGGGGACCGGGTAAGCGAAATTCAACCAAAAAATCGATTTTTACTTTTTTATATCATTAGATACTTTAAACTTTTATCTTTTCAATGATGTATTACACATGTTTATATATATATATATATATAAAGTGTTGGATTTTTTCATTCTGTCTAAAAATACTCCACTCTAGTGGGCCAATTTTTGTTAAATTCAGATTTCTTGATTGGCACCACTTTTCTGAAGTGGTAAAATTCCCATTGTTTTCGCCTTAATATATATGTTATTAAACAAGCCGAATTTTAGTATTTCAAAAAAGTGGTTACAATCAAGAAAACGGTATTTAAAAAAGTAGTCTACAGGCAACACTGCTCCACAGCTTTAATTGACTTTTTCTCAAAACTTCGATTTTTCAGGCTTTGAGTTCCTTATTTTCAATATCTATTAAATTTAAGAACTCAGATTTTTCTAAATACTTATATTATAGTGCATATTTTAACACAGAGATTTAATGGTTTGTTGAGAATTATTTATTTTAGGCAGTGAAATCTTACCAAAAAGGCTAATTTTAAAATGTCTTTCAATAAATAATTAATAATTAATTTGCAGTTTCCCTTTTAAAGAAAATGGACCATTAAAATACGTAAAGCATGTTATTCAAACTGCTCTAAAAAATCTAGACCTCTATCTTTCATCATTTCTGAGAAAAAGGTAACATAAAGTTGGTATATTTTAACATGGCCGAAATTGAGTTTACCCGGTCCCCTTAATTATGTGACAGTAAATGCTCTCACCAAAATATGCCAAAACGCTATGAAACGGCAAGTTAAAAGTGTAAAATAAATTACAAATGAAAAAAAGTGTAATAAAAAAGTACGCTTTTATCATAGCAAACGCGGTAGCGTTAAGCTATAATATGATTAAGAAATTGAAAATGCAAACGACTTTCTTAAATTTCATGCGAACCAGTTGACATACGACAATGATTTTTCTTTTGAAAGATAGAACTCGACGAGACGAATAAACAGATTGCATTAAAAAAAATTACTGTAGCTTTCAGTAGTTTTTTATTTAATCTTAAACGAAAAAATGAAGACACAAAATTCAACAAAGTGTAGCTAACGTTCCAATGGACGGATTAACTTCGTTTTTATTTTATTTTGATCCTCTTGTTCAAACTTGAAATAGGTTTTTTTTTCATCTTTGTATGTTTGACAGTCGCTGAGAAAATCGAATTTGTCTTTTATAATGTCTCCATAAAATTATAGCAATCTCTCCTTTTCATTTTTTAATTTTCTAATTCAATAATTTCTTTTGTGTTGCCACTCCCTAAAAAGCAGTACAATAATTTAAAAAAAAGGATAACACGTGTACTTTTGTTTTTAAAAGTCAATAAAAATTGAAATTCAACCGACAGATTTTTGTATTTTTGAAAACTTTCTTGATTAATATTTTGAACTGGAGTAATAGACACAATGGAGCACAAACAAGTTGATAGGGGAAAAAAAAAAAAAAAAAAAAAAAAAAAAACAGCTTAAATCCCAAGCTTATGTTCAGGAGCTAAATGTAAGGTTTTTTAAAAAATTATTATTATCATCATAACATCCTGACTTACACAAGCGATAGGTATGCAGTAATATAAATACTTCACATACTAAGCATACCTTAAAAAAAAAATAGCATTCCATCTATTTTAAATAAGGAAGAGATGTCATATACGCACCAAGGCATATAAGTGGCGCGATAATGGCGTTATTTTGCATGATACAGTAACTGAGCTATTCTTGTTTATTTATTAATTATTTTTTTATTTACTTTTATTTTATTTTTTAAAATTATATAAATTGTTTTGTTCTATAGTTATTAATTAAACTTTTCATTATTCATTGTATTTTTCTTTTTAAAATAATAGAAAGTAATTTAAAAGTATATATGTAACTGCTATTCGAAAACGAGGTTTTCGTCAAATTGGCTTGAGAAAAAAAACCTCGCCAAACCCGTTGTGTATATGACATCTGTGGCTTTAATAACTAGGGTTTCGTTTAACTTTAGGTACGTTTGCTTGAGATATTGTTGAAAATGTACAGCAAAAATATACGGTACTAGTTGATTATCCCGCCGACCAATTTCGCCAAATTATTCGCCAAATGATACAAACTGACATATATATATATATTTTTTAAATAACGAAAGAATAAATAAATTAGTAAAACATTAATAAAAATACTAATAAAAACTTGTGCACAGATGTCATATACGTTCCATATTGTCACGATTTTTTCCGACGCCAATTTAGTGAAAACCTCGTTAATATATCATCTATATCCGGGTTACCATATCAAGCAAAATAACGACACTTTTAACGCCAGTTAAGTACCCGGTGCGTATATGACATTGGCGTAAAAAAAAAATCGCGCCAATATGGGGCATTTCTAACATTTGTGCCAAAACTTGAATTAAAAATCACTTGATGACGTAACAAACACGTGTATCGTGTTTAATGTCAAGTGACTGTAACATTCACTATCATCCATTATTGTCATTTAATCTTATAGTTTGGCGATAATTGTTTTGTCGACAGGATAATCAAGGTGTACCAAGTATGGTACAGATGTCATATACGCACCACGTTGGCGCGATATATTTTTCTGACGCCAATTTGGCGAAAACCTCGTTTTAGAATACCAGTTACATATATATTTTTAAAAGGGGATTAACAAAAAATTTAAAAAAGTTTAATTAATAACAATAGAACAAAACAATTTATATAATTAAAAAAAAAGAAAATAAAAGTAAATAAACAATTTATTAATAAATAAACAACAACATCCGGGTTAGCATATCAAGCAAAACGACAAAACTTTGACAACAGTTAAGTACCCCGGTGCGTATATGACATTGGCGTTAGAAAAAAAATCGCGTCAATGTGATCGTATATGACATCTGTAGCGGTTCAAGTACACTTCGGAACGTTACTTTGAAATCGGTGAGTTTCATTGCCAAAATCGCCAATATGCTTAATGAT
Source organism: Maratus speciosus (assembly GCA_963932465.1). Taxonomy (NCBI): domain Eukaryota; kingdom Metazoa; phylum Arthropoda; class Arachnida; order Araneae; family Salticidae; genus Maratus; species Maratus speciosus. The sequence goes on from OZ010790.1 coordinate 240,001,131, forward strand.
CATCGCCATAGAATATATAAATAATGCCATATTTGTAAACTTATAGGTCAAAATATAAGTGGAACCTCGGTTCACGGCCGCCTCTGTTTACGACCAGTTCGGTTTATGTTCAACTTCGGTGATCAAAATTTGACTCAGTTGGCGTGCAATATCTCGGTTCACGACCAAGGCTGCCGAATAGTTCAGTTGGCAACCCTCACATAACTCTTGTTATTAGTCAAGTTTGGAGTAAGGTGTGCATATCAGAGTGCTTTGTGTACCTGTATTACTGCAAAAATATTAACTTTTACTTTTACTCAGGTTTGCGCTAATTTTAGCTCTCATTATGGCTTCTAAGAATGAAAAAGTGTTTAGTGATAGCAGTAGTAAGAAGCTTAAGCGAATTACTGTTCAATAAAAGAAATTGTAGAAAAACATGAGAACGATGTTAGTATAACCGGTCTAGCTAAACAATGCGATGTGGCCTGAACCTTCGATTTCCACGATAATCTATATATATATATTACGCTATCGTATGTGTCACAGAAATCGCAATTATTTGTTAATTGTTTAATGGCAACGGTCGAATGAAACGCATCACATTGGTTATAGAACAGCATTTTATGCATCTCCATACATATAAGGGGGGGTTACCATAGGCGGGACCTGTTCTGTCACCAAATACCGCCAAGTTTGTCACCAAATTGGCCATATATCGCCAAATTCCTATAGAATTCCATTGCAAACCAATAGGGTTTACTTGTTTAGAGAGAATCAACAAATTGAGATATTTTAATGCAACAAAAACTAATATCAGTTTAAGGAATTGTATTAATTATATTTAAGGGAACCCAAGTAAATCAAATTATGAATAAAAATAACGTGAATTTGATTAAAAAGCCTTGAACCACTTAAAACAGTGTGCATTACTTGGTTAAATAGTGCCTTATTAAGCGAAATAAGAAAAAAAGTATTGGGAATATTTAAATCAACTCAGGTTTATTTATATTCAATATATAATTATCAAAAAATTTAAATGACTAGTATTAAAAAATGCTCTGACGAGCACCAAAAAAGGCTAATATGTTTTTAAGTATGAAAAAGGAATAAGTGCCTTTTCCAAGTGCTTCTAATTGAGCATGAAAAGGGACAAGGGGTCCCTTCTTGGCTGCAGCTCACTGTCAATGCCAACTTTGAAAAAATCATATTTGCGCTTTTTTCATATAAAAAAAAAATCAGCCACAGTTACGATAAAAATGTGCAGTGTAAAAGACACAGCCAGTAAAGAAGCAGCCTGATTAAACATGAATGTAAGGCGACATAGTCAGGGCCCGCTTAACCCCTTGGGGACGAGCGACACGTGTACGTGCCGCATGAAGCGCTCAGAATCCTGGTTTTTCCTCACCAGTAAAATTTTACTGTAAATTTTGCCTTATTTAATCAGCGCATTTTTTTTGATTCAAGAAAACACAAATTTCTGTTTTTAAAAAACGGTGACAAAAGATTAAAAATTTCGTAAAAGGCTCTCGTCCCGAAGGGGTTAACACTTAGGAATAGGGGAAGCCCGACGTCACACAAGGGCCCCCCTATTACTCTACAAATTGCTTTTTTATTTACTAAATCTCATTTTCGTATGCTTAAATAATTTGAAATTTTACCATCAAAGTTTAGAGTAAATAACATTTTTAATATTAAACTAAAACTACCTATATAAAAGTATTTTATTATATGTTTAATTGTAAATAACCAATTTATTTTGTAAATGACAAATATGGAACTATAGTTGGGAATATGTGAACTTCAAAATATTTGTCATCTACAAATTGCCATATAGTAAGAAAAAAAAAAGTTTCATAAGGAAAAAAAATGTATTTTTTACAGTGATTGAGTTTCTTTTTTCTAAAAATTAGTTTTGAAAAGTAAAATTGGGGGGCCCTTTCGTATTTCAGTGGGTAAGCACGGGCTTCACGGGCCTATTCCGTAAACAGGCCCTGGACATAGTACCAACATAGTACCCCTAGTTCCTGCAGCGTATCACACTCATGCAGGGCCACCAAGCACGCCCGCAGTGTAGAACCGTACAGATAACTGATTTGTAGTGCAGTGCAGCACACTGTACAGGAATAATTCCAAATGTGCATGCATAACAGTATAATGCATTCATTGATTTTTGAAATTATATGAAAGTGGCTGTGGCTGTACAATGTACTATGCAGTACAGCAATGCATGTAAATTATAAACGAACATTTAACGCGTACACCTTTAATACGGGCGTACAAAAGCACAGTGTGAGTGTGCGCTGAGGTTCAAAAATCAAAAGCATAATAGGAATGTACAGTGTAGTATAATTTATAGAGAAATAATGGTACACAGTGCACTGTACAAAGTTGCATTGCAGACGCATGCGCAGTACAAGAGTACAACAGTGCAGTTAACATGTAAAGCACGACGGAAAGTTTTACTAAAGTACCGCGAATTTACTTTATATGGAAAAAGCGCAAATATGATTTTTTCAAAGTTGGCATTGACAGTGAGCTGCAGCCAAGAAGGGACCCCTTGTCCCTTTTCATGCTCAATTAGAAGCACTTGGAAAAGGCACTTATTCCTTTTTCATACTTAAAAACATATTAGCCTTTTTTGGTGCTCGTCAGAGCATTTTTTAATACTAGTCGATATATAATTAAAGATGAATAAATTTACAATTACATTATGAAAAGGAAATTTAAAACACTAAAAAGATAATTTAAATAATGTTTTCCTTTTTTCCTTTCGGGTTCTCTTATGTTCGTAAATAAGAGCAAAAACTACACTCATTCCCATAAAAATTTGCGCACCAAGAAATAATTGTGGGATCGTAACGAAACTTGGCATGATCACGACATTCATGCAGACATATCACGCAGATAAGCAAATGATTAGAAATGCAGCGTGATTGCGCATTGCGTAATGCCACTAGAGGGCGTTGAACTTCGTCATCCTTCGAGTATAAAACTGGTAAGCAGAACTTGTCTGAGTGTACCTTTTCTTTTGCAAACGAAACGCTGAGGTAGACATGCCGTTACACAGCCATCGAAGACAATATGAGCAGCTGTCAGAATTCGAGAGGGGAAGAATAATCGGGATGATGGAAGCTGGGTGGTCAGCTCGGCGAGTAGCTCTTCAAGTAGGCCGTTCTGATTTTACTGTGAGGAGGTGTTGGGACCAGTGGACTGAAGAGACGTCATTTACATGGCGACCAGGTTCGGGACGCCCTCGACAGACCAGTCATCGAGAAGACCGTCACATCATACGACGCGCATGCGTAGAGCCAACTGCCTCATTGGCCGCTATTCAGACATAGGCAGCACCCTCACTACGGACCTATGTGTTTTCCCGAACCATTGCAAGGCGCCTGGCTGATGGACATCTCGTATCGCGGCGCCCATTAGGTGTGCTGCCAATGACACCCACCCACCGACGCATCCGTTTGGAGTGGTGTCGCGCACGACGGGATTGGACTGTAACGGAATGGAACCAGATCATCTTCAGCGACGAGTCTAGATTCAATTTGAGCAGCGATGGCAATCGCGTTCGTGTGTGGAGGCCCCGTGGTGAACGCCTCAATCCTGCCTTCGCTTTACAGCGACACACCGCTCCCACAGCTGGTGTGATGGTATGGGGTGCCATTGCTTAAGATACACGTTCACCCCTAATATTGATCCGTGGCACAATGTCAGCCCAGCGATACGCCCAAGACATTCTTCAGCCACATGTGTTGCCACTCGTGGCAGAGCTCCCAGAAGTCATTTTTCAGCAAGACAATGCTCATCCACACACAGCAAGGATGTCACAAGCCTGCCTCCGCCATATTACCACCCTTCCCTGGCCTGCTCGATCCACAGATTTGTCACCAATTGAGCATATATGGGATTATTTGGGACGGCAAGTTGGGTACCCTACGAGTTTGGTTGAACTCGAGGCGCGTTTACAGCAACTGTAGAACGAGATGTCTCAGGACATCATACGGAACTTGTATACCTCAATGCCCGCTCGTATCGCACCGTCATTCACGCTAGAGGGAGTTCAACAGAGTACTAAAATTTCCGTTCATTTGTACTTTTTTCTGCAATAAATGATCCTTTTTCTTTGGTTTTCTACTCACTTACTTATATCACATTTGTACTTACGCATGTAAAATTTCGTTTCATTTGGACGTCTTTTTCCTGGTGTGCAAATTTTTATGGCAATGTGTGTATATATTTCTAATAAATTCATTGTCTGTAGCTATCGACCAAATATATAAAAAAGCAGAGGATTTTTCCTAATCGAGGTCATTGCCCTTACCAAATTAATATATTGCAATAGATATTTTTGTGGAAGAAATATGAATTACAGTTAAAAAATTTAGCGGTATTTTCAAGATGACCACTGGTTACTATTAAAGTATGCTTTTATAAAACTGTTTTTGGTACTTCCCCATTATCCCGTCGAACACTTTCCAGAAAATAAACCATCGCCAAACTAATTGCCACACTCTAACACCGAATAAACAAATGGATGAATGTTGGGATTGGAATCTCAAAAATAACCCATTCACTCAAGTGTCAACTATCAATATTTTTATAAAATAAATTTTAAAATATATAAATGAAAAAAAATCTTGGATATTTGTTTATTTACATTATTTTTCTTAATTATCTCTCTCGACAGGTAAATTTTTGTGACGTCAGTAGAAAGTGATCTATTGTATGTAACTACGCATCGCAAAAATTTTTCAATGCTTTTTCTCTTTTAAAATAATGTCGTCGCCGTTTGCGAATACACTGTCATTTAAAGAAGATACTTTACGTACGCAAAAACACTTACTTTAGTCCTATGGAACATATTTTTAAAAATATATTGTTTGCATTTCAATATTTATCAATGTTTTCTTCTTATTTATTTCTTTTTTTGCATTGGATAGTTGAGGTCGACCTGGACAAAACCCTTCTTTAATTTTTCGATTTTGCTTCCAGAATTTTTTTTATCTACCCTATATATATAAAATCCTAATGAATCGAATTGAAACGAATTTATGTAACGATTCTATGAAATGACTGATTAAACAACTGATTACGTTTCACGGCGATTAGAGATCAACCTCTGCTATCCAATGCACAAAAAAAAATAATAAATTAAAACGAGATATTTTAAAAAATATGTCCCATACGATTAACATTGGCGAACGGATTTTTGCGCATGAGACAAGTAGTCCCAGAAATAAAGAAATAACAAATAAATCAGTAAAACATCATTAAAAATGCTGATAAGCGTAGAATTGAATTCAATGACATAACAAGCACGTGTAACGCATCTGATGTCAAGTAAGCGTGACACCACGATCATGCAATTGTGGCGTAATTTAAACTATAATATCTTAAATTTAGCAGTAGTTTTTTTATGGAAAGTAGTCGACGGAATAATGGAAAAGTACTCTATTTTTACTTACATTCAACAATAAACATAGAAAATTGAAAGTTACTATACACAAAAAATCAATAAGTTTTGTAGGAAAGATCTATATAATATATAATAATAGCCGAAGTCATGTGATTGTCATCAACAATTCCGGGCTGAACGCTTCACTTTTTATATGCCAAACGGCCATTCCGGAACTTTTATGTTAGTCGGGTTTAGGTGATACATTTCCAAATATTCTTCCATCGCCATCATTTCATTTAAAATATAACTCTATCACTCATTTAATTTAAAATACATAACTTTCATTTAAAACACATAAATTTAAAATACATATATCGGATACATTTAAAGTACACATCTTTCATTCACTTCATTTAAAATGCAATAGATAAATAAATAAATAAAGGTATTTTTCCAGTGTAGGTCCTTGGAGAGAAAAAAAAATTGCCATCGTATTTTTTGGCGATCTATATCTTATTTCAGATGCATAAGTATTTTTTTCTATATGTATACAATTTATTTAATCTAAAAAAGCCAATATTATTTTTATGTAGAAACAGAAGTAATTTGGGTACTACTTAGTTATCCCGTCGACCAATTTCACCAAATCATACAAATTGACATAATTTTTATCTTAAATGACGAAAGAACAAATAAATTAGTATTACATTAATAAAAATGCAAAGAAAAAAAAAGTCGAAATAAAAACCACTTGATGACGTAAACACGTGTAACTTTCTTCAAATCAAGTGAATGTGATATTTAAGATCACCCATTATTGGCATTTAATTTTATAGTTTGGAGATAGATATTTGGTCCACGGCATAACCCAGTAGTACCGTAATTTGTATATAAACAAATATTGTATATATATGAGTAAATAAAATGTTTATATACAAATAAATACATATAAGCAAAAATAAAAATTCACCAGATTTGTTTTCATAGCTATTTATATATTTTGCGAACGTATTTTACTCTCTGAAGCCCGAATTGCGCCAAGCTTTTAAAAAAAAATGCCAAGACCCATGTAGTAGAAAAGTACCTAAATAAATGGCACATATGTCATAATATTGGCGCGATTTTTTTCCGACGCCAGTTTGGCAAGAACATCAACACCATAAACAACAACATCCGGGTTACCATATCAAACAAAATAACGACTCTTTGGCGCCAATTAAGTACTCGATGCGTATATGACATTGGCGTCAGAAAAAATCGCGCCAATATGGTATTGTCTATATTATATGATATTTGTGCCAAATAAATAATTGACCGCAATAATAATAACATAAACTAAAATGTTTCACTTCAGCATCAAAGTATAGTTTCTAATTTTCATTCAAATAAATATATATTCTAAGATAACTTCAAATTAAATTTAGTTGACATCTTACTAACTCACTTCAAAAGGTAAACAAACACAAGAGATTCGTTCATCATGAACGGTAAAAAATATTAAACCATGAAGGTAATCATTCGCAAAGCAGGTTCGCCAACAATGAATGGACAATATTCTTATGACGTCATAGTAGGTAAATTGGTGGCGCTAACGTTTGCTTAGGGTTTACATTCACAAGGGTTTTATTTTGTTATTTCTCTTAGTTACGTTACTTTATTGTCATATTTATGAACTCAGAAATAAAATTTATAAAAAGCGATTTAACAAATAATAACGACCATTTGGAAAATGTTTTTTTCAAAGACTAAAATTTAAGACATAAAAAATCGCACGGAGTTTATCATACATTACGTACGCCATGAATTAAACATGAATAGTGTTATTACGCGTAAAAATTGCAAGCGACAAAAATTGCCTGCGACTCGTCAGATTTCCTGAAACTTGCGTATTATCCAAGCATTTCATTGACTGTTCGGGAAAAGGCTTTTCCATCGTCAGGTTTCTTGGAAATCTGACGAACAATTTTAATGAAATTTCATTCTTAAACTTCTAAACATTCCGCAATATTACTTTTTACACCGTCGTATAGAGAAAAAAATGTACTTTTAAATGCAATTTATTTAAAAGCTGTATCTCAATTTGTTTCTGAGTTATTAATTTTTTTTTGAAGTTTTTATTACTTGTTTGTCATAGTGGCAACAGAAGTATCCATCTCTGTTGAAAGTAAAGGGAAATACAGATTAATGTATAGACCAATCAGAAAACGAATAAAATGCGGATTCAGCCAATAAAATGCCTCAGATATGTTTTTGATTTCCTACCCTGACAGAGGACAATAACCATTTTCCCAAATGGTTAAAAAATAGAAGTATATATATTCATTATTTAATTATTAAGTAGTGAAAATAAATTATAAATGCATGATTTTCAAAATTTAAATAAATTTATTAATACTAAAAAATAACATTGAAGTAACAATATGTTTAAGTGAAGTAGGTTTAATTTAGATAATCTATAAACAAATCTCAGTTTAAACACTTGAATTTTCACTCATTTTTATAGCCACAGAAATTAAGTAGTATTTGTCAAAAAAGATAAGATACGCATAACAACAGAAAATGTATGAAATGTTATCAAGATCGCAAAGGATTCTTGATTTCTCTATCAGAATCTTTGGATTTGGGGAAGGATTGAGCAAGTAAATTAGGTAAAGAATGAAAGTAACAAGATGCAATGCTTAGCGTACATCTAAGGGAGACCAAACTGGTCCTAGTTTATATATAATGCTCGTAGTCTTAGTACAGTCGAAAATGAAAAGCCAGTGAAATTGATGTCATAGTGGTACAAATTTAATGACATATTTAAGTATTAAATATAAAAATGCTTGTTTTATTTAAATGTAATGTCATTTAAACACAAAAAAGTACACTTTAAATAATGTCATTTATTCCAAGAAGGAGAGGGGTTGCGTGGTAGATTCCGTAGGGTGTATTGGAGTGCGTAGAAAACAGATTTGAATGAAAAAAAAATTCTTTATAGCAAGAAATTTGGATTATTATTTATAAAAAATAAACGTTTTTATATGAGTGCGGTAATCTCAGACATATCCTGAGTGGTTTTCAATGTTTTATAAAGATTTAAATGATTATTCTTCATCAATCGTTGACAAGGTCAATTATTGGCGGTAAAAATGAGCTTTTTCGGGAACAATTAGGTGAATATGGCATAAAAATTATCTTGCTTTTAAAATTGTTTCTAATTTTGCACCAGGGTGTATTATCATCGCTTCAAATTACGAATATAGCGATGTTTGTAGCAATATGGTAGTGGTTTCAAACATTACAAAAATATAAGCACAGTTACACTTTCGTTAAAGTTGAACTCTCGTTTTTGTTTAGGCCGTCCCCCAGACATAATAATTTTGCAATTATACTAACTAAATTAAGAAAAATAAATACTTTAATTCTAACTGCACTGTATTAAAAATATTTACCTTTTTCAATAAACATAGAAAAGTGGTAATTACTAAATACAGAAGATCAATAAGTCATGGATTTAATGTTTATATCTATGGTTCCTAATCTTGGCACGGTCATAAACTAAAAGTCAGGGAAAATGATGTCATAGATTTTCAAAAGTTGACATAATTCAGTTTTAAGGAGATACTTGTTTTTTTTTTTTTTTTTTTTTTTTTTTTTTTTTTTTTTTTTTTTTTAAACTATAGTATCATTTATTTAGTTTGGGGGGGGTGGGGGATATAAAAATTAAATTTTTAATTCCGAAGCATTTATTAGAGTATACAATAATGTATTTTAAAGTTAAAAATAAATAAAAATGAAACTTTGCATATAGCCGGAAATTTGGATTATCATTTATGAAAATAAACGATTTTCATATGCATGTGATTATCAGGCATATCAGGAGTGCTATACTTCATGTTTTATAAATTAAATTATTAATTATTATTAGAAACAATCATTGTCTAAGTCACTAGATCAGTTTCAACCACGTGATCACCAGCACACCATGTTTCATCAAACCAATCATAATCAACTATTTGTAGCCTGTATTATGAACCAACCAATCACAATCGGCCAAATTTGGTGGGCAAACAAAAAACACGTCTGGTTGCTAACGTCGTTGCTAGGGTGTGACGTCAGTTGAAACTGATCTATGGCAAACAAAACAAATACAAGTCAAACAAAAACTGGCAACAAAAATGAACTATGTGAAAAGTTTGACAGGAAAATGGTCATGCTTTTAAAATTTATGCTAATTTTGCGCCAGGGTTTATCGCCATGGCATCAAACTATTGCGGTGTTTGCAACAATATGGCCGTGATTTTAAACATAGCAAAAGTATAAGCGCACTTATTTATCACGAAATATTACCATATTTAGAGAATGTTTATGAAAATATTTAAATTTACGAAATCAACAGTTTGTATAATCAATCAATTTTACCTGTTGTAGATAATTAAAACAAATGTTATTGTATTTTTGACCTACATAGACCGTTATATAGTGCTCGATTAAATATAGAAGGCAATCATTAAGTGCCACTTTCGAGTTCATCTTTCATTGTGCTGGCCAGAATACCGATTACGGATGATTAAATATAAAAAAATTGCTTAAAATTACAATTTTTATTTTTTTTTTACCGAAGTCGAGACTTAGTTGGAAAGTTTTCTCACAATAGTATAAAGCATATTCATAAAAATCGTTAGAATTGTTTTTTATTGATACCATCATTTTGAGTAAAAACCTTGTTTTAATTATAGAATATGAGTTTTCTCGAATTAGAGACCCAGCTACAAGGCTTTCTCGTTCCCGAATTAGTATAGCCGCCAAGTTTTGTGAAAATCGTTAGAACCGTTTTCGAGATATGACAGAATTTTCAATGTTGAGATTGTTTTTATCGATCAAAACAAATTTTCTCGTGCTCGAATTAGTATAAAAAAGATGTTTTTTGTAAATTGCACGAGTATTTTTCGATTTATAGCAAGCAGAATTTCCAGCTCTGATCTTGTTTAACCCTGTAAAAACAAATTTTCTTGCATTCAGGACACAGGTAGATCTTTTTCTCGTGTATTATTTAGTATAGGAGGCAAGTTTCGTGAAAATCGCTCCAGTCGTTTAAGATATCATTCATAATCGGGAAAATCGCTTGCTCGTTTTATACATATGATACCACCGTCTTACAATGGATTTTATGTCACACGCACTTAGTAAATTCGGCGGTATATGTTGGGTTTTACTGGCTCTGACTATTTAGACATAAAGTCATTGGGGACCCTCTCTAGGAAGGGTGTGCCTTCACACGAACGTGAAATGGCGGCAGATGTCAATGTCACCAAAATAATATCCACGTATTACAAAATAATTCTTACGTTTAATATTAATGAAAAGTTATTGAATTGAGGAATGTAATTAAAAATTGTTGTAACATTGCAGAAAATTTATCTAGTTCAACTTTGACTAAGATAGAAATTAAATCCACGCAAAACACGTATTTTAAAATAAAGATATGTTTAAAGAAGATTCCTATAATATTGAGTTAATGCTCGAGAACTTAATTACTGTGGGATTCATTATCATAAACGCAACATGTAATGCCTGGTTATATATGCAGGATTTTAGCAATCATTAACCCTTTCAGACATTCATTAGTTATTAAACTCAAGATACTATTTAAAACGATGGAAAATAATAATCGTGTCTGGAGGTTAATAGGAAAGGAATATAAATAGGAACTTGTAGCATAATTTCCGGAAGTCATTATTTTTATTAGCAATATGATTTAATATTTAAATATATTGCAAAAAGGCAACTTTGACAACCCAAAGAGAGAGATGTTTAGAAATTTGTATTCTGTCACTGTTTAGATTTTAAATGTAAGTGATTTTTAATAATATGAAACAGCTAGCTTTGAGGATTATACCCTTCTTTTCTTTAAAAAGTAATGATATACCGACTTGAAAATTTCAACTAACATTTCATTATATTTAATGCTATTATAAATAACAAACTATATGAATTAAATACAAATATTATATCCTGTCTAATATTGCATAGGCAATAGTTTAATCTTCGTTTTATATTTATGAAGTAAAAAATAGGAAATTTTGAAAAGTGAAATGTTTAAAAACTCAAAATATTCAGAAATAAGTATTTAGGTGAAATATTTTTTAAAAGTTAGTTTAGTCTTACGAATACGCGTTTTAGCTCACATGCGTTTGTTTTATACTATAAATGCATTTTATTTTGTCAGGTACGAGCCATCAATAGCATTTTTTAAATGTATAAAGAAAATTTTATTGCACACTTTTATTGTAAAATTTATCACAACTCTAATTTCATGCACATTTGATTTTACAAACAAACTCACCCATTTATCTTTGCATATGAAATAAAACACATAGTTTATGCGTTTTCTCTCAGAATAAATAATAAAAGAAAATTAAATAGTGCGAGCTTGTGATATGCATTCAAGTTTTATAAACTTGAATCACTTTGTGCATTTCTTCTCAAGTGCTGGAAAAAGAACTAAATTTTTAGGAAAGAAAGACAAATAAAATTTATTTTGTTTACGATTTTATTCTCTTCCATGTAAAAATGAACAGAGTCTCTTAACAATTTAATTTTATGAAAAAAGCTTTAAGATCCCTTTCTGTAATTTGAAGCCGAGTGTGAAATTGACAACAAATACATTCTTTCTTAAGAAGTGAAATCTCAAAATATTTCTACGCATATTATTTTTTTTTTTCAATTAACTTTAAGCAGTGAAATTACGCTCGAAATTATTGAATTGAATATTTAATACGTGATTTATCACATTGCTAACTAAGCGTAAAACCAACAGAGTGAAAAAAGTCCAAGCCTGGAATCGAACCCAGAACCTATGGAATAGCGCTCCATGTGCTTTACCGTTTAAGCTACGATGACGATACCCAGCTTAGCTTCTCCCATTCACATCTGTTTGTAAAGCTGCAACTGCAGCAGAAGATTGCACAAGACACATTTCTTGCATTTAAGCAAAAGTACAAAGTTTTTTTTTTATTACGTAACTTTTGATTCATTACTTACAATTCTTTTTCATCAAATAAATTGTTGGCAGTTTTATTGGAATTTTTGTTAATTTTTGATATAAATGTTTAATAAGGAGTATTATAAAAATAATTGACTCTGTTATTTTGGGCTTGTTGTGTAAAGAGTGCTATCAATATGCCATAAATAGCTTTTAGTTCATTTTTAATCAGATTATTGTGTTACTTAAAAATTTACAAATATTACCGAAATTAAGAGAAATCATTTCATAACGATTAACTATCGAATTCTGAACTTTTATTGAAATGAATTATAATTTATAGGATGAATTATCCGAAATATATGAGAAAATATTTGGAAGACATACGAGTATGTCTATAGTATGTCCTATCAGTCACGTTAAAAATAATTAGGAATTTAGAAAGTACATACATTGAAAATTTAAAAAATCGAACAAATTTTAGAGTTTATGAAAACATAAAAAAAAAACTTAATCAGCTATGCAACGTTTCTGTTTTGCTTATTGGAAGGACGTTGAATTTCCTGAAATAATAATAAAAAAACTTAGTTAAAATTACTTCAAGCTCGCTAATAAAACAAATGCACATTATTCAGCCTGTTTTTAAATCTTTACTTTAGAGTTTATGGAGACATTTAAAGAAAAAAAAACCTTAATCAGATAAACAGCGTTTCTGCCGTGCTTATTGGACAGACGTTGGATTTCCTGAAGAAAAAAAGACTAAACCTGCGGCTGTACTATCCAAGAAGGATCAGGGCCTACAGTGCCTAACTCTGTTTACTTGACTCAGGTCCTCGAGTTGCTATGCAGCATGTGCCCCAGCCAGGTGGTCAGCCCAACACGAGACCCTAGGTGTTTAGCTCCCAAGCAAGCTTTGTATTCATTTTATCGACCCCGAAGGGATGAAAGACTGAGTGGATCTTGCCCAGCCGGGAGTCGAACCCGCGGCCTGTAGCGTGGCTGACTGGGGTGCTGACCACTACGCTACTGGGCTTCGAAAAAAAATAGTTTTATTTAAAAATTACTTCAAGCACGCCCAGATAATAAAACAAATGCACATTACTCAGTCTGTTTCTAAATCTTTACATATTTCATATAAATTGAAATGAATTCTGAAAATGTAAAGGCATTTCTTTCAAAATTATTAGGATAAAATTATTGCTGAGTTAATTAACGAATCACCTTATAGCTTATAGAATAAAAGCAAAAAAAAAATAGCTGTTTTGTTCGTGACATTTTATCTTTTCAAAAAAATAAATGATCTGTTCTGAGATATGTAAGAATCGATAAATGATTTTGAATTATTTTAAAATACCCCAATATTATAGCTTATTAGACATATTTCACATTTGAAAAATTTATAGCATCACTATTAAAGTATTATTTTACTTCTATCATCTTCCGTTTATTTTTTCTTTTCTGAATTAAAATGGATATATAATGCAAATGAAATACCTTACAAAAAGAAGTGATATCTCATCAAAAACAACTCGTTGAAAATGATCCCACCAAACAACAAAACTAAACCGACAGTCATAAAAAGAAGTGATATCACATAAAAAAAAGCAATATAGAAGTGCATTCTCCGAGTACCATGTAAAAATCTATCACTACTCACCAATGCTTCCAAAGGACTTGGAGTGAGGTAAAGTATGTAAAAACTGCTTGGCGACCTGAAGGCGTATATATAATATACGCAGTATATCAACTTTGAAAATTTGAAAAAATAAAAAAAATAAAAAATAAATTCTCATTATATCCCTTTTATAAATATCTGTCGAAGGAAGATCTGTATTAAATCAAAAAGTCCTTCCGGCCAGTGCCGGGAGGAAGAGGTAGCTTTCAAATACCTTATTTTAAAAAAGCCGACTTATATTATTCAAACACACGAAGCTCAATTTAGTGGAAACCGAATATAGGAGATTCAATACTAATTTTTATCAATACTAAATCATTATGAATGAGAATTTCACGAAATTAGTCAGCTTTATCCAAGCTGCTTTTATTTAAAGTAACTTATATTTGGCTGAGATGTTGATGTATACTATCCACATGCTTTCTCACATGGAAATAGGCGAATACGTGTGTTATCGCGTGACAAATACAAGATCGTTTCAAAATGTTAGCCATGCTAGAAATTCTAAGTGCTATAATTCAACCATTTTTTAAGATATAAACAAAAAAACAAATTTTCAGAAACAAAATCTGCTCCGGAATCTTTGTATCAAGGCCAAACACATAGAAAAATCTTTTTCATTTTCCAATTTTTTAATACCTCATTTTAAATTTTAAATTTAATTTTTTTTAAATGGCAACCCTTTTGAAACAATATACAATGAAGTTTACAATGAAGCTAGCCAACGAACTCGGTTGAGACATTGGTATGTACTATGTACAGACCAAGTAACATCCAAATCGGTTCATAAATACGCTTGTTATCGTGTGACAAAAATCAGGTCGTTTTAAAATGTCAGCCACAATAGAAATTCAAAACGCTATAACTCAGCCATTTGTTTAGATATAGATGAAACAAAAACTGATCCGGGATCTTTGTATTAAGGTCAAACACATACAAAAAAAATCTTTTTCATTTTCCAATATTTTGGTATCTCATTTTAAATTTAAAATTTAAAAAAAATTTTTAAATGGCCGCCATTTTGAAACAAGATGGCGGATGAAGCTGGCCAACGAACTCGGTCGAGATATTTGTATGTACTATGTACACACAAAAGTACATCCAAATCGGTTCATAAATACGCCTATTATCACGTGACAAATATCAGGACGTTTCAAAATGTCAGCCACGCTAGAAATTCAAAATGCTATAACTCAGCCATTTTTTGAGATATAGACGAAACAAAAACTGCTCCCGAATCTTTGTATCAAGGTCAAATACATAGAAAAAAATATTTTTTCAATTTTTAGTTTTTTGGTACCACATTTCAAATTTAAATTTTTCTTAAAAATTTAAATGGCTGCCATTTTTAAACAAGATGGCGGATGAAGCTGGCCAACGAACTCGATCGAGACATTGGTATGTACTATGTAAAAACGAAGTTACATCCAAATCGGTTCATAAATACGCCTTTTATCGCGTGACAAAATTCAGGACGTTTCAAAATGTCAGCCACGCTAGAAATTCAAAATGCTGCAACTCAGCCATTTTTTAAGATATAGACAAAACAAAAACTCTTCCGAAATCTTTGTATAAAGGTCAAATACATAAGAAAAAAATATTTTTCCATTTTCAATTTTTTGGTACCACATTTCAAATTTAAAATTTTTTTAAAACTTTTAAATGGCCGCCATTTTGAAACAAAATGGCGCATGAAACTGGCCAACGAACTCGGTCGAGACATTGGTATGTACTATGTACGAACCGAATTACATCGAAATCGGTTCATAAATACGCCTTTTATCGCGTGACAAAATTCAGGACGTTTCAAAATGTCAGCCACGCTAGAAATTCAAAATGCTGCAACTCAGCCATTTTTTAAGATATAGACAAAACAAAAACTCCTCCGAAATCTTTGTATAAAGGTCAAATACACAAGAAAAAAATATTTTTCCATTTTCAATTTTTTGGTACCACATTTCAAATTTTAAATTTTTTTAAAACTTTTAAATGGCTGCCATTTTTAAACAAGATGGCGGATGAAGCTGGCCAACGAACTCGATCGAGACATTGGTATGTACTATGTAAAAACGAAGTTACATCCAAATCGATTCATAAATACGCCTTTTATCGCGTGACAAAATTCAGGACGTTTCAAAATATCAGCCACGCTAGAAATTCAAAATGCTATAACTCAGCCATTTTGTAAGATATAGACGAAACAAAAACTACTCCGGAATCTTTGTATAAAGGTCAAATACATAAGAAAAAAATATTTTTCCATTTTCAATTCTTTGGTACCACATTTCAAATTTCAAATTTTTAAGAAAATTTTAAATGGCCGCCATTTTGAAACAAAATGGCGGATGAAGCTGGCCAGCGAACTCGGTCGAGACATTGGTATGTACTATGTACATACCGAATTACATCCAAATCGGTTCATAAATTCGAGAGTTACAGCATGACAAAGGTCAGATATATATATATATATATATATATATATATATGTGTCAACTTTTGAACGGAGGGTGGTTTCGGGGTCTGGGGGTCACGATCGATGAAAATATACCAAAATTTTTTGAAATCGCTTTCCTCCGAACGGCTGCAATAGGTAGCTTTTTGTAATGAAAGCTACCTAAAAGAGTTGTAAGACAAGCAGGATATGGTATGTAATTGTGGTAATCATCTTATTACAATTATACTTTTCAATATTTTTAACATAATCTTTAATTACATAAATACGTTTGATAATACACTGTTTCAAAATTAAAGGGAAAACTGATAAAATGAAATCTGTTTATGGCGGAATTTTTTCTTCAACGAAATATGTCGTTTCCAACATAAAGAATATTATATACTATTGAAACCAAAGCTTAACTAGAACAGATTTTTCCCCAATCATTTGCAATTCCGTTTATGCAGGCTTTTACTGCAATATATCTTAGTTTAGTTAACGTCTATTATGATGAGCATTGTTATTGATATGCATATGATCATTTTTTTTATTATTATTTTACAAACTCAAAATGTTTACATGTTTATTTAGAAAGTCCTCCTTGTAAAAGTGGTGTTTCTCGTTCAAATAATGCTAAATAAAATGAACAAATTGATCCCACAGGATGATAAATAAGAATGGGCATGCAAGCACCAGAACGTTCAACTTTTTATAGTTTCATGGGAGAAGCAAGAAGAAAATCTTTAAACATATAGTCATATGTAAGTACAAGAAGAATAAACATTATAAATGCCGGCAGGTCGTCGAGCAGTTTTCACATACTGTACATTATTCCGAGTCCTTTGGAAAGATTATAAGTAGTGATAGATTTTTACACAGAACTCGGAGTATGCACTTCTATATCGCTTCTTTTTATGTGATATCACTTCTTTTTATGACTGTCGTTTAAGTTTTGTTGCTTGGCGAGATCATTTACAGTGAGTTGTTTTTGATGAGATATTTAATTTGTACGAACGAAAATGTAAATTTACATTAAAAATTCTTTAATGAATCAATTAGATATTACGAACACTTTACAGAAATTGTTCGTTTAAATAAGTATTAAGATTAAAAAAAAATCCTAATTTTATAAAAGTAAATTTTGTGCACTTTTGTGTAAAACGTCTATTTTCATTGATAATTATAAAAATATGACGTAATTTTCAATAAATTGAATTCCGCACATACTGAGTTTAAGGACTGATAATTAAAATAATATTAAAATTTAATTTACATAGCAAATCTAATGGGAGCTTTAACGTGTTTTAAATGTAGCTATGTAGCCATCTCCGTCTAAAACATACAATGCATAAATTTTCATGCTTTTTAAGGTTACGTACTTAAAAAGTAAAAACGGAACCGTTATAAGATCACTGTTGTGTCTGTCTGTCTGTCACAGCCCTTTTACTAGTAAACTATGCAACGTGGAAAGTTCAAATTGGGAGAAATAATAAAGATTATTGACCCACATATTTACAGATTAATAAATATTCATAAATATATTTAGGAAAAATGTACAGGGGCTAATTAAGTTACTTGAAAAAAATCTTTTCTTTGTATATCGTGTGAAAGCTTTCGTAACACTCAAATCAAAAATATATTTCATTTAATTTTAGATATTATATTTTCAAAGTTATGGTGGAAAATGTAGTGCAAAAATATGTCCCACCCCTCCCCATCTAATTCCGAATCTATGGAAACTAAAATTATGAAAAAAATTAGAGGTAGTAGACATTAATTTAAACCTTGCAGGAAAATTATAGCGATTACCCTAGGTCATATAGTTTTTGAGAAAATCGCATTTTCCCGTTACACTCAAATTTCGATTTACGGGCTTCTGCAAACGTTTTGAGTAGAGCTGGAGGTACCTATCGTAGCAGAAGTATAAAAGCATTGTTGATCATGAATTTCGGAAAAAATCGTCGCTAATTCGCCGAGAAATCAACCCTTAAAGACACGGACGGTTTGAACATACATAATGACAGGGACGGCGTACTCTATGCTCATTCGGCTTTTGGATAACAAATTTTAAGAATATATTTATGTAATGCAATGCCCAGTAGCAGTATAAAACTAATAAACGTCAAATTGTTAAAAACAGACTAATTTAATGACAATTAATCATATAAATACTATGGGATTCGCGACTAGTTTCCATTGAGTGGCTCTCTCAATACACCTAGTATGTCTTTAAAGATTAACTAAAAACCTTTATGGAATAACAAATATACAGATTAGCTATATTTGCTATTATTTAGGTTCCATATATCTTTGAACTTTCATGGTATATCCATTTCTACTTTTCTAGTATGCAGGGTGCAAAGGAAAGTCCCTTTAACCTGAAAATACTTGAGAACGGAGAGAGCTACAGCTATACAAGTGAGGTAACGGTATAAAAAAGAGACTACTCCCGATTTAATGAAAACGACAGCAGCGCCCCCTAGTGACGAAATTTGGAAGACAGTCATTGCAAATCGAAAACGAAAAGAGATAGAGCAG
Organism: Maratus speciosus; assembly: GCA_963932465.1. NCBI lineage: Eukaryota > Metazoa > Arthropoda > Arachnida > Araneae > Salticidae > Maratus > Maratus speciosus. Next base: position 240,020,125 of record OZ010790.1, read on the forward strand.
AATTTCCAGTTAGAAAGTTTTAGAGCATCAGTTAATTAGTAGAATACGACATCATGGATAAGATAAATCTTCGCCTGTTTACCCAAAAATGTCCGAAATCGATGCACTCCATTTTATGTAAACGTTTGAATGAAATAGTCAGAAGTATGAAGAAATACGCACAATTTATGCTATAAATACATACTTATCTCAATACATTTTGATAACATCACACACAAAAAAAGACAAACTGTCTCACAGTGATCAAAAGCTAATATTCAGTATGTTCGAAAAGTTCACCATTGCTCACGATACACGTTTGTATTCGTGAGAGTAATTCTGCACACACATTTTTCAGCATGGAACGTCTATTACAAGCCTCTTTAATATGGCGACATAGACTTAACCCTTTCAAGGACGGTGGCTAGACTGTCTAGCCACCTAATTTTAATTCCAAAACTGACAAATGGCACCAAGAATATTTTAATAAAATTTTGCTTTTGTAATGAAAGTGCAAATTAGCGGGCTTTTGTTTTCTGAGAAATTCGCTTGAATATTCTGGTGTCAGTCAATTATTTCATCAGTTTACGAACAGAATTCTTCTAGCCCTGAAAGGGCTATTCTAAAATTTTAAATGCATTGGAAATTAAATCTTTACAGACATTACAGCACAGTACAACGTCACAATCTGCAATTGTGCACTGCTACATTTCCGAAATGTGAATAGGCAAAGTAGAATCGTCGCTCATCGATTTCGGACATTTTTGGGTATGCAGGCGACGATTTATCTTATCCGTGTTAACCAAATGTCGTTTCGTACTAATTATTTGATGCTCTAAAACTTTCTAATTGGAAAACTTGCTCTACCTCTTTTCGTTTTCGATTTGCAATGGCTATCTTCCAAATTTCGCCACTAGGGATGCTGCTGTCGTTTGCATTAGGTCGGGCGTAGTCTCTTTGCTGTACCGTTACCTCGCTTGTATAGCTGGAGCTCTCTCCGTTCGCAAGTATTTTCAAGTTAAAGGGACTTTCCTTTGCACCCTGTATACTATACAGCTATACCCAACCCTACGTTGTATAGTTTTTACAAAGTCTTAATATTCTTTTAGCAACGGTATTTTTAGGGTTCCGTACTTAAAAAGTGAAAACGGAACCATTATAAGATTACTCCTGTGTCTGTCTGTCTGTCTGTCTGTCACAGCCCTTTTACTCGTAAACTATGCAACGTTGAAAGTTCAAATTCGGGTAAGTAATAAAGACTATTGACCCACATATTTGAAGATTAATAAATATTCATAAATATATTTAGGAAAAATATACTGGGGCTAATTAATTTACTTGAAAAAAAAATCTTTTCTTTGTATATCATGTGGGGTATCGTGTGAAAGCTTTTGTAACGCTGAAATCAAAAATATATTTCATTTAATTTTAGGTATTATATTTTCAAAGTTATGGTGGAAAATGTAGTGCAAAAAATATGCCCCCCCCCCCCCCCCATCTAATTCCGAATCTATTGAAACTAAAATTATGAAAAAATTAGAGGTAGTAGACATTAATTTAAACCTTGCAGGAAAATTATAGCGATTACCCTAGGTCACATAGTTTTTGAGAATATTTTAATAAAATTTTGCTTTTGTAATGAAAGTGCAAATTAACGGGTTTTTGTTTTCTGAGAAATTCGTTTGAATATTCTGGTGTCAGTCAATTATTTCATCAGATTACGAACAGAATTCTTCTTGCCCTGAAAGGGTTATTCTAAAATTTTAAATGCACTGGAAATTAAATCTATACCGACATTACAGCACAGTACAAAGTGCTCATCTATTTCGGACATATTTGAGTATGCAGGCGACGATTTATCTTATCCGTGTGCACCAAATGTCGTTTCGTTCTAATTAATTGATGCTCTAAGACTTTCTATCTGGAAAATTTGCTCTACCTGTTTTCGTTTTCGATTTGCAAGGGCTATCTTCCAAATTTCGCCACTAGGGGTGCTGCTGTCGTTTGCAATAGGTCGGGCGTAGTCTCTTTGCTGTACCGTTACCTCGCTTGTATAGCTGGAGCTCTCTCCGTTCGCAAGTATTTTCAAGTTAAAGGGACTTTCCTTTGCACCCTGTATACTATACAGCTATACCCAACCCTACGTTGTACAGTTTTTACAAAGTCTTAGTATTCTTTTAGCAAAGGTATTTTTTTAATAATACACTTACTAATTCATATATTATTGTACGGAACCATCTGTGCGCGAGTAATACTCACACTTGGCTGTTTATTTATCAGATAAGTAACTAAAAAAAAAATATATTTACTAGATTGTTACATTCAGGTAAACCATAATTTTTAAATTGATATAAGACAAATCTGAGCAATATAAATAATTTACTTACATTATTGAGATATAAGAGAAAATGTTTACGAATTATCGCCACAGAATTGTTGTAAAATGGTTGAAATATGGTGGTTTAGATAATAAAACCATTTCGAAAATGTATATAGTTTTTTCAACACTGCCGTGCCTGTAAACTATTTATTTAAAGATAGCTAGGTTAAAAATATAGTTTGGGCACAATCATATTCGGTCACATACATATATATATATATACATACATACATACCGACAGCATCGTAAAGATTCGAAAAATAGACTCTAGGGGTCTTAAAACATTAACAATCGCCAAGATATGCACAAAAATACTCGCATAAGTAATAAGTTTAAAAATAGCGAAAACGTGTTCATGAAACCTCAAAATTTAAAGTTATCTCATTATTTTCAATAGATGGATTTTCATTTGAAAATACAATTCGAGGATGTACGTTGCAGAAGGCAGTGGGGCCCATAACATTAGGTTCATCCGGGAAGGTTTTCGTTTAAAAATATAAAATCAATATTCAACACTGATATTAAATATATTTAAGATTATTATCAGGGTTCCAGGTAATATTTGGAGGATCAGCTGGTATGGAATATTTCTGTGCTCACTGCTTTTAAAACTTAAATATGAGTACGTGTGTGCGTGGTGTGAAATTATACTTGCATATTAGAATAATTCATATACAATATTTAAAAAAAAGCTTAAGCTCTCAAAATTTCTTGAAAATTGATTCGTTATATTTGTTCAAATTTGTAGATTTCACATCTAATTAAAATTAAAAAGAATGTTTGATCTTTCAAACGTTTCAAATGATAAAAAGTATGGTTTAATGTAGGATGAAAAAAACAACTAAACTCAGATAAAAAAAAAAAAAAATCAGGAATGAAGAGTTTTCCATTTTAACAAATCAAGGATTCGTAAAAAGTAAAATTAAACAAAGAAGTTAAAATAAATATTGATATTGCTAAATTAAAAAACTTGGTAAAATGAAGTATTTTTTATTTATACTTGAAGTTAATTTCAAATGTTTCTATTTAAGAAAAGTGAAATCGATAGATAATACAGTTTTATAAAATGTAAATTTTTCTTATAACATTTATTATATTACAGTAGAGCGTCGATCATCCGAACAAATCGGGACCGACTCTAGTTCGGATAAGCAAAAGTTCGGATAAATGGACATACAATGTAAAGCAGGTTTCTGACTGTACCAAAGGACAGACAGCACCAGTTTGTGCTGGTATGTTTAAAAATTATTATTATTATTATTATTTTCTTTTTGTTCACATTTTTATCATTAAAGTTATTTTTTTTTCTCTTTTTATCATTTTCTGAAGTCCGGATAGTATAATTTAAGCAAAAAAGCTTTTGATTGTTGTTTGCTTTGCTTGCTTCAATGAAGACATTTCTTTTAATGTTGCCATATCTCGAATTCTCCTCGAATACGTTAGTTGAATAGAACAAACGGTCTTCTGCCGTTCGGGCCATTTCATAGCTTTTTCAAACATTCGAAGGCCTGTGATGGACCTGGGTTATTTTCAGAGCATTCGTCTTTCATTTTCTTCACTTGGGGTATTCCACATCAAATCAGGCAGTAAAATACCATTATGTAACCCACCATCACAGATTTTAATGAAAGTGCGTGTGTTTATTCATACTATTAAGATATGATCACCAGTAACTTTTTTTGCTCCTAGGTGAAATAGTTTCTGAGAAAAAAATTATCAAAGTTTTGGAAAATTGCCATGAGTTGGCATTTTTGATCGTTCAATTTTCAAAGGCATCACTTCCTTTATAAAATCATATTTCAATATCTAATAAACAAATCATCTTCAAATAATTTAGGCAGTGTAAATAACGTACGTAAATTATGAAAAAAAAATATTGTAACGCTTATAACATTTCAAGTGTGTCTAAAATTTTTTTTTAAACTTTGAAATCGTGATTTTTTTATGAAAAATAATGCATTAACAAAAAAAAAAAAAGCATTATCAACAAAAGGCGGTATTTTTATTAAATTTATTTTTATGTGGGATATACTTAAAGGTGTCCTTTACCAGATTATGAAATAAAAATAGTGGGATTTTGGGTATTTTTAGTAGTATTTCCTATTTAAATATATTTTGAAGGGTATTGCAAATCAAATCAGGCAGAGTCATTGCACGTCAGCTCCCCTAAGCCATTTAATTTACTGTCTCAAATTTTAATGAAACTGAGTACGTTTATAGCTAATTTAAAGACGTAATCACCATAAAATTTTGAACAAAGTTTTGAGATATTGTGGTTCAAACATATAAAAAATTTGCACAATCCATTATATTTATACCCTTCAAATAACTATATCTAAAATAGAGAATACATATGCTAAATTTGCTGAATAAGATCTAAAAATTAAGAACTTACCTAACAGTTTGTAGGAAACATTTAACATCTGCTGTAATGACAACAAAATTTGATAATAGTTTTACTTAATTTTGAATGAATGAAAAAAGCGTGCATGTTTATATTTTATTGAAGTACAGGTGAAAATTTCACAAAGACATTTCTATCGACACAAGATCCAGTAACTCATATTCTCACACCAGCTGATTTTATTCTCATTGATTTTTTGGTTTTGGTGGCAGATGGTCCTGAAATAATTAGTTTTGTTAGACGTGCCATTACAGTCAGCGTATTAAGTTCACTGAATTTCTTTGAAATTTCTTTTGACAGGCTCGATGAACAACCTACATTTAAAGCGATCATTTGATGTATTTTGAGTTAAAAGCTGATTTTTAAATTCATTGCGTCGTCCCGTTGTTATTATCGTCTTAAGATAATAAGTTGTTATTAAGATTTTTAAATGTAGCTTATTTATTATTTATACTTTGAACAACTGAAAGTATTTTCCAATATGAGCGATTGTAAGTCGTCGGCTGTTAAGCAGTGTAGTGTTGGTAAAGGGACTGGGACTATGTGTCATAAAAGTAGCTATACAAGAAAGGTGAAAATAAGTGCAATTGAATCTATTGCAACTACAGAGAAACAGACTTTGTCTCTAAGGAGTGCTCTGAGTGTCGATTTATTAACTGATATCTGTGAGCATCATAAAATGTTTTACTTAAAAAAATTTGAATTTCACCAAGAATATTGTTTTGACCCTTTCAAACGTCACAAGAAAAAAATTACAAAAACTTTCCGGGATGTAAGCTAGATTTCTCAGAGGAAATTAACAAGTTTCCTGTTCTTCTAAAAGCAGTTCCTGGGCAAAAAATATGTGATGCTTGTAGGGAAAAAAACAGAAATTGCGGAAGATAAATACAGACACTAATATTGAAAAGCTGGATACTGATAGTGATAGTGACCAATGTATAGATTACATAGCAACATCAATTGAAAAAGAAAAAAACTCTTGCTTCTCTTAATTCATGTTTAACAGACATAGGAGAGTCTCCTCTAAAATTTCACAGTTTGCCTTCACATAGTAGATCTTCTTATGCAAAACGAAAACTTGAATCAGCTTGCTCAAATATAGAAATTAAAGTTAACAAAGTTTTAGAAACAGAAATTAAAATCATGGATCCTTCCTCAATGTTGCCACAAGAGGAACAGAAAAAAGTAAATGATATGGATGCACTAATCAATTTAATGAAACAAAAGCTTCAAACTCCAGTTACACGAAGAGAGAAAATACAACTTTTAACATTAGCCCCGCCTTCATGGAGTAAAAAGAAAATCATGGAAGAATTCAATGTAAGCAAGTATGCTGTAGAACAGTCAAGAGAACTCTTGAAAGACAAAGGCATTTTAGCTTCACCGGAACCAAGAAAAGGGAAGACAATAAATGAAGATATTGTTAGGCTTGTACAAGACTTCTATCAGAATGATGATTATTCTAGAATAATGCCAGGGAAAAAAGATTTTGTAAGTGTTTCTAGAAATGTTCGCATGCAGAAGAGATTATTGCTTGCTAATTTAAAGGAGTTACATTCTTCATTTAAATCGGAATACACCAACATAAAAATTGGGTTTTCCAAATTCTGCATACTGCGCCCTAAATGGTGTGTTTTTGCAGAATCATCTGGAACACATTCAGTCTGCGTATGTACGATTCATGAAAATGTTATTCTTCTTCTCCAAGCTTTGAATATTGAAGAAACTTATAAAGACTTGATAGCATACATGGTGTGTTAAACAGAAAATAGAGACTGCATGATGAGAAATTGTGTTAAATGCCCAATGATAGAAAATTTGAAAACATTTTTACTTGCCAAGTTTGAAGAATACGACGCTGAAGATGAGATAAATTATAGTCAGTGGATTTCTACTGATAGAATGGAGCTGATACGATGCACATCAACATATGATGAATATATACATAAATTACTGGAAAAGTTAGAAAAACTTATACCGCATTCATTCATTGCTAAAGAACAATCAAAAATTTTAAAACAAATGAAAATCAACCATGTTCCTGATTTAGCCATTGTTCTTTTAGATTTCAGCGAAAATTACTCCTATATCATTCAAGATGAAGTTCAAGGTTATCATTGGACTAATAACAGTTGTTCTTTACATCCAGTTGTTATCTACACTCTTGATTCGAAATATGAGAGCAAATTAATAGCTACAAGTATGTGTATAATTTCCAATGACTTAGACCACGATCTTGCATTTGTCTACGAGACACAAAAAGAAATCACAAATTATGTCAAAGAAAATTTTCACGCTGTCCAAAAAATTCTTTACTTTAGCGACGGATGTGCAGGCCAATATAAAAACTGCAAACATTTCTTTAATTTGTGTCATCACAAGGACGATTTTTCTTTAGAGGCATCCTGGGTCTTTTTCGTTGCCAGCCATGGAAAATCTCCTTGCGATGGTATAGGTGGAACAGTCAAACGGTTAGTTGCCAGAGAAAGTTTACAAAGATCTCCAGAGAATGCCATAAACTCTGTTGAAATGTTTTTTGATTTTTGCACATCAAATATAGATAAAATAATTTTTAAATTAGTTAGAAAAGAAGAAATTACATAGATGAGAAGAAAGTTAAATGATAGATTTATTAAAGCGAAAACCATCCCACGCACAAGAAGTTTTCATCATTTTACTCCTCTGAGTAAAGATTCAATTGGAATGAAAGTAGTCAGCACAGATGAAGATTTCAGCTTTGCTTTTAAATTTTAAAGGTTGACATTCGTATTTTCCTAATACTTATGAAAGGAAAGTTAATCCCTATGCCACATGTTCGTATGACAACCACTTTATTGGTTAGGGGGGGATGGTAATTCCAAAAGATGAAGAAGAGTAAAAAAAAAAAGTAAAACTTGTGCATCCGTAAGATCCTGCAAGAATATTTTACTGACCCCCCAGAAAAAAAGAAGATGCATTGCATATATCTTTATCTCAAGTGATTTCTTGTGTCAGCCATTCCTATAACTACAAAAAAGGAAGGCAGTATTAGTTTAAAATAAAGAAAATACCTTATGCCCATAAACAATCTGATTTCACATGCTTAGAAAGTGAAATTTCACACATTTATTATTTTTTCCTGTAACAAAGAGTAAGCCTTTTGAATACTATTTAATTTTAGATTTTATTGTTGTAAATAATATTTATTTTATTATTGTATATAATATATTTAATCAAGAGTAGTATTACACTGTATCTTAATCATTATAGTATATATCTTATCATGAAAAGCTTCACTATTTATGATTAAATTAATTTTATCCAAATTTTGTTAAAATCTGTATAAAATTAACTTAATCTCAATTAAATTTAATCTCAAATTTACATTATTTTTTTAATTCATAACCATGTAAAAGACATTTTTAGATACAATTAAAAAGAAGTAATAGCACCCAGCTTTCAGTTTCGGTTAATAATAAATTTTTGATTAACACATTATTTTTCACAAAATTCTTGATTTTAAAAATTCACAAGTTTAAAGACACTCTTAGTGTTTAAACATGACAAAAAAACAAAAAATAATAATCTGCCTACATTATTTATCACTGATACATTATTTGAAACTCATTTAGTGATTTTATATTGAAATGACTTTTTTTTTAATGCAGTCCTTGAATATAGAACTGTCATTAAAAAAAATTTAAACAACTTTTCAAAATTTTGATATTTTTTATCTTAAAATTTATTTTTCATGAAAATTAAAGGTGATTACGTCTTAAAATGAGCTATAAACATACCCAGTTTCATTGATAATTGTGACAGTAAATTAAATGGCTTAGGGGAACTGACATGGAATGACTCTGCTTGATTTGATTTGAAATGCGCCTCAAAATATTTTTAAATAGGAAATACTACTAAAAACACCCAAAATCCCACTATTTTTATTTCAGAATCAGGTAAAGGACACGTTTAAGTATATCCATCGGCAAAAAATAAATTTAATAAAAATACCGCCTTTTGTTGATAATGCTTTTTTTTGTTAATGCATTATTTTTCATAAAAAACTCAGGACTTCAAAGATTAAACATTTTTTTTAGTCACACTTAAAATGTTATAAGCGTAACAGTATTTTTTTTTCATAAACTGCGTACCCTATATATTATCCATAAATTATTTGAAGATGATTTGTAGAGTAGATATTGAAATATGATTATACTTATGACATGCTACATTTGAAAACCGAGCAGTCAAGAATGCCAACTGACGGCAATTTTTCAAAATGTTGACACTTTTTTTCTCCGAAACTAAAAAAATACTGGTGATTATATTTTAATTAATAGGAACAAACACACGCAGTTTCATCAAAATCTGTGATGGTGGGTTACATGCCTACCTGAACTGACATGGAATGACCCATTTCTTTTTCATCATGAATCTCATCTACAATCTCATTATCATTTAAAATCTGATATCCAGGGTCATGTACTTCACTATTTAACCACTTGTTAATTTCATTTTATTCATAGCTTCTTCCCATCTCTTTTGTACTTTTACATTCCTCACTTTCTGATCCACTGTCAGTTTTTTCTTTATTTAAAATTCTATTCCAAGCCAATGGATAATTGGGAGTTCGATTAAAAATTTTTTTGGTGAGAAATAGGCTGTTCGGATAACTGGAAGTTCTTAAAAAATTTTTTTTTGAGAGAAATAGGCTGTTCGGGTAATTGGAAGTTCGGTTAATTGGAGTTCCGATAATCGGCGCTCTACTGTACATGGATTTGTTTTAAATAGCTATATATATATATATATATATATATATATATATATATATAGTTAATCTTTAAAGAGATTTTTTTTTAATCTTATAGATTTTAAATATTATATCTGTATTTCAGCACTAACAGGTACAGTAGATTTTATTATACATGTTTTTTTTTTCAAAGTATATAGTTTAAATCTAACCGATCAAACAAAGAAATTAAACACTATAAATGTGTTCTTATAAGAAAATTTTGTGAAACTGAGAAAAGTTATAGTAATTACATAATCTTAAAGTAAATTTATTTTGGTATGTTTGAAGTAAAAAACAAACAGATATGAAAATGACATGCAACGATATCTTCTTGTACACAATTTTAACTTTATTAATATCAATAATTAGTTTTCGCAATTTATTTAATTTGAATTTTTTAAAGAAAATTTCTCTCAAAGACACATTTGTCTCTTAACAAATTAGTATCAAAATCTTCACCATTACCCTTCCCCCCCATTCAATTTTCAGCTGAACTAATTTTTTATGCTTCTTGAAAAAACATAGACCTAAAAAAGTTATATTAGTGAAAACTTTAAGGGAAAAAACTATATGTAGATTCTATACATTTTCTGATGCTTGTATCAAAAATAACTTTCATTTTTCCCCCTGTCGCGTACATTTTTTTGAAAATATGCGTCAACATGTGTTACATTAATCAATATGTCCTTTTGAATCTAATAATTACAAACAAATAAATACAATAATTTTATTCGAAAATTTCGATATAGTTATCCGCATGAATGTAGAATGCATTAAAACACACGATGAGGCATAAGTCTTCATACAAATGGTTTAAACGGTGAATAATTTCTTTCTCGTTTTCAGGTAGATGAACCTAGAAAAACGGATGCCACTAATGAAAGAAGAATTGATTGACATCATTTTGTTCGCCGATAGTGGTACCACCCATCATGGTACTTTCAATGCAACGCACAGTGGGACGCTTTGATGATCTAGGTGGATAAGATTCATTTTTCAGATTATCTCCGAATTTGAAAAAACCGCTTGTACTGGTAGCTGAATGTCTGTCTTTTCAAGATCCGTACGAGTTTTGTCGAAAAAAAAAAATCAGAAGTGTCGATTAATTATGTCCGTAAAGAAGCCATTTGCGCTGTTGTTTTGAGGGAGTTTCAAAAGTTGCACTAGCGTCCTCTAAGTTTGAAAGCACGTCGCGACTAGTCTGTTTTATTTGAAAGCACGAGTTTGCTAAACAAATGTCACAGGTTTGTCAAGGTCAGATTTAACTCATTTTTGTTTAAAAATGAGCGATATTAAACCCGCTTAACCACTTTTTCAAAGGTTGTGATTGTGGATGATACTTGATGTTGATTACAAATTTCCTCTTGACGTTTAAGATATTATTCAGCATTATTCAGCAATAAGCATTTTTTAAATAAAACTGTCATTCCTAAAGTATTGAAAAATTAAAAAAATTCCTGCAGATGTCTGCAGATCATTAAGCTGTTATTAGTAAACAAGCATCATATTAACTTGCAGTGCATGTATGTACGTTTAGTTCAAATCTTGATAGTCAAATTTAAACCACTTTTAATTATCCGATTGAGCCGAAACAATGAAAGCATATGTAATTTGAATGACAATTCAATATTAATATAATTTAAAGAACGTAGAAGTTTGTTTAGAATACTGTTTCTATAGAGCTTCACAAAAATTTATATTAAAATTTGCAAGGTAATTTTAAACCTATTTCAATAATCTGATTGAGCTGAAACTTTGCTCCGGATATGTAGTTCTGATGACAATGCAATATTATTATAATTTATGGAACGTAGCAGTTACGCTTTTTTACAGGGTCACATAAAAGATTAGTTCAAATCTTGCAAGACAATTTTAAACCACTTTCAATTATCCGATTGAGCTGAAACTTTGCCTACATGTGTTTTTCCGATGACAATTCTATTAAATTATAATCTGACGAATGTAGACATTATGCAGTTGTTACAGGGCCACACAAAAGATCGCGGAAAGATTGTTGCTAAAAAGCAGAAATTTTAATTAAATTTCAACAAAATTACTATAGGTTATTGCGATACACAATGGCATTTTTTAAATTGAAAACAAAGTGCGTAGTAGTCGTATTTCTTTTACAGGGACGCATAAAAATTTCGGATATATTACCATCTATAGGCAAAATTTTATTTTAAATTGAATAAAATATTTATATGTTATTTATTCACACAACAGCATTTTTTCAACCGAAAATAATTTTGGTGGCATTTATATGTTTTACAGGGTACCGCAAGACATTAAAGTTTTTTAATATGATTTTATTTAAAAAAAAATATTTTTTGTTATGACTACACAAATTTCTCGAGCAATTCTGAGTAGACAAAAATACAAAAAAGCAATGAATTTAACTTGCATGTGTACATTAAATTATTTAAACTGTAAAATAAGTATGTTTAACGCATTATTTGTAATGCATTATACGGGGTGCACACTAAAGTCCTTCCCACGCTCTTAATTGCCGAACGGTTGCAGCTACAGTCATTTAAGTGGTGTCTAGGTATAGTAAAGTGGCTATGTGCTACCAGATGAGACCGCTTCCAGCGCCATCTGGTGAAAAACAGCTGACTTAGTATTCCTATCTCGAAAACGAGATTCATAGTCAGAACGAAATTCATTTAGCATTCATGTTCACAAGGTGTCGTCATTCACTTTTATCCCATATTTTGAACCGTTTTCACGATAGAAACGCTAATGCCGCCATTTTGTATTAGGTGGCGCTGTAAGCGGTCTCATCTAGTAGCCCATAGCCTCTTTAATACACCTAGACACTACATTTATGAATATAGATGCTGTCGTTCGGCAGTTAAGAGGGTGGGAACGGACTTTAGTGGGCACCATGTATTTTTATTTTAAGACATTGTTGATATCTAACCGAATATGTATCACTTTTTGAGTATTTTATTGGTGATGCATAAAAAAAAAAAAAAAAAAAAAAAAAAAAAAAAAAAAAACAGCAACGCGTAATTAAGCTTCAACGAAATAATTTTGTCCACCTAGATCGTCAAAACGTCCCACTGTGCAACGCACAGGATGCAAATTCAAAAGTACCGAAATTTATCTAGAAATTTAAAAGGGCAGGTTCTGTTGCGGATACAAGCAGATCTGGAAGACCAATGAAGGAAACAGATGAAGATACATCAAAACGAGTATTAGCAGGAAGACTCCAATAGAAAACCCGGCGTCTCTCTGCTCAAACGGGAATCAGCCAAAACAGTTTTATGCGCATTTGAGTGACTACCAAGTGGCACCCGTAAAAGACATGATACCATTTGTACGAATAAAATACACTTTAGTCATAGCTTTCACCAATTTTTATGGCAAATTACGACTCACCCTGTATATTAAAAGATCATTTATTTTTCTTATTCAAAGGCCTTTAACTGCCTTTCCCTTTTGCTAGTAAAGGTGCGTTGTTTTGTTTTTTCTGTTATTTAATAATTCTGCATTTTCACGAATAAATATAGAACAATAATTATCAATCATGCATTCCAATGACCATGTTACAATAGATATACAGACATATTTGATCCCATTATGTAAAAAAAAAACATTTTATACACTTTTTTAGTATAAAAATTCCTCATTCCTGGAATTTATATTTAAGGTCAAACTTACAATTAGCCTATTACCTTGCAGTAAAGCTAGTCACAATCCTGTAGAAAGTAACGAATATATTCCTATAGTTTGGTTAGATAAAAAGCGTTAAATGTTTAATACGATAAAAAGGAACAGGTTCCTTTAGCTTCGGTTTGTTCTGTTGAGCTGTCTACATGACAGACAAGACGTTATTACCAATAAGGTTATCTGAGCGAAATATGCTCGTTGGTTGTCAGCCCAGTTAACTTAAACGGTAGAGTATTGGCCTTGTAAGCCAAGGATCTGGGTTCGATTCCTGACCTGGGCATTGTTTTCGCTCAGTTGGAAATATTCAATTCATATGACAATTTATAATAGTTTATTGTACGACTGTCCTGCATCTAGGGCTGTCTTAAATTAAAAAAAAAAAAAAAACAATAACACTTTGGCAAGTTTTTAATTTTATTTTTACATTTGTTGTCTCATTAGTCTCTAATAGCAATTTACTGGTAAAATATATATCATTTGGGAAGTTTCCTTGAAGAATAAAATTATGTCTTTTAAACCTGATAAATTACTAAACTTCGACAGACAGTTATAATGTAAAAATATTATAGCTGACAGAGTATTTGATAAGAAAAGGTACTTTCTTCCTGTTTCTACCCCAGTTTCAACGAAAAATTACATAGAAATGGACAGATATTTTGTTCAAAAAATACCCCGCAAAATTCACATTTTTCATGTGGCATGTGATTTATTAACAGTTGTTTACTAATTCGAGGGTGCTGAATTTAAATTTATATACCTTCTCCCCCCCCCCCCCTTCAGTTCAAAGTTTTGAGGCACAGTTATCTTCTTGGTATTGGTTGTACTGTGTATTTAGAAGATTTGTAACTTTTATAATATAACAACATTCAGAATTTTCTTATAATGTCATTGTCAAGAAGAACCTCGGTGAATTATCCGAATTATTTTTGATATTATGAAACAAGTCCCTTTTGATTACTTTGTATTTACATTTGAAACACAGAACAAGACTTGAGTTCGTAACGTTCTGAATAAAAACTGTATAGAACCTTTACATTTATGGGCTGCTAAGAAGAGACCATCTTTAAAGTACCAAATTAGAAAGTTTCGGCGTATACAGTTAAATTGTCACAAATACTATTGTTTTTGTGTTGTGAATGTAATAAGAATTAACAAAAATAAACTTTCTAATTGGGCTTCCCCGAACATACGATTTGCTGTTAGACCTGTTCCAATTTCCAAGAGTGCATTTTTAGCGAAGCCTGTGTTGTCGAAAAGTTACTGGAGAATAAATAGTATCACGATTATACTGATCATGTTGAAGAAATGTTACTAGATTTTCAGAAGCTTGGATGCAAATAGAGCATTAAGGTATACTTTCTTCATAGCCATTAAGATCGTTTCCCTGAAAAGCTTCGTAATCTTCCTGATTTGGGTGAAGAACAAGCTTCCATCAAGATCACCTCACTATGGAGAAGAGATATCAGGGTCGCTGGATGGCGGACTACAGCTGGATTATTCAGAGTAGTAGTTGCACATTTGTTAAACCCATAAAATCTTATAAGAGAAAATTTTGTGAGTCTAATTAGAGTGATTAAATAAAGTGTTATTCAAAAATCTGTATTTTGCTTGAAAAGAAATCTCTCTCCTTGTATCTCGATAATAATAGCTGATGTAGTAATGCCGATTACGTATTTGAAACGAGCTGACAAACTTTTCAAATCAATTAAAATATCTCATGCAACCGAAATGCTGCTGGGAGGTGTAATTGACGTGACTCTGCTTTTTTAGCTAGTAAAAAGCGTAAAAAATCTTAAAATATTTTAATTAGTAAAACACCCTTAACACGCAAATTGCTCGTTTTAGTCGTGGTCGTATTAAATGAGTTCGACTGTAATTATTAACGTGTCTCCACAATTTACTACATAATATTTTTTTCTTTTCCTTTTTAATTCTTCTTAAGAAATATAGTTAAATTTTCTTGAATTGATTTTGTTTTAGCCGCTCTGTCATCAGAATGCATGCGCATCTTAATTTGACACAAATATATAGAAAAACTGAAGCATCTTTGTGAAAATTAATTGAAATATTTAATGTAAATAAAATAATAGATGCAACCTCCGTCTGAAAAATAAAAATTCAAATAGAGCTTTAATAATCTACCACCTCTATTAACAGATAATGCATAGATTTAATTGCATACACATTTTTAATTGCGGAAATGGTAATATCTTAATTAAAAAGTTAGAACGCACTAGATAATGCACCTTTATAATTAATTATTTGAATACTCACAATAATATAAAAATAACACAGAAATTTTTAATAATAAAAAGAACATTACTATTCTTTAATTGCTCTATTGAATATTTCACATAAAATATTTAGAATTTAGTTAATTAAAATCATCTCGAAAGAAATTTTCGAATGGCCGTGTTGAAAATTGAATTACTGATTAAAAAAAACTTTTCTTTTATAAGAATTTTGACTTCATTACAGAAAAAAATAGTTAAAGGCTTTTTAATTTGATAAAATATTTTAGAAACTTAATCTCATGAAATGCTTTTATGTAAAAAACCCATTTCTAAATGTATTAGCAAATACATATTATGAGTGGCTTCTAATGAAAAATTTAAAATTCAGAAAAAAGAGATAATTTTTATGATTTTAAATTTGATCAAGATATTTGTAGAGAGATATTTTACATAAGTATTGTTTATTACTTTCTAAATATATCTTGTTTAAGTAAAAGTGAATTTCCTTTATTAAAATATTTGGAAAAGATGATTTCAGAATATTTTTGTTATGAATGCTAAAGCAGCAGATTTTATAGACACTGATTGCAGTATCTCCACATCCTGTTTAGATCAATGGTTTCGATAGGGGTAAAAAAATGCTTCATATTTGTGTATGATCGCATTCTTATTTGATAAAGTTGCATTTATTTATGTTTAAAATTTTAAAGTTTTAATTTCTGAGAAATTTTGTGTTTTTGATAAAACAAACATCTTCTATCACTGTTAGATATTTGATCTGTACAGGCACCCTTTTATAATATCTCTGTGTACAGTATAGATTTTCGTACTAAAAAAATTATGCTTTACAGCTTTGGCGTCGAACATTTGGTCCTATCTCTTATATATTACAAGTTATAGTTTCTAATTCCGGAATACACTGCCACAGGGCGCTACGAAGTATGTAATCGTGTACCATACACCCATTTTTCTATAGCTCGACAAAACACTTTAGCTATTATTTAAACACAATCAAACTGATTGGTAAAGTTATCATACGAATTGAATATTTCCAACTGAGCGAAAAAATGCCCAGGCTGGGAATCGAACCCAGATCCTTGGCTTACAAGGCCAATGCTTTTCCGTTTAAGCTAACTGGGCCGACAACCAGCCAGCATATTTCGCTCAGATAACCTTATTGGTAGTAACATCTGGTCTGTCATGTAGACAGCTCAACAGAATAAACCGCAGGTAAAGGAACTCCATATAAACGATGGATACGTAGATCAACTATTATTTAAACACAATCAAACTGATTGGTAAAGTTATCATACGAATTGAATATTTCCAACTGAGCGAAAAAATGCCCAGGCTGGGAATCGAACCCAGATCCTTGACTTACAAGGCCAATGCTTTTCCGTTTAAGCTAACTGGGCCGACAACCAGCCAGCATATTTCGCTCAGATAACCTTATTGGTAGTAACATCTGGTCTGTCATGTAGACAGCTCAACAGAATAAACCGCAGGTAAAGGAACTCCATATAAACGATGGATACGTAGATCAACTATTATTTAAACACAATCAAACTGATTGGTAAAGTTATCATACGAATTGAATATTTCCAACTGAGCGAAAAAATGCCCAGGCTGGGAATCGAACCCAGATCCTTGACTTACAAGGCCAATGCTTTTCCGTTTAAGCTAACTGGGCCGACAACCAGCCAGCATATTTCGCTCAGATAACCTTATTGGTAGTAACATCTGGTCTGTCATGTAGACAGCTCAACAGAATAAACCGCAGGTAAAGGAACTCCATATAAACGATGGATACGTAGATCAACTATTATTTAAACACAATCAAACTGATTGGTAAAGTTATCATACGAATTGAATATTTCCAACTGAGTGAAAAAATGCCCAGGCTGGGAATCGAACCCAGATCCTTGGCTTACAAGGCCAATGCTTTTCCGTTTAAGCTAACTGGGCCGACAACCAGCCAGCATATTTCGCTCAGATAACCTTATTGGTAGTAACATCTGGTCTGTCATGTAGACAGCTCAACAGAATAAACCGCAGGTAAAGGAACTCCATATAAACGATGGATACGTAGATCAACTATTATTTAAACACAATCAAACTGATTGGTAAAGTTATCATACGAATTGAATATTTCCAACTGAGCGAAAAAATGCCCAGGCTGGGAATCGAACCCAGATCCTTGGCTTCCAAGGCCAATGCTTTTCCGTTTAAGCTAACTGGGCCGACAACCAGCCAGCATATTTCGCTCAGATAACCTTATTGGTAGTAACATCTGGTCTGTTTAAGACTACTTGTCAGCAGAACACATACAGTTTCTTTCGTGGCCTGCGTATTAGTCGGATATGTCACCCATTGAACATGTGGGGGGGTTTCGTGGATCGGCATCTGGTTCGTTATCTTCTTCCTATAGCTTCTACAGTTGAACTTTGGGTATGCATACAATGAATATGGAATGCTCTTCCTCAGGCAAACATTCAAAATCTGTTTGACTCCATGCCAAGTGGTATAACAGCACATATTGCAGCGCGTGGTAGCTACACCATATTCTGATTTCGGACACTTAATAATGTTTTTTGCTTTGAAAATATATAATCATTTGTTTGTACCAATACCAGACGTTTATGTATTAAATTTCATTTAATTTGATGATTCCTCCATGGTGTTGCAATTTTCATAAATATGAGTGTATATAGTAACAAAGTTTTAACCTAATGTATTAAATTTTTTCCAGCAGGATTTTTGAAATTTTAGTGATTTTTAATAGGATTTTTAATGCAATTTTTTGCATTTTTTCGCATTTCTCGTTGACTTTCTGACATTCGTGAAAGAACTCCTGTCATAGTGGTTTAGTCTATTGTAGCAAATTTTGTTCTCTGCATTTTTTTTTTTTTTTTTTTTTTTTTCCATTTGTGAAAAGGATTAGATTTCAAACATTTAGCCTTCCATAGGAAATTTAGTCTTCAGCGATTTTTAACATATTTACGTATTATTTAAATAATGAGTAGCACGAATTTAAGAACTCCATATAAGTGTTACTATATAATCTTCTTCACTTGCAATTATTAATATTTTTTTCATATAAATATTTAAATTTATTATCGTATTTTTCCATTTATCTGACTTTAAGCTTACAATATACATGAGCAAATAAACATTACGTTTTGATTTCAAACATAAGAATAGTCTGACATAGAATTGATTTATTTACTAAAAAATAGATAAAATGGATGGTTGTCTACATTTCGAGAAAATAGTTTGAAAAGTTAAAGTTTTCTTTAAATAGACACAACATTTTTTCGATCGCAAATATCTAGGGGAAAATGTCCAATATCTCAAAGATTACCATTAAATAAAATATTCGTCGAGTGTTTCAAATTTTAAACTTTTCAACAGGCTATGCTGTTTGAATTCTTGAAAAAATAATGACGTTTAAATGGAGATTTTATGCGGTAGTAGTAAAAAAACCCATAAATTTAAAATGTACGATTTCCGATTACAAATAAACAACTACACGTCTTATGGATGGAAATATTCTCCATATTTCGATACATTAAAGTATATATATGGTATTGTATTGGTAAATCATATTTGACCAATAGAAAGCTAGTCACTACAAATCTCTTCGTGATTTTCTTCTACTGACTTTTTTTCACCTATTTTAAACATGTAAAACAAAATAATCTTGTATTTGTGGTGAAGAGATTTCCTTGTACACTATATGTGGGGCTCACAAACATAGTAGACCAAGTCCATTTTGAAAATAGAGATAGTCCACTTTGAAGGTCTTCGAAATCCGTTTTATCTACTCCCACAGTGAAACAAGTCTGTAAACAGTTGCCATACATGATAATGTATGTGAGAACAGGCTTGGTTCACGGTGAAAGTAGATAAAATAGATTTCATGCTTCCTCTAAATGGACTATCTCAATTTTTTTTAATGGACTTTGTCTACTATAGCTGTGAACCCCTCATATAACCAATGACGACCGGTCACTTGCGATTTTAAATGTTTTGTTAAATATATAGAAAAATACATGACGAATTATCCTGAAACTCCAGGTGTGTAAACAGAATAGTATGGGTCATATATTTCCCGGAAGATGTTTTCCCGAAACCAAATAGGGGACCGTCAACAAATTAAAAAAACGAATATCTTTTGGATAACCCTGTAAAGACTAATGTAGCAAAAGCGTTCATACTCTAGACTAGGATTAAGAGGCTTGTTGTAATAAACTGTGTTCATTTTTATGAGGATAGCATGTATACTAGTAGAGAAATTAAGGTTTTTTATAAAAACAGTCCCAAATTTTGCCAAGTTTTTTGCTTATAATTTCTTAATATAAAAAAAAAAATGTTCTTTTCAGAAAATATGACAAACAACATTGTACACAATACCCTGCAATCCAAATTAAAAAATAAGAAAAATTGTAAGAAAAATGAGCAGGTTTACTAAATAATGTTTCATTGCGCATGCGCGAAAGCAATTAAAATATAATGCGCATAATGTATTAGCTAAATGTGTAGAGCAACTTTTGTGAAAGTCTCAAAAGCATATATTGAAAAGTCTGAAAATTATCGTAGATAGAATAAGCTCGGAATCCGTGGTTCCCAAAAGGAAGGAAAAGGATGAGGGTTTGTATCCAAACACCTGCAAATTTGTGTACGCTATATTGACGCTAATCAACGGATATTTGGATACAGCTCCTCATCCTTTTCCTTCCTTTTGGGAACCACGGATTTCGAGCTTATTCTATAGACGATAATTTTCAGACTTTTCAAGATATGCTTTTGAGACTTTCACAAAAGTATCTCTATATACTTAGCTAATACACTGTGCCCATTACATTTTGATTGCATTCGCGCATGCGCAGTGAAACATTATTTAGCAACCTTCTCATTTTTTATCCAATTTTTATTATTTTTTAATTTGGATTGCAGGGTATTGTGTACAATGTTGTTTGTCATATTTTCTGAAAAGAACATTTTTTTTATATTAAAAACTCTGCAAATTATAAGCAGAAAATTTGGCTAAATTTGGGACCGTTTTTATAAAAACCTTAATTTCTCTACTACTATACATGCTATCCTCATAAAAATGAACACAGTTTATTACAACAAGCCTCTTAATCATAGTGTAGAGTGTGAACGCCTTTGCTACATTAATTTTTACAGGGTTATCCAAAAGATATTCGTTTTTATTTAATTTGTTGACGACCCTTATTTGGTTTCGTGAAAAAATCTTCGCCGAAATATATAACCTATACTATTCTGTTTATGCGTATGGTATGCGTTTTAAGTTTAACTTAAATACGCATACTACATGGTGTACGTAAATTCTATTGACCATATACAGGTCTACGCAAAAGATTTCGTAAGAATTGCTGAGAAAGAGCGTGAAATGCATAGGTTATTTTTTTAATTGAGTTATGTATTATCCAGCTTAAGTATATTTAGAAAGATATGTTTGTAAAATATAAATATAATAATATACAAGGCTATGCAAAGAACTGGATACGTGCACGCCTATGGATGATAATTTCTGGAAGTACGATTTTAGTAGTTTTAGGCGTATTTTTGCCTGAATTAAATTCCATCTTAACATGTGACGTGTATAAAAACTTGTTGCTAACGTACAGTCCTATACAAAAGAATTCAAGTACTTTTCCGTTAATTTATAAAAATTGCTGAAGGTGAATTTTCAACTGTACTATGTGTTTTCTGACTACACTAAATTTTAGCATACTATGTAATAAATAATCAAATCTAAAGATGATATATAGAATTGCACAGAAGAATAGGAGTAGGATAAAGTACCTATATTTTGTCCCATTTCCTAATTTTGTCCCCCCTTAACTTCTCCGCTTCTGTGAAAATGGTGTAACTTATGACGCAAGGCACAGGGAATGGAAGGTAAAAGGGGTCAGTATTGAAAATTTCGGTCGCAAAGACCCATACATAAATTAAAGACGCCGAATTTCCTATTTTTAGAAGACCTGAGTTCTTATTAAGTCGCTTGTAGACCGTTATTTATTTTACTGTAAGTATTTATTTCTTATTCATTGCATGTATTTTACATTGTAAGATGCTGACGGTAGCATACAGTGAGATTTAGGACGCTCAGTTCATCTTACGGGAACTAAAGCTCCGCCATATTGGGAAGTAGCGTGGTGCTAATTTCGTCCCCCTTGCAGTTCTTATTTTCGCCCCGTGGACGAAATTAGGAATACTTTTTCATGACAATCTTTTTAATTTTTTCCTCATGTTTGGATCGCTAATGTTTCGTTATGTTATTTTTCCACTGATAATTAGGACATTTCTTTGGGCCTTACTTTAATGTAAATTAAATTACTTACTCCTTTAGAAATACGTTTTGATTTAGCTATAAGTTAAGCCTTGGCGTACTAGATTTTTTTTTTTTTTTGGGGGGGGGGGGCGGGGGGCCGAAATTGGGACCATTTTTTTTCTTTTATATTTTTTTGATACTTTTGAAAAAACAATTTTTCGCATTGTTCAAAATTTTTTATATGATATTGGCCTATGTTTCTATGTGCGTGGGTAGTTAATCTATGTAAAATCCAAATTTGGTAGGTTTTCACTGAAAATTACAACATTTAGGCCCTAAAAGAGACTTGGGGGACGAAATATGGTCACTTTAGCCTACCTTTCCCGCTCTGGGCGGTAATTGTTGAGATCTGGTTTTCAAACATTTTATGCTTTTCTAAAAGGTTTACTTAGATATTTTCTTTGCATTTTTAAACGGCAAAGTTTGTGAAAGTTTTCTGGGAGCGTTGGTAAGAGTTTCATAATACACTGCTCAAAACAATTAAAGGATATTTGAAGTTTTATATAAAATAAAGATATAAACGAAATTTTTTTTGCCGAAAATAGAAGAAGAGAATCACAAATGCAAATTTTTCTGGTTTTCAAACTGTGGAGTATGCAAATTTTGAGTTCGACGTCAAAAACGTCGCTTCAGCGGCAGCGAATGAAATTTGACTTTGAACTGGGTAAAAGAGAATGAAGACAAGGATGATCGGCATTCAGTGATTGCTTTGTTTCGATGAGTACGATGTCTCAGCGAAGTCATTTGACATATTCAGAAGCTTTGAGAATTGTTGGTAGGTTAGAAGGGGGCCAAACTCAAGCCGAAGTAGCGCAAGCCATTAGAGTGTCACAAAGTGTAATTTCCAGGATCTGGAACCGTTTTCTGGAGAGTGGATGTGCAGGCCGAAGACCAGGGCAAGGTCGTAGACGGGCAACAACGCCCAATGAAGATCGGTATTTAGTGTTAACAGCTCGTAGACACCGAACCATGAACGCTACTCTTCTCCAACAACACCTTCGCTCGGCTACAGGCACCACGATTTCAACTCAGACTATCCGAAACCGGCTCCATGCTGTAGGTCTGTATGCTCGCCGATCGATGGTATGTGTTAGATTAACATCAAGGCATCGTCGCGACCGCAGGGAGTGGGCAACCGAGCATGTCAACTGGAGGAGAAATGAATGAAGCAATATTCTGTTTTCTGACGAGTCCCGTTTTTCTGTGCATCCGAATAATAGGCGTATTTTCATCTGGAGGGACCGTGGCAGTAGGAATAATCCTGCGTTCGTGCACAAAAGTGTCAGATTTGGCGGTGGAGGAGTGTTGGTGTATGGTGGCATCTCCATTGACGGGCGCACTGACCTCTACATCATTCGAGATGGAGCTCTGACTGGTCGCCGATATAGGGATGAGATCCTCAGACCTATTGTAGTCCCTTACGCTGCAGCAATCGGAGATAACTTCATTTTAATGGACGATAACTGCAGGCCACATCGTGCAAACCTGGTGGAGGATTTCCTTTTCGAGGAAGGAATCGTTCGAATGGAATGGCCAGCGTGTTCTCCAGACATGAATCCAATCGAGCACGTTTGGGACGCTCTAGGAAGACGAGTTTCTGGCCGCCAACAACCCCCACAAACTCGCCAAGAACTGGAAAGAGCTCTTCTGGAAGAGTGGGGCAGAATACCCCAACTCGTCATTAATAGCCTCATTGAGTCCATGCCTCAAAGGTGTTCAACGTTGCTGGCCGCCCGTGGATACCATACCCCCTACTGAAAATGATTTTCTTTGAAGAAAACACCTTTTCTTATTCTTTTTTTCTCATATGCACAAATTGTGTTTTTTTCCTTTAGTACACAAATGCGCAATAAAATGCATTTTTTTCTGCCAAACATGTGTAATTTATTCTCATATAACCTACTATGTCTGTCGACCATGTATCAATCAGGTAAACAGTTTACCAGATACAAAATCCACCTAAAACTGCAATATCCTTTAATTGTTTTGAGCAGTGTATATGCTTCGGTGCATGATTTTACTTTCTTCCATTTATTGATTAAATTTCCTTCATTAAAAATTTAATAGTACTAGGGAATTCAACACGGACTTCCCGGGTTACAACAAATTGGTAAAAATCATTTTTTATTGTAAATTCTAATTGACTTTTTGCATTTAATATATTATTTTTTCCATTTGTGTACTGACAATGCCAAAAGCATTTGTATATCAAAAATATCATTTATACATTCAAATAAATTATATATTCAAATTTATTAGCCAGATGCTAGGAGTTAATAGCCGGAAAATTGCCTAAGATTTAGCTAATTACAACAGCTCTTTATATTCTAATTATTTCAGCAGTTTAAACGCGTAGTTTAATTACATGTCTGTGAAATTTGCTTTTTAATTACACTATTTTATTATTGTATTTAGTTATTTATTGGTGTTAGTTAGGTATTATTAGACGGAAACAAATGATGAAACATTTATATTGTATTAAGTGCAAACGGGTTAATCTTTCGTAATCGGGCTGCACACTCACAATACATTCGGCAGGTCTCGATAGCGTCAATATGATGTCGCGCGTTACTCAGGGTCATGTTTTTCTTTATAATGTAATTTTTAAAAAGTATCATAAAATGCTAAAGCAAAGAAAATTAAAAGATACAGAGCTCTTTTTAGAATTTAATCATCGATAATGTGATTTATAAATGTGCAATACTGGTGGTAGCGATTTGGTTCTCAATGTAACTA
The DNA here is from genome assembly GCA_963932465.1 of Maratus speciosus. Lineage (NCBI taxonomy): Eukaryota > Metazoa > Arthropoda > Arachnida > Araneae > Salticidae > Maratus > Maratus speciosus. The sequence goes on from OZ010790.1 coordinate 240,044,665, forward strand.
AACCTCTAAACTTCTTTAGATCAATATCACGCTTGTTGATAATAAGTGAAATATTTTACTCAAGAGTGGAAAAATGTTTAATCTATAATTCAAAATTTAGTGATTTCTTTAATGCAATATTATGTAATTTATTTTATGCGTAAACTTACTTTTCTTTCATAAAAATTTTAAGATTTAACTATTTTAAATGCAAATTTGCTGTTTCATTTTTTTTTTTTTAGTTTGTTGCTATAGTCGAATATTTTATTACTGTTATTTAGTATATTTTATTTAAAGAAATTACAGACTTCTACAGAATTTTGTGTTCGATGATATTTTAGCCAATTTAATTTTCTGCTGCTGACAGATATAATTTTCTCTTTAAATTACAATGAAATTAATCAAGCTAATTAGGGGTTATTAGTTACTAGGTCATTAGAAGTCCATGTTACTCGAAAAAGAAAGCTTTTATCTAATGAGTACACTAATCTTATTATAATAACGGCTTTGACATTAAAGGTTAAGAAATACAAATATTTTCATATGCAAATAAGATTAAGAATGAAAGAAATATTTATATTTTTTTTCCTCCAGCAAGGACAGATTACTTGAATTTGTCACTTTTTATCTTCACATAATTAGTTCCTCTTTATTAAATATTTTATCGTTAATGGGCACTTTTTTAATGCTACTTTGTTAATCTGTTGACAAAAGTTTTTTTTTCTTCATCTCCCCTTTCATCTAAAAGATTCTCTGCTTTTATACGCATTATTTTTCCTTGGAAGAATTCTTTTTGTAATGGAATCTAACATCAAGGATAAAAAAAGGCATGATCCTAGTTTTTCATTAGACTCCAATTCTTTGGACATTTCTTTTAAAAATATAAATGAGTATCAGTCGTGTATTATGATACACAATATTTTGACACTTAGTGAAATGCTTTTGTTTGTTTCAAATTTGCATGCTTACAAGAAATTTTATATTTAATAGAATGTAAACACTTGTATATCAGATTGAAGTAAATGTTGTGCTAATCCCCCCCCCCCCCAAAAAAAAAAAATAGAAATTATTTATAAGATGCCAATGTTTTATGAGCGATAGTAGGATATATATATATATATTATTCTAGTATGTCGGCTATATTTTATTAAAAAGAAAATTGTTAGAAACTCTTCTTTATTTATAACATTATGTAGTGAAAAAATGATAAACCCCATTTTAATTCGTTTTAAATTGATACAGATTTGAACATTTTATTTCATAATATATATCGAAAATGTTAACCAGATCCTATGCAGGGTTCATTAAATTCCTATGGAGTGTAAATACTAAATATAAGTAATGCATTTTCTTTAGTTCATTGTAAATAGATTCAAATAAAAACGACCCACGCTTTGCACACACACACACACACATACACACTCACACATATATATACATATATATATATATATATATATTACCATTTTACACATCCGTTGCCTTCGGCATTGTACTGAGCAATTGTAAAAAAAGCAATCATTATAACTATTACTTCAAATGTACAAAAATTACCTTAAATATAATATACAACGAAACCTAGTGGTGGCAATCCAGTGCCTTTGCCATCGTGCTGATCATTGAAAGGGCATCCGAAATAATGTTGGCACTTCGTTAATATGTGAAAGCGTGTTCTACAAAGTAGGTGAAAGCAGAAATAAATTAAAAGAGATCCTTCCGTTTGCATCTACATAAAAACACCCCTACGTTTCCAATTCAGAGTCACTTACAAGAATAGTAAAAATTAAAAATATTCTTAATCCCTTAACCTACAACTACGTGTGAGACACGTGGTCTTGTATTCGGGCCAAAATTGATTATCACAGGCCTGGCCCGTAGTACATCGGTCGGGCCAAATGTAAATATTACGGCATGGCTCGTGGTACAGTGATCGAGCCAGTGGGCAAACGTGATTACTAATAAACCTTTTGTGGTATCTTGACCACAATTATTGATCAGGTTGTAATTAATTATCAAATATTCCACAAAATTAAAACATTTGTATCTTACACATGTATTTACATCCCGTAAGTCGTGCGCGTTTGGTACAACTTTGGACAGGTTTGCCGAACTGTTGGAATAGCTTGAAGACTGCACGATCTTGTTTACGTTCAGATCCTAAGCTGTTGAAACATAAATTGTAGGTTAAGGGATTAACATTCTTCATTCCGATTCCAATAAATCTATCACCATTAATTTCTTTAAAAATTTGACAAGAAAAATCTATTTTATATTATTTGATTTTTTCAACGATTCCGGAAGATTGCCTCCAGACAGGAATTCGGAAAACGTTCAAAAATCGCTGTACAAATAGAAAATAAACCTTATGGGAAAACGGATGTAATTTATTATATTGAGTTAAAAGGTATAACTTAGATTGATTTTGTAACTGGCTCAGAATGAATAGGGAGCTGGAAAAATCGAAAAAATGCACAAAAATACGACCTCCATGTTAATCCCTTCACTCCCCGTGTATCCACTAGTATAATGGTTCTCAAACTTTTAGATTGTCTTACCACTAAATCAAAATTTATATTTTTACTGCACCACTAAAGAACAAACATAAAGCTAACGGGAACTAATTTATAGCAGGACAATCAGCACGTGCGCTCTGACTCCCTATTCTTCAAAAAGTCCCTAGCACTGTAACACAGGTGAAAAAATTTAATAGTATATCAAGCGTTCTAGAAGACTCGAAAAAGCACGTTTTGGAGAATTTTAGGGATTTGATCTTGTCATTTCGTGAATTATACGCACACATACATGATGCATACACATATGCACATGATTATAAACGAAGATATCACAATAGGTCGATCAACTTAAAAGGCAATTATATACTAAATAAAAAAAGAAAATAGTTTTATTTGAAATCACATTACTTCAAGTTACAATTTATCGTTAAATTGTTAAGATATTAATCATATTTAAAAATATTTATCTTCTTTTTATTGCGTTTTCCCCCTTAATATGATGTTTTTAAAATTTGTAATTATGAACATAGAAGCATCTGAATGCATCCAATTTCCAAATCAATAAATAAATTCCTTCGTTATGAAAATATGAATAATGATAGAGACAACTACTTTGAAACAAAATTCACCAAATTTGTGTAAAAACAAATATGTATCCTTCCGGAAAACTTCAATTTATTATTAGGAAGAATAAACTGCCTTTACATGCAAAGGATACAATTTATCTGTTAGCGAAATTTATAAGGTTAAGAGAAACAGAGTGATAGTAGTTTTGCATTAGAAAACGTTATGTTGAAAGCAATATGATCAAACAGTTATATGGCAGAATAAGTGTTTACGGCATTTATATAAATATATATAACCAGATACTACCCGTCAAGATTTTTGACAGTAAATATCTTGGATATTTCATCAGACAAATTCTTGAATTTTTAATTAATTGCATTTAAATTATTCATGGAAATCGTGAAAAATTTCTATGTTGCATAAATGATTCCTATTTCTTTAAGGCGATATACGGTGTTGTCAGTCTAACCTATTGAATGAAGTCAAAGATTTTTAAGTTTATAATTTACAAGGAATTATGCTTGCTTTTTATCAGAAAATTACCTACAATTAAAAGCTGCCATGAATTTTATTTTCACCTGTCTCATTTTCTAAAAGCCTAAATTTGAAACTTGATGCAGCTAGCAATTTATAATATTTATTTTTTATTACTTGAAATTTATTTTACATTTTTATAAATATTAAGCAATAGATACCAAGGTAATTTCTTTTATAGTTATTATATGAATATTTTTTTATTTCCGATTTTTTTTTATGGAAAAGAATGCCAAAATTTTCTTTCTGACACACATATACAGGGTGTCCCAAAAATCCTTGACACATTTTAAAATTCAGTATAAAATCAAGTAATTGTCGTACAGGTGTGCGGTTTAGACTAAAATGCTTCTCACGCTGATAAGTTTTCTTCAAAGCGAATGAAAATAATTAGTTCCAAACTTCGATCATAGATGGCGCCACTTGTCAGTACGTTTGGTTTAAAACATGCGTTTTTTTGTGATTTTATATCAATTTTGACGCTCTGACACAGAAATGATGACTTCCAGCGAAAAAAGGACAAATTGTATGCTTCTGCTCTGGCTGACAATGAAGTACTGAGGACGGGAATCACGCATGTGATCCAGTCTGTTCCGCAATCAATGCTAGTAAACACGTGGATTGAGCTGAAATTCCATTTTTATGTGGCTCGAACTACAAAGGTTACACAGATTGAACTATGCTGACGGATTGCACAAATTATTATTCTGTAACTGCTTTTGACAAAATAAGATTATTTGTAACTAATTGTCGAGTTTTCGATGACTCTTTTTGATAATTTAAGGTACAGTGCCATCTATACGCGAAGTCTGGAACTATTTTTTTATTCACTTGAATAAAACTTTTCATCATGAGAAGCATTTTAGTACAAGCCGCACTCCAGTGCGACAATTACTTGATTTCATATTGAATTTTAAAATGTTTCAGGGACTTTTGCGACACCCTGTATATTCTTGATAATGGTAAAAAAAAATTATTTTATTGATAATTACATGCAAAACTATTTTAGTTTAAATATTTTAAATATAAAGTTATTATTTTGTCAAAATATTGATGAGTGTTAAATTTTATTTAATTACAAGAAAAGCCACGGCCTTGCTCGCGTATTAGTTGAAATAAGCCAAGTGATATTTTTTATATCTAATTTTTATTAGAAGGTGTTATTCTTTTAAGAATAATTAAAAAATTACTAAAGCCACAGCTTGATTAAACTTCATTGTTACACTGCATTAGGCAGAAATGAAAGTAAAATTAAAGAGAAAAACTAAAACTAAAACTGATTCTAAATAAATGAGAATTTAAAAAGTTTTTTGAAGCTTTTATGCTAATTTCATACGCTCATTTCAGTATTCATTTGAAGTTTTAATTTTTTTAGAAACCGTTCTTATGCGCATTTACATCTTAAAATTAACCATCATGTCAAATTCCAAATTTCTTATCTAATGGTCTACCACCTCTCTGGTGGTAGTGGCACCATCATAAAATGGCTGTTTTGAAACAGGGAATGTCACCATTAATTTGCCAACATTCATTTTGAAATCGGTTTGTTATTTCCCAATATTCCATAGAAAACGTAATTAAGAATGTTTTTAAAGGTTTTTATAGAATTTTTGTAATTCCTGCCAACCCCAGATGGTACTGGCACTGGCATATAGCCTGTGTAAGATCAAAGACTGTCACCACTGATTCTCAACCATTACTTTTGTAATCGGTTTATTATTTCCTTAGATTGCATAGAAATCGTAATTTAGGACTTTTTTAGAACGCTATTCGCTCCTTCCCTTCGCTTAGCCCCTTTTAAAATTTGAATTTATTTTCGAATGTTTTTAAGAGACATTTATATTTTATAAGTAACTGCCATGCCATATTTCAAGTTTCTAGCCTAATCAGTATCGCAGAAACCGCGATTTAGAACTTTTTTGGTCCAATAACTCTCTGGCGGTAATGGCACCGACATAGGTTATGTTTCAGCAGGTTCTATCACCACCAATTTGCAACCATTATTTTTTAAATCGGTTTGGTATTTCATTAAGATTTGGTATTTTATTAACCCTCCGACTGTCTTGGAAAAGGGCAAAATTGTAATGTTGTTTTCTCCGCATTTTATTTTAAATGTTAAAAAAAAAATGATTCTTTGAACATTTTATAAAAAAACTTAATAACGAATATGAATGCAATCCTTGGCAGTATTAATCATTGTTCAATGTATTTAAAATACATTAAATAAATAGAATAATATTACTTTAAATATTGCTTGTATTGTAGTGAAACCTGGAGCTTAGTGAACGTATTAACACGAGCTTTTTAGTGAGGGGGTTAAGAATGCATAAAAATCGTAATTTAGAAGGTTTTTAAAACGCTTTTCGCTCAATTCTTCCTTTTAAATTTGGAATTTCCTTTCAACAGTTCTTAGAAAGCATTTGCATTTTTTAAGTAATTACCATGCCAAATTTCAAAATGTTAAACCGCTCAATATCAGAAAAAACGCAATTTAGAATATTTTTTGCCCCTGTAACCCCCGGGTGGTAGCGACAACAACATAAAATATAGCCTATGATTGAGAAGGGATTATCAACATCAATTCTCAACAATTACTTTTGAAATCGGTTTGATATTTCCTGAGATTGCGTAGAAATCGCAATTTAGAACATTTTCAGAACTCTTTTCGTGCATTTTCACCCCATTTAAATTTCGAATATTTTATAAACTGTTCTTAGAGAGCGTTTACATCGTATAAGTAATTACCATGCCTAATTTCAAGTTGCTAGCTCCTATAGTATCACAATTTACAACGTTGTTTGCTCCTGGAACCCCAGGTGGTAGCGATACCGACATAAAATAGAGCCTATGTTAGAGCAAGGTCTGTCACCATTAATTTTGAAACATTATTTTTTAAATCTGTTTGATACTTTCTGACATTGCTACAAATCGAAATTTAGAACATTTTTAGAACACCTTTCACGCATTTTCACCCCTTTTAAATTTCGAATTTTTTTAAGAAATGTTTTTGGAGATCATTTACATGGTATAAGTAGCTACCATGCCAATTTCATGTTTCTAGGCCCTTCGGTTACACAAAAATCACAATTTTAGAACATGTTTTGCTCCTGAATCCCTTTTTGGTTAGTGGCATCGGCATAAGATATAGTCTTTATTTGAACAGGGACTAACACCACCATTTTGATACAATTGCTTTTGAAATCGGTTTGTTAATTTTTCCTGTAAATAAACACACAACGTTACTTCTTTATAACATTGGTATAGAAAAACCATTCAAATTATAAAAATTATGAAATAAAAATCCTATAACTTCTCCTCCTAATAATATATGTCGTTATTGAAATCAATTATTTCCAAAAATATTACCGAAATCCTTTTACCGGGCGTCACGCTCAAACCTGCGTCCTTTAAAAAAATTCAGAGTTTTAAACAGATGCGTTAAACCGCTGCGCCAGTAGCAATTCGTTTTACGCCCCTCTAAATTGGAGGGGTTCCAAAAAGAGTTGACGCATGCGCAGTTGTGTTGATTTTGATCTTACTTAAATGTTTATCTTTGCGTGTAATATTTGTGATTTTAGAATTAAATTTATTTATCAGAGCATGTACAGAAACATTTCTGTTCACAAAATTAGAAAGTTTTTGCAATAACACTTCGAATTTTTAAAGTGCTTTTTTGCATGATTTCTTTTTTTATTTAGTAAATCTTTTTAGCTTAGACTATGATTAAAATAATTGTTCAGTAAATGAAAATTCAGATATTCATTTTAACAACTACTTATAAAAAAACATGTATTAGTAATAAAAATAATAGATATAAATTCTTGCTAAATTATGTAGATCATTTTTCATCTTTCTAGATTTTTTCCCCTTGTTTATGGGAGCAGATTGATCAATTCTTCGATATTAGGAACTTCGTAAAAAAAGGAAAAAAAATCTTATGAAAGCAGCGTTGTCAATTCAATTTCTATTTTGGAGATTGTAAATTTATTCAGCATTCATCATTTATTTTATTATTAAAACAGTATATTCATTAACAAACTTTTTGACGCCCATTTGAAGAATGTGAGGATATTTGTTAGAAAAAAGAAATTTGGGAACACTTTTAACATAACAAATTTGCTTTCGAAATACATAATAGGTAGATTAATATGACAGAAGAGGACAGAAAAAATCCCTTATTTAATTTTTCTAGTTATTTTTAATAGCAACGTCTTTAATATAGCCTACTTACAAATAAAGAGCGCTAAAACCAAAAATTATTTTGAAGATTAGAATTTCAGTTTGCAATTTGAAACTCATTATTTTACCACAATGCATCGTAAATTATAGAAATCTGGACTATACAGTCATATAGTACACAATATACTAAGGTGTAATGATCGTAATAAATAACTTGTACCTATCACTAATGAGTGTTATTTCTAATAACTTTTGTTTCGGCCGTTCTCCTGACTAGGATAGAGGTTAGTTCACAGGATGTGTGACGTAACTTAACACAAATGCGTTGCATTTTAATTGAACAAGAAATTGTTTTTCGGTTAGCGTAGGTCTTGGAAAAAGTATGTGATTCCTAAATTATTTCTCTTCGTTAACCGAAATTTCAATGTGTATCGAAGATAAGCGACCTAATATAACAGCAGTTATGACATAATACTAAAATCTTTAGGAGTTTTCCTCAAACAATGCCACCTTTACCGTAAGTGAGTTACAACAACTGAGAGAAAATTAATAAAAGGTGAAGTAGTATTTTTAACTAAAAAACTAAAAAAAAAAAAAAATTACTATCGTTCAAATGTAAACCTACCCTATGCAGCATCCGCAGTGCCTGAAAAGTTTGAATATCGTGCACTTTGCCAGAAGGTTTCAGTTTGGCATAAGATCGTTGAAATACTATTCTGTACTTGCCATATACGGTGTGTCCGTAAAGTCATGGTCCACTTTTGCCTGGTCACAGGAAATCAACAAAACAAGATGAAAATGTAAAATCGTTATCAATTAAAAGAAAAACTCTCCAAGTTTCACACCTGTTCACTGCAGTTCGATGTGGCCTCCCTTTGAAACAGACAATCACAGATGTTATTCACTCTGTTACACCAGACTCCTTAACAGTGAATGGGAAGAGATTGAATATATTTTAGATGTGTGTAGGGCAACAAATGGAGGCCACATCGAATAGCACTGAACAGGTATGAAATTCGGGGAGTGTTTCTTTTATTTGGTGAAGATTTCACATTTCCATCTTGTTTCGTTGATTTCCTGTGACCGGTCAAAAGTGCAGCATGGCTTTACGGACACACTGTAATTGCACTTAAAATCCTTATAAAGTCCTCTCGATTTATAGTGGCTATATGGGTGAAGAGTATGGTGCAGAAAAAAATATTTTCTTCCTGTAACAATCAAAATTGTGGGGAACTTCTACATCTGATGTCTTGGTGTTTTCCTGGGAGTTGTCTATAAACCATTGAGTTAGGCAACAGAGTACGCGTTTTTAAATACAAAATCTTTAATATGCTGCTGATACAAATAATACAACCAATTGGGAAAAATGTGAAATTAAGAAAAAAATGTAACGAAAATGTTTTTAAAAAATCGAAAACCTGTTAATTCTTATAATATATCTAAACAAAAATTAACATTATATACTAAAAAAGATTCTGCTATTTCTATGAAAATTATTGAATAATCGAATACCGACTTTTATGTAATAAGCTGTTAATAAAAGTCTCAAATATATAACGTTTTATTTTAAAGAGAGACGTCGCAAAATTATTGGAATTCTATTTCCGCATATGTCTAAAATCAATGGAGGCTCTTCTATCACATTATGCTTTATTTCGAAACAAAGAAAAATAGAAAACCCTTTTTTGTGATGTACTCGTAATTTTTAAAATATTTAAAAAATATATTAGAAATATCATCGTTACAGTGAATCGAACTAGTGTTTGTGTCCTATCGTCATTTATAGTGAATCAAATTACAGTGTGTCACAGCCCAAGTGTTGAATATTTGTTTCATTAAGTGACTCCAAAGTTGGAAATATATATAGTTCATCGTGGAACTACTTGTGAGCAGCGGAGGTACCCCAGCAGATAAAGTATAAGGTAAGGTGTTTTGATCATTCTTTTCTGCTGACATTCTCGTACCAAATGTGTTTTTTGTGTAATTGATGGTAATTTGGTAATTTAAGATAAATTATCGATAAATTTTGATAATTTATGTGGAATCAAATAATTGTGTTGAGATAGGTATGAGATATTAACAGCCATATTTACTATTGTTTTAGGAAAAGGTTATAATATCTTTGTGCTAAAATGGATTTTCTATTTTTTTTTAATTGATAATGGTAGTGAATAAAATTAATGCATTCTGTTAATAGGTGGAAGGAATAATTGAATTTTCTTAAATTTAAATTATCATTAAAGTAATATTTAAATTAAACAATACTATTTTAAGTTTGATGAGTTGATAAAAAACGAGCAAGGCACATTTGCTTAGAATTTTAATTGGCTGGAAATAAATTTCGAAAAAAAAAAAAGACTCACAGAGAAAAAAAAAAGGCTCCCAGGAAAAAAAAGAGGGTTGTAATTTTATTTGTTTTAAGTGTGAGAAACAGTATTGAATTTGGAAATATTTTATAAAGGATAATCTTAGAAATTTATATGTGTATGTTATGCAGATTTTTCTTTATGTGGATGTTTCTATTTAGTGATTGGCATCAGTACTTTTATTCAATGTGCAGCGTATCAGTATTATTTGTAAATTGTATGTTATTGTTTAATTGTATAACCTGGAATCTGTATTGCATAGCAATCAAATTGAAATTATTTATACTTTTTTATTGAAAGTAAATTGTGTGGTATCAATGTTAAGAAAATTATGTTATACCGTATTATTACAATTAGAAATACTATATCGATTATTTGAAATGTATTAATTAGTATAATAAGTGGAGGTAAATGTACTTAAGTAGAAATTTAGGAAATATTAATTTAATAAGTTTAAATATTATTGTAGAGTGGTAATAGTAATCTTTAGAAGGTATGGCTTTCTTATTGAAATTAAAAAGGGCGGATCTTCAGATGATATCCGAAGAATTGGAGGTTGAATTCATGGAAGAGGATACCATAATTCAGCTTTTAGGAAAACGATAATGGACAGCAATGACTATGAAGAGGGGGTTATTATGGAATTATCTAACACTATTGTTGCGGAACTATTACAGCGCGAAAACTTAGAAAAACAGGAAAAGTTAGAACGAGAAAGGTTAAAAAGAGAAGAAAGGCGGAAAAAGTTAGAAAGAGAAGAAGGTGTTGAACTGGAAAAGTTAGAAAGAGAAGATAGGGCTGAAAAATTGAGGATGGAACATGAATTAGAAATGGAGAGGCTAAAGATTCAAGGTTCGGCAAATAACTCTAATGGAGCTAGGGAACCTGATAATGAAATTAGCTTAGAAAAATTGATAGAAAGTGTTAAATCTCTGTCAATCAAAGTACGGAAGGGACTCAGGGATGGAATTTGTTTTTTAACAGTTTAGAAAGGGCATTCAAATCTAAAAATGTACCAAAAAACCAGCAGGCTGAAATTCTATTAAATATGTTAGGAGATAAGGCGGATAATTTGTTAATTTGTACCACTAGGGAACAAATTGTGAGTTATGACGAATTAAAGGAATTAGTTCTAAGGGAACATGAGCCGAAACCCAAGACGTGTTTGGAAAATTTTAAGAAGGCTAGAAGAAACCAAAATGGAACTTATGTGTTATTTGTATAGCGTTTAATAACAGCATGGGAAAATTACTATAAAATTAGGGGTGCGGACTCATATGAAATGTTAATCAGTTAATAATTACTGATAAGTTGTTAAATACGTTAGATGAGGAAAACGCGTCGTATATTGGGTTAACGCAGCAGAGAAGTTTATGAAGAGTTTAGAAGTTTAGAAGTTTCTAAAATTGCTAAAGAATGTGACAATTATTTTGACGCTAAACACAAATTTTATGCGGTTACGTATAAAAGTTTTAAGGGTAAAGACAAATATGTAAGCAGTGAAAAGGTGAGACCGAGGAAGGACAGTAAATTTAGTGATAATTGGAGGCAAAACGAGAGTAACGAGATTAATTCTTTTTCGGGTATGAACACTGAATCTAAAAAACCTAGTGATGATTCAGCTCCTAAATGCTTTAAATGAGGTTTAAGAGGTCATTACCAACGTTTTTGTTATAAATTGGGAAATGAGGGAAATAGTGATATTAGTAATGGGCGAGAACAGAAAGCGGGTGTAAATAAGATTGTCGTGAAAAGAAACTAAGATTTACCTAAAGGAGATATTGCGGTGAGGATATCGGCAAAGGCCGAATAGAGAACTAATGATATTAGTGAAAAATTAAATAAACTCGAGAAAATTGAAGTTAGTGTAAATGGGCAGAAAGCGAAAGGTTTGGTCGATTCTGGATGCGAAATAAATGTCGTTTATAAAGATTTGGTACCGGAAGAGAAAATGAAAGGAGCGGGTAGTATTTTTTTATAAGGACTATTTGGTGAAGCAGTTAAATCACCGTTGGTTAAATTACCATTAGCTACTCCGCAATTCGGACAAACTAATTTAATTCATCAGGAAGTACTTTGCGCGGTAACCGATAATATTAACGAGCAAGTAATTTTACATCCTGAAGTGATTAATGAGTTGTCAGGGGTCAATCGCGATGAGCCATTGTTAGAATCCCAAGAGTTAGAAAGTAAGGAAATTATTATTGTTAACTTGAGCGAAAAGGAATGTATGAGTAGCGTAATTGTAAGGTTTACGCAATAGAAACAAGATCGGGAAATTTACAAAGTCAAAATGAATAAAAGACGGAAGTAGAGGAAAATAATAATAATAAAGTTACCATTATTAATTCAGATATGTTTAAGAAATCCCAATCGGAATGTAAAAATTTAGAGAGAGTTTCGATAAAGGAGATTTTTATATTGTAAATGGTTTATTATACCATAAGGAGAAATTGTTAGGCAAAACTATAGCACAATTAGTAGTACCCAAGGTAAGAAGGGGAGAAATCCTAAAATTAGCGCATACGTCGGTATTTGGAGGGCATCATGCTGCCAAGAAAACTTTACAGAGAATCAGGTATTCTTTTTATTGGGAGGGGATGGCGAAAGAAACTAAACAATTTTGTGGGTCATGTTTAGAGTGTCAATTAACTAAAGAGGTTAAAGTAAATGATAGAGCCCCTATTTTCTTAGTATCGTGGCCAGTACTTCCATTTCAGGTAGTCGATGTTGATTTAAATGGGCCTATTGATCCTAAAAGTTCACAAGTTCACCAATATATATTAACATTAATTGATCAGCATACCAGGTGGGAGGAGGAGATACCTCTAAAAAGTTTAACTGCTAAAACAGAATGTGATGCATTACTTCAAATATTCACGAGGACAGGAATTCCAAATATAATCGCCTGTGATAATGGAATCCATTTCACTGCCGACTTAACGAAAGAATTTGAGAAAAGGTTAGGTGCTAGCCCGCGATTTTCGACTCCACAGTACCCACAGTCTAACGGTCTTATGGAACGGTTTAATCAGATGCTTAAATGTATACTGCATCATACGATTAGAGAAGGGAAAAGATGGCATGAACAAATACCATTTGTATTATTGGCGTATAGGGAAGTTCCAAATTCTAAGACAGGAATCACACCTTTTCAGTTATTATATGGTAGAGCGCCGGAGGATCCTTTATTAGTTATGATGATATCCTGGGCAGGAGAAAATAAGAGGGCACAATTAGATACTATGCCGATTCATGAGTATTTAAATAAATTTAGGGTATGCTTAGAAAGAGCCGCAAATGAGGAAAAATTATTGTCCGAGGTGCAACAAGCAGAATGGCATATCATTATTACTTAAGGTCAAAAGAAAGAAGGTTTGAGATAGGCAATAAAGTAATACTGTTAATCCCTTATTCAACTAATAAGTTATACTCTAGGTGGCAAGGTCCGGCGACTATTGCCGAAAAATGAAACCAGCATTTGTTTATAGTTGAGTTAGCCGACGGGAGTAGAAAGCATATGCACCAAAATAAAATAAGAGAATTTATCGCTAAAAGCAATGTAGTCAGTATTGTTTTCGAAAGAAATGAGGAATTTGGAGAAGTTGGGGAAATTCCCATTTTAAACCGGGAACAAGAGGTAGAGCGAGACATAGAAAAGTTTGAAATAAAGGGTTACCAAATAGTTGAGTCAGGGATATAAACTCCATTTGGAGGGAAAATAAAGAGGTATTTATGTGAATTAAAGAGGTCCTGTGCTACCAACGGAAGTAGGGGAGTCGCGTATTGATTTGAAACCAGTTGTGGTAAGGAAAAGGCCAAAATTATATAGTGTACCTGTTGCTTATAAAGAGGAAGTAGATAGACAGGTCCAGGAGTTATTAGAATTAAATCTAATCGAAGTATCAGATGCAGATATTAGTCATCCAATTGTTTGCGAAAAAAGACGCAACTGTTAGACTTTGTCTAGATTATAGCACTTTAAATTCCGTAACACGCACTCTAACATTTCCTATTCGCAAGAAATCCTGTATACTGCGTGGGGCAGCCAAATATTTATCTTCGATTGATTTATTGAGTGGTTACTGGCAGATTCAAATGGCTGAGGAACGTAAACATTTGACAGCATTTACAACTCATAATGGAACTTATCAGTGGCGAACTATGCCTTTTGTTTTATCATGGGCGGCTGCTACTTTCCAAAAGGATATGAATGAGGTTCTTCAAGCTCATCGGAGGTACGCACAAGCCTATATTGATGATGTCATCATTTTCTCAGATAGCTGGGAAGAGCATTGTGAGTGAGCATGTTAGAGCAGTCATCGAGGAACTTAAAAATCGAAATTTTACGATTAGGCTGGATAAATATAAATTTGGAGAAAAGTTAATTAAGTTTTAGGTCATGTAATTGGACATGGAATACATACACCGGATGTAGAGTAGGTGAAGGAATGTAGTTTATGAATAGAGTGGTGTTCCTGCTATTCAAATGTATACCTGAGATAAGGCAGATAAAAGGATTTCACCAGATAACGAAATAACGGACGTCACGGAAGGTGACAGGGGGAGGTTCGATGGATTGGAGGAAGGAAAGGGGATCCTGATGGCAGAAGGAACTCCTGTTTACGTTTTTGGGAGAGGAGTGGTATAGCTGAGGGAGATCAGTTAAGATGTATAGCTGAAAGTGGGTGGTCGCTTTCTCGCAGAGTACAGTGGATGCTTGGAACTCAAGGAGTGAGTAGTTCCAGAGTAGCTCGTTGATAGAGCGTGATTATGCGGTGAAGTCTTGGAGTATAGAGCTAATGTGTTGGGAGATTATTAGTGATCTCCGATAAATTTAATTTAACTAGCGTAGGGTGAGAGGAATATATAGTAGTTTAACAGTACACAGCAAGTATTTACTGTATTTAATTTAATGTTGGACCAGATCTCCTATATTCGAGTTCTTAATTGTAAATTAGTGTCTTGTTATCTGTAAATAATGTGTAAATAAATTGTTAGTTCAGTTTAATTGAAAGAGTTGGTTTTCTTTTCAACAATCCTCTCATAGCGTGACCGATATCACGTGACATATCGGTGGTGGCAGCGTATAAATAGTAAAGGATTTCTTCAAAGTTGTGTGAACTTAGAGGAAACCCGGCATATTGGTATACACTTGTAAATCCCGGTCTTTTGTGTGTTCTTTATAAATGAATCATAAATGCTACACACATCTTTTTCAATAGCGAACATGCTTTAGTAAATTTCAATAACATATCAATTAAATATCAATCCGAATATATTTACGAGAGTTATAACACAAAAAGGTAGACGACTGTATAAACAGATCAACCGTAGTCGTAAACATTTTTCATTTATGTTGTTATTTACTATGCTAAATTGTTGAAACAAATGATTTGATACTTCGCGGAAAAGGCTGCTGCGCATCCATCGGACATCCTTATGTCCTTTAAGCACTTGACCGGAGCGGAAGCAGTAGACACGACAAGAAAAGTTAACAAGAAAGAAAGAAAGGAAAATCATGCGTTAAGCATAGATTAATAAACACTTATTAACACATTCGGAAGACTTTAAAAAAACTTCGTTATTTAGGGAAAAAAATGTATATAAGATGACAAAGTAAACATTTTAGAAAACGTATAAAGCATTTTAAAAACTGATATCAGCAGTTACTATCCATAGCCAAATATGTATTCCAATTCTTTTGAACAACCCCGCATTTGATCTATAGGTTGACATATATACAATATAATGGTGAAATTTAGTTTAGCAAGAAAACGCATAGCAGGTTGAAATATCTCTTTCAGTAATTTATACTAATAGATGGAAACATACTTGAATACTTTTGTACAACCCTGTAGTTAACCTAATATCTTTGTTACATGCCACTATTTAGCTAAAATTTAATTCAACTAAAACACTCTTAAAATTACTGAAATCACATTTCCAGAAATTATGATTTATAGACGGTCATTTATTCAAAACTTTGCGTGACCCTGTATATCATTTTATCAATATTCTACAAACATTTCTTAGTAAACTAAATGCAGTTCAGCGTAAAAATACGTAACTCATTTAAAAAACACCTTTAAGCAATTTGCACTCATACCCAGTAACCATTACGAATTCTTTTGTGTATATGAATTATAGCATTTATACACACCATACAATATGTACAAATATAGTGAAACATGAAAGCGCATATCATAATTAAAAAGGCATTTCCAGAAATCATTGCTAATGTACTTCGGATACAACATAGTATCTGAAACCTTTTATGTGTTCCTGTAAATGCTATGCACTTCGTATTATACATGAAATAAGTTATAGTAAACCTCAGCGATGTATATAAATTTCATTATACATGAAATAATTTAACATAATCAAAATACGCCTCAAAAAATTACCTTCACTCCTGTACCATTATGTAACGGAATTCTTTTGTATGATCCTGCAAATTAATTATAACTATTCTTTTCTAACTATTTTAACTATTCTTCCGCATATTCCGCAGAATGCATATTTTAGTGCACTTCATTAATGCATATCAGTTTTATTATTTTTTAAAGCGTGTAACACCATTAAATAGCATTTAAGTGATTCTTTCCCATAGGCCGTAATGTAACGGAAAACTTTCGACTGTCCCTGTAAATGAACTATACATGCTACAAACTTCATTTGAAATAGGGAACGTGCTATGGTAAACGTGAAAGACATCCAAGAATTTTAGGGCAGTCCGAGTATATTTACTAGAATTAGAGCGCGGACAGACGGACAGATGGACAGACAAACCAAAATCATAAACAATTTTCAACTTTGTTGGAAAGTGTTAAAAAGCCAAATTACTTCGGAGTTGCTACCGCGTCTAATTTTTCCTATGACCGTGGCAGATTCGATATTTTTATAGTTCTTGGAGATGGTTGGTGGGGCCGGCTGACACTACTTCGAAGGGAAGGTGGCCGCGCTCCCTTCGGGCGTCCCTACACCTTTTCGATACTTGACCGGAGCGGTAACAGTTGGCTTGATTACGTAGGATGTTACCGGAAAATATAAAAGATAAATTCAACAAGTTGAAGACATCGACCAGCTTGTCGTGTAGAGCCGGGGCGTTTAATACGTCGAACGACAGCGGGGACTTCGAAACCTTATTAATGCATGGTAATAATATACATTAATATGGACTGCCGCTACAGCGAGGAGTCGTGGCCTATTTCTCTAAAGACTGCTGGCAAAGGGAAGTCACGTCATGGAAGAATCCGCCGGAAAATTTTAAAAGCAATTTCCATTAGATTAAAGACATTGGCCCGCGGTCGAGTAGCAATGGTCCGTTTATTGCATCCGACGATCGAGACTGCTTCAAGATCATTACAGCTCTCACATTCGTTAAATACAGCCTACATAAGTTAAAATTCTAATGTATTTAATTAAAAAATTATTATCAATTGAGAGAACAACAATAGGAAATACACAACATGTTTAGTTTTTACTTTAAATTTCTCTATTAATGTAAACTAAGCAATTGAAATCTATTGAAATGTTTCTGAATGGTTTGAGTGAATATTACTATATTAGTTTTTAAAAGCATTTTGAATTCGAGTTACAATAAAACTTGGAAAAACGGACTCTATCTATAACACAATCATGGCCTTATTGGAAAATTTCATGGCCTCAGAGGAAAGTATTCCATAAAGTTATAAAAGAAGGTATGCTTGTATTTTTCGGAAACTTAAATTATTTCTTTTCATTCCTTGAGATTACATGTTATCAGGTTTCGCTAAGCAAAATTTGTTTTACGTATAGATAAAATTAACACCAGTTTTCAGCTTTTGCGAAATATCTTATATTTATTGAAATATTCTATATACTTTGATTTTTTATGAAAAATAATTTTACGATTGTTAGAATTAGTTAACATAATTGCAATCAAATGCCATTTTCTTGTTTTTACGTACGTATAAAATCCAATTTTCTATAAAAAGATGAAATACATGGAATCTCTCTCAAATTGCAGCGTATAAACATTTTCCATGATTAGTTCGTTATAGTAACCGGCAGAATACTGCTCAAAACAAGATAATCTTTTTATGCCGAAACTTGCAATAGTAAATCAATACTGAAATGTCAGGCACGGCAATGATGAAGAGTGTAATCGTTTCCTGTGAATCGATAAACATGATGTGAGCAGATTTGTTTTGATGGCTCTTTTGGAAATGTCGAAAGTTACGAACAAATTTAGACACATATTTTGTGTGAGTTTTTTTTTTATGTTTCATTATTTTTTAAAAATATAGTTAAGGTTTTGAAAGTTAGGGAGGTTTATATATAAATAAACTTTCCCTAATGAATAATTTATTTAAATAAAAAAATTAAAAGAAAAATTCAGTATTATCAAATACATAAAAAAAACAATCACTTCCGGCTCGGCCTACAGACGGAGGTAGATTTCGAAGTTAACTACTAATTTCACCAACAAAAAATAAATCAGGATTAGAGATAAACCCAGTTTAACAATTTTATCTGGCTGTTTTTGACAAGTTTATAATTTCATTTTTCTGTAAGAGCTGGTTTTATCAGAATCATGTTCAGGCGGAATTCAAAATTAGAATCTCAGAATGTTAAAATATGCCAATATTTCCATAGTCGAGTTTTTATCATGTTTCAGTACGTTTTTCAAACTCATATGACGTTACATATTTACCAGCAGACGTCCATTTATTTCCAATATGACGTAATATTCACTTTCTTTTAATTCGTCAAACTATTTATTTCATTTTTATTTTTCACGTAGAAACCTTGCTATAGAAAAATTATGACGTAATATTCACTTTTTTTTTAATTCTTCAAACTGTTTATTTCATTTTCATTTTTCACGTGGAAATCTTCAATAGAAAAACAATTGCTGTGGTAAGAATGTTATTATTTTTTAATTGTTGGTAACTGGCTATAATGAAAAATGTTTAAATTTCACTGTAATTTTCCTGTAAGAGCTTGTTTTATCAGAATCGTGTTAAGGCGGTATTCAAAAATTTAACCCTGTCCCATTTCCATCCCTTTCGGCCGATTTTGTTCATTTGCAATCAAAGCCAAGATATTATCCAACTCAATGTGTTGGCGAGTTTGAAGACGATTCGTACATAATTGCGACTCTTATCATGCGGACAAAATTTAGTACATACATACATACATACATACCTACATACATACATACATACACACACACACACACACACACACACACACACACACACATATATATATATATATATTTTAGGTGGTGGTGGTTTTGAGTTCTTGGGGTCATATAATGAAAAGTTATGAAGGAATTTTTCAAAAGTCGCATCATGGTAACGATTGCAATAGCTAGTATTTCTTATGAAATCTACCTAATTAGCATCTTGTATTAATATACAAATTTTAATTGCTATAAGGTGTAAATTAAGCCCAGTGGTGTCGACAGTGGTAGACAGGCGTGGTCAGCATGCCTGTCTGCCGCACCGCAGGTCGAGAGTTCGACTCCCGACTGGGCAAGGTTCACTCAGCCTTTCATCCCTTCGGGGTCGATAAAATGAGTACAAAGCTTGCTTGGGAACTAAACACCGAGGGTCTCGCGTTAGGTTGACCACCTGGCCGGGACGCATGTTACATAGCACCTCGGGCCCCAGGGTCAAGAAAACAGAGATGTGCACTGTCGGCCCAGATCCTTCTTGATTGTATAGCCACAGAGTTTAGTTTTTAGTAGTTTTTATAAGGTGTAAATTAAAACTTTAAAAACAGTAAAAGTAGGTTTATTCGACTGTTTACTTTCTTCGACTATAACTGGGTCATTTTCAATAAAAATAATTAAAAATATTCTAAAATTGCACGGTCTATGAAACGCCAGCATTGAATTTTCACGTACTCTTTTATATTTCGCACGGTATTTTTTTTTTTTTTTTACCTGTATGTTCATTTTTATTTCCGTTACCACTGTTATTTTCATTACCATTTTCGTAAACCACTAAAGCCATAATTTAAAAAAGTTAAATGGCGTTGCATCGTTACATATTGAATTTTTGTGCGTTACAATTTCTATAGTTTCTCTTATAACGGATGGATAGTATAGACTGGAGGGAAAACATTATCTTACTTCCATTGAAATGAAAGTAAGTCAATGAAAGTAAGATAATTTTTTCCTCCAGGCTCTACTATCCATCCATTATAAGGAAAACCATGGTGATTGTACCACGCAAAAATCCAATATGTAACGATGCAGCATCATTTAACTTACCGAAATTCTGGCTCTGGTCACTGGTTATGAAAATAAAATAAACATCTAAGTAAAAAAATAAATAATAATAATAACATGCATAATATGAAAAAGTAGGTGAAAAATTGAATGATGGCGCTTCATAGACCGTGCAATTTTAGAATATTTTTATCTATTTGTTTTGAAAATGACTAGAGCAGAGTCAAAACATGTAAACAGTAGAAAAAACCAATTTTAACAGTTTTTAAAATTTTAATTTACACATTTAGCAATTAAAATTAGTTCAGTATTATCATCAGAAATTTGTGTTCGAACAAATCATTTATATTTTTCAAATTAATTTCATCTTTAGAATTCCATGTATACATAACGTTTTCATTTTGGAAATATATTAGTGAGAGATTTTCAAACATTTTTCTTTTGCGAATCACGCCAATAACCAAAATCACCACGCGTGTGCCCTGTCGTCATTTTAATTAATATGTAACCATGAAAGTTAAACACACTCTAAATAAAATAAGAAACAATTATATTGTTAATTGCAGTCGAGAAGTATAAAACTAAAATTACAATCCATTTAAAGGTTATCTTAATTCATAGGAAACTGGAAAATTCTTGAATCTCTCCTGGAAAACTCTGACGCCTCTCCAGAGAAGTGTCTATTGGCTAGACACTATTAAAAGTTGGCCAAATTTATATGTATAAACAGGTTGTTTTAAAATTGCATGTCAGACATGTAACGGCAAGTAGAGGGGACCTTAATAAGCAGATTTTGTATGGGATGTGTGTGCGGAAAAGCAGCACAGAGGCAGTAGAGAGCGCTGTTGAGTTCGACGGATGAAAGTGCTTCGCTGTCTTCAATCGTCATTCTCCGCACGGATTTCGAGCAACATGTACAGTTACACCATGTGGAGCTTTCCCACATGCATTTCATGCATGAGCAAGGAAATGGCTCACACCCAACGCACGTCCAACAGTTTTCAAGCTTTTCGAAGGATATTCCTCTACTGTGCATAATACTGCTTTTTCTTTTGTAGAAATTCTGCGATATGTTCCAGTGCCCATATGACGCCTCGAGGCATAAATCCAACCACTCGCGCACAACTGCCGATGAAGACACCCAAACGTTCAGCGACCCGACAGATTCCTACTTGGAAATCCTTTCATGTACATCCTTTGAACAGCCGCTCCATTTTCTTCCACAGCCAAATACATGAAATGCATTTCGGCAAGCTCCGCATTGATGTAAAGACGAATGTTGCTCGGAATCCGTGCGGAGAATGACAATTCAAGTCAGTAAAATGCTTTTATCCACTGAACATAACATCGCCCTCTACCGCCTCAACGCTGCATTTCCACATCCACATTCCTATACGCAATCTGCTTACGAAGGTCCCCTCTATCTTCCTTTACATTTCTGACATATAATTTTGAAAAGCCCTGTATATTTTTAGAAAATTAAGCATCAGATTATATTTTGCATGTAATACAGTTTAATTCAATATTTTCCTGCCATAGAAAACATATTAATTTTTCTTTCATTTGCAAAGTATGGCTTGCAATACTATCTCAAAAGTAATTTAAAACTAAATTTTATAATAAACAAGTAAGAAAAATCATGCGTTAAGCATAGATTATGAAACACTTTCCAAAACTTCCTGAATGCTTTAACAAAACTTTGTTATTTAGGGAAATAAGGTATATAAGGAAACTAAGTAAATATTTTAGAAAACGCATAAAACACAAATATGTATTTCAATTCTTTTGAACAGCCCTGCATTTGATCTGTAGGTTGATATATATACTATATAATGGGGAAATTTAGTTTAGCAAGAAGACACATAAGAGGTTGAAATTTCTCTTTCAGCAATTTATTCTAATAGATGGAAACAACCTTGTGTACTTTTGTACAACCATGTAGTTAACCTAGTGCCTTTATTACACGCCAATTTTTAGCTAAAGTTTAATTCAAAGTAAAACACTCTTAAAACTACTGGAATCACATTTCCAGAAATTATCATTTATAGATGGATATGTATCAGATTCTTTGCGTGACCCTGTATATCATTTTATATATGTTCTACAAACATGTCTTAGTAAACTAAATGCAGTTCAGATTAAAAATGCATACCTCATTTAAAAACCACCTTTAAGCAATTTACCCAGTAACCATTACGAATTCTTTTGTGTATCCCTGTATATCAATTACAGCAATTATACACACCATATACAATGCATAAATATAGTGAAACATAAAAGCACATAACATAATTGAAAATGCATTTCTAGCAATCATCGCTATTGTACAGTACTTCGGATACAATATAGTATCTGAAATATTTTGTGTGTCCTGTAAACTGCACTTCGTATTATACATGAAATAAGTTATAGTAAACCTCAGGACGTATATCAATTTCATTATACATGAAATAATTTAACATAATTAAAATAAGACCGCTATACGCCGGAAAAAATTCCCTCCACCCCTATATCATTATGTAACAGAATTCTTTTGTGTGGTCCTGTAAATGAATAATAGCTATTCTTTGCTCCGCATATTCACCAGAATGCATATTTTAGTGCTCTTGGTAAATGCATATCAATTTTATTATGTTTGAAATCATTTAACATTATTGAAAATCACTTTAAAAGGATTTTTTCCCATAGTTCGTAATGTAATGGAAAACTTTTGACTGTTCCTGTAAATGAACTAAAGATGCTACAAACTTCATTTGAAATAGGGTGCGTGCTATGATAGACGTCCCTAACATCCAAAAATTTCAGAACAATCCGAATATATTTACAGGTGTTAAAGCCCGTACAGACGGATAGACAAATCGAATTTATAAACACCTTTCAACTTCACTTTTCAACTTTGTTGGAAAGTGTTAATAAACGATTTTTTCCCATAGGCCGTAATATAGTGGAAAACTTTTGACTATCCCTGTAAATGAGCTCAACATGCTACAAACTTCATTTGAAATAGGATTCGTGCTATGGTAGAGGTCCCTAACATTTAAAAATTTCAGAACGATCCGAGTATATTTACGGGAGTTAGAGCGGTACAGACGGCCAGACGGCCAGACAAACCGAAGTCATAAACACTTTTCAACCTTGTGGGAAAGTGTTAAAAAATATTACAGACTATTTTTTTTATTTCATAATTAATATTTTTAATGATAGACCAGTTTAGTAAATCTGTATGTAAACTATAAATTTAAAATATTGCTTTCTTCAATATCTTTCAATTTATAAATTTTCAAATGATCCAATTAATATAAAGAAAATTCATAAATTAATATATCAAGTTTTAGCCAGATACCGTTATAATTAAATATCAATGAACGGCATACATTTTTTGGACGAATATATTACACAAATTATTTGTTATTACTGTTCTCTTTATTAAAAACATTTTTTATTAAAAATAGTATTTAACAATTCCTATCAGAACAACAAATCAAATTTACAGAGTTTTAATTTTTTTTAATAGCTTATTCTAATCAAAACATTTTGTTTCATTTAAATATGTCTGTCAATATTTTAGTAAGTAACAATTACAATAACTGCAGATAGATATATTATTGAATAAGATATATATATATTTTTAGAAAATTTAATGCAGAATTCAAGTTTTCATAAAGAGATAAATTGTGCAATATCAAGTGTTAGGTCATGACAAATTATTGATTTGTACATTTTAATTATATCATAATAACTGTTTATTGTGTCAAAAAAGATAATTCTCTCTTACGCAAAATAGCTATAGTACATTAATTCAAAAATGTCAGGCATGGTACATAGATTAAAGATGATTCAAAATGTTAGGCATAATCGACTTCAGTTCATAAACATAATTACCAAACAAGCGGAAACGTGAAAAGACTATTGAAAAAACATTAATTTTTGCCGAGAAATAAATATCTGCATGTGGCTTCAGCGACAAAAGTGTTTTCGTTATCAACTATGTGGCTTCAGTAGAATGTAGCATACGTACCCAAGTTTCGTAAAATATTTTTCTTTTTTTTTGTGATTAATTCAATGATATCCCATGATAGGTAATGATTCTAAGTTGCCTTGGTGATGGCGTTCTATTTAAGATGAAGTTCTATTATTACCGTATTACTGAATCTAATATAGTATTTAATCGTAATAAATTTTGAATTCATGAATTTTTGCATAAGAATGCAACAGCTACAGTGTTGCCAGTTTGGCTTCCAATTTTAATCCGAAATTTCAAGTTCATACCGTAAATTTCGAAAGAAGAAATTTTACTTTAAGTGATCGCTAAATGTCTCTTATCAAATAAAGCATAAAACACTATTCTTTATTTCTGGTATGAACTCGAAATTTCGGAAAAAAATGGAGGACAAGCTTGCAACCCTGAACAGCTATTGTACCAAGATCTGAATATTTATAAAACTTGTTATAGTACAAATGCATCTCATTTGTCACGTATGATGTACAATTTCGGACTTGTTAAATTTAAGTAATTTTTACATATTACTTGGCGTGTATAAGTTCTATAGATCATCAGTCGGTAATAATCCACGATTAAATTAATAAATATTAAATTTTGTTAAGGAAAAAGGAAAAAAGGGATTTAATAATTAACTTTAAAGTAAGATGATTAAATTAATTATACGTTTTAATAAGGCATAGTTTAAAAATATCAAGTGCAGACGATCGAATTCATTCTGTTAATTTTGATTGCGTATTTTGTGTAAATAATTTATGTAAATAATTTTTGTTAATTATTATTTTAAATTGGATTTTTCAATTTGCTTTGAATCATGTGTTATTTTATCTAACTAATATGCTGTTTTACTACTTAAAATATATTTTATGTTAAATTCTGCATGAAAATTTTTGATTATTATGCCTTTGATTATTATCTCTCATAAGGTAGAGCTTCTCGGAATCATCCGACGCTTTGTCCTTTTTAATGTTTAATGATTACGTTAGGTTGTTTCTATATTAGCTTCATACGCTCTAACCATAGTAAAACAATCATGAATTATGCAGTATTTAAATTATAGACATATGTTTGAGGAATGTTTTTATTTTTGTAGACAAGTTTTATGGAGGGTCTAGTACTCTACAGACATTATTTTAAGTGCATGTGGGTCAATTTTACGTAATTGGCTTGTACGTAGGTTTAAAAATGTCCGTTCTCGAAAACTAATTTTAAAACTATAAAAAGTAAGTAAATAGATTTTTCACAACAGTTCACATTCCAATACAGTTTTCAAACAAATTGCATTTGGAAGTGCTTTTTTTTTTAAATATTTAACGATGTAAAAATTTAAATTGTGCAAGGTTTAAAAGTTGAAAAAAAAATTGTAGTAAAAACGAAATTTATTTCCCAAGTATTGCCACTATTAATACTATGCCAGCAGTACTCGCGGGCATGTTTTACCTTTATAATATAGATTTGGATTAAAAGTAAACGGTCAAGTGCGAGAATTACTCGCGCTCATAGGGTTCCGTACAATAAGTATATGAATTTTGAATTGTATTATTAAAACAATCGTTTTTAAAGAAAAATAAGACTTCGTATAAACTATACAACGTAGAGTTTGGTATAGCTGTATATATACTAAAAAAGTATGAATGGGTATACCGCAAAAGTTCAAAGAGATATGAAGCCTAAATAATATCAAATATTGCTATTCTGTATAAATCTCATTTAAATCTTATCCTAATCTGTTCATGATGAATTTAATTCGGCACTGACAAGAAAAGTCGTGCATATTTAAACTTCATTTGGCATTTCATAAAACTAAATTCAGCTTCGTAATAATCTTTTCTTTTTACAGTGTATCTAAAACAAAACCCTTGTTCAAAGTTTAAACTTGGCATTTTGCTAAGCTTCGAAAGGAGGTAGCAAATTAGCAACGCCGCTTTGGTCTGTGCGCGTTTTTCCATACAGGTTTTTAGTTAACCTTTAAAGACAGAGTAGGTGTATTCAGAGAGCCACTCAATGCAAACTAGTCGCGAATCCCATAGTATTTATGGGATTAATTCTCCTTAAATTAGTCTGTTTTTGACAATTTGACGTTTATTGCTTTTATACTGCTACTGGGCATTGCATTACACAAATATATCCTTAAAATTTGCTATCTAGGCTTTAAAAGTGATGGAGCATAGAATACAACATCACCGTCATTATGCATGTCCAAATCGTCCGTGCCTTTAACGGTTAATATCTCGGCTAATTACCGACAATTTTTTATGAAATTCATAATCAACAATGCTTTTATACTTTTTATTTCTACGATAGCGCTGCTCAACACTTTTGCTGAATGTCCGTAAATTGAAATTTGTGTGTAACGGAAAAATGCGATTTTCTCAAAAACCAAGTGACCTATGGCAATCGCTATAATTTTCCTGCAAGGTTTAAACTAACGTCTACTACCTCTAATTTTTTCAGAATTTTAGTTGCAGTAGATTCGGAATTAGATGGGGGGGGGGGGGAACATATTTTTGCACTACATTTTCAACCATAACTTTGAAAATATAATACCGAAAATTAAAAGAAATGTATTTTTGAGTTCAGCTTTACGAGAGCTTTCACACGATACCCTACACGATATACAAAGAAAAGATTTCTTTTTTCAAGTAACTTAATTAGCTCCTATACATTTTTCCTAAATATGTTTATGAATATTTATTAATCTGTAAATATGTGGGTCAATAGTCTTTATTATTTCCCCCAATTTGAACTTTCCACGTTCCATAGTTTACGAGTAAAGTGGCTGTGACAGACAGACAGACACAGGAGTGATCTTATAATGCTTCCGTTTTTACTTTTTAAGTACGGAACCCTAATAAAACAGCAGAAAACAGTTATTTTGAAGCATTTATAATATTTTCTTTTCATTGCGATCTTATTTGCTTTTCTTCAACAAAGGTCAGGTACCAGTAGCGAAATGGGATAATGTTATTTACAAAAATAGAATTACATTTTTTTATGGAAACAATTATCTGTATCAGTAGTCTGTATACTTGACAGTATATATACGGGGCGAGAGTACACACAATTTAATATAGAGCAGTAAAATTGAATTTTTTAAGAATAAGCTGATACTTTGGCAAGGAGAATGGAACAACAACAACAACAAAAATAACATAGACTTGTTTTCGTGCTTTTCAGAATTTAATAAATAAAATAACACAGATTTGTTGTTAATTAAAAACATCATTTGCCGTCATATGATAAAAGTGAGAGAAAAGTTTTCAAAAATATATATATATATATTATGCTATCGTATGTGGCACAGAAATCGCGATTATTTGTTTATTGTTTAATGGCAAAGCCCGAATTAAACGCATCTTATTGGTTATTGAACAGCATTTAATGCATCACCATACCTATAATTATAGAGGGGTTACCGTAGGGGGCACCCTGTTTTATTACCAAATGCCACCAAGTTTGCAACCAACTTGGCGATATATCGCCAAATTTGGTGACCAAAATTATTCGCCAAATGTGACACCAAATTAGCGATATCTCTAATATTTTGCCAAGTCTTCCATTGTAAATCAATTGGGTTTACTTGCTTACAGAACATCAACAAATTGAGATATTTTAATTCAACAAAAATAATATTAGCTTAAGGGAGCATATTAATTATATTTAAGAGAGTTCAAGTATATTAAATTATGAATAAAAGTAACATGATACAATACTTAGCATGCATTTCCAAACATAAATTTTAAGCACGAACAAACTGGTCGCCAAGGGCGGCTAGTGTTTGAAACATTTCACGATAATGAATTAGGTCTGATAATATGTGATCCATTTTTGCTTGAATTTTTTAAATCCAGTATTTCTTTAAAGCAAACAATCAATTAACAGTTCAAATGACGAAATACTGCGCATTCAATTTAAGTTTCTGACTAGGTAAAAATTTTGGTTATCCGTTGGAAACGAATATGTCGATTTGAAGAAAAAGACAATATTTTGAATCAGTTTGAATGGACTTACTTATCTGAAACCTGCTTTTCAAAATTAGTTGCCCTTAAAACAAAATGCCGATCTGTATTAGATCCAGAGCATGGCTTACGGCTTGCGATTTACAATACAGATCCGAACATAGAAGCAATCATGAGATTTTTGCAAGCGCATACCTCACATTGAATTCTTGAGGTGTATTTTTTAAAAATTATTTTGCATTAAAAAATAATTATAACCATATGCATAAATAAAATCATTGCTTCATAAAATTATGTGTTTTAATCAGACCTCTAATAAGGTTTCTAGAAACATAAGCGCGAATCCCCAAAAGAATTTAAGTTAACTACATTGACGAATAAAAAAAGTCTATTGTCTATCCAGTGGTCGCGACAAAATTTTGCACGAGATGGAGGGGGGGGGGGGGGGTCGGAAATGAATATAGTTTGCGCAACACTGAACTAGGTTACAGTTTTCAAACTAAGTGCATTTTAAAGAACATTTCCCCCTATTCGATGGTATAAAAATTGAAATTGTTCGATGTTTAGAGGTTAAAAATATTGCAGAAAATCGAAATTCAGTGATCAGTTGTTGCCACCGTCAATATAGCGTCAGCGTTACTCGTGGACCTATTTTCGTTTCCTAATACAGAAACCTCAAAGTTAATTTGAAGAAATCCCAGATTAAAAACATATTTTCTTATTATATTTGATATTATTACAGAAATAATTTCTTTAATTGCTGTAGAATAATGTAAAAAAAAGCTAATTAATATTAAGTTCAGGGATTTTTTAAATATTTAATTTATAATTATTCATTCGACTTGAGATAATTAAAAAAAGATTAATATGGGTATGTAATGTATTTGAAAAATACGCTGTTAATTAATTTATATTTTTTGTGCACAGTAGCGTCCAATTTTTTTTCCTTTCGCTCAAAAAGTCTAATTAAATAATTATTCTTTAAACGTATTCACTTTTTGTGGTAATAAAATTTATTCGAACTATATTAATGAGGTGAACTGTAAAAAGAACATCAGAAAATTAGCTATCGAAAGAAGATCAAATTATAAAGAAAATAAGCATAATTAAATTATTTTCTAAAATAAAACTATTTGATGTGACAATTCCAAAATTTTCTTCTACCTCCTAAATGTTAATACTTCCTGAAAAAAGTAGCATAGCACCGTCAACTCTTGGATGATTTACACCAAAATTTAAACAGCAACAACTTATGTCAAGATCTGAGTCTGAAGTTTGATGGAAATCCGTGCATTAGTTTTTGAGATACAGCTATTGCGGAAATCGGGAAAAAATCTGCATAGCAGCACTACCACCTGTTGGGCGATTTACACAAAAAAACTAATCCGAACCAATTTATATCAGGAACTAACCGAATCTGAAGTTTTGAGAAAATTCATGCATTAGTTCTTGATATACAGCTGTTGCGGAAATCGGAAAAAAATGCAGCATAGCAGCGCTACCTGTTAGGCGATTTACACCAAAAACTAAACATAACTAATTTATATCATGGACTAACGGAATCTGAAGTTTGATGAAAATTCGTGCTTTAGTTCTTGAGATAGAGCTATTGTGGTAATCACGAGTAATGCAGCATATCAGTGCTAACTGATGTGTGATTCACACCAAAAAATAATCAGCACCAAATTATATCAAGAATCAACTGAATCTGAAGTTTTATAAAAATCCGAGCGTTAGTTCTTGAGGTATAGCTATTCCAGAAATCGTAAAAAATGCAGCATATCAGCGCCATCTGTTGGGCGATTTACACCAAGAAGTAATGGGCACCAATGTATGTCAGGTGCTACTTAATCTAAAGTTTTATTAAATTCCTTTCACTAGTTCTTGAGATAGAGCGACCACAAAATTTTTGACACATACAGATAGACTCACAGACTCACAGAGTGACAGACAGACTTACAGACAGAAATTTTCTAAAAATCATCAAATCGTGTTCAAGACCTTCTAAAGCGTATATATCCATCAAAAATCGGAAGTCGAAATTTTTCACGAATCCAATACTTTCTTGTTGTAAAGATAGAAGAAAGTAAAAAAAAATATTTTCTGAATACACGACTTTAAATTGCTTTATGCTGCTGTGGCCGTTCTGTATTTCACTTCTACCAGTAAGGTGAATATTAAGAAGTAGAAACTCAGAAATATTTAACATTAGTTTAAAAAGTACTTTCAAAACGATTTACTCTAGCTTTAAAAACTGTGTAAGTGTTGACTGCATTCTGCATATTTTTATTGAATAATGCACTATACTAATGCAAATTAAACAGTTTTTTAAAAAAGGGATTTTTTTTTTCAGAGAAAAACTGGTTAAAAAAATCAGTTGTACTTTTAAACAGCCAATTAGTTTATTTCTTTCAATCGTCTCAAAATCGCGTCAAAACATCGTAAGATAAAATCATCCGTATCATATAAAACAAGTCGGAAATTGTGCGTCAAACATGCAAATGAGGCGCGTTCGTACTATAACTAATTTTATAAATATTCAATTCTTGGTGCAATAGCTGTTGCACTCTTGTGGAAAAATGTATAACTACAAAATTCATTACGAATATGTATATTAAGTTCAGTAACACGGAAATAATATGACTTCATTTTAAGGAGACAGGGAAAGCAAAAATCAACCGAAAAATCGATTTTTACTTTTTTATATCATTAAATACTTTAAACTTTTATCTTTCCAACGATGTGTCACACATGTTTATATATATATAAAAATAAGTGTTGAAATTATTCATTCTTTCTAAGAGTACTTCACAGCTTAATGGCCATTTAAATCTTTAATTGACTTTTCTCAAAACTTGGATTTTCCATGTTTATGTTCCATTTTTTCAATATTATTAAACTTAAGAACTCAGATTTTTATTTAATACTTCTATTATGTTATATTGTATACTTTAACACGGGGATTTAATGATTTGTTGAAAATTATTTATTTTAAGCAGTGAAATCTTAACAAAATGCTAATTTAAAAACGACTTTCAATAAATAAGTAATAATTAATTTTGAGTTTCACTTATAAAGAAATGGTCTGTTAAACTACATAAATCATGTTATTTTAACTACTCTAAAAAATCTAGACCTCTATCTTTCACCATTTCTGAGAAAAAGGTGCATAAAATTTGTGAATTTAACATGGCGGAAATAGGGCTTTCCCGGTCTCCTTAAATAGGACATAATCACCATGGAAACCTAGATTTATTACTTATGTTATATCATTGAACTAATTGCGTATAATAGGATTTAATAGAATGAAGTTATTAATTTCTTTTATTAATAAATTTTTACGTTAAGATTTGATTTTCATAAAATTTGAAATGACTCGACAACATTTTGCAACGATTATATATATTAAATTTTAAACCATTCGGTTGGGTAGTTTTTGCGCTGTTAAATGCGTACAGATGGACGGACAGACAGACAGCTCTGGACACCACTAATTTCTTACAGTTTATTTCGCCATCTTCAATCGCAGATAATCCATTAGAAAAGAAGAAGAAAATTACTGTAAACTACTGGTGTCCAGAGCAATTGGATCCCATTTTTATATGGGACACCTGGCAACACTAAGCTCACCTGATTTGACCTGAAACACAATTAAGGTATCGTTTAATTTTTTTATTCTGTTATTTATAATTGGTATAATGTTAAGGTATATAATGTCTTTAAATGTACAGTTTTTAGTTTCATTTGGTAGCGAAATTTAGTAGATAAGTCTAAGGTCAAATACTGTACAAAAGGTGGTACATTTTTTAGTTTTATTTGATAGCGAAATTTATTTGGTAAGTCTAAGGTCAAATACGGTACAAAAGGTGGTACACGTTTTAGTTTTATTTGATAGCGAAATTTATTTGGTAGGTCTAAGGTCAAATACTGTACAAAAGATGAATTTTATATTCAAGAACTTGAAAAAAAAAATGTCGTAACTTTGATCATCCATTACACACGTTTTCTTTCTGTCCAAATGAGTTCTAATTTTGTACCAGTAGTTTCTTAACATATTTTAACATAAGGGAACTGCAATTTAATTTTTAGAAAAACAAATTACACGTAAACCCCAAATATAGCTATCAGCTAAAACTACCGCTGCTAATTGGGAGACATTCTTCATGTTTTCCACTGATATTTGTAAGTTACATTACGCTACAATGAAAATTTAACCAAAGGGAAATATCAGTGTCGCTTAAAATGTTTAGCTCACTTTTACCGCGTAAAGTAAATATATTTTAGTTTATTTTAGTTCATACTAACGTGAAGTTAAATATTTTAGAAATTCATGATCTGCATCAAAATGTTACACTGAAATTTCCACTGAGTTCCATTTTACTACTCTCACTCAAATAGGGTGAAAAAAAACTGGAGAAACATACCAACTGGTTGTTTGGTTCAAATAACTTTTTTTATTATTTACTAATGAACGAAGGGTTCTGCTACCTCATTATTACACTTGCTCAGTTCCCATTGCCCAAAATATTTTATTGATTTTATCATGGTTTTCTATGTACACTTTAACCCTGTCGCTGCGCAACTCGAGATTTCCTTGCGCAACGTAAAAGTATCAAAATTTGCGCAACCCGAGATTTCCTCGGCGATTCATTTTTTCCACTAGCGACTGTTTTTTAATTCAAATACAGTCATTCAGGGTAACTTTGATCCGCATTTTCTCTATTTTCATATGCCACACTCTTATTTTAAGAATATTGTTGCAACTAGGGGCATAAAAGAGAAGAAATAATCCTAAATTATTGTATGACTACCAAAAATTAAGTAATATCAATGATAAAAGTAATAAAAAATGAATTTTTAGCCTTGTTCAAAGTTACCCAGCCATTTAGGGTAATTTTGCACCATATCTTATACTATAATGCGGACAAAAATTGTGTGTGTGTGTGTAAATTTTATCTAGAAAACGGCTCTAACAATTTTGATTAAATTTTGCACCCTACCGTTTTCGGGCACGAAAAGACCATTGGGATGGGTCACGTGTTCGAGAAAATTCGATTAGTTGGTCATTTTGGGTCATAATGAGTAAAGGTCAAGCTAATTATATCTAAAGAACGGCTCAATCGATTTTGACTAAATTTTGTATACAACCATTTTCGGGTACGAGAAGATTATTGGGCTAGGTCACATGTTCGAGAAATTTCGATTTGTGGGTCATTTTTGGGTCACTGTGGGTCAAGCTATTTTTATCTAAAAAACGGCTCTAACGATTTTCACTAAACTCTATATTCTACAGTTTTGGATTACGGGAAGATCATTAAGCTAAGTCACATGTTCGAGAAAATTCGATTAGTCTCTCGATTTTGGGTCACCGTGGCTCAAGCTAAGCTTATCTAGATAACGGCTCTAACGATTTTGACGAAATTTCGTAATCTATCATTTTCGGGAACGAAAAGACCATTGGGATGGGTCACGTGTTCGAGAAAATTCGATTAGTGGGTCATTATGGGTCATTATGGCTCAGGGTCAAGCTAATTATATCTAAAAACGGCTCAAGACATTTTCACAAAATTTTGTAATATACCGTTTCTGGGCATGGGATGACCTTTGGTCTAAGTGACATGTTCGAGAAAACTCGATTAGGGGGTCATTTTGGGTCACAATGGGTCAGGATCCAGCTAATTGTATCTAAATAACGGCTTAAACGTTTTTGACTAAATTTTGTATTCTATCGTTTTCGTGCTCGAGAAGACCATTGGGATAGGTCGTATGTTCAAGAAAATTCGATTAGTGGGTCATTTTGGGTCACAACGGGTCAGGGTCAAGCTATTTGTATTTTAAAAGCGGTACAAAACATTTTGACAAAATTTTGCATAATATCGTTTCCGGGCATGATACGACCATTGGGCAGGGTCGTATGTTCGAGAAAATTCAATTAGTGGGTCATTTTGGGTCACAATGGGTAATGGGTTAAGCTAATTGAATCTAAAAAACGGCTCAAGACATTTTCACAAAATTTTGTAATATACCGTTTCTGGGCATGAGATGACCATTGGGCTAAGCCACATGTTCGAGAAAATTCGATTAGTGGGTCATTTTGGGTCACTATGGCTCAGAGTCAAGCTAATTGTATCTAAAAATGGCTTAAACGATTTTGACTGAATTTTGTATTCTATCGTTTTCGGGTTCGAGAAGATCATTGGACTAGGTCGCATGTTCAAGAAAATTCGATTAGTGGGCCACAATGGGTCAGGGGCAAGCTAATTGTAGTTAAAAAGCAGTACAAAACATTTTGACAAAATTTTGTATAATACCGTTTCCGTGAATGATAAGACCATTGGGAAGGGGGGTCGCATGTTCAAGAAAATTCAATCAGTGGGTCATTTTGGGCCCTAATGGATCAGGATAAAGCTAACTGTATCTAAAAACGGCTCAAACGATTTTGACAAAACTTTGTATTACACAGTTTCTGGACAAGATAAAACCATTGGGCTGGGTTGCATGCTCAAGAAAATTCTATTAGTAGGTCATTTTGGTGATAATGGGTCGGGGTCAAGCTAACTGCATCTCAAAAAGATTCAAACAATTTTGACAAATTTTTTTATTATACCGTTTCACAGTACAAAAATATCTTTGGAATAGGTCACATGTTCGATAAATTTCGGTTAGTGGGCCATTTTTGAATAACATGGGTCAAGCTTATTTTATCTAGAAAACGACCAACGATTTTCACTAAATTTTGTGTTCAATCGTTTTCAGGCTCGAGAATAGCATTGTGTTAGGTCGCATGTTCGAAAAAATTTGGTTAGTGGGTCATTTTGGGTAAATATGGCTCAGGGTCAAGCTAATTGCGTCTGAAACAGCAAGAATGATTCAGTGGAAATAATATATCGAGATAAATACAAAGCTAATTTTGACCGAGCTTAGCTCGGTCATTCCTGCTAGTGATAAATATTATCTAAAATAATTCATTATTTAAAAAGTACTATAGTTAGAACGACTTTACACCCCAAAAATGTTTTCAGATATGTAAAGATTCCGAATTCACATTTCCTAATATCACAAGATTTGTATAATTTATGGTATTACAACAAATATTAGGTATAAGAAAAGTGGAAGAAGAGAACCATGAATATTTAGTAATAAAAAAAATATTGTTCATATAAAACATAAAAATGCAGTGGAAAACAATTTTCAATGTTTTAACTCAATAATATATCCATAGTTACAATAATACATACGAGTACTAATATTATTCAAACAAGAATAAAAAATGTCGAATATAAGAAATTTCAAATTTGTGTAGCTCCGCCCCGAATAACGCCTTTAAATGAATTTTATGTATTTTACACATGTTTGCGAAAATATTTATATGTGATATAGCTAATGCACACTTTCGGCATTTATATAAAATATACGTGCAAATATGGGAAATTTTTGACAGTAGCTATAATCAGTAAATTATAAACATCAGTATAACTTTGAGCCGGCTCAAAGTTACCCTGAAAATGTGGTAAAATGCTAGTGCCTTCTTATTTGACATTTTATTAAGTATTAATAAATAAATAATCACAAAATATCAACACATTTACAACATCTAGGTAATAATATGTCTGATAAATGAGTATATTGTTACTTACTATCAAAATTTAATTGTATTACAACAACTTAAAAATAGCATCAAAATTAACTTGAAAACAGTACTTCACAAAAATAGTTAGATGATGCAATTAATTGCGCATAACGTTGATAATTTATTTTCTAAAATAAAGAGTAGAAATCCCAGTTTAGAACTTCGCCAACAGAGCACAGTTCTGGAGTTTATTTAGTCTTTTGGAGTCAAAAATATTGAAAATTAGGATGTGGTGCAAAGGTACACCCCATGGTTCAAAGTTACCGTGAATGGCTGTATAGACTATAACAACAAGTACAAGAGAAATATGCTATAAAATTTATTTTCTTAAAATAGAGATGCGAGAATGTAGAAATGTTCTCCAGTGACAGCCCTGATTTAGCCTGATTTAAATTTAATGTGCGCAATTTTTTAACCTATTTTGATAAAAAAAATTACGCAGCGAGGGGGTTAAAACCTAAAATATACATATAGACTTCTCTTATTTAGTATGATAACTTATCATTCTCCAGAATTCCTGAAAAATTCGTACAAGGTTTATGTCTTGGAACTAGAAATAAATCTCTGTATATAATATCAACCAGTTATTTTAATGTTTTTGTAAAAAGAATTCCGTATTACATCAAAATTAATACAATAATACATCTACTTACGTCAACGATTTGTTCCAAAACTAGCGACGTAAGTCGAGGTACATTTAGATGAGCAAAAACTGATAAGTAATAAAAGTTCCCCAAAATCTGAGGAACATATTCTATTGTATTTAGGGATTATGCTAAATACATTTCAAATTAATTGATTTAAAAAAAATTGCATTTTCAATACAAGAATTTAGAATAAATCAATAAGTTGTTAACTTACAATTTATTGTTCTTCTAGCTGTCCCGTTTGAGCCTTTGAGCATGTGAAAAAAAATTTGTAAACAAGTTTGAACCGACAAATGTTTCTCTTAGAAGCTTTTGTAACAGCGGAGTGAGTTTTCTAAGTTTTTTCTAGTCGTTTCTACACTTTCCTCATCTGAATAAACATTTTCAAAAACCGTCATTCCAGCTTCAATAACACTTGTAATAACACTAACAAAACATTTACATTTTTCCTTCCTGCAAACTAAATATGTAAAGTGTACAGATCTAATATACATAATTTTAAATATGTTATCCAAATTGACCATTATTCCGAGAAACACTTTTATAATAATAACAAATAGTGAAGGATGATTATATTAATTTGCAAAGCTATATAAAATTGAAATTAAACCATGAAAAAACTGCTTTTCTGTCTTAGATATCAAATTAATAAAATAAAGCATGAAAATCTAGCTTGTTTATACTTGTATCGTGCATACTTCTTTTTATGTCGCCTTCACCTTTCGTGTCCGAATTTACTATTTTCTATCCACTAATATATTTTCATTCCTTATGCCGCTGTAACTCGGGTAATCATATTTATACATTTATTTACAAGTAATTTACATATTTGTATCCACATTTTATGGTTTACAAAATTTTCACTTATGTTTTAGCAAAATATGAAATACCTTACTTTTATAAGTAAACCCTCCTACACTGTAAAAAATTTTCGTAAAATTTCAGTAGATGTACCGTAAATTTTACGGCACTTGTACCATTTTCACTCTTTACGGTATGAATACCGTATTTCTAAGGTATATTAAGCGTAAGAAAACAGTATATGTGCCATTTCGATTATAAACGGTATTTATACCATAAAATCATAGTTTTTCAGTACAAACTCGGTATTAATACCATAAAATAATTATTTTTCACTAAGGAAAAAGCTGGTAGCCTTGCCTTGGTGTACGGCAACCCCTGAATTGATGCTCTTGTTTCGTAATGCGTGTAGCCCTGAGGAGTGGGGAGGTGAAGCCGGTACATTGTTTCAAGGCCCAAGTAGCTCAAAGGGGTACAGCTATTGCAATACACACTGTATATTATTTTTTTTAGTTTATAGGCTATCAAAGCCTGAGAGCTAATATGACCGCAAGTTCTGTATGTACGTACGTAACCAAATAACTCTTGATAGAAATATCCGATTTGCTTAAATAAAATTCTAGGTTCATTCCGATAAGCGCTTCCCTGATTAGTTTTGGGGGTTCATTGGTTAAGTATAAATGGGGGGGGGTGGAACGGGGGCTAATCCCCCTTAATTTAGATAAATGGTTTTTTTCATGCAGAATTATCCGATTTGCTTCAAATTTGGTATACCGGTCTATTTTGATAAGGCGCTTCCCTGATTAAATTTGGAGGTTTATTGGTTAAGTATAAAGGGGCAGGACGGGGGGAGGTAATCCCC
The DNA here is from genome assembly GCA_963932465.1 of Maratus speciosus. NCBI lineage: Eukaryota > Metazoa > Arthropoda > Arachnida > Araneae > Salticidae > Maratus > Maratus speciosus. The sequence goes on from OZ010790.1 coordinate 240,082,927, forward strand.
CTTATATATATAAATCGATTTTTCATGCAGAATTATCCGATTTGCTTCAAATTTGCATACCGGTTTATTCTGATAAGGCGCTTCCCTGATTAGATTTGGAGGTTCAAAGGTTAAGTATAAAGGGGAGGAATGGGGGCTAATTCCTCCCTTAATTTAGATAAATGGATTTTTCATGCAGAATTATCCGACTTAATTCAAATTTGGTATGCCGGTTTATTCTGATATGGCGCTTCCCTGATTAGATTTGAAGGTTCATTTGTTAAGTCTAAAGAGGGGAACGGGGGGGGCGGTCTAATTCCCCCTTAATATAGATAAATGGGTTCTTCATGCAGAATTATCCGATTGGCTTCAAATTTAGCATACCAGTTTATTCTGATAAGGCTCTGACTAGATTTGGGGGTTCATTGGTTAAGTGTGAAGGGGAGGAACAGGAACGGGGACTAATTCCCCCCTTAATTTAGATAAGTGGATTTTTCATGTAAATTATCCGATTTGCTTCATATATGGTATAGCGGTTTATTATGATAAGGCGCATTCCCTGATTATTTACCGTTTTGCTCAAAAACAGTGAGTTCTGTTTTATGAATAATAGACATAAATAAGAGTATAATATACAAATATTGTGAATAGAGTATGAGCTCAATGCTGTCAGTTAAACTGGGAACTTTTCTTTTTTATTTTTTCTATATTTATTTTCTATGTAATACCATAATTCTAAAGAAAGAAAAAAAAGGCCGTAATTTATTTTACTTTTGTAAAACAGTATAAATGCCTAATTATTAGCCTTAAGTACAGGAAAATGAATAATATAATATATGAGAGACGAACCAAGTGGTCGCCGAAGTCGGCTAGGTATTATTAAAGATTCACATGCTTTTTTATGGTTCTCGAGTGTGTGTGTGGGGGGGGGGGGTAGAGGAGGGATTGTGTGGTTGATCCTGGGCCCGTCACGACTCTCGGCGGCCTTGAATGTGTGTCGTCTTTCTAGTCGGAACTTCCAGGAACCAATTTACAAATTTGGGGGCTCAGGGCACAGATGCGTACGGGGCCCCCCTTGCACCCATTTAGAGTCCTGCATCGGGTCGGGTTACCTGCTTTTACCCGAACCCGATCCGACCCGCGGTTCGGGTCGGGTCGGGTTGGAGCTATATTTTCCTGTTGCGGGTCGGGTTGACTTTAAATTTTTTGGTGCGGGTCGGGTTCGGGTCGGGTTGGCTTTCATTGTTTCGGGTTGGCTTTTTTTACTCTTGCGGGTCGGGTTCGGGTTGTCCCGCTTTTTTAACCACTTCACCGGCGAAGGGTATAGGGAAACAGTGCTTTTACCCCCGACTTAACTCGGGGCAGCCGTTGAAGTGGTTAAAAGAATGTGGAAAATATTTTTTTCCGTTAAAAGCCTATATAAACCGCAAATCAAAGTTTCACAAAAGCAAAATGTGTGCTTGTCTGTTTTGTATTTAGTCATCCTTTCACCAGTCTTCGAAATAACAAACTGCATTATATTTTTATCGTATTTTAAAAATACAATACGCAGCAAAACTCTAAATGGTCCTTCCTGTCTATCAAGTGAATAATTTAATTGTGGTCATACGCGATGCAGTATGTTAGACGGGAAAATTTTCAAAATAATAACTGCTGATGCTGATAAACTAAAGGCAGATGGCCACTTGTGTAAAACAAGGTGTATCGTTATAAATGGAACTTTTGAAATTGCAACTAATTTTAAAGCATACTTAAAGATTAGATTTTTTTGTTTTATACCATTTAGAGTCCTGCATCGAGTCGGGTCAAAGGTTTTACTATAGTTGAATATTAAAGAATATAGATTTGTTCATTCTTCTCTGTAAAACATAAAAATGATATTAAAGAATTTCTTTAATATCATCTCTCATCATTATTAAGAGGTCTGCACTGGCCGGAATTATCAGGCCTGGAAACGGCCCGCCCCGTGCCGTCCCGTGTAAAACTTAAAAGTTCGGCCCTAGCCCGGCAAGGCCCGTTTATAATTTTATCGGCTTCGTCTAAATATTTATATCGGGCCGGTTGACTGGCTTAATTGTAGCTATCGGCCCGGCCTGGCAGGGCCGTTCATTTTTTTGCCGGACCGGACCTTTTATTTTGTTTATCAGTCCGGCCCGTTTAAAAAACTGTCCTAATAAAGCGGCCTGGGCAGTTTGAAATTTTGCTGACCCGCCGCGGCCCGAGGGCCGGACCGGCGCAGACCTCTATTAGAGACACGTAGATAATTTTTCATAACGGTATTAAAACATGATTTGCTTTTCTTACATTGCGGCCTCGGGTCGGGTTGCGGATTGAAATATTGCGGGTTCGGGTCGGGTGCGGGTTGATATACTTCGGGTTCGGGGCGGTTTGCGGGTTGCCTGAAATTATTTTTGCGGGTTCGGGTCGGGTTGCGGGTTGCCGAAAATTATTTTTGCGGGTTCGGGTCGGGTTGCGGGTTGACTTAAAATGGAATTTGCGGGTTCGGGTCGGGTAAAATCCGACCCGCGCAGGACTCTACACCCATTCTTACAGGCAGATGGAGTAAAAAAAGTATTGAAAAAGGTACTTAATAAGATAACCACTCTAATGATTTAATAATTACTTTAAAATATCCGTGAAAAAATTTAATTTGATAATCATAAATTTTCTTTTAAATAATTATTACACAGTTATGAAATTGAACTGAGTAGACGTTCTATAATAGATTGCGTGGTGCTGATTATCTTTTCCTATGCAAGTATATATATCTAGAATGATAAAGTATGCAACCATTAATAATAAATTTTCTGTAATATCAAGCTACAATTTTTTAAAACATTAGGGGGCTCTGCCTCCTACACAACCTACGCTCAACAAGCCCCGAATAATCTGACGAGAACAAGAACAGTATTAAAAAAGAATTAAAAACGCAATATATTTTTAAAGTGATAAAGATAAAGGAAAAAATTCACTACAATAAAGCAATTAAATATGGTTGTTTCAGACAAAATATACAATGTTATAAAAATACAATGTAAACACAATAGAATGTAGAAGGAAATCTAAAATTCCATTAGATGCTAAAACTACATCAGATTTTGGACAATAATTTAAAATCCTCCAGCAACATTTGGGAGCCCCTGATTTTCAGGAGCCCTGGGGCCGTGCCCCAAATGCCCTGCCATAAATCAGGCACTGGGAATTTCCAGTCTATCATGTTGAATTATGTCAAAACGATCTTTAATCTTTATTCAAGAATTATGACATTCGTACACTATAAAAATATGTCCTGAAATTAACAGGTGTTATTCTGTGAATTTTCCTTTATTTATCTGAAAATTTCCGTTTTGCCCCCTTTGTCATTAGGTAATGGAAATTATCTTCTTTCTCTAAAAATCATTTTTACCACCGACCTCTACTTTAAACAAAAGAAAAAAAAAAAAAAAAAAAGTTTATTGAAATGCATCCCTTTCCCCGCGCCCATCCTATTAAAATTCTCTACTTTCATGGTCGCAAGCACAATTCCTTCCGGCCAAGAAAAGTCACTTTGACACAGGAAGCTCTGACCAATCAGGTTACGAGATGGCAAATCTCCGTTGGGAAAAAAAATATGCCTGCTACGGTGCTACGGCAGGCAAGACGCGCCGAGGTCGAGAATAATAGAAGTCTGTTTTCGAGAGTTTAAACGACCTTGATTTGTGTGGTTTAAACATACAAGATACAACACGTGCCCTTTTTTTACCTATCAAGATTGCTATGAATTTTATATACAGAAAAGAGGTAAGTTTTTCAATTTTATTTTGTAATTTTCCCCTTGCATGTTTTATAAAACTGGGTTATTGTTGACACTTTTAATCAAACCAAACAGAAAGCAGAAAATGTTTCGCTGTTTTTCTGCAAAAATCTTAATAAAGAGGCTAAGAGATACGTTTATTTAATTTATATATTATTTATTTTCTTGCAAAATTTGAATGTTTTTGTTTGAGTAGCAATAGAAATCTTAGAATTTTATGTTCTAACGGCCATTTATAAAATTTTATTTATTTTCAAGGTTTTATGAGGGGGTGTCCATTACTGGGATTGGTTAATTAGTCATTTTCCAGTAATGGACACCCTATGTAGACATTGCTAAAAATGCAATTTCAGTAATGTTTATTTTATAGTGCATAAAATATTTTGACTTAACTGAAAACCTAAATAATCAAACTTAATTTTTAAATGATAGGGGAGAGGGGGGGGGGGTACCTTTGAACTGGGGGCAGCTTTGAACAGTGTAAATATTTTCCTCTAAATAAATTATATAATATATACGGCAGCACAGTACTGCTTCAATGTAACAAGAATACAAAGCTTTACTATTTTGTTTGCACACTACCAGGGTTGGAAAAAAACCGGTTTATTTGGTTTAAACCAGGTTTTTTTGGTTTAAACCGGGTTTTTAAAAATATAATTTCCTATTGCATACTGATGCATATCTGGTGATAAAATAAACATTTTTGGATATTATATAAGTAATATAACTTTTGAAAATATTTAAATTAAATAATTACAGTCATTTATATAGAAAATTGAAATCATTTCTAATTTAAACATTATTAGTAACAGCTATGTCTTATGTTCAAAGTACACTAGTAAACTGCTCTACACAGTGAAACATTGATACCTTGAAAATCGTATAAAGAATCCTTTGATTAATAATATAATAATCAATCAATAAACATTTGATGCAGTTTCATGAATATAATATATTATTCTGTGGTTGTTTTTATTATTTTTTTAATATCCAAATACTTCTGGTTATTTTGTTTTCTGAGTGATAACTCCAAGTCTCCAAGGCAACATTTTTGGCCATTAGATTCAGCAACTAACAGAAAAGATTGATTGGTATTATTGAAATGCTATAACTAGCACTCAATTTTTGCAAGCTGTATTATTCAATTTAATACCTTAAGTTACTCTTTTAAATTCTTTAAGGATAATCTTCCCCAATCCCAATCCAGAAAATTTTCTTTTACAATTTCTTAACCAAAATCTTAAAGATCATTGTATTTTGTTATTAACTACTGTAAATAATCTGCATTTTTTAAATGAAAATATTTTATGCTAAATGTTGAATATTATTTATCTATTTTATCTTTTCTAATTTCACATGTTTTAAGAAAAATCTTTAGGGTGCCAGATATGTTCATCAGCACATACTAATTTTCATTCTACATGCATAGAAACATGACCTAGGCTCATTATGTCTCATGTTGACTGCTGAGATGAAGTGTTAAAAGTAGAAATTACTTCTATCTATAATTTAAAACAATTAAATTACAAAAAAAAAAAATAGATTTTTTCTAAAAAAACCAAATGGTTTTTTTGACAAAAAAAAAAAAAAAACCAATTGGTTTAAACCGTGGTTAAAACCACTTGGTTTAAACCGTGCCAACCCTGGTTACAGGGGTGGTGAATTACATCATTCTACTTCCACCATCTACTGCCGAAATTTTGACAGGGTGACTGAATTTTTAGTTTTGTCTTTAAAAAACTGCTTGCTATAGAAATATATTTTTAAAATATTTATTAGCCACATTTTGAAACTTTCCAATTGTCGCAATTTAAGCATGGCACCAAGTTCTATTCTATACAAAACTTTCTTTTGTTGTATATATTTCTTATTTTTATTTAAAATTATAGATAGAGACAGACATCTGGTCTCCCAGCTTGGACCAACTCGTCATTGACCCAAGTATCTGGTAGCACATAAGAGAAATCTGAAACTAAGAGTATGAGACTCCAACCGAACAATTACTATACCACCTACTTAACACTAGCATTATTCAAAGGTATTTATTTTTCTCTTAAATATTTGCGTGGCAAGAAGTAACATTAATGTTATTTTTACAATTTTAGTACAATTATGTAGCAAGTATGGGAACAATTGGGAAAAAGTCAGGAAATTTTGGGAAATAAACCAGTTTTCCTCCGAAGGCCTATTTTTCCACATTGGAAAAATTAAAATTTCATTTATAAAATATATTTTATAATAGCTACATTCTGATACTTTTATTTATACTTTTTCATGTTTAATGTCCTACATGAAAACATTAACGTGTAAAATCTTATCTGTAAGCAGGGATCTGTTTAGAAAGAACTCGAGTCCCTTAAAGGATTATTTACGATTTTTTCTCCTTAAAACATAGGACCCTTAAGGCTGTTCTCAACTGCTCTGCTCAATAAGTGGAAAACGTTTTGACACATTTACAGATTTATTTTTTAAAACAAAGATATAAAATTGGAAGGCCTGACTATCGAAGCGATTTAGAATCGAACTGTGTTTTCCATTTTTTTTATCCATAAATTACCTATTGGGTTATAAGCGATTTTGATCACGTGACAAAGTTTTTTTCTCCCTTCGCTGACTGGTTTTTCTGCTTTTTTCAGGAACTTAGGTCCAAAACGTCAACTTTGATTCTATTTTCTGAAAGATCTATTGTGTTTGAAAAAAAAAAAAAAAAAAAAAAAAAAAAAAAAACCAGCTCGATTACATAGTTTGTAAACAACAAACAATGCCAGCTAGTTTCATGCATTTCCGACCAAAAATAAATTTAAACTTATGTCAGAAAGTTGCCCTTTTGGATTTGAGCAGCCTTACAAAATTCTTTCTCTTAAAAATAGATATTTCAGAAAATTTTTCATCTAGAAATTGAGTCCTTCACAAATGTAATGATTTTAGAATTTAAAAAATCCTGCTGCATAATAGTTGAAATCATCAATGAATCTATTATTTAGCTGTATATATGTACAAAAGACCTTCTCAATGTCTAAATAAGAACTGAAATGCCATTTCTAATTCACAAAATTCTGATTGCATTTTTTACAAGTATCTACAAATATCGCAAAATCAAGATCGTGTGAAAAAAAAAAAAAAAAAAAAAAAAAAAAATCCAAGCAAATCACTGGTAAAATAATTAAATGCAAATTCTCTTCTTAAAAATGAAAATTCATTCCAAAATTATTTCAATAGATATACCAATTAATAAAAATGGTAAGGTGGGAATTTAATATAAAATTTGAAACATACATATTTATTTTTATTCGCATAGCTGTAATTTATCGCTATTATTAGGAAAAATTCTTTTCATAATAATATGCAGTTGAAATTATTTATTCTTTTCTTTTTTTTTTTCCCCTAAAATATAGATTCTTAGAGTTGTCTAACTGTATTTTTAAAAATATAAATTCATGCAAACAAACTTTGCAAAGAAAATGTAAGCCAATTTCCTGTGAAAAACTTAGTTGAAAACAATTTTTAAACACATGAAAAAATCCACCGGTTTTAAAACTTTCATAAAAAAAATTACCACTTTCAATATTAATAATCTTAAACATAGCTGGGTTTACACTGAAAAGCTGTACCAAAACTATAAATACACAGAAAATGAATATTATACTTTTAAGGGGGATGGGGGAGATGTAATATTGTAAAATGCCAGTTTAATGCTAGAATTACTACAGTTTGTTTATTTTAAACTGACATTATGTATATAGTATTTGAAAAACAGTACTTTGTAGATGGGATGTACAATACAGTTTAAAATTACTTTCAAACTGTAGTGATATTGCTTGAAACTTAAGATTCTTTTATTATTTTTTAAATTAACTCTACTAATAATTTAAAAAATGCTAATGCTCAATTAAGTTACTGTCAAAATTCTGAGGTTGAAATGATAAACTTTTAAAAGTTGTCTTATTTTATATGTTCTTTTTTTTAAAAAAAAAACTATATTCATGTAAAGGGAAAATTATATTGTGTTATATATTAGTTTTTATAGTTATATATGTATAAATACTTCTGCAGCTATCATATGGCAACTATATGATATTAATACTGTGCACTTAAATGAGGAAAGCAAAAAATAAAATAAAGGTTAGCTATTGTAATTAATATTATCTGTGCCATTGTTTGTTACCACAATGAATATGAGCTGGCATGGATAATACATAAGAACATTTTTTCCTTCAAAATATATTTGGGTATATCAAAGCCAAATTATTATATATTTTAATTTTTTTCTTTGACCTATGGCCAGATCTAAAGGTCAAAATTAGCACTAACCGCCGGCCACTGGTTCAGTAAATGGGAAACAGTGGCTAGTGAAAAATTGTCTATCGGCAGCCATTTTTTTACAAAGGGAGAGTAAAATTTTCTTGCATTTCATCGAAGATTCTACTTTTTTTGGTTCTAATATATTTATATTAACATATTTATTTGGGCTATTCACTTTTAGATGAATACTTATAAAAATTTTACTGTTTAAAAAATAAAAAAGTGGCCACTTAAAAAACTAGTTCTACCGGCCAGTGGCCTTAATGAAATTTCCCAGTTTTAACCTATAGCCAGATCTACGAGTCTATTATAGCGGTAGAGTGGAACTGTTGCAAGCAAAAGCATGGTATGTATTGTACGAGACAAATGCAATATGTGATATTTTCCCATTATACCAATATGTATATCCTAATGTGCCATTGATTTATTTCAACCTTAATGCAAAGGTTTTTATTGGAATCGGTATCAAATATTGTGATTCACTATTTATTAAATGGGAGGCTTTTTGTAATTTTTATTGATTGCCGCGGTATTTTAGAAATAAACTATAAACAGATATGAAAACAAATAAGTACTTTCATATTATCCGGGTAGATAGATCGCCAAAAATGATTGTCAATTGCCACTTTTGTTTATCGTTGTCAATTGTCAATCATGTTCAAAATTGTAATATAATATACATTTAATAAATACATAATATTGCTAAAAAATGATAAAACAAAATAACAACAACAAAATAAAACATCATAAAAAAATGATGAAATTGATTATATAGGTATACTTATAAAAATACTTTGGTATTAACTTTAATATGGCAACTATATAATACAGTACAGGACCTATTATCCGGAATCCTCGGGACCGAAGGCTTTCCGGATTTTGTAATTTTCCGGATTTCGGGTCCCCCCCCTCCCCCCCCCCGAATTCAGTCAAAAAAATCCCAGGAAAGACGCAAATTTCATCAAAGAATCGCGAAAAAAAAAATTCTTCTAAGCACCGTAAAAAAAAACCCCACAAATTGCGTCAAAATATAGTAAAAAAAAACAAATTTCTTCAAAGGATCGAAAAAGCCTCCTGCGATTTTGTCAAAAAATCGCAAAAAAATCTGCAAATTTCATCCCAAAATCGTGAAAATAAAACAAATTTCGTCAAAAGATCGCGAAAAAACCGCAAATTTCGCAAAAAGATCGCAAACAAACGAAATTTCGTAAAAGGATCGCGAAAAACACGCAAATTTAGTTAAAGGATTACGGAAGAAAAACGCAAATTTCGTCAAAATCTCGCAGAAAAGAAACGCAAATTTTTTCAAAAGATAGCAAAAAAAAAAAAAAAAAAAAAAAAAAAGAAATTCTTCAAAGGATCGCAAAACACTGTCTTAATTTCGTCAAAAGATCGCGTAAAAGCGCGAATTTCATTAAAGGATCGTGGAAAAAACGCATAATTAGTGCCGAGAGTCCCCCTTCTGTAAACTTTCAAAAATTTGCTGTGAATTTCAGAATTTTTTTTTTTTTTTTTCTCAGAATCACCCCCTGATTCAAGTAACATAATTGTGTAGTCATAATATTTTATCGAAGTGAGAGGGAGGGTATGAAATATCTTTTTCAAAAACGAATCGTAATATAAATTCATTTTAAACTAAAATTTGACAGAAAAAAATTTTTTTTCTAATTTTTTTTTGGGGGGGAGGGGGGGGCACCGTGTCCCCTCATCACTGATGTAACATATTTTAGTGGTTACACATTGCAACACAATAGACCAAAAAGAAAATTAGGAATCTGTAAAATTTTCGACAAATTTCAGAAAGTGCAAAATTTTAGTAAAAATTTACAAATTTATAGAAAATTTTCAATTTTTTTTTCTTCCGGATTTTGGGTCCTTCCGGATAATGGATCCTGTACTGTATTAACTTTGGTTAAAATGCAGAAAGCAGCCCCCCCTCCCACTCATACACACACACACACACAAAAAAAAGTTATTGTAATTAATATCGTTGGTGCAGTGAATATTACCTTGCCAGGACAACACATAAGCAGGGTTGGCAAAAAAAAAAAAAGGTTTTTTTTTAAATAAAAAAACAAAAAAATGGTTTTGGTTTAAACCGGGATTTTTTTAAAATATCATTTCCTAATGCATGTAGATGTACATTTGTTGATAAAAATAAACATTGTTATATATTAAGTAATATAACTTCATTTGAAAATATCCTGATTAAATAATTAGTCTGTTATGTAGAAAATTGAATTCATTTCTAATTTAAACATTAGTAACCTATGTCTTATGTTGAAAAAATAAACTGCTCTACACAGTGTAACTTTAGTATCTTGAAAATCTTAAGACAATATTTTTGATTAATTATAGATATATAATATTTTATGAACTTTTTTTTCTACCTTGATACAGTCAAACCTCGTTAACACACTTAACGCGAATTACTTTTAGCACGAACTGTTTCTGATTGCCTCGTCCAGTTGTATGCAACGTACTCGTTAAGTTCTGATAACACGAACAAAAAAATTTTCCCCTTGAGTGTTCGCATTAACGAGGTTCGGCTGTATTAAAAATCTTTTTGAAGTCAAAACTAGTTCACTGAACATTTTAATATTTTCTTCTTGACCTAATCATTAATTTAACTATAAAAAAATATTTTGAAGATAGTATCTTCAAATGGTTAACTTTTATATAAATAAATATCAGTATCTGTGGTTGCTAAAGAATTTTTTTTATATATGTATTCGAATACTTCTGGTTATTTTGTTTTAACATTTTTGGCCATTAAATTCTGTAACTGAAAAGATTGATATTATTGAACGCTATAACTGACATATAATTTTTGCATGTCGTCTCATTCAACTTCATATCTTGAAATTCTTTTTAAAATTCTTAAAGGGTAATCTCCCCAATTGAGAAAATTTTCTTTTACTACTTGGCCAAAATCTTAAAGGTCATTGTATTATGTTATTAACTGCCGTAAATAATCTGTATTTTTTAATTGATAATATTTTATGCTAAATACTGAATGTTTTATCCCTGTTAATTTTGACATGTTTCATGATAACTCTCTCGGTGCATCAACACATTCTAATTTTCATCCTTCATCCACACAAACATGACCTAAACTCATTATGTCTCATGTAGACTGCTTAGATAAAATATTAAAAGTAGAAATTATTTCTATAAATAATTTAAAACACAGGCAAACTAAAAAACACCATTAAATATTACATTAGATTTGTTCTAAAAAAGCCATTTGGTTTAAACCATGCCAACCCTGCATGGTACTGACAAACTTTATGAATTTTTATGCTGCTTATATGAATTTATTTAGTTTTTTTTTATGTGAATTTATTTTTTTTTTAAATTGCAAAAGTAAGCTTCAATTAAATTTAGCATCTAAGTATAGAAAATCAGATCATAAAATTAGGTTATTAAAAAAATAATACGCAGAATTATTTACATTGTGCAGACAAATTTTTAAAGTAAGTTATGAGTCAGTATATCAGATTATTTTTTTTTAAAAAAGGAATCATTGAGTGGAGGTTTTACTGTATAATTTTATTGACCCCAAACTGGAGATCATGTTAGATAGTTTCTGTTTAGAGATTTTGTGGGTATCACAAAATGGTGTATACTAAAAGCACAATTAATCATTATTTACAATCTTATCACAGCAATATGGAGATGTTTTTATTCCAAAAATTAAATGTTTACTGCAATGTTAAGAGAAATTTATAGTTTAATTCTTGATTTTTATATGTGCTTTATTTTTAATTTTTGTATAATGTTTATTTGTTCTTTTGTTTTAAAAGTGTATAATTTTGATTGATATAATAAAACAGTTTGTGAAAGTGTATAATTTTCAAATGTTATGCTTAAGTGATCACTTTTACCTTAACAACGTTATTTTTTTTTTTCAAACTTTCCGATTGGTACCAACCATATTGCTTGGCGATAATGGCATTGGTTTAATGGAAAATATCCAATAAATAAAAGTATCCAGAATGTAGTCAAGGGTGCAGGGTTTTCTGTCTGAAATCAGTTTTTTGAAAATGTCCAAGTATGCTTGTATAAAGACTTTTTTTTTTTCATTTGGTATATTTCAGTCCTTAAGAATAATATGTATTTAATTTCCAATAACAGAAAATTTGGAATGGAGGAGGAATATGACTAGCCAATTTCATCTTTGAAGTATGGTGATGGAGTAGACCTGAACTATCATATGCACTCGCTGCCACAGTTGCAGAAAATTCTCAAAGTGTCTGCGGGAGTTACTACAGAGACAGAAAATAATCTGCAGGTAAATTTTTTGCAATTGCAGCGTTAAATACTTACCTGTAACGTTTTTATGTGTTTTATTCACATTTATTAAAGAGAAACTTAAGTTTTTGCATTAAGTAAGTTAAATATAATACAAAGAAAATAATGGTTTGATGGAAAAATAATCTGCAAAAGAGAAAAGAAAATCTGTGCTGCTAGTCTCCATTCTTGAACTTTTTGCTACCGAACTCGCTACATGGTTATATAAATAGTGATTTTAACGAATAGTGGATTTCACTGAATATCTTTTTTTAAATTACACATATACTGATCATAATTTCTTTTTTTTTAATTTCATAAATAAATAAAATTAAACACAAATTAAAATTGATATTTTATCACTTTCTTTTAATTAACAGCTTGATGTATTCTGTGTAATATTTCAAACACCATAATGCTAATAATAATAATAAAATAAATGGCTTTTGCTTATTACTAAATACTAATAGTATAATTTTATCTGTAGATGCATTTAATTCACATATAATTTAGATAAAATAAGGGGCTCATTATTATCATTGTTAAATGTACTTTTTATTTCCAGTTAGAAATTCTTAAAAAACTTTTTAACCCCTCCCCTCTGAATAATCCTTTATATATATATATATATATATAAAGAAGAAAAATCATGATTCCCTGCTCCTCATTATAAGTGCAGATTCACTGTCACCAGATGCCACAAGGCGACTAAATTGTTTGCCGTGACCACTAACTTTCACCGTCTAAGTCGTTAAAGGGCAGAACTGAGAAATCGAAATTTCATTAGTGGCCAGTAATACGAGTTTTATAAGTGGCCACTTTTTTATATAAAAGTACTAAGAAGTAAACTTTTGTTAAAATTTTTATTAGTATTAAGCTAAAATTAAATAGCCCATATTAATGTTTATATAAACATAATGCAAACAAAAAAAGTACAATCCTTAATAAAATGCAAAAAAAAATTTAGTCTGTCCTTGTAGGAAAGTGATCATAAGGTGGCCAGTGACAAACATTTTTTAATAGCCACTTTTTTCTCATTTAGTGGGCTGGTGGCTAGTGTTAATTTTGCACTTTATAAGTCGCCATATATATTTATTTTTATTTTATTTTATTTTTAAGATAATCTCTCCTTATAGCAAAACAAATGACTGAAGTCTATTTTGATTTTTATAGTGTAAAATAATGGGACACATTCTCAATTTTTTGTATGACAATATCAAATTAAGAAATATTCTTTTCCTGATATTTCCCACTATCATTTTTGCTTATTTTCTACAGATCTCGCTCAACTTTATCTTCTGACAGTATATAGTTTAAGATTTATATTATACTTAATATATAAATTTCAAGAATTTTATGCTTAATTAAATATACACATGTGAAGTAATTAGTCTGTGTGTTATTGTACGTGTGTTCAATTATTTTTCAGTTTTTTTATTCCTTAGTTTTTTTTGTTTAGTTTTCTGTATATAAATGCTGTTTGTATGTGTTTGTTTCACAATGTGGCCACTGGATTTTTTTTTTTTTTTTTTTTTTTTTTTTTTTTTTGTTTAGCAGCCACTAGTACCTTACTGATTTTGGGAATCTGCACCTATATTCCTCATAGGACTTTAGCTATTTGAGTTGTTTGAATAATTTTTAATAGTAATTTATAAATTCCCAGTACAACTGGATACAGATATTAGAGAATGAATTATATAATTGCTTTTTTCATAGGCCTTTGGTGGTGTTCCCTTCCTTAGAGAAATCTACCTTTCTCTGCAGGAGGAGGAGGGGATATCAGAAGGCAAATAATTCACAAGATGACATATTGCTTTTTTTTCTCATCAATAGTGTTGTCAATTTGTAACATATTTCCACTTTATTAGCGTTTGAAATTTTGCTAAAAGTGTGTTTAGCTTTGTGTTTTTAGCAACATGATTTAAATAACTTGATTTTTTTTTTTTTTTTTTTTTTTTTTTTTTTTTTTTTTTTTTTTTTTTTTTTTTTACAAAGTTCTTGCTAATTTTATAATTTTTTTTTATAATTTGGTCAAAATATGTTGTAATAAGTATTGCATATTTTAGTACTGTGTATTGTATGGGAGGGGGAAGTTTTTTATTCCAATGTTTCATCTTAAAATTATGTTCTCAGTTAAAAATGGTTAATTTAAGCTAAAAAATATATGCACATTTTTGAGTTATTAGTAAAAAGAGAGAGTTTCTGCTACTATAAGGATAACTGCCTAGGTTAAATATAACTCGTTCTGATGTATTTTAATCAGAGTCTGGAAATATAAACCAACAGGCAGATGCAGTTAAAAAAAATCAGAATTTACAGTATATTTTGAACTAAATAAAATACCCTCCCCCCTTTCTTTTGTTCCAATTTGTGCAAAATTTTAAAATATTATTAGGTAATCATAAAACCAATAACTTTTATGCTAACCAATTCGATAGTCAGTTTCCTTTAAAGGGTATTAAGGATTTTGCTAATTCTTAATCATTTAACAAGCTAATAGGCCATTTCTTCTATTAAAGAATTTTTTGACTAAATCTCACTCTTACTAATTTTTAATGTTGGACCCAGTAGCAGAAAGTTATGGTTGTGTCTGCGACAGCAATTAAGTGAGATGAAAATTGTCTGCTTGAGTAGCGTGTTACATTTTCTTATGTACAAACATTGAGTGTTAAAATAAACAGCATTCTTACTGATTAATACCAGGAGTCATTCTGAGTAAAAAAAAAAATCAAATTCGCAGCGAATTTTCCGAAAGGTTACAACAGAGGGGGGGGGGGGGTGAAAATCAACTACTGGCACTAATTATGTGTTTTTCATCGCATGCTTTTGACGAAATTTGTGTTTTTTCGTGATCTTTTGACCAAATATGCCGTTTTTTCACGATCCTTTAACAAAAATGGGTTTATTTTTATTTTTATTTTATTTATTTTTTTTTTTTTCGAGATCCTTTACGAAATTTACGTTTTCTTCTCAATTCTTTGACGAACTTCGTGTTTTTTCCGCGATTCTGTGACAGAAATTTGTGTTTTTCGGCACCCCTGGAACGAAATAATTCCGATCTTTTGACATAAATTTTCTTTTTTTCGTGTTCTTTGACAGTAATCTGCGTTTTTGCGATCCTTTGACAGAAATTTGCTTTTTTTTTCGCGATCGTTTTACAGAAATTTGCATTTTTTCGCGATCATTTTGCAGAAATTCGCATTTTTTCCGCGATTGTCTGACTAAATTAGTGTTTTTCCCTCGATCCAATTCAAGTTTCTACCGCGATTTTGTGACAGAAATTTGCGTTTTTCTCGCGCCCCTGGAACGAAATTAGTTTTCAGTATTTTTGGATAAAAATTCAAGTTTGTACAGCGATCTTTTGGCAGAAATTTACGTTTTTCGAGATTTTTTGACGAAATTCCCCGTTCTTTCCGCAATCCTTTGACATAAATTTGCGTTTTTTTTTTCGCGATCGTTTTGACTAAATTTGCGTTTTTTCGCTATCATTTTAGTAAATTCGCATTCTTTCCGTGATCCTTTGACGAAATTTGTGTTTTTTCCTGGATCCTGTGACAGAAATTTGCATTTTTTTCCACAGCCCTTTGACGAAATTCATGTTTTTTTCCTGGCTCTTTTGACGAAACTCACGGTTTTATAGCGACCCTTTAGCTATAAATTACCGATTTTTTATGCGAACGATTGTCGAAACTGATATTTTTCGGCGACCATTTGTCAAATTCGTGATTTTTTTGTCAGAATTTTCGTATTTTTCTTTATATATATATATATATATAAGAGGAAATACTTTTTTCTTTTTCCTAGTTGTCAAATTTATCTGCAAGGTCCAAAACAAATCTGCGACGCGCGTCGCGCACTTTCTGCTACCGGGATGTTGGAGATCTATAAATATATTAACTGGAAATTTTTGTAATATTTTTTAATTACTTTTCAAAATTAATTCATCAACTCAGTTGAAAAATTAATGGTATAACTATTCTTCAATCAATTTATAAAATATTTATGTTAGTTTTGAAATAATTAATGTCTGCAACAGGTACTTCAAGGGCAGAAATTAATCTGCATGTGAAATATTTTACAACTGAAGTGTTAATCAATCACTTACTTGTAATGTCTTTATGCACTTATTCATTTTTATTAGTAATAATTTTAAGTTTTTGTGCATTAAGTAATAAAGCATAATATAAAGCAAAATGTTCAGTGGAAAAAAAATCTGCAAAAAAGGAAAGAAAAAATCTGCGATGATTGTCTCCTCCTGTCTTGAACTTTCTGGTATTGAGGCATCAATTAATCAAATATTAAAAGTTTTCAAGGTGTTTGTAATTCAACACAAAATTACATCTGAAATTGTACTGAGGGAGGGGGGAATCTGTTTAATTTGCCAGAGGGCTTCTAGAATAATATATATATATATATATATATATATATATATATTTTAAATAGTAAATATATTTATCTCTGGATATCACTGGAAATGGAAAAACACTTCAGGAATAACAGGATAATTTTTTTAATTTTCAATTGGAGAACATGGATGCAGACTTCTGGGAAGCAGGGTTGGGTTTTTGACGTGACAAGCGTCAAAAACTGGTTTAAACTGTCATAAAGTGGTTTAAACTGTCGAAAACTGGTTTAAACCGTCGAAAACTGCCAAATACATGCAACACGCTAAAACATTTTAACAATTGATAAACATTAAATAAGTCAATGACTTATGTGATCTTTTATTGAAATTTAATAATTTAAAAAATATATTATTTGCAATAAATTTTTTTTTTTTTTTTGATTTTTCAACCAGAAGAAAATAATTTTGTACAATTAAATAATCCGAATCAATTTTACCCCGCAGCATGCTGCAGCACACCACGTTTTTAGCACATTTATTTACACCCAAAAGATTTTTGAGTTTAGAGTGTATGAAACGTTAGAAAATAGCCTGTCTCTTAATTGATGCTGAGCTAGTAGGACTTGATAGCAAAAGCATTACTAGATAAGCAAGTTTTGAAGCAGGCTGAAAAAGGTGTTGCATTTAATGATACCTTTCCACCAAACAATGGAGTCCTCCCTATAGCACTGAAATAAGAAGACTGGAAAGGGGATTCTTTAGCTTCATACACAATCAGTATGGGTAAGCATCCATAAACTCTCTCCGTAGGCTCAAGTGCGAGCTGAATCAACTGATACAGCAGTCAACCCTTGCCCCTGATGATTGGGATGCAAAGTATAAGCCAAACAGTGGTATGGTTTCATGATTTGATCCCTTCTATTATGCACTTTTTCAATATGGGCTTACAGGAATTTTCTTTTAGATGACCAAGCCAATTTTGTTCAGTTTAAAAATCGAAAACTTTTTTATATATTGAAAGAAAGCATGTTTTAAAAAGATTGACTTTAAGCCTTTTTTTTTTATTACTTCTCTTATTTTGTAAATGTTTAAAATTAATAATCCAATTTCAATTTTGAATGGAATGGTTATTGCCTAGACTAGAATAAAGTTGATGCACATTATCTTGTTATATATACAAAAAAAATCTACACTTTTCTAAGGTTTTTTTTTTTCCCATAAAAAAAAGCTAGCTAATGCTTTAAGCTCTCAAAAGTAAGCGAAATTAAAACGATTTTAAGTAAGAGAAAAAATGTACAGCTCAGGTGAGCTTAATGTCTACTTTTTAAAAAAACACAATTTTACAAAAAAAAAAAAATTAAATTTTACCCTGTTAAAAAGTTGTACTTAACAATAATACTTTACTATGTACTAATTACTGATATACAGTAAGAGTGAATTTAAAATATTACATGTAATGTTGTCATGTGTGACATTTAATTTGAATTTTTGCAGATCAATTTAGTATTTGAGGTTTTTGGCATGACGGTTTAAACTATGGTTTAAACCCGACATAAACTGATACATGTCAGAAACCTGCCAACCCTGCAATTATTACTAATACTATATACTAATTATACAATTACAGTAATAGTGAATCTTAAATATTACATCTAATGTGTGACATTTAATGTGAAATTTTACAGATCACTGTAAGTATTTGAGGTTTTTGACAAGGGGTTTTTGACATGACGGTTTAAACTGCAGTTTAAACCATCAAAAACTGACATCTGTCAAAAACCTGCCAACCCTGCTGGGAAGGACCCTCAAAATCAGCATCCACAGTACATTTCTTTGAAATAATAAATATTAATACTTTTAAAACAAATAACCCAACTAGGACCAGGAAAGTACCCAAAGTAAATGGGTATTTTTGTCCTTATATGTATATTTTAAAATCTGATATGGCTGCTTCAAAATACAGAATGTTTTCCCGAGCTTCTTTTCTTTTTGCTTTTGGTTCCTGCTCAACAACACAAAACTTTCCGACACATTTTGTAGTTCATTTTTAAGCATAAAGGTATAAAATTAGCAGGCTTGACTATTGGAGTGATTTGGAATTGAAATGAGTTTTCCATTTTTTTAACAAATTACTTATCCAGTTATAAGCAATTTTAGTTGTGTGACAACTGCTTTTTCTTTTTTCTCTCTTGCAATACCAAGCTTGGAAATTCTCCTCAAAAGGCAACTTTGACAGTATTTCTGAATTATTTTCTGCCTTTACCAAAAAAGGGAAAACATCTTTTGATCGCATAGCTTTTGAATAAAAACACCTGCCAATTTCATGCATTTCTGGAAAAAAAAAAGAATCACAAGAATACATCAGAAATAAACTCTGTTAGATTTGAAAAAGAGCCTTAAAGAAACTCTGAAATGCTGTTTTGGACCAGACAGCTAAGGCAGTGTACCATCTTTTAATAATCATTGTGGTTTTTAACTTGTATCTCGGTGAATTTTGAAAAAAAAAAAAATTGAAAATCTGAGTTTTATGCATCAGAACTGCTTTCATTGGTCTTCTTCCAAATTTTCAGATCTGCATGTGCAATATAGATTTGTAAATGCAATTTTAAGTGACCTTTTTAGCAAAGTATCTCACCAACCTTCAAAGAGTTAAAAGAGAGCTTTCACAAGATTCCATTTATTAAATAATCTTATAATTATATTCTATAATAAGTAAATTCCTTATTTTTTGTTTCTCTGTATTATTTGAAATGTGTAATTTGTAAATCAAATGAGCTCACTAGAAAGAAAACCTTTAACAGGCTGACTTATAAAAGTTTGTATTGACAAAAGTTTAGACTAATTCCCAAGTATTAAATAAAATGGCCTAGAGTTTATTAGAAAATCTGATCGATAATTTATAAAAATCTGTTTTCTCAAAGTTATATACAAAGTTTGTATCCCATTATTGCATATGTTTTGTGACAGCCAGGGGCAGTTAGCATTCTATATTTTTGTGACCTAATGTAATCTATACAGTTGAACCTCATTAACATGAACACGCTTAACATGAATTACTTTTAACATAAATTATTCTCACAGTCCCCTATAAAAACGAATACAAAGATTTGATACTGATAACATGAATTACTGTTAACGTGAACAAATTTTTGATTCCCCTTGAGGTTCATGTTAACGAGGTTCGACTGTACAAGCTCGGTTACATTTAATCTTGTGAGTATGATGGACAATGCATTCAATTAATAGTATTTATTTCAAAGTAATTTGATAACAGATATGCTGAAAGCTGCACATTGTCACCTGTTAGCAAAGAATGTAGGCCAATTAATATTCCTAAACATACTTGCATGGGATTAAAAGGTCTTCTCTGCATCTTTAACATACTTCAGAAACTCCATTAAATATGAAGGTGATGTACAGTTTAAACAGGTCCATTTATAAATTATAAGATGAAGCGAGTGAAAAAGAAATCATTAACTGTTGCAATGATTTGAAATTACTCTGTAAAAGTTGTATCAATAGTAAAAATAAGTGAGCTTTGTTGAGAGAATGTATAAAATTAATGATTTCAGCTCTGACATTTCCATTTTTGTTTAAACACATAGCCTTAAGAGCTTAAACTAGGCACAGAAAGAAATGTTCAAGCTAATGCTAATGCTATGGCAGCAATCTTTACAGATTTCTTGTTCCCATTTTAATGCTTTTAAATGATTCTCTCTTTTTCTTTTTTTCTGTGTTTGGGGGGGGGGGGGGGCACAGGGTACCTGAGGTTAACGTTTATTGTGCATTTCTACTTTTTCGATGTTTGTTACAGTTTTTTTATATGCGGATACTTCTACTTTTGGAAGTGGTTCTGCAAGTGAAACTATTCTCATATACAGAAATTGATACGAAATTTGAAAAAGTACATACACACAACAATAGGTATTGACTTCAGGTATCGCATGCAAAATAATTAAGCCTTAAGAGCCTAAACTAAGAAATGTTCAAACTAATGTTAATCCTATGGCAGCGTTCCTTACAGATTTCTTGTTCCTATTTTAATATTTTTAAATGATTCTCTCTCTCTCTCTCTCTTTTTTTTTTTGGGGGGGGGGACACAGGGTACCTGAGGTTAACATTTATTGTGCATTTCTACTTTTTCGATGTTTTTTACAGTTTTTTGATATGCGGATACTTCTACTTTTGGAAGTGGTTTTGAAAGGGAAACTATTCTCGTATACAGAAATTGCTACAAAAGTTGAAAAAAGTACATACACACAACAACAGGTATCGACTTCAGGTATTGCATGCAAAAAAAATAATATAAAAAAGTATTCAAATACAAGTGAGAAATCTGTAAAGACTTTTCCCATAGGTTTAACATTAATGTTTGCATTTATCCGCGTGACTAGCGTAGGCTCTTGACCAACACTAGTCACAGGGAAAAATGAAAACGCTAATGTTAAGTCTATGGGAGCATTATTTTCAAATATCTTGTTTGAATTTTAATATTTTTAAATGATTTTTTTGCATAGGATAGCTGAAGACTATCTACAACTGGGCTAATTTTTACTTTTTCGGGTTTTTTTTATTATTATTTTTACTTTCGAAACCGCTTCTGAATTTGAAATTATCCTAATATTAAAAAAACTATAACCAAAATCAGAAAAATAAAAGCTAGCACAGTTGTAGATCACCCTCATCTATACTAAATAAAAAAAAAAAAATCATTGAGAAACATTAAAATCAAAGCGAGAAATTTGAAAATAATGCCCCGTAAGATTAACATTAACCTTCTTTTTCTTGGTGTGACTGAAATATCCTTTTAAGATGATTTTATGTAACCTTTTCTACAAGTCACTTTTGTATTTTCTTCGAAAATTTATTTTAGTGCTTATATCCATGTTGAATGAACCACTCTTTTTCTTTAAGGTACTTAAGTTGATCAACCCTGTGTGTGGAATAAACTACAGAGCAAATCAATTGGCAGAGGTAGTGCTGTAAGATGGCCAAAACTTCTGGAATTTGTATATATTAGTAAATTGAAAAGAAAACATTGTATACATAAATGTTAGAACTGTGTATATTAATGTAATTTAATTGTTGTAATAAATATCTTTCTATATTTTAATTGCTTGTTTTAAATATTTGTAAATCATAATGAAATCAATTTATTTTCTAAATGTTCTAAAATATTTATGCTTGAACTTTAATATGGTTCTCAAATACCCTGCCTAACAACGTAAAACTTTGACACAATTTTAAACTCATTTTTAAACATGAATGTATAAAGTTTGCTGCCCTGACTATTTAGTGATTTGGAATGAAAATAAATTTTCCATTTTTTGATAAATTACCTTTTGACTTAAAAGCAATTTTGCTCAGGACAACCAATTTTCTTCACTTTTCTTGACTTGCGTGGAGAATTCGGCTGAAAGGTTTTAATAGTATTTTCTGAAAGATGTTATGCATTTACAGAAAAAAAAAAAGATATCTTTCAATTATAGTTTCTGAATTAAAAAATTATACATTGCAAATTTCATGCATTTCTGAACGAAGATTGATAAAAAAAAAAAATGTCAGAAATTAGCTCCTTTGAATTTAACGACAGCTTTAAATGTTTTTTTTTTTTTTTTTTTTTTTTTTTTTTCCCCCTAAATACCATATGCAATGATATTTTTACTGCTTTTTTAAGCTATTTTTAATAAAAGAAATATTCTTTAGTGATTTTAAGAAATATGAATTTTTATTTTTGCTATAGAAAATTGTATTTTATTTAACAGTTTGTGACCTTTAAAACTCCCCCTCTCATTTTCAAAATCATTCATGATAGAAATATTTTCACAAAATTTAAAAACAATAACTTGATTAACAATGTCAAGAGACATCATGCATAATGAAAATCAGTGCAAACATAAAATAATCCTATTTAATTTAATTTTATGTTTGCATATGCATGATCTCATGACATTGTTTACCAAGTTATTGTTTTAAATTTTGTGAAAATATTTCTATCATGAATGATTTTGAAAATGTTACCATTTGTGCGATGAAACGTTCGTCAATCTAAATAAAGATATTTTATCACTTTTTATAGCATTATTTAGCTTAAAAAGATAGCTACATTAAAGAACATCGATGTTTCATTCTCAAGAAAAATGCAGAAACAAAAATTAAATATTTCTTAAATTTCTAAAACTTAATTTTTTTAAATAAATATTTAAAGCTTAACTTATAGAAATCCAAAATATTTAAGATATACATATTACATCTTTCATTTTCCTATGGATTAAATATTATCCAATACACTTTTGACATTTTTTTCTTTTTTACATTTTTTTTTACTATTTTTACTTTTCTAAATTTAACGTAACATTACTTTTAGGGTTTTCAGTAGATTGATTGCAAAATTTCAGGAGGGAAAAGCTATTAAAAACAGCAGAATTTGATTAGTTTTTAAATAATAGATGGTTGTGCTACAACTAATTGTGTCATTTATAGAATAAGATGTGAATATTTAGAAATTGTTTAATTTTTATACAGATGTATTGTTTGTTAAAAGAAACAAATAACACAGAGTTTTTTAATTTGTAGGTATTTAGAAATTTTTTATCGGATAGAGCTTTGTTTAAAAAACCTTGATATAATTTGTGTATTTTTCTATATCAACCAGAAATCTAAATATTAATAACTCATTCAGCTAAAAACTTATGCTAAAACCTATTATTAATATTCTAAATTTTAAACTGTATATTAAGTTTTGCAAGAATAATTAAACACCCATTTTTCCATTTAAAAAAAAATCATATAAGTGGCGATTTGCTGGACAGTGGCAGTTTTAAACATTTAACTGAAGGAAAGAAAATTTAGATTTGTATGTTGAGGGAAAAAAAATAAAAATTCTAATTTCTAAGTACGTAACAAGAATCTCGGAAGAAATTATAAAATTTTGGCCAATTACTAATTTTTCTTTATTCGTTGAAAATGTAATTTTTATCCTCTTCACGCCCTTGGCGACATATGTAGATGTTTAGTTTTTATAATTATAATTAGTCAAATAATAAAAGGGTCAAAAATTTGATAACTTATTCACTACAGAATCCCTCAAAAAGAGAAGTAAAAATTTTATGTTTTGGCTGCATCAATGTACAGGTTGATAAAAAATAAGGGTAAGACTTTGTACTTTCCCTGTATATACGATTCTGACTACAGAATAACCCATAAGAATCTCCCACATTTGACAGGATAATATAAAACAAAAAGGATTGGAGAGAGAAACATGTTTGTTTTAAAATATACAATGGGTATGACAAGAGTTTAAAATGACTGTGTTTTAGAAATTATGTTTGGTAGTGTTGTCCATTGCGAACAATATACAATTCAAGACGATGTCTGAAATCTATCATCTGACATATCATGTCTTGCAGAAGCTGCTACCTCTGCTTGAATTACTCTTGAGGCATAAAACCTATGCTCTTTCTGATCCCAAGAGACTAATATTCAGGTAGAAGTGGCTGCTATTCCACAAGACGAAGCATCAGTGGTGATAGATTTCAGACATTGTCTTGAATTGTGTATTGCTCGCAATGGACAACACTTAGACACCATTTCTGAAAGATTGTCATTTTAAACTCTCGTCATACCTATTGTATATTTTTGAACAAACAAGTTTCTCTCTGCAGTCCTTTTTTTTTATCCTGTCAATTGTGGGAGCTTTTTTTTAGGGTCATCCTGTACTTTTACGGTATATATACCATACATTCATTTATGGTACATATACTGATTACAAACACTTTTACGGTACATATACCACACATTTAATTTATGGTATATATACTGGATAAATATTTTTTACGGTACATATACTGTATATTTAATCTATGGTATATATGCTGTATAAAAGGTTTTTATGGTATATATACTGTATATTTAACGTACGGTATATATGCTGTATGAAAGTTTTTTTGCGGTACATATACTTTAAATATTTTACGGTACATATACCGTCCAGTTAAATTACGGTATATGTACTGGTCACAAAGTTGCCAGTATATGTACCGTAATTTTTGACAAAAATTTTTTACTGTGTAGCAAAAGAATAGTATGCGATGCAATAATTTCGTTACCATATGTTTATTTATATAATCTATAATAATCAAATAATTTTTTTTTGCAGAGAGGATTTTGGTGCCGACTAGTGTAATGTTTAGTCCTTCGGTTACTTTTGCAGCATTCATAATCTTCCCCCTTTCCCCTAGGCTCAAAATCCTCATCTATTTCAAAATATCATCTATATCAAAATCATCATCATCTTCGACGGTACTTTTTATCTTTAATTCGATAAGTTCAACGATGGTTAATTCCAGAACAGGGGAATTTATGAGTTCAACAACATTTTTAGAATTCATCTCTAAGATGAATTCTCACCCATTTTCGACGATTGCATCAATTAAGAGAGATACAGAATCACAATTTTGCAAGTTTTCTTAGTCTCTCCGAATGAAAAGGGCACAGTCTTTTCCAAACATCTCTCATTGTTTATTGCTGAACTTCACCCCATGAATCTCCTATGATTGTGACCGCATCTGAGATGTTAAATTTCTTCCAAAAGCCTTCAAAAAAGTTCAAAGTTCGCCTTCATTAAGGAATTTTTTTTCCAGGCCAGACGACGTAAATCCCTGGTGACTTAAGTAGAGTGGACGTAAGTCAGGGTCTTACTGTACCGCCAAAGGTACGCCAAAATTTTTAATTGTAAGTGATAAAGTAACCATTGGAGATATGAAATATATGTAAGTAAATATTCTTTTTTCCTCTATACAGGGTATCCACGTATAACCTGACCGACCTTTATTTTTGCAACCTTTGGTCCTAGATGCATACTTCAATCACAAAAATGGTTTAAATAAGGTAAGGAATTATTTTTAAAGCGATTTGGATCAAGAAAAACATTTATTAAAAAATACGAAATTTAAATTTTTATACGGTCCCCAGGTCCTATAAGCGATATTTAGTAAAAATTTATTGTGACACGAAATAGTAAGACCAAAAAAGTCCCATTCATCTAACATTATATTTGACCGGGTTATGAAACATTGAAATGCATGACATATTCCACTTTTTTATATCTCAAAACAGATGATTTCGGCTATGCTTTCAGGGGTCGTATATAAAGTACTTAAACTTATTTAAAGGTATCTGCGCTATGAAAGAAATCGTACAACCATTACAATTGAGTTAACTTTTATTAGTTGAGTTTCAGATTAGTTAAAATAATTGTATTTAAACATATGTTTTACTTTTAAGGTTTTCAGCCTATGATTTCTTTTAACAAAAATTATATTATTTTCATAAGGTTTTATTTAACGCTTAACGATATTCTTTCCAGTTTAATATTTCTCCTCGAACTTTAACTCACTTTCAAATGTCCGACTGAAGTTAAATTTTACATACTAGCTTAAATCCGATGACAATGTAATATTATTATGATTTTCGACGCTTACCATCTTATACATACTTATATAAGAGGATAACACGGAGAAATTCGGATAGATTATCGTCAAATTGTAAGAAACAATTTTAGACATAATCCTACGATTGTTGTGTTTTTTAACTTTTATAATTACGTTTTATGTATTTTTTAACGCTAAATAAAAAAATTATCTTCACTTTTAACCATCATGTCAGGATTTTTCTCAAATTGTAAATTTCAAGGTTAAAAAATAGCGAAAAATCTGATACTATAAAATAGATATAAGGCATTTTTATTCAGTATAATTTTATTTAATTCAATTTATTTATTCAATTTTTTGGCTTATACTGGGTATCTTACAGCTAAACAGCTCAGGGGTCCAATGAGATTGGGAGGGAAGGGGGGGGGGGGTCAGTTTTAACTTTGAGCTTTTAAACTTTGAAATTTGCGATGTGAGAAAAATCCTGACGTGATAGTTTTAACACATTGAATGCGAAGTCTATTTTGTCTGTCTTTCCGTTTGGGCCACGAAATAGGATTCCTGTTATACAATCTATAAGTGTCAGTCACCGATGCCTGACGTGGCACTCAACGTGTTAAACGAAGGTCATTTCGGATTCAGCGCTAAAAAAATACATAAGAATCACTTTTCAAAAAACAGAAAGCATGACACAACCCAAAATTTGAAAGACAGTGTAATCTAACAGCATTTTAAAATATGTACCATTTTGTAAAGAATTGAGGCTGTTATTTTTCATCCTTTTATTTATCAAAAATTCTGTTATTTTTATCTTCTTAAATGTTCAGTACAAACTGCATATTTTGCAGAATTATGTCAGAATTATTATAGATTTCACATTTATATTAGATTGCAATGTTAATTTTTCCCGCAACTATTTTTTGGTTATATCTGACAATTATTTATATTTCTACTACATTGGTGAATGATCCCTATTTCGCAGAAAAAATTATACTCCAACTTTAAACAGCTATTATTCGGTCAGCTTTAATCGTAGAGGAACTCTGTCGACTATGCATTATTATAGCTACCCTATAATATATAAAATCCTAATGAAACGAATTTATGAAACGGATATATGAAACGACTGAAATAAAACGAATTTATGAAACGATTCTTTGAAACGACTGATTAAACAACTGATTATGTTTCACGGCGATTTCTCCTAAAATATGGAATACTTTGCGATGAAATTAACACCAAAAATCCGTATTGATCCGCAGATCTCAATTATCTCAATCATTAGAATTTTTAAATTCGAATTAGTTTTCGAAATATTAACTTTTTCTAATTTTAAATACTATTTTCTAATGATGGCAACTCAGATTTTAATCATAACAGATTTTTTTTTTCCTATTTCAGTTAAGATTATTATTTTAAACTAAATTGGCGACCAGTTTGGCCTCTCTTAAATCTATGCTAAGAACAATGCTTTTTAACCATTTAGAAGATTGGTTATTGTCCTCTGTCAGGGTAGGAAATCAAAAAAATATATGAAGCGTTTTATTGGTTGAATCCGCATTTTATTCGTTTTCTGATTGACCTATACAGTAATCTGTATTTTCCCTTTACCTTCAACAGAGATGCATACTTCTGTTGTCATTATGACAAAAATGTAATACAAACTACAAAAAAAAAAAAAATAATAATAATAATAATACCTCAGAAACAAATTGAGGTACAGCTTTCAAACAAATTCCATTTAAAAGTACATTTTTTTTTCTTCATACGACGGTGTAAAAAAAAAGTATTGTGGGATATATAGAAGTTTAAGAATGAAATTTAATTTAAAATTGGTCCAGGAATATTAATATCTAATCCATGGCGTACGTAATGTATGATCAACTCCGTGCGATTTTTTATGTCTTAAATTTTAGTCTTTGAAAAAATCATTTTCCAAATGGTTGTTGTAATTTGTTAAATTGCATTTTTTTTTTTTTTTTTTTTGTATTTCGTTATCATTTTATTTAACACAAAACTTTTATTTAAAACTGAAAAATTTAAAATTAATGGCTTTCACTTCTTTCTTTTTTTTAAACGAAACGAAAAACAAACATTAAGCGCAGATGTCATATACGCACCGGGGTACCTAATTGGCACCAAAATGGCGTTATTTTGCCTGACATGGTAACCCGACTATTGTTGCTTATTTATTATTAATAAATGTTTATTTATCTTTATTTACTTTTTATTAAAAAAAATGTAATAAATTGTTTTGTTCTATAGTTATTAATTAAACTTTTTTTATTTATTGTTATTTCATTTTAAAAATAATAGAAAATAATTTAAAAATACATAACTGGTGTATGAAAATGAGGTTTTTGACAAACAAATATTAAATAATACAACAAATCATGGCATTTAATTTCAACTTCAAAGCAAAGCTTTAATGGTACTACTTAGTTATCCAGTCGACCAATTTCACCAAATTATATAAATCGCCAAACACTAACCAAATTATACAAATTGGCATAATTTTTTCTTTAAATAACGAAAGAACAAATAAATTAGTATAACATTAATCAAAATACAAATAAAACGTCCAAATAAAAATCACTTGATGACGTAAACACGTGTAACTTCCTTAAAGTCAAGTGAATGTGACATTTACTATCAACCATTATAGGCGTTTAATCTTACAGTTTGGCCATAGATTTTTCATCGACGGGAAAACAAAGTAGTACCGTTTTAATTTACCACTCGAAAAAAAAAATGCTAACTGGCGAGTTAAAAAAAAAAAAGCTATTGGCGGGATTTGCACCTGGCTAACATAAAAGTACCAAGAATTCTTTGCGATCACAGCAATTTTTATATAGTTTTATTCGAAAAAATAATTTTGATTCTTTAATCAAAATGGAAACTTTTCATGAGAAAAGCGAAGGGCCGTAATTGTTTATGGCGGCGCAGTTACATGACTTGGACTATTATAATATATTATATGTAAATTTCCAACTGGGCGAAAAATGTCCGAACCAGGATTCGAACCAGGGATCTCCTGACTGAAGCCGCCAGTGCTCTACCATCTGTGCTAAAATTATGCTACTGTAATTACGTATCCAGCGTTTTTTGGAGTTTCATTACCTGTGATTTATTCTGTTGAGCTGAACCAGGTTTCAGACCAGATGCTATAATCATTAAGGTTAGCTGGGTAAAAAAGTTCCACCAGGTTCATCTGGGATAGCTCAGATGGTAGAGCACTGGCGACTTCAGCCAGGAGATCCCTGGTTCGAATCCTGGTTCGGACATTTTTCGCCCAGTTGGAAATTTACAACTAATATGATTTATTTAACAATTAGAATATTTGTGTTAAAATTACTCTACTATTACAATGTAGGTAATATGGTGGCGATAGAATAATATTTGGCGACTTATCACCTGTGGCTGGCTAACATTAAAGTACCAAAATGGCCGCCTTGAATATAAAAAACGAAGGGATCCGTCCGGAACTGTTGATGATAGTCACATCACTTAGGCTTTTATTATAGAGATTGTTTTCAATTCTAAAAGCAGCGCAAAGAATAATATTTCCTTACGATTAAAAAAATACTTACACGTGACTATTAAAAACAGAAAAAAAAACTCTTTAAAATTACTATTAAATGTATTATCAAATGTGTTAAAAGCAGGAAAATATGGAAAATACGTCTTGAAAATTGTATTTACACGTGAATATTAAAAGAGAAAGGAAACTTTAAAATAATAAATATATTAATATGCGTTTAACCCTTTCAGAGGCAAGGTACTTCTATTCGTAATATGTTGAAATCAGTGTATTGCACCAGCATTTACAAACAAATATATTTCGAAGTACGAAAATGCTTTTGTTGACTTACTTAATAGAAGGAAAATTTTTATTCCAATATTCTGGTGCCAATGTGGCATTTAAGAATTAAAATTAGGTTGTCCAAAAATGAACCACCGCCCTTGAAGGGGTTAAAGCAGTAAATTGTAGTAATTGTAGCAAATTGTATTACGTCAATCGTTTTATAACGCTGTTCAGGAATACCGGGAGGAAGAGACTCTGTTAATTCATTTTATTTTAGATTATTTTCAAATGTTTAACTGATCTTCTTTAATCAAAGACGAAAACATCCATTGGATGTCTTAACAGCAACTGATTCGGCCTTAAATTTTCGTAATCAAAGGAATTGAATGGGAACCCGTTTACATGGAGATCGCTACAGGTTTGTTCATTATAATTCAATCTTCTCTAACCTTTAAAAACCCTATCAGATTAGCGTGCTTTTAGATTCTATGGTGTCTGAACGGAGGGTTGGCAAGCGTAGCTTGCAGGGGGCAGACCCCCCCTAGTCTCTTATAAAATCTCTCAAGTCTGGGCAAATTTCACGCTGTTGTTTTGTGTTTCCTGGAGTTAGTTGTAAGACAAAACGCGTTTCTATCACTTTGGGTGGCCCATTTAGAAAATATAACACGGAAAGTAAGCTTTCCTTGCGTTTCGGAAAACTGAAGCTAAACTAAGATTAGACGATTTTAGTTCGCATTAACGATCTAATTATTAACTCAAAGAGTGATCAGTTGATTTAACCCAACGACCACAATTATTTGAAGACGAAATCGCGTTTTGAATTTTCCTTATCTTTATTATGCAAAAGGAGTACGCAGTACTGCAGGATTTGCAGGTTCCTATGCAAATTGCACTCATTACATACCAATTGGTTGACAAAAAATGACGTAAGCGCTTCATTTCTGAATAAAAGTGACTTACACCAGATGTATTTAGTTGATTCTTCAATGCTTGTAGTTAAAATGTACACTACGGCACAGTACGTAGAAATGATATCACTTCATGGCCAGTATAATCGGAATGGATGAGAGGCTGCAAAGCAGTACGGAATTAAATTTCCAAACGATAGCCATCCGTCTGAAAACATGATTTTAAATGTTGTAAAGCGTTTACGAGAAACGGGTACCGTTAAAAAACATCCTCGATCTGGAAGCTCAAGTATGCATGTCTCTGACGAGGAGAATTTTTGATATGCTCTTGCGTATCCACAGCGTACTGTTATGGATATTAGTGAAGCTTGTGGCTGCTCAAAATCCCATGCATGGAACGTTTTAAATATGCAGGAAGCACATCTTTATCGACCGCAATTGATCAAAGCATTTTTGCCAGGAGATGAAGATAGACGGTTCGATTTTAGCAATTTCATTATGAACAAGCTACAAACAGACTCGTCGTTTCTGAATGGCATTCTTTGGACAGATGAGTGCACGTTTTCAAGAACTGGTGTTGTGAATAGACAGAATACACACTTCTGGTCTGTGCAAAATCCGTGGTTTCAACATGATGGGGCACCAGCCCACAAAACATCCTCCTTGGTAGAATGGATTTCTCGATCGCCGGATCTAATTCCTCTAGATTTCTTTCTTTGAGGTTATTTAAAAAGCAAGATTTAGGAAGTAGAATCAATAAGCCGAGTAGATTTGCAGAATCTCATTTTATCCGCCATCAGATATGTCACGCCTGTAATGATAAAAAATGTTCAAGACGAATTTCTGTCACGTGTCCAAGTATTGTAGTCCAGGGAAGGCACCTGGAACACATGTAGTGAGAAAGTATGAAAGACGATATTTATCCACATTGTCTATTCCGTTTTTATTTGAGTTTATATGCGAGAAAGCACTACTTACTATGTTAGTATTTCAAAATACTCTATTAAATTTGTATGAGTTTGTGCACGGTGATTTTATGTATTATACAAAATATACATTTTTATTTTCAATACCAGTGATTAGACAAATATTATACTGCTTTTTGACTTGAACAAAACCCCTTTTGTCATAATCATACCTAACTCTAAAACCTTCTTGTCTTTCTCATAGGGACAATATTCGCATCTCCATTTTTATACGCTCCCCATACTATGCATGATAACTTTGAACTCAAATTTCTCAAGTCAAATATTGGTCGTACAGATACGGAACTTTTTGTGTTTGCAATACTTTTGAATAGACAAAACGTCTCTAAATATAAGTATAGGGACCTCGGGGCTGTATAAAAATTTAGATTCTGTCATTCTTCACTAAATTGTTTTTTCGCTTCAAACATTTTTATCTTAACTCTGCACCTAATTTTGACCACTTTTGTAATTGAAAGTATGCATCTAGGATCAACGTTTGCGAAAATACAGGTAGGTCAGGTTATACGTGGCCACCCTGTATAATGGTTAATTTACAGAATTGTGATGTTCAATCGTATATGGAGAATAAACGATATTTACTTTCGCATAGATTTTAACTATGTTTGATAGTATAATAGAATTCTTCTTATTATTTTTTGTTAAAGTATTCAAAACAATAGCGAATATCTTACTATTGAAAATAATGCACTGTGCATTCTTTACTGTTGAGTTGACACTTTTAATGAAACTTTCATTCTTTGCAATTAGTAAGGTTCAAAATTAATACTGCTAATATTTTATTATTCATTCTAATGAAAAAGCTATTGTGAATTCCTCGTGCAAAAAACTTCATAAGTCTTTTAACATTTAAAAACACTTGTTTTCACTAGATAAAGTATATAGTTAAAATTTTCGCTCTAAAGCATGCGATATGTTGTAAAAAAATTTTATTGACTTCAACAATTTATTTAAACTAAAGAACCGTTATAATGTATTTTATTGTTCGTCCGAAAAAATATTATTATATTATTATTTTTTCGGTTGATAAATTTTGTTTCAAAATATCCTTAAATTATTAACTTTTAATTCTGAAAACAAATCATTGCATTTCATAATTATTCATTTCTCTTTTAAATGTATTACAGTTAGAGAATCATCAGAGTATTCCTAAATGCAACGAAAATCTCCATTATTTAAAATGTGGACATTTCAATCTGGAATAAAACATGAACAGGGATTTTTTTAATTTTTTTATAAGTTATTTTTACCGCCTTTGTTCTAAATTTCTATTGATAAAAGTTAAACATTTTGAAAAATCTTTTACAAACGTATAGGATATTTAGAAATATGCTATTATTTTAATACGTCATCAAAATTAACATTGATCTACATGTTAGATATTTTATGAGCTTACTTTTGCTATAGGGTGTTCCAAAACAAGACAACTGATTTCTCAAATTCAATAATTCGTTTCCTTTAATAAATAAAATAATGAAATAACTGAATGCATAATTCTCAAGAAAGATCTTTTAGTAGATGCAATTCACAACAGATGGCAGCACTAAAACATCTGACAATATTCTTTCTGATCAGAGCAATTGACTGCTTATAAACAGACTTTTAATTAATTGTAATTCATATTATTTTTAATTCATTTTTAATTTCTAAAATCCTATTATGTTTTTTCCTGTATATATGTACATTAATTCTTGTTTTTTTCTCCTCTATTTGATAATTTTATTTGTATCTGTATTCACATTTTGGTGCGGGACAGTGGTCAAATATTGAATGTTATGATTCTGAATTCTGAAGTCTCAAAAACCTAAATATTATTCTATTAAAGTATGAAAATACAAATCTTATACTCATCGATTCGTAGCAATGAGTAAATTATTTTTACGATACTTATAACTTTTATTCAAATCTCAAATCTTCCACGTAAGTCTGAAAGATTACTGATTTTAGGTAGATTTCGTATGAAATACTAACTATTGCAATCTCCCGTACGTTGGAATTTCTGAAAACTTTTTGCAGATCTACACCGATCATGACCCCATAGAACACAAAATCACGCTCAGTAACAAACTTTATATATATATACTAGCAGAACTACCCGGCTTCGCCCGTGTCAATTATAAGGAGACTTCCAGATAAAATAAATTTAAATGAAATAATACGGCAATCACAATAACTGAAATTTGCGAACTCCCATCCAAAAATCGTTAAAAAGACAATAAGAAAACATGACGTTATTGTCTCGCAACTATAGTAAAATCCCCGAGCTTTAATAACAGTATGCGCGTCTCTTTGGCGGATGTAAGAGAAAAATATGTAATTTTCCTGACAAGACGAAAAAAAAAAAATCCACCAAATCGCGCAGCATTTAGTGAAATTCTCGTTCGCATGGCATATATCTATATTATAAACTAAAAACACTATATCAGATCCCATAAATTGTGCCCTATAATTTGTAACCCATAAATTGTTCCTCTATTGCAATTTTCATAACTTCCAAACATCACACAATTTCATTTTTTACAATGTCGAATAGAAAAAAGTTATTTCAAATGAAATTTGTTTGAAAATTGTATCTCAATTTTCTGATTTTTAATGAATTTTAAAGTAATTTTCCAGCATGGATATTTTTAAAGGTGCGTGCAACCCGATTACGAAAGATGAACCCGTTTACTCTTAATGCAATAGTATAAAGCAAAGACATGTCTATGAATAACGCGGATATCATATTTTCGGTTTCAACAACCTAACACAACAATAAATTTCCCTTTTACTTCAATTTAACCTCTAAACATCGCACATTCGATAGTTCCAACGTCTTACAGAAAACAAAACTACTTTCAGTAATATTTTTTTGTAATGTTTATCTCAATTTACAGATTTTTTATGGATTTTAAAGTAATTTTGAAGAATGAATATTTTTTAAATATGCTTGCAACCCAATTACAAAATATTAACTCAATTGCTCAAAACATTGTAAATTTTTCAGAATTTGTTTGTTTTCATGTAATATTCAACTAAATTGGTAAACGAAATTAAAACGCCAAAAATAAAATAAAAAAATTCCAAGCGACAAAAATCGCGTACGACTCGTATTTGGTGTGAAATATTTATATGTATTCATTCTTGTCCTATTTATCTTTTTTTTTAATTTTAATTGGCTTATTCCATTTTTCTTTTGTACGTGAAAATCTTACAAATTAAAATAACTCTTTGGCAGAAATTGTTATTCATTTTATTTCATTTTCATTAGTTATTATCCACCTGAAACTTACGTTTTATCCAAGCATTTAATTGGCTGTTCGGGAAAAGGCCATCGTCAGATTTCCAAGAAATCTGACTACCAATTTTAAATGAAATTTCATTCTTAAACTTCTAAACATCCGACAATATTACTTTTTACACCGTCGGATAGAGAAAAAAATTTACTTTTAAATGCAATTAGTTTGAAAGCTGTATCTCAATTTGTTTCTGAGTTATTAATTTTTTTTGTAGTTTTTATTACTTTTCTGTCATAGTGGCAACAGAAGGTATCCATCTCTGTTGAAAGTATCGGGAAATACATATTACTGTATAGACCAAACAGGAAACGAATAAAATGCGGATTAAACCAATAAAAACCTTCAGATATGCTTTTGATTTCCTACCCTGACGAGAACAATAACCATTTTTCCAAATGGTTAATAAAGCACGAATTTAACAGATATAAAATCAAACTTCTCAAAATAATCTAATCTAATAAGTATATAAAATGCAAATTGGAATTTCTTTCCAGGTGCATATAACTTGAGTTCTTCATAACGGATTTCCATGCGACTTGAACTATTAGTTTTTCAAGAAAGGTTTTAGTACGTAACATATTGTTTTCCGTTGCTTAGTCATAGAATTATAGGGAAAAAGTTACATAATCATGTGAACCCAATTATGATGGATTAGTCTTATTACCTGAATGAAAAATGAAGAACAATTTTTATCTCTTTAAGTGCTGAAGGGTTAATCTTCAGTAATCGGGCTGTGCGCCAGTTGGCGCATTCGTATCTTAATGAGTGTGCCTCACACCTATTATGGCATGCACATCTGTTAAAACAATATAACACGACTTATGTTTTAAGCGAATATCTGGCATGCAACTCGATTACGAAATACTAACCTGCAATAATGCTTAAGGTGGTTTTCCAGTTCCCTGCCCAACAACGCGAATCTTTCTGACACATTAAACGTAAAAACTTAAAATCTGTAGGCCTGGTTATTGAAGCGATTTGAAATTGAAATGAGTTTTCCCATTTTTTGATAAATAAATTGCTTATCGAGTTATGAGAAAGTATGTTCACATGACGACCGGTTTTTCTCCTTTATCACGTTGCTGCGTCTCAAATTCAGTTCAAAACACCAAATGAAAGATCTTATACCTTTACCAAAAAATTCACTTTACGTGTAATTATAAGCTTTAATTAAAGTATTAGATCAAGAGTGTTTCCACTCTAAATAAAAAATCACTCCTAAATGCAAACTTAAAATTTTTATTAATAGAAATTAAATCTACAATGATTTGATGAAATGTCATTTTGAATAAATTTTAAATCGTGACATCAGTCAAGAATTTTTTTGAGAAAGGAAATAACTTCTCTCATTTTACTATAAATCACAGAAAATGTTACCACTGAATCTAAACCAATACAACAGTTAGCTATAACGTATAGCTATAAGATATGGCTGTAGTATACAATCGAAGTAATAAACAAAATATAGGAGCCATTTTTTTTACAGTGAGTTTGACTACACGTTGAAAAAATTTGATAGAATGTGACGTCATATCTAGCCTCTTTTTTTTCTTTTCCTAAATTGTTTTCATGAAATTTGACTCTGTGTATTAAAGTAGATGTTTTAATTTTTAAAAAAACATTAAAATTAAGGTGCTACGTCATTTTGCCGCTCTTATAGTTAGTTTTTATGTTATATATAAAATGTGCATTTTCTGTTTAGAATGACGCCAATTTCAATAATGCAAAAATATAGCACGAAAATCTAAATTTTTATTGGCAAATCGAAACAAAATACACGCGTTATCATTTTTTTTTCACATTATTCTGTCACTTTTTAGGGTTTGGCAACAGGAAAGAAACGTTTGAATTAAAAAAGATTTAAAAAGAGATATTTCTATAATGTTAAATTATGGAAGTGGTAGAAAAAAAGGGATAAATAGTGTTCTTATGATTTTTTAAAGTAGACAGTGATCTTTTCCACGTTCTAAAACGTATGTACATCGAGTTTCGTGCAAATCGGTCAAAAGTTAAAGATTTGTATAAAGGACATACACACAGAGAACGGCTTATATATATATATATAAATATATACATCACTTTATTATGGACACGATAACTTCCATAATTCTGCACAAACCTCTTTCAAATTAATACATGAAATTAAGGGGCATAAAATCTCGGTCAAGTTCTTTATTGGGTAAAATCTGTCCAAGGGGGTGGAAATAGGAAGGGGTTTTGTGAAAACCGAAAAAACCCCATAACTTCTTAATTATAATACATATCGAATCAGTTTAAAGGTATTATTACTTCTAAAAAAGGGGCCAAAAATTTATGTATGACAGATTTTTGATTAAAAAAAATTGGGCTCAAGGGGCGAAAAAAATGGGATTTTGGGGAGAAAAAAAATCATAACTTCGTCAATTCTCAAGATATCAAATCGAATTAAATTTATTATAAATCTCCTTAATATTATCTACAACTTTTATGCTGACAAGTTTTTGATAGGATCAGTTCGTACCGCAAAAAAAAAAAAAAAATTAATAACGAAAACAAAAAGAAAGGGTTCACGAAGAAAAATCCATAACTTCTTCAATTCACAAGATATAAAATCCTCATGAATTTATTATATATCTTCTTAATATTATCTACAACTTTTATACTGACAAGTTTTTGATAGAACCAATTCTTGCACCAAAAACAAATTAAAAATACGTAGCGGTTGAAGAAAAGAATCATCGTATTAAGGGTGTACTCAAATCCAAACTGCTTATTTTGTGGCTCATTTTTAAATTCATTTTTGCTCTCAAACGTATCCAGTTGGGTGGTTTTCTTATTCAGAAACTATATAATGTACCGTAATGGACGATTTTGTTTACAGAGGCAGAATATATTTCAAAAAATGATGTCAAAGCGACCGAATTTCCCGAAGCGATTGTGTTGGAAACGAAAAAAAAAATGTCATACTGAGAAAATAATTCGTTAAAAATCAAGGTGTAATTAATTGAACGAAAAAAATAGGTTGCTTATAAATTTCTTCAAAAATCACACCAGCAAATTTCATGTTTTCTGAAAAATCCTTCTGAAAATGTTCCAGAAAATTTAGAGTTGTTGTGCATGGAAAAGTATTTTTTTAATATCGCCTTAACATGATTATGATAAAACCAGCTCTTATATAAAAATAAAATTAAAAACTTGTCAAAAGAGGCCAGATAAAATTGTTAAAGTGGGTTTATCTCTAATTATGATTATTTTTTGTTGTTGAAATTAGTACTTAACTTCGAAATCTACCTGCGCCTGTAGGCCGAGCCGGCCGGGATTTTTTTAATTCAGATATTTAGAAATAAAGTCATTTAAGACCAAGTTATTTTACGACTGAATGAAGGCGCTCATTCAAAAACAAAGGTAATGTACTTTAAAATTTATTATGATGTTTGAATTAAAATCTATATCCTCTTGTTTTTTTAAAATTCTACACTGATATAAGGTAATTCATTAATTCTGTAGATATAGGCCTGCCCAAAAGTTTGGATTCGGTGCATATTTTGAGTTTCACAAAGCACTATTACCTTCTGATTACAGCCAAGACTTGCGACTATGTGTTTTTTAAACTTACCACAATTTAAAAAACAAATTCTTTGTGGTAGATTTCTCTAAACATTTTCCTAGTAGAAGTACATGGCAGACATTATTTTTCAAAAAGTGGTAGGAATAGAGTATAACTGGTCAAATGTGAGTATTACTCGCGCACAGAGGGTTTCGAACCATAAATATATGAATTAGTAACTAGGCATTACACTGCACAAATATATCAGGCTAGTTTATACGTTATCTGGGCTTTAAAAGCCGATGGCGCAACAGAGAACGCCTCAAGTGTCTTTATGTATGTCCAAACTGTCCGTATCTTTAAGGGTTAATATCTCGGCTAATTACCGACAACTTTTTTCGAAAATTATTATCAGCAATACTTTCACCTTTCTGTGACGGTAGGTACCTCCAGCGCTCCTCGACGCCTTTGCTGTACTCCTTTGTGTGTAAGGCAAAAATGCGATTTTCTCAAGCTATGTAACCTACAGTAATCGCTATAATTTTCCTGCAAGACTTAAATTACTTCTACTACCCTATTTTTTTTACAGTTTTATTTTCAGTAGATCTGAAAATATAAAGGGCTGGGGGGTGGGGGAGGACATATTTTTGCATTACATTTTCGACGATATCTCTGAAAATATAATATCTAAAATTAAAATAAACATATTTTTGAATTCTGCGTTACAAAAGCTTTCACAGGATACACCACACGGTATACAAAGAAAATATTTTTTTTTAAGTAATTTAATTAGCCCCTCCACATTTTTCCTAAATATATTTGTGAATGGTTAATGATCTATAAATATGTGGGCCAATACTCTTTATTACTTCAGCCAATTTGAACTTTCCAAATTCCATAGTTTACGAGTAAAATGGCTGTGACAGACGGACAGACAGACACAGGAGCGACCTTATAATGGTTTGTTTTTACTTTTTAAGTACGTAACCCTAAAAATAAAATAGTCGCTGGAACATATATGTCCTTACCCCCTCAATCAATTTGTTAAGAGCTTACACTAGCCATGCGAAGACACTCTCAAAATAATGTAAAACCAATGGCAGCGTTTATTACAAATTGCTCGTTTTTTTGCCCATATATATATATATATATATATATATACACACATAGGATATATATGTATTCGATGTCTAACAAGGTATCATAGTACATTTTTATTTTTATTTCATTTTATTTTATTTTATTGAAGATACTTTCAAATTCGAAACCGTTTCAGAAAGCAAGAGTATTTTCATAAAAAAACTGCAACCAAAATCGAAAGAGTAAAACAATACCTGGTTAAGAATTGGCTATAGATATTCTATGAAAAAAAAAAAAAAACTAAAAATATTGAAATGCAAACGATAAATTTACAAAGGACGCTGCCATTGTTTAGCATTAACTTGCGAGTGTATACGCGTGACTAGCCAAGGCTTTTAAGGTTCAAGTAATATTTTTTATTGTTACTAATTATGGACACATATAATATGCAAAATAAGAAAAGTCCAAACATGTGGTTTTGTATTGATATTACAAGCTATTGAATGGGTATTGTTTCAATAATAAACAACGTCTCTACGGTTGCTTTCTTAAGTTCTTAAATTAAAAAATACTATTTCCCGTTGATTATTTACCCATTGACTATTTGTTAAAATGCCCCATACATTTTAATAGCATTACAGTCAAGATTTAGCGCAGTAGAATCATAAATAATAATATTATTAGCAATCAACCACTGACTTAGATATGAAGGATGACGCATTATCTTTTTAGAAATTCCAATTTGGTCCTCCTAAAGTTAACTAAAAAGGTAATAAGTGGCTTTTAAAAGTTACTTGGTATGGGTACAATAGAACGCAAAACCACTAGGTTCCATTTTTTTCGCCACCGTATGACATCTACTGTCGGGCCCA
Organism: Maratus speciosus; assembly: GCA_963932465.1. Taxonomy (NCBI): domain Eukaryota; kingdom Metazoa; phylum Arthropoda; class Arachnida; order Araneae; family Salticidae; genus Maratus; species Maratus speciosus. The sequence continues at coordinate 240,123,525 of OZ010790.1, forward strand.
ATTGGTACCTGCTTGTTTATAGACCGGAACCATGACCTCATCGAGTTCACGTCTGAAATTATAGGATTGACAAAATTGGACTAGCATATAAAAATGCAATTGGTCTTCCATGTCATATCTTGGTGTAAATCACCTCCACACCCGATTTTTTGTGGTGGACAGAACGTTCTTTGATTTCAAGCCAGTCTTCATATTTTTCTATCGTCTCGCATACAGGTCACTCGAAGTATCCCAGATTGTAATTTCAATTGCCATTTATCACTGCGTGATAACATTGGAGGAACACGCTGCAGCAAACTGTTTTATGCAAGATAAATATTAGAAATCCATTGACTTGCTGCATTCATCCTTTAAACTTTTAACATCTCATCATTCGGAATTCGAGCGGCCTTCGACATTTTTGCAAGCGTTCTAAACTACTAAGAGGATAATAAAGAATTTTAGGAAACGTCCCTTTAATTCTGTGATCATTTGTATTTTAAATTTGCACAAATCTAACAAACCTGTCTATACCTTTAGGGCAAGATAAAATCAATATTTCGCCACAAAAAAAGTTTCAATATCTTTGTAAATCTTTCATGTTGTACAATTTACTTTAATGATATTTATCTAAAATGTCAGCGCCATTCCAAAAAAAAAACATTTGATTGTTTTTACTAATTGCCTCTGTGTATAAACTTTTAGGCAGAGCTGCAGTAATTCCAACAGTTGCAAAAATTATATAATATGTTCTTTTCAGTTTGTAAAAATGCTCAAACTGTAGTGTAAAGCTGTATCAAAATTCACTTAATTTTTACTCTTCATTCTGTTTAGGTGTTTAATATCAAAAGAAAAGTTTTGCGTTTTAAAATTGGAAAGCCACTTTGAACATTTTTACAAATTGTGTGATCGAAGCGCCATCTTTTGACGTAGATTAATCTGTCTTTTAAATTTCTGATAATGATGTTTACTGATTGATTTATAATAACGTCGCTTTTTTAAATTTTTATTTGTTATAGTTAAAAACACATTGAAATTGAAATTTCGTAAGTCTTTTTTTGCCGTACCCTGTATAACGGAGCCATAAAACTTGTTTTAAAGAATAAAATAACACTTTGGGTACCTATAACAGAATTGAATTAAAATTTAAAACTATTTTTATGAATATTTAAATCACTATTTTACATATATATATATATATATATATATATTCAGAATGTATTGCAAGTTAAAGGATTCGAAATGTGATATTCATTTAATTTTCAAAACATATATTCAACTAGATCGCTTTCATTATATCTTAAATATGAAAATGTATTCGACAATTCATTTTTTCGACTTAGATTTAGATTTATTCGATTTCGAAATTCGAGCCCGCATGTTTTTCTATTACCATATTTATATTTTATTTAGTTCCTAAAGAAAATGCGGTTTTTTTTTTTTTTTTTTTTTTTTTTTTTTTTTTTTTTTTTACACTAGGGAGGATATAGATCAACTCAACTGAAGTTATTCTAAGCCCCCCCCCCTCCCCCAATCCCCTCTTTCCGAATGAAGGTCATAACAGGAAATCAAACAGACATTTATTTTTATGGGATGGCATGTTTACAGATATTTTTGACTGCTTCACATATAGTGAGAAATGCTTATTAAACTTATAGATGTGTTCAAATAACTACAGAAGAAAAAATGTTATTGACGTATTGCTACATTTACAAAATCTATACTATATGTATAATATCATATGTCAAAGAACATATAACAGCTTCTGTAACATTATATAATGCGTTAAATGTGGGGTTTGTAAAACAAAATTTTAGCACGTTATTATAGTCACCTACAGCATGGTTTCAATTGAAATGATATCTAGTGGAGGTAGTAAATGTTGGTCACACAAATGAAATACATTAATATTTACGGATGTTATTAGTTAAAAAGAATTTTAACGGTATAATATCATTTAAGCATTGGAATTTATATACAGGGTGGTTATAATTAAAGTTACCCTGATTAGATCTACGTAGAGTCCGTTCTGGTAGGCAGATATCCATTAAACTTGGGAAATACCTTATATGGACCATGGGGAAAAGAAATCTGCAATAAAAAAATAGTTCAAATTTCGGCCGATAGATGGCGGTTTTCATCTACGAGAAATGACGTTATGCAAATTTGGAGCGATTTAAATAGCCAGTAGTCATTCTCATTGCCGTAAAGTCACTCTGCACCATGTCGTTAGAGAACGAGCGTTACTGGTGAAGTTGTTTTATCAGAAAGGCAGTAATTTGCCATGCAAGATGATGCACAACCTCAGGCAGCCCGGGAGAGGGTCGGGTTATTTCGAGATGTTTTCCAACAACCTTGTCTCCTCGTTCTCCAGGCTTAAATCCCTGTGACTTCTGGTTGTGCGGATTTCTTAAAGATCGTGTCTATGGAGGAAGCATATGGACTCTGCCTGATTTGAAGGCAAGCATAACTCGTCATGTTGCTACAATTGATCGAGAAACCATTCGTGCTACTATTGAGCACTCTTATAACCAGGGCTGGGGAGTCTGAGTCGGAGTTGGACCCATTTTTGAGCAAAAAAGTAGATGTCGCTAAAAATCAAGCCGAGTCCGACTCAGACTCCGACTACAATTTTTTTTTTTGTTAGACATTTTAAAATGAAATTAAACTAATTATATATAATTTTAAATCCATAAAATGAGCTGTTATTGTTATTTATAGACAATATTAGGCTACTCAAGTTAAAGGTGACCGGTTTACTGCGATGTACAAAGTAGATACAGGGGTAGATACAGAGTAAGTACAGAGTACTGATGAAAATTATTTTAATTCATAACTGCAGTAGATATTTTACGTTTGGTATATAAGTACTTCCTCTCATATTTTTGGGGGTTGCGGATAGAATCCGAGGTACAAAGGTCTGAAAGGAACCAAGGCCCAGAAAATGAATGCAAATTTTCAAACAGGCCGTGAAAGTAGAATTAAGGCAATTTATATTAATGGACTGGATGAGACGGGTAAAAAAATTGAACAGGCTGACAAACCAAACATAACAAATTTGAAAGAATCAAATTACGCGATTAAATAGGAATAATTTAGAATGGGTATGATTGGGGTGAGAATAAATAGAAGGAACTTTTTAGGGGACTGGCTTTAAAATTTCGTCTCCTGCAGATCTCTTATCGCAGGTAATGCGAAAATTATAAATTTCTGCTATTTTTGGAGGCAAAATAACAATGAAACATGTATAGCATTGCAAAAGAAGTATTTTCCCTCCCCCCCCCCCCCTCAAAGTTTTCGGTCTGTATGGCCAAAAGTCAAAATTCTAAAATACCCTTCCTTTATTTATTTATTTTTGTGTACAGAAGTCAAAATAACATGAAATTTTAAATTGAATCGGCGGTACCCAAAATAACAACAAAATAGTGAAATTTCGTTATCTTTCACCATTTGAATTACAGATTTTTTAGGTCTGCAGAACCCCAAATAAAGCCAAAATTGTAAAATTAATGCAAAAAATGTATTTTTTTTTTATTTTTTACGTTAGAATTCTCAGAATCCAAATTATTTCCAAAATAATAAAATTTTCATCTTTTTTTTTTCTTCTTTCCATAGAAGTTTTTCGAGTCTGGAGGACACAGGAAAATAACAACTAATTTGTAACGATTTCGCTTTTCCTTCTTAGTCCGCAGTCCCAAAATAGTAAAATTACCATTTTGTGAGACTTCAATAGTTAGATTTTCCGGGTTTGCTGATGCGAAATTTTAAAATTAATTAAGCGGAAAACATATTTTTTTGTTTTTTTATTTTTGAAGCCCTAAAAAGATAATCAATGCCGAAATAGTGAGATTTTAGCTTTATTATTTTATATTCTATTATTATTTTAACCAACAGGCCATATTAGACAGCTCGGAGTCGGAGTCGTTAAAATATCCCGGAGTCGGAGTCGGAGTCGGCCATTTTCCCCATCGACTCCGCAGCCCTGTTTATAACAAGTTTTGAACATGCACTTGACACAAATGGAATGCACATTAAACATATGCTGTGAATAATTAAAGTTTTGTGTTTCCAGTTTGTGTTTTTTGTTTTCATGCGCTCTCTTCTCAACTGGTGGTTGAAATTTGAACTACTATTTTTTATTGCAAATTTCTTTTCCCCATGGTTCATATAACGTATTTTTCAAGTTTCGTCGATATGTGTCTACCAGAAAGGACACTTAGGTCCAAACAGTGTAACTTTAATTATAACCACCCTGTATTTGTATATGTACAGATGGGTGACAAAATAATACGAACACCCTATAAAAAGGCATGGTCGATTTCAAAGAAGCAGAACACGCATGTCACTTTGCACTCAATTCTTCCACTTAGTGGTTATAAAAGGTAAGGGATCAGTCCCTCAACATCAGCCATAGGAGTTGCATACGCTCTGGAAATCTCAATAATGACTGACCTGCCAGAGTTCGAAAAAAGAATGGTTGTTGGAATGCGGTGCGCTGGTTGCACCATGACGGAAACAGCCAGTTATTTGGGGCGTGCAAGGAGTACTGTGTCAGCTGTTATGACACCCCAAAAATGCGGTAAGTGTCGTCTGCAAGGTACAACAGTGGACGGAAAGGAAATCTTTCTGGGAGGGATAAAAAAGAGTTGACCCCCATAGCTGTCCGAAAGCGCAGGCAATCTTTATCCCAAATAACGTCAGTTATTTGGTAGTAAATAGTCATCTCCAGAATCCCATTTCAGCAAAACTGTTCAAAGGAAACTTTATGCTTCGAAAGTTTATGGAAGAGTTGCAATTCGTAAGCCATTGGTATCATAGGTGTTCGTATTATTTTGTCACCCATCTGTTACCATTTTTGTCTGTATATGAAATTTACGAATTTTCTGAGGTACATAGCATGTTCCCCATTGAACAGCTGTGTGTTATTCTTATAACTGTTTAGAAGGGCTGCAGAAAATAATTCAGATGCATCAGCCTATAACAGGTTATTGTTGGAAGTACGTATTAATGAGGCTGTACATTTTCAAACAGACCGAAATTTTAGGTTCTTAAATGTAATTCATGCGATTTCAGTTTGTCTAAAGGGGTATCATTTAACGTTGTTCCAATATAAGTTGAGATACATCTAAATGAGAACAACGTAATAGCAAGTATGAAGACGTTTTTTGCTAGTAAAGAGATGGCCGTTTTGCGTTGACAAAGGTGAAATTTTTAACACCAGGTCCTATTAAAAAAAAAACTCCAATTCGGGTAAACGAAGAGTTTGTTTATTTCATGATGAAAGTCCAAGGGAGAGGTACAGGGGGAAAGTAATAAGGAGCCTCTTTTAAGACGTCATCACGAGGCTAGAGACAGAGCAGGAATGTCGAATATACAGTTACAACTTTCTTGCTTGGCGGACTACAATATCGCCAATCTAAAAGTATTTTTGCGCCATGCACAAGAAGCGAGGCTAAGGGAAACATTGGCTGGTATGTTCGCCAAAAACATACGGTAGGCTTCTACCATATTAATTGTGTAGGGGGGGGGGCAGATTGTGGGCTGCAAACATTCCTGAGTCATGATAGACGCAGACTAATCTGTACATTGATACAGCTGCGGTTAAATGTAAAAAAATAAAAAGTGTTTCTGGAAAAGGCCTAGTAACAGATCGAAATCGTTAGGCGAAAGGGCATGAGAATGTATTTTTCTAGAGCAGATGTTAGATCAAAGCTAAACCGCTTTACCACAAAAATGCAGAATTGCCATACATCTGAACAAAAGGGTGTCAAACGAAGATAATTCTAATGAATAGATTGCATGTAAAGTGATTTTAAATGATGAGTTATATTCATGCCCAAATAGGGAAATGCCTGAAGTTAAAATGCTTTAGTTTCTAACAGACAACAGTAACGTTTTTCTACAAGGTTAAATCGTATGTGTGTGAGACTCACAAAGTGAAAATGGAGAGTGATTCACTGATTTTATTTTATTAAAGAGATGAGTACTTCGAATAATTTAATTTAAATGTGAAGGGCTGTTAATACAATCGATTTAGTTTTTAAATGTTGAATTTAATTTAGGGGCTGCACTGTTTGACTATAGTGCACTAAAATAAATAAGTTATTAAACGGAATTTTAATTGAAACTGCTGGGGGGGGGGGGGATAATGGAATGTAAACATATATAACGAGATAATCGTTATATATATCACGATATATATAACGATTATCTCGTTATAGCAAGCCCCATCAACATTCGAAAAAAGATTTCTTGAAAAAACAATGATTGATTTAAGTAATTCTTTGTTTGGCTGTCAGTCACAGTTCTCTATATTTTAGAAAATGTGAAATTATAGTTTTTGACTCTTTGAAAAAAAATGGAACATAACTGTGCATTGAAATATTTTATAAATAATTGCAATTTGAATTTCCCAGATTGTTTTTTTAACACTTGCCAACAGAGCTATAAAGTGTTTTTGAATTCGGTTTGTCTGTCTGTTCAAGCTTTAACTCGCGTAAATGTACTCATATTTTCATTCAATGGATACAGGTTAATGATGCTTACCATGGCGAGTTCAGTATTGAATATGAACTATCTATTTATCTATATTGTCAGAATTGACAGCAGCCTATTTTCCTTGATACTCATACACCCTGAAATGGTACTTACCTTTATTCCTTTATTTTTCTTATTATTTCCATTCTAATACAATTCAGTTACAATAACCAAGTTTTCTTTTGGTTATTATTTTCATTTATTTCTTTAGCATATCTAAAGCATCCATCCAGTTTTATTTCCAAACTTCCTTTCACGCATCGTTCATCATTTATCGTCACGATCGTTCTTCAAAGATCGGCTGTTCATTTCTCCAAACGCTCCGATCTTGACGTACCGATGTGACGTCACGTCTTTCCCCGATCGCTGAACTTTGGACCGTGTTGGAAGCTACGCTTTTTCGTCTTTTGGTTTTGCCGTAAGGCAGGATACGTTTCTCTCAACTCAACGGATCGGAAAAAAATGTTTTGATCGTAAGGGGGCGTGTTGGGGATAGACGATATATGCCGGTGATTTTGAAGTTGTTGGGTGCTTATGGTAGTTTTAAGGAGCTTGTGTTGGTTTTAAAGAGCTTGTGTGTTTTATAGCCTGTTCATGGCTGGTGGTTAGTTTTTTATAAAGCTTATGGGATGTGAATATTTGCTGGTTTAGGAAGCTTAATAGTTTTAAAACTTTTTGAAGGTGTTGCGTTTTAAGAAAGCTTCGATGTGTTGGTTATGTTCTACAAATAAATTCAGCAGTTATTTTTTCGACTTCAACATATTTCTGGAAAAACAACGATGCGTTTTACGTTTCTCATTAATACAAATAAGTAGATGAACGGTGTTGTGATTCTGATAAAGATGGTGCATTATATCGTCAGTGGATTGAGCCTACTTGGTTCTTCATTTTTTCCCGTTTATTCCCAAACATCGTCATTTGTGTTATTAACGTCATATTATCATGGGCCGTATATCAAACGTCATGTGTCGCACTCAGCCTGAAGTCAAAGTGTGAGTTTTTTTTTATTTTATTACTTTAAGTGAATGTTGACAGTGAGAAATATATTAAATGCCATACTGTTTACTGCCATCTGTCATTAATTTCTTTCATCATAATTGTCGGAGCACAGCTCCCACTTCCCTGTAAAAATTACTTATTGTTAACACGATAGCGTCCAAAATATTTGTCGTATCGACACAAAAAATAAAAATGGACGTTGGTAGTGCCAAAATCTCGGTGCGTATTGAAAATCATAAATATTCGTCAACCCTAACGCCATGAAATGTCTGCTCAAAATTTCCCCATAGATAACATTGCAGGTTTAAATCTATATATTTGAAAGATAAGGCTTTTTTTTTTTTTAGACATCTACCTTGAGCTTTTTTCTGAACCAATTTTAATAATTCTTTTTTAAAATGAAAGCTGTTTCTTTGTAGATTTGCGGCTCTAGCTATTTTTTTTAATATTCCCATTTTTAAATTTAAAATTTAAAACTTTTCTATGATTTTTTTTTCAAAATGGTAGCAATTGGATTACTTCCATTGTTGTAAAGAAAAGAAAATTAATACAGCATGTTTATTGATGCCAATTTCTAATAAAAATCAAAATTAACTTTGTAAAAAAATGGGAACAGAAAATGACGTCACGCTTTAAAAAAAACACTAAATTTTTCCTCAAAGTTATTACAATTCAATACCTTTTTCACTCCACTGAGTTTGCGACGCTATGTGAAATGCTTCATTGAGACAAAGTGACATCATATTTAAATGAAAACCATCATTTTCTCTGATGAAAAGAAATATTTTACTACGAACGCCTCTAAAAGACATAAACTTCTGGAATTTTACTCGCCGATACCCAGATTAGAATCGCAAGTCAAGAGTGCAAATGTTCACATGCAAAGTTGTAGTTAGCAAACTTGATTTCAAGTTTGGAAATATATGTATTAATAACTTATTGCGTACTGCGATATTTTTGAAATGGTGAATGTAAATTTGAGAGATCCGTAGGTAAATTTTGAGATGATGAAAATGACGTTAAATTTAGGTTTCACGCGAAAAATAATTCTATAATTGGCTCACTGTGAAATCAGTTTTGCTGATTTTCAATCGGTAATTTCAAACATAAGAGCCTCAATGGGAAATTTCATCATAATTACTTATCTTGGTTAGGTATACTAATACATTTTAATTTAATACGTTGAACAGTCGAAGTTTATGTAATTCGTATTTTGGCAACTTTAAATTAAAAATAATATTTGTTGAGAGTAAGTATTAACTAATGTATGAGTTCCTTTTTAAACAATTTCTTTCGTGTAAATACGACGGGTTTCATCTCGTTATTAAACAAAACTTTAGCTCCATTGTTGTAAATTATGCATTTTAACATCATCCGAATCATTATGACGTCGTCAATATTTGTGACCTGAAATATAGATTGACTTTCAGAAGTTTTACTTTCTACGTCCGTAACGACTACGTTTTCTTTCTTTTCAGTGAGAGCTTTTTATTCTCCATAACCTACCAAATCGATGCAATTCATTTTGAATTTTAAATTAAGAGAAATGAAAAGAAATCTAATACGAGGAATACGATTTCGTATTAGGCGCAGTCTACGTGTGAAAAATCAAAGAAATCGAGAAAAATATAACAGGGTTTTGTATGGATCAGGGTATTTTCCAAGAGTTTCCAGTATTTTTTTATAGAAAAAGAAATCTAGGCTAAACTGGTAAAATTTCGCATTCTTATAAAGAGAGATTTTCTGTAAAAAAATAGCGGTGCAGAAGAATTTCCTGGTCGCAAAATTCCAGGAGTCGTACGAACCCTGAAATAATGTCATGTATGTATTACTTATATGTATGTATTCTTACGTATGTATGTTTATATTCAGACGTATGCCTGTTTGTATTGGGAAATTTCCACAATCGGGTTTGTAGACAATTTCATAATTTAGTTCATTTTTGTTTGATGCGCAAATTTAACCATTTGGTGGCGGTCCCAATTACAGAAGGTTACTCATTTTTTTCTTTCACTGTAAGTGAATGTGCTGCAACTGAAATGCACATGGACATTATCCGTAACCTTCCAAATCGGTGCAATTATTTTGAATTTTAAATTAAGAGAAATGAAAAGAAATCGAATAGGTAAGAATACGATTTCGTTTATTAGCTGCATGTTAACGATTTCAGTATTAGCCGTATGGCTACCAATGATAATCAAAGAAATCGAGAAAAATATAATGTCATGTATGTATTACTTATATGTATGTATTCTTATGTATGGTTGTATTAAAAAGTATATATGTTTGTATTTGGAAATTTCCGTAATCGGGTTTGTAGACGATTTCATAATTTAGTGAGCGTTGTTTGATGCGCAAATTTAACTATTTGGTAGCGGTCCCAATTTCAGACGGTTATTAATTTTTCTTTTTAATTCACGTAAGTGAATGTGCTGCAACTGAAATGCAAGTGAACATTTTCCGTAACCTACCAAATCGATGCGATTCACTTTGAATTTTAAATTAAGAGAAATAAAAAGAAATCGAATACGGAGAATATGATTTTGGATGTTAGTTGCATGATAACAGATTCAGTATTAATCACATGGCAACGAATGATAATAAAAGAAGCCGAGAAAAATATAATGTTATGTACGTATTACTTATATGTATTTATTCTTATGTATGTTTTTATTCAGAGGTATGTATGTTTGTATTAGGAAATTTCCGTAATCGGGTTGGTAGAAAACTTCATAATTTAGTGAGTGCCGTTTTATGCGCAAATATAACCATTTGGTAGTGGTCCCAATTACAGAAGGTTACTCATTTTTTTTTAAAATTCACCGTAAGTGAATTTGTTGCAACTGAAATGCGAGTGACATTCTGAAGCGAATGAGATAAGCATTTTTGGCCTAGATGTACACTTGAAAACAGAAATATGTAGCTAACAAAATAAAAAACTCCTAAAAGCGTAAAGAAAAGGTAGCTTACTTATTTCTTGATTTTAAGATTTTAGCTAATTTTACGGTAAAACACTAAGCTAAAATGTGAAGAACCCGATTAGAGAAGAATCATCAGTGCTGAATTTCAGTGCAAATTTCGCCAAATTTGGCAGCTACAGCCAAATTCGCTGCATTTATACCAACCTATTTTTGGTCGCCAAATTTGGCGAAATTTCGCGAAGTGTCTCTAAGCTTGGCGAAAATTTTGATGTTAATGTATATGACTATATAGTTTTATGCTTATAATCGGAAAATGGATACAACAATGAAAGATAATTCGTGAGCAATCAACTTCACTAAAAGTCATAAATCATTCCGTGATTTTTTTTTAACCTGTTGCCTAGATGTAGTGTACATTTTAAGAAATGTACATATTTTTATATGTATATTTTATATGTATATTATAATATTTTTATACTATTCTTTTATAGATAAAAGTTTCGAAAATGCCGGTTAAAACAAAGCAATTGAGTTGAAAAGAGTTATTCAGCGTAATTCTATGTGGAAAAGTCACATAAAAATAACTCAGCTGCCTACCAGTAATTGCGCGAATAACGATATAACAATAACTCAGATGAACTAAAGTATCAATCTTGATAGAGGAGTATAGCAGATTACCCATGTGTGCGTGTTATATACGTGTTACAAACCTTTCCCTTATACCATATTAAATAAGTCTGTGCTATTCCAGACATGCAAGTCTTTGAAGTTTTCTGCCGTTAGCTCGATGGATCCAGTTCCAATTTTTGATTGTCTCAAAGATCGGAGCTACATTAAACAAATAAATATCGCTCAACACATCCCCGGTGGTTATTCTTTCTCTTTACCGTAGACTCTCTTATTCAATGAATTCTCTTTACTTTTAACATTTCTGAATTATTTTAAAGAACAACAAATCACGCTGCATGAAAATTTTGATAATTCTGACATCAGATTTACAGATGAGCAGCAGAAAATACTTTAGTTATGCACTGAACAGCTTTCGTCATTACAAACAAAAGTACAATTTTCCCTAAGTCAACTTTTATTATTGGAAAAGCAAGAGCTGGAAAAAGTAGGATAATCAAATAAATTAGTAAAACAATCATAGAGCAGTTAGGATAAGAAGCTGTCATTCTTTTGGCACTAATAGGTACTGCTGCGCTTAATGTCGAAGGAAAGTTAATTCACTCAGTGCTTAAAAAACCACCGTGTTTTAAATAGTTCGCTAATTTAAAAATTCAGACAGAAAGAAATCTACAGCTCAGCATGGATACAGTATTATTTATCTTTATCGACGAAATTTCAATTGTCGTCTTATGGTTGAACTTGAACAAAGATGTCGCAAAGGTACTTTGTTTAAATCCTTGGAGGTATTAGGTGGTTACATCGCGTAAAAGACATCCCTCTATGTCAGAGACATGCATTCTATAAAAGACATTTTGGCTCTTCGCAGACAAAAAATGCTTAGAGCTATTGAAAATTGTTTCACATTAACAAACTCATTCAGACAAAATGACGATCAGCAAAGACATTATCGAAAGACTCTATATTCGCTTTGCGTGGGTCAAGTTTCAGACTACTCTCATCCCTTATGCAACGGTGGGAAGCTACATTGCTTCCGGCTCAACTTGATTGGTTTCAAAATGCTACATGTCTTTTTTCCAAAAACAAGCAAGCGAAAGAATATAATCAAGAAGTACTTCTTAAATCAAAGTGGCCAATGTCAAGAATGTTAGCAGACCACAATAATTAAAAGTAAGATGTAGTGAAGATGATCTCGTGTTTGGACTTCAGGCTGGACTTTTTTCAGCAGTTGGATGCAGAATTATGTTACATACCAATATCTGGATGGAGTGGGGATTGATAAGCGGTGTACTGAGTACAGTAAAAGATACTGTCTATGACCCAAAATTTCAACCCCCAGTCTTGCCACAGGCTATTATGGTTCATTTTGTTGATTATCATGCCACAAATTAGCATTTGAGCATTACCTGAGGCAACTTATGACTGAATTAAACACTAGAATATGAGGATTCAACGGGTGTTATTTCAAATTTAATTTTGTACTATTAAACAGTAATCATGGAAATTAAACTTTTTTTTAAATCTTAAAATGTTATGTGTTAAGTTTATACGACTCCATGCTCCGACATTTCGGCCTGACGGATATTAGTTTAATTTACTTTTTATTATGTTATGTCTGATAATTATTTAAGTCATGTTTTTTTTCGTTAAAAATAAACTTTAGTTTTATTTCAAACTTAAATGTATCTTTACTTGTCTTCACAATTTTACATTTTTCTTTGTCACTATCCTGCCATGGTTACCTACATCTCTTCAAATTAAATATCTTCCACACTCTGCTACAATTTTAGTAATTCTAGACCGGACCGAGAACATATATTATAAAGGACAATCATATCGGTGCGTTTGAAATTTAAAATGAAATTTTGGTTTTGCAATTTTCATTACGGCAAATTTTTAAACTTCCAAACATCGCACATTTTCAATTTTTACATCGTCGTATAGGGGGGAAAATGCAATTTAAAATCTCTTAAATGCAATTTGTTTGAAAGCTCTACTCCAATTTATTTTTGAGACGTTATTTTTTTAATAGTTTTTAGTACCGAATTTGTAATTGTGGCAACTGAAGTACTCCATTTCTATTAAAAGTAAAGGGAAATTAATCATGATTTATTTATTTTTATTGATTATATTCTTATTGATGCCATTTTCATATTACAAATAAAAGTAATTTTTTTTCTAATTTTTGAACAGAAAATGACGTCAGCCATTAAAAAAAACACACATTCTTCTTCATTAATCAAAAGACTGAAGAAGATATTTCAATATTTTTACATTCAGACCAGTGGTTAGGGGGTTGAATTGGGAATTAATTAGGGGAAAGCTGGAAATTGTTTTAATCCCTTCAGTTTAGGTCTAGAATGAATATGCTATCTTTTCCCCCTCGTACTAGGTGAGCGTTAAGAAATATGTATTGTAGTCAAAAAACACGTTTTTTTACATACCATACCAGTATCTCCAAACAGCTAACTCTGTCAAAGACATTGTCAATACAAATGTTGTAGAGCTTAAAATTCTGAGTAAAATGAGTACATACACTTAACATTTTTTATGAACATTAAGGTCACAATTCCAATTTAAAGTTTTAGACCCGTGGTCAGGGAGTTGAACTCAGAATTAATTCGGAGAAAACTGGAAATTGTTTTAATCCCTTCCGTTTAGGTCTAAAATGAACGTACTATGTTTTCTTCATCGTACTTGGGTGGATGTTAGAAAATATGTACATATTTATTTTTGAAAAATACGTTTTTTTTTAAAATTTCATTAAGAATATCTCAAAACAGCTAACTCTACAAAAAACATTGTCTGTACAAATGTTGTAGAGCTTAAAATTTTGAATAAAACCAGTACCATTATTAATATTTTTGTTCAAAATTAAGGTTACAATTCTATTTAAAAATTTTGCCTTAATCTCTAATCAAGTGCTTGAAGCCAGGCGAGACCAAGTTAACTTAACAATATCTCAAAACAGCCCACTCTATCAAAAACACTGTCAATACAAAAGTTGTAGAGCCTAAAATTCTGAGTAAAATGAGTACCTACACTTAATATTTTTGTTCAATACTAAGCCACAGTTTTGAGATATTATTAAATTAACTTGGTCTCTCCTGACCTCAGATTCTTGATTTGAAAGAGTTTGAAATAGAATTGCGGCCTTAATGTTGAACAAAAATATTAATGATGGTACTCATTTTATTCAGAATTTTAAGATCTACAACATTTGTATTGACAATGTTTTTATAGAGTTAGCTGCTTTGAGATATTGTTATGGTAATAAAAAAAACGCGTGTTTCGAAAATAAATATGTACATATTTTCTATCATTCACCCATGTACGAGGAAGAAACATAGTACGTTCATTTTAGACCTAAACTGAAGGGATTAAAACAATTTCCAGTTTTCTCCTAATTAATTCTGAGTTCAACCCCCTGACCACGGGTCTAAAATTTTAAAGTGGAATTGTGACCTTAATGTTCAAGAAAAATATTAAGTGTAGGTTCTCATTTTACTCAGAATTTTAAGCTCTACAACATTTGTATTGACAATGTTTTTGACAGAGTTAGTTGTTTGGAGATACTGTTATGGTATGTAAAAAAACATGTTTTTTGACTATAAATCTATACATATTTCCTAACGCTCACCTAGTACATGGGGAAAACATAGCATATTCATTCTAGACCTAAACTGATGGGATTAAAACAATTTCCAGCTTTCCCCTAATTCCGAATTCGGCCTTTTTTTGCTCCCTTACCACTGGGTTAATTACGCTGATACTGAGTTTGAGACGCTAGGTAAAATGATTCAATGAGTAAAAATGATGTCATATTTAAAATAAAACGATCATTTTCTTTGATAAAACTAAATGTGTGACCAATACTAAATGACCAGTACCATGGCAACTAAAGGCAAATTTCTGAATGGTAAGTTTTTGCGGGTTCTGAGATTAGAACTTAAAGTTTGTGCGAATGTTCACATGAAAAATTATATCGGACAAACATGACTTTAAGTTTTGAAATACATTCATTAATAATGTATTGGGCGTTAAAATACTTTTAAATTGTGATTTGAGTGGTGCGTATGTAAATTTTGAGAATGTGAAAATAACGTACAGTTTAGATTTTATTGGGGGGAAGGGGGGGGAATTTTATGATGTGACAAAGCGAAATCCTTTTTACTCATTTTTTTATCCCGTAAAAACAGAAGAGCCTCAATCGATAACTTCAATATGATTACTGATCTTGATTACTTATTCTATAACAGTTTAATTTTTCAATAATTTAATCAGATGAAGTTTGTGGAAATAATATTTTGGTAAGTTTAGGTTAAAAACATTATTTGTATTAAGAGTTAGACAACCAAAGCAAGAGGAATTTTTTATTGTGATTATTTTTGTAGGTTTATTATAAATTCGATTTAACAGTTCCATTCTAAACATTTTAATTCGTCGAATTTCGACGGGTTCCTACTCGTCTAGCATTAATAGTTTATTTAGAGGGGCACTCAGAGGAATTCCGTTAAATTATGGTCAACGAGGAAAAATCATTTTCAGTTACTTTAAATGACTTCAGCTATTTCAAATGAAATTGATATAAATCCCTGAATTTAACTACAAGATGATTACTGCAGAATAGGCATTCATAACATTTATCGTTCGTTTACAGGGACACACAAAAGAAATTGCTTACAGTACTGTCTTTGAGCCATAATTGCTGGAAGTGCGTTTTCAATTTCGGTATGCGCCTTTAAATTTAACTGAAACTTTGCATGTTACTTGTTGTGTATAAATTCTATACCTCGAATACAGGACTTTACAAAAGAATCCGCTTACCATTCTTCTTATAAGCGGAAATTGCTGAAGTAAAAATTTCAACTGTGGTATGTATTTTTTAACTAACAAGGGAACCACTTTAGATGTTGCTCGCACCTAGTATTGAAACCTGGTGCATTTTAAAGCTCTATATTAGGAAGTTTGGGAATCGATAAAAATTTTTTGTTAAAATAATATTTTTTGATTTTACAGCAGATTAACTTTCTGAAAATGCAATTTTCGAGACCGCTTTTCGGGCTGTTAAAGTAAGTTTTTTTTTTTTTTTTAAATAGTTAAACATATAAATTAGTCAATAACTATAAAATGTTGGAAAAAGTTTTAAAATTCCTTCAAGAACGTGCGAATTTGATTAAAAAAAAATACAATATTATATTTACATATTTGGCGGGGAAACATTGGCGTCTTTTTTGTCCCGTACAGTTTTCAGGCAACCCTAGTTCAGTATTTTCGCTACGCACCGTGTTGTAATGGTTTGGACGTAAACCTATTACAAGTATAAAGCTAGTGAAAATTTTGAAGTGCCATATCTGGCGACTTAACTCTCTTTTGGTGTAAAATTAACAAATAAAAATCCAATAATAAAAATTATATAAAATATGATTTTAACAAAGAATTTTTATCGGTTCTCTAACTTTTATGCACAGGGCTACAAAATGCACCAGGTCTCGATTCTAGGTGCGAGCAACACCTAAAGTGGTTCCCTTGTAAGCTACGTTTTTGCATGCTTGTAGTTTATAGATACCAATCTATCCTTCATATACAGTGCTACTCAAAGAATTTAGATAATTTTCCGACTGTAGATGGGAATTGCGGAAATTGGGTTTTCAAATGTGTTAAGCGTTTCCAGATGGTTCAATTAGACATCCTATTTCAACTTATTAAACATTGGAGTTTTGTTACATTATTCGGATTTTGATGGAAAGTATTTCATAATCAATGTTTGACGCAAGATTTTTTTTTCTTTCTTGTTTAGAAAGAATTCCATAAATCATACTTTCATTCTGCTTTACGATTATCTGTTTACATTTAACTTTTGACAATTCCTGCTTATTCTGGGACTTTTGCATCATTTTACAATTCTTAAAGTAATAAAGCTAATATTTTTCATTTCCAATTTTGTCATTACTATGACTTATTTCTCATAAAATATTAGTATTTAGAAAAAACTTTAATCCAACTTTATTACGGTAGAGAATGTGTTAACGTGTAGGAATTGCCCAATGTTAAAAAATAAAATGTAAGGGTTAAATATTTGCACTTGAAGGTATCGAACTCATGTAGGAGAGACCGGAGGAATGGCGCCATTCGGAGTTATGCCGCCACCCCGCCTAGTTTAAAAACTAACGGCAGTTTGAGATACTGAATGTGCCTGCACTATAACGCCCAACAATAGAAACAGTGCCTAGAGTGAGAATGATTTTGTTGTACGTCGTTCGCTTATTCTAGTGAAAAATTTAGTTTTCACCTAGTTGCTTCTTATTTCGGAGCTTCAAATGAGTAGAGGTAAACACCTTTTATTGTAACATTAGGTACTTAGGATGATATTACTCCTAATCTACATGCATTCGCTTACTTTTGCTGCAATTTGTTGAACAAGTTCGGTTCTTCTTTCGGCTTTGATGGGGGATTTCCGATATATTGTCCTCTTGGGATAATGCCGCCACCATGGCAAAGGGAGACGTTTCCAATTTGAGTTAAATTGTAAGCTTAGCACATTAATAAATCTAGCTTAAGGAACATTGTAATTATTCATTATTTTGATAAATTATTGATTTCTAAATATTTTCAGTAGGTTATGACTTTCCTAGTATCCATTTTATGTATTTAGTAGGTCATTAAAGAGTGGCGTCATTACCCCAGTATCGTCGGTAATCCCACCAATTTGCAGAGGTTGAAAGACAGTTTTTTATGTGTGCTTACATTACAGTTATGATTACGGTTAAATTTATACAGATACTAAAAATCCTGATTCAGCTTTAGAATTTTAACTATTGAAAAATAAACTTTTTTTTTTTTTTTTGAGGTGGAAAAAATTAAATTCTCTTAAGGTGTCGCCATTCCCCCGGTCTCCCCTAATTAATTTAATAAAGAATATCCTGCAAATGTAAATAAGTGCGAGTAGTAAGTCAAAATTACGTCCATTACTAATCATATTATGATATTAAAATATTTATTTGCTGAAAAGACGTTATAAAAACACATTAAAAGTAAATTAAAAATCTATATTTACATGTTTCATCTCATTTTCTGAGTCGTCGTCAGAATGTATAATAGAAAATTACAAATGCATATGAAAAATGGAAACAAAATATCAAAAATAAACAAGTAATCATATAACGCGCCCTACATTTTCGCGATGACTCGTGTTCCCTCTATGTCGCAATGCCGTATTTTGTCCAACCATTCAACCCATAAATTCGGGATACGAAAAGATAATGTATCGTTACAAATTCCTGAACCTCTTAAATAAATTTCAATGGACTCTCTTATGAATAATTAAAAAATAAAAGTGAATAAAAGTGAGTACTGTAGATTATTTTTTAATCGTTAAAAAGTATGTTAATGTTCTCTATTAGATTTAGCCGGGATAAAGCAGTATTACCTCTATTGTATTTTATGTGAGCTATATGTTCTTTACATCTGATATTGAATTTTCGTTGGATTATACCTATAAAATGATTTTTGATTCCTCCCTCCCTAATAAATGGAATCATATAAACTCCTGAGAGATCATCTCTATTAATAGGTTGGTTGGTTGCGTTTATGACGGCCAATTGTCTACACGAGGGATATAGGTCCTGAGGGGGAGGGGAGTGCCCGTCGTGGGTGTCTTTCTAAAAGAACGTAACCCGTATTTACGCTTGGAAGATCACGAAAACTCCGAACGATTAGGCCGACGGCCGCGATTGGGATCGAACCCAGCACCTCCCGTCTACCAGCTTCGAGAGCAGAACCTCTCGGCCACTGGTGGGGCCTCTCTATTAATAGGATCAATTTTAATATTTAAAAGCATTTTTAATTTCGGAGGCGGCTTCGCGATCAAACATAACCCAAAATTTCTTAAATGATTTTTTATATGTTCAATGAAACCCGGGAAATAATTTGCTACAACCCTTTTCATATTAACTTCATTAATAGTTTTATTTTCATTTTTAAAAATATCAAAGGAGCTCTGAATCAACTTGTTAATTTTTCCTGATATCCATTATCACTAGCAATACGTTTAATTTTCTCTACGCCTTGTTATTTGTTTCTTTTCACTTTCTAATAACATATTATATAAATGAACACGGTAAATCTTACTTTCTCGGTAGTACCTAGTAAGCAAATATGAAAGATTAAATGTTTTAAAGAGAACAGAATATACATACTATCCCTTTTACAAATGAAAACGACTGTTAAATAATAGTATAATGCGCTTACTCTCGGATACATAATAAACAAACTTGTGAGATGTAATTCATGAAATACATTGTAATAAAAGCAAATATTATGCCTTCTTATATTTTCAAAGACTTTATCTTTAGAAGGTGAATAAGTAAGGAACATATTGTTCAGCAACTTCATTTTAAACTCACCTCTTCTCTAGGGCAAATATTTGAAGTGTGTTGTCATTATTGTGTCTTTTTATTTAATTACTCTTAACGTCAGAAGTATTTTTCTCACCGTTGCTTGTTTCGCTTAGAATAATTAAAATAAATTCTACATCATCATTTATCTTTAGAAAAGAATTAAAAATCAGGTAACAGAGAAAAAGTTATTTTTAATCAAAGTTGAAATATTTGGACAAATTAAGCTCCGTATCCACATTCTTTGTATTTATTGTAACCGCCTTCCACATTACTCAATGCGATATAACCGGGAAAGTCGTGGGGAAAAAATATCCCCCCCCCTACTCATCTGCAACTAATTATATTAGAAGAAAGTTACTGGTACCAAACAATTGGAATTAGTCTACTTTTAATTGATGTATATAAATTTTTTTAAAGGGCTATCTAAAAATCAAAGGCAGGCCAAACTTTGTTTTTTTCAATGGCAATACCCAATTCTGACAATATATTTATACCTTCGCTTCAAACTATACCTATAAGTGAAATTCAAGTCATTTGGATGATAACTTTCTGAATTATAACCACTCAAAATTTAGAAATTCTGATATTAAATTACATTTTACATTTTTTTTAAACGGCTATCTACAAATCAAAGGCAGACCAAACTTTGTTTTTTTCAATGGCAATACCCATTTCTGACAATATATTTATACCTTCGCTTCAAACTATACCTATAAGTGAAATTCAAGTCATTTGGATGATAACATTCTGAATTATAACCACTCAAAATTTAGAAATTCTAATGTTAAATTACATTTTACATTTTTTTAAAGGGCTATCTACAAATCAAAGGCAGACCAAACTTTTTTTTTTCAATGGCAATACCCATTTCTGACAATATATTTATACCTTCGCTTCAAACTATACCTATAAGTGAAATTCAAGTCATTTGGATGATAACTTTCTGAATTATAACCACTCAAAATTTAGAAATTCTAATGTTAAATTACATTTTCATAATATCTCCTGAAATTATCATCCTAATGTAATAATTTTTCTATGGTTATAATACTAGAAAAACAAACATAAATACATTAAATTTGTAATTAAAATTTTATAATATGAATTATGAAATTAATATTCGAAAAAAATATGAATTGCAACCGACAATTTTTTTTCATAGATTTATATTTATTATGTCCTGCTTTATATGAATTCTCAATTAAAAAATTTTCTTCCTACTAGTTTTCGAACAACGGTTAAAAAACGTGAAAATGATGGTTTAAATGTATATGCTATGATGTGCAAAAAAGCATAATTTGAAAAAAATATATATTACTCATTTTATTGAAACGCTTAGGCTGGCAGTAGCCGAAATATATTAAGTGAAGTTAAATTCTCATATTGGCAGAAACCAATATATTAACAGAACTGAGATGGTCATTCTGTAGCATTTCAACAGTCGACAGTCGAATACCGAACTTCAATTTACAGCCCCTAAAATAGGTCCATTTTAAAATAATTAATTTCTCTGAAACTAATCGCACGAATTTCATGAAATTTTGTACCTAGACTAATTGAAGCTAGTACAGTTTATTTTTGGTGTCAGACATGGGTATTACTTTTGAAAAAAGCAATGTTTGTGTTCCTTTTCATATGTATATGCCTCCCAAAGCAAATTTTATATACACGATTTATAAAAAAAAGTATTTCCAATCTTTTGGTACCAGTAACTTTCTTCTAAAATAATTTGCTGCAGAGTAAGTAGGGGTGTTTACTTTTCTTTCCACGACTGTACATAACTATGCCTTTTTTCGAAATTTTTAAATAACATTTTCAGGGACTAACTTAAAATAATATACTACGGAATATTTTGGGGAAATTCATATTTTTATCCAACTGGAACAGGATCTTCAACTTGTAAGGATTTGTTTACATAACAATGCGTGAAAATCTGCAAGATTTGTGTTGTTTTATTTCGAATCTATGCTTTGTTCTACAACGTCTATTCGGTATAAAAATACTATTTTTTTAATCTACAAAAATATAATATAACGATACACAAAAAATGTATGTAAAATCCCCTTCCGAGTTACCCATATTACCAAACAGCGTTCTTTATTTTTATGAACCTCAGAAATCAATATATTTTGGAGATTTATGAAAACATTTATAATAAAAAATAAAAGTGCCCAGTTAAACTGATGGCATTGAGCTCACAGGCTATTTACACTAATTGTACATTTGACATTTTATTAACATATATCTGACCTGTGTGCTTGGCGTCAAGCGCCAGCTTATAAGTCATCTTCAATATATACAGGGACGAGATAGCCCACACAAGGAAATGTACAACACCAGAGAAATACAGCCGGGAGCTCCACAAAGTGTGTGCAATGGATCCAGAGAGATTCGAACCTGCACATACCTACACTGGCAATTGATTAGCGGTGTGATGCCTTGACTACTCAGTCACGGTGGGCCCCCTAATTGTATATTATAATCTTATTTCACAGATTAATGCCCCTAGACAAATAAATTAAGCGGCTGATTACCCCCCCCCGTTTCCGCCTTTTATGCTTAACTAAGAACCTCCAAATTTAAACAGGAAAGCAAATTATCAGAATAAACCTGTATACCAAATTTGAAACTAATCGGATAATTCCGCATAGAAAAAACATTTAGCTAAATAAAGGAGGGAGGGGATTAGCTCCTCCATTTTCCCGTTTATACTTGACCAATGAACCTCCAAATCTAATCAGGGAAGCGCCTGCTCTGAATGAACCGGTATACCAAATTTGAAGTAAATCGGATAATTCTGCATGAAAAACACATTTAGCTAAATTAAGGGAGGGATTAGCATCCCGTTACTCCCGCCGTTTATACTTAACCAATGATGTCCCAAAACTCATCAGGGAAGCGCCTTATCAGAATGAATTTAGAAAAAATTCGAGGCAAATCGGATATTTCTATCAAGAGTTATCGCATTGTGTACGTACGTGCATACAGAAACTGTGGGTACATTAGCTCTCAGGCTTTGATAACCTGTGAGCTAAAAGCAAGTGGATAAGTCAGATTGAATCTAGCACAGAGGGTTCCGTTTAATATTCCTTTCAAAACCCTTTATTCGTCTGGCTTTTAACATTGTCGCGGAGAGGAAATGAAATTCAAAATAAATCTTTTCGTTAAATCAGATTTTTAATTGATATTTACTACTGGGAATATGTTCATGAAAATTACATATTCGGAATCAGGGTAAAATATTATCCATGGATGCATAAATATTAAATCTATAAATGCAATATTTGTAAAACCTTTTTAGGCCGGGAACCTTTCCCACTACCATCGGCGACAGCCGTCTGGCAGGAAAGATTACAAATATCTGCCCTCTCTACTCTTGTCTTTGAAAGAAAATTAAAAGAATGCATATAAATCTTTTTTTAATATCTATTTCGACTTTTAGATGGAATTTTCCAAAATTTTATAGAAATTCTGATACAATTTTTTTTTTTTTTCGTGTGAGTACTTAATTTCGAATTTTTAGATCCGACAGATTTTAAGATACGTGTTTGAAAACACTTAGTACTTTATCGAACTAACAGCCCGGCGAAATTATGGCAAATCCTCGCCCTTTTTTGCTCTTCTGAAATAAAATCGTAGCGGTTTGATTAAAATCAAAGCTTTTTTTGAATTATGAACATTTTCCATTCTTTTAATTGGGGTTTTTAATTAATAACATGCGTTAATTAAGACTTTTTCTAAATTTTATGATTTGTCGTATGATCGCAGGTGTTTTAGCTATAAGTATGCAAAATTTCAAGAGTCTACTTAGACAGTTTCTGAGAACGGGCTCTGTGACGGACGGAAAGACAGGCAGAGGAGTGAGACGAATAGGGTTTCGGCAGATGAACGAAACCCTAAAAATCAAGTTTCGGAAACTAGAATATCGGTTTTCAGGATGCTATATCAGTTCTTAATTAAACATTTTTAGATACATAATTGAAGTCATATATGGAAGAGTAATAAAATATTAATAATTTTAGTACAGGAGAACCTCTTTTATCCGAAACTCTCGGTTAACCGAAATCTATTTTGAAAACTTTTTTTTTCTTTTTACTATCATATTCCTTGTGTGCAAAATCTATTTAGAAAGCTTTTTTTTTCTGTCATATTCCTTACGTGCAAATGGTCCTTTTTGAACTACAAGTACATATAAATATTTTCGATCCCCTTTCTAAGAGTTCCCTCGAATTTAACTTGAGCTCCCGTAAGCTGAGGAGTGGAACGAAGAAAACGAACAAATTAGCAATTATGAAGCTTTTGAATGTTTTGCAAAAGGTTTGGTATGGCTGGAACAGCAGAAAGACGTGATACTGTTGAACTAATAATATTTAAAAAAAATTCTGTGATAGAGCTTCAAAACAATGACAATCGAAACTGCGACAAACAAAACATTTTTTCAAATCCTTGTGATATATGTAAAAGTTACTTAATTTCAAAATTCAGGTAAATTATTCTTGTTTCTATTCTGCTATTGCTTTATTTTTATTAAGCACTTGTTACTATAATAAGAAATATTGCATATATTTCTCATTAATCTTAAAATTTAAGCATTCTCGATTATCCAAAAATTCTTATTTTCGAAAGATGGTCGGTCCCAATTACTTTGGATAATCGAGGTTCTACTGTATTTGTTTTAATGTTGCTAATGTATCATCTTTGTCTGTAAAACATGTTTGTTGAATACGAAATTGTTTGCTTGAGCATCCGAAAAACCTATATTCTGGGTTAAGATTAATATAAATTGATCAATATGACACAATAAAAATTTCTCAGTAACGTTTCCTAAATTCAGTGCAAAAGAAACTTTGTTTTTATAACCATTTCTTTAAACCTAGAAAATATATTGGTTTCTGAGGTTTATAAAGATGAAGAATGCATTTCGGAATTGTGGATAACTCGGAAGAGGTTATTGTAAATTTCTATTCTTTGTTATAATTTATTTTTCTAGATTAAGAAAAAATTGTCGTTTTTTACAGTATAAACTACTGTTACCTTTAATAATTGCCAGATAAAAAGTGTAATATACTTTACATATAAATAATTTAAACATGTCATAGGACATAAACAGGTATTGAATACCTACTGTCAATCTTTTTTTTTTTATTCAAAAACGAAAGTTTGAAAGTCAAATATTTGTACGTGAGATAATTAAGGCGACAGTTTACCTTAAAATTGACCAAAATATAGGTTTTTCTTTTTAAATATTAAATGAAAGCGTGTGAAATTGTAAATATCTTGACACCTCATTTTTACCCATACGGCAATTATATCCTGAGATATTGTAAATTTTGTTAATACACCCAGCGCAATTACCCACACAAATGAAAACTATAAATGGTTTTTTCTCCATATTCATATTTTCTTCACTTTCATGCTTTAAAAATGCTAATGCGTTTTTTATATATGAGATAGGGATTTAAACTTTTTTGTACACGTTCTTTATTATATATGTGATAAATCTGCCCATGGAATTAGCCTTCAGGTTTTTTTTAAATAAAAGTATATGAAGATGTGTTAGATTTCATCATTTTACTCTATATATATCAGAAGAAAAAAATTATATTAGATATAATATTATGTGTATCTAAAAATCCACGCGCAGTGTTGTCTAATACACAGTTGGAAATCTTAAAAATAATAATTGGGCAAAAATATCAAAACTTTAAAAAGTAGTAAGAATTTTTAAAAAACAATTCGTTTTAACTTTTTTAAATTTTAATTAAATACGCAGTTATTTTTTTTTTTCAAAATGTACTTTTAATTGAACATTGAAACACAGTGAGTTCACCATTTGAGCGATATTAAAAAAAAAAAAAAAATGTTGAAAAGGTAAACTGCCCCCTCCCTTTAGTGCGGCAGCTTTGCATATATGCAAACAACAGTGTTTTGATTTTAATAGATTTATTTTATTCGTATATACCTAATTCACACCAGAAATTTAAAATAGCAATATTTACTTTAAATAATAACAGAGTTTCCGTATTTAAATAAGCGAAATTAACCATTTAAACTTTCTGGTGTAAAGTCAGATTCTCTGAACTACGTAATTTCTAGAACGTATTCTATCATGGGACTTAAAGGGTTAAAGGTTAAGCTATATAAAATAAATAATTACATAAAATAAGGTATTTGGAGACATACTTATTATAATATTTACTAATTTGCAATACTTTAGCGTAAAACAGCCACACGGCAATAGTTTTTACTTGTATTGCAGATGTTCAACAGCAGAAAAAATTGACGTTTTATATGAAAAATGTATCTGATTTTTGTCATTATTTTTCCTGTGTAATAAAGCTTTCAGAGAATCATATATAATTTTTTCGAAACAAAATAAAAAATCGCGCATTTAAGGGTTAGAACTAGATAATTTATTTAAGGGATGCTATTTCCTAAAATATTTTGTTGCTTTATTGATTGCTTTTGTCAATCTCGATTAATTTGCTTCACCGAAGGGAACTAGTTTTACACAGTCCGTCCCAAAATTTCCCGTACTAGTGAAATTACTGGCCACTAGATGACGCTGCATGTTCGCAGCTGATGTCGAAAACACAACACTTCGTCTTGTAAACAGTAACAATTGCACGTTGCTATCTGTTGTGTCGTTGTGTGGTGCTAAGTGCATCCGGTTTTTTGTAACAGTGTAACGTAATTTGATCATGTCAGAGCTCTGGAATGCCTATAAATCCCCTTTATGATGTCTCCTTTAGGTGAAATTTCAGCTTGAGGAATAGGAAATAGCCACAAGGGGATAAATTTGGGGACTATGGGGGACGGTTCGACGGTTTCTTTAGAAGCCAGAAACTTCCTCACAATGATCGAAGTGTGTGCTGGTGCGCTGTCGTTTAAGAACGTCCAACTGCCTTGCTTTCGGTACCGAGGACGAACTCTGCGTACTCGGGCCATGAAACGCTTCAAAACGTCCAAATAACAATATCCAGTAACAGTAGTATCTTCATGAATGAACTCCTTATATGAAGGATTCGTTGTTCAACTTTCGCGAGCTCCGACCCCGATATGATTACGTTACACTGTTACGATATGACAAACCGGATACACTTAGCCTCACAGAGCAGATAGCAACGTGAAATTGCACCGCTTTACAAGAGGAAGCATAGTCGTGCTTTCGACGAAGTGCTTTAGAAGCCAGAAACTTCCACACAATGATCGAAGTATGTGCTGGTGCGCTGTCGTTTAAAAACGACCAACTACCTTGCTTTCGGTATCGAGGACGAACTCTGCGTGCTCGTGCCATGAAACGCTTCAAAACTTCCAAATAACAATGTCCAATAACTGTAGTATCTTCATGAATGAACTCCTTGTGAATGATTCGTTGTTCAACCGACATAATTACGTTACACTGTTACGATACACTTAACATCACAAAACAGATAGCAACGTCAAATTGTACCTCTTTACAAGAGGAAGTGTAGTCGTGCTTTCGACATCACCTGAGGACACACAGGGTCGGTAATTTAAATAGTCCGGGAACATTTGGGGTGGATTGTGTAAATGTTAGCATGTCGCCTTCCTTTTGAATATGAAATAAACCAACATTTAATATTTGTTTTTAGCACAAGAAATAGATTACAATAATGAAAAATTAAGTGAAAATTTTATTTTAAAATAAATGAATAGTTTATCCTTTTTGTGTTTCCACGGATTGTTTAACTAGACAAACTAATGAATCTAGGCTAAATTTTCTAACTTAAGACTCAACTTTACACTCAGAACAACTCAGAGTTTCATTTACTAGCTGAATAGGAAGCGCACATTTTGTTTAGTAACTTCCTTTTCATCTTATATTTTCAGTTGCACAATTTCTGTTCAATTTTATCTCATACCTTTTGAAATAAATATTTGATGTGTCCTCTTATTATCTTTCATGTTTTATTGTTTTCGGTGCCAGAAATACATTTCATTGCACTGTATTGGTGATGTTCAGCTTACACTACCCTGCAAAATTTGGGTTGTGTCATGTTTAAGTTTTGTAATTGATTCTTATATATTTTATAGCGCTGAATCCGAAAATCACCTTCATTTTTTACCATCGCGTAAGGACATTTTGAAAATCGTAAATTTCAAAGTTAAAAAGTTAAAAAAATAGCGAAAGTCTAATGCTATAAAATAGATGGGATTGTTGTGTATTTTAACTTTTGATATTTGATTTTTATGCATTATTTACCACTGAATCTGAAAATGACCTTATTTTTTTACCATCACGTCAGGTTTTTTTCGCAAATCGTAAATTTCAAAGTTAAAATTGAGCCCCCTCCCCCACTTTATCGGATTCCTCAGCCATTTAGCTGTAAGAATTTCCAGTATAAGCCAAAAGATTATATAAATTATTGAATTAAATAAAATAAAAGTGAATAAAAAATGTTTTACATCTATTTTATAGTAACAGATTTTCGCTAATTTTTAACTTTGAAATTTATGATTTGCAAATAATTCTGACTTGATGGTTTAAAATGAAGGTCATTTTCAGATTCAATGCAAAAAGTATTACATAAAAGTAAATTATTAAAAGTTAAAAATCGCGACCACCTCCTCTATTTTATAGTATCAGATTTTTGCTATTTTTTAATTTTGACATCTACGATTTGCGAAAATCCCTGACACGATGGTTAAAAATAAAGGTCATTTTTTCATTTGGTGCTAAAAAATACATAAAAATGAATTATCAAATGTTGAAAAACTCCTCATTTGTTAGTATCAGATTTTTGCTATTTCTTTACTTTTTACCTTTGAAATTTACGATTTCCAAAATATCCTTACGTGACGGTTAAAAATAAAGGTCATTTTCAGATTCAGCACTAAAAGATACATAAAAATCAATTATTAAATTTAAAAAACACAACCACCCGGCTTGTGTAATTTATAGTAAATTCTCCAGCCTCATTTACTTTTAGAAAATAATGAAAAATTAGATTAAATATTCCTATGAATCAAAGTTAAAACATTTAGGTAAATTGTGCTGTGGAGCAAATTTAAATATTTTTAAACAGTAAATACTAGAAAATACAATGTTTGTATTAGTTACTTTTCGTTGATTAGTAAAATTTTGAAATACAATTTATCTTAAGATCCCATTTAGAGAGTAAATATATTGACTTAGCAATGTTTCATTTAGAGAAACCAAAAGTAAATTATTTTAATGGAGTTTGTAAGCCTCAGTGGAATCAGGGGATTTGAATACTAGTTTTTTCGTAAAGTAATGATTACCATATTTAAACACAGTTTGTTTATTAAAATAGGCAAATATTTCATTATAAAAAGCTACTTTTTGAAATCCATCTATATGGTACGAATCTATATAATTAATAAAATAATAAAATTGAGCAAACAGAGAAATTTAGAAGCAATCACTTTTCAGGTTTACAATTTTTTGCGAACTAATCTCACAGGTGAGATCGCACAGGAAATTTTCTGAGAAATGCTTGAATGCATTGCTGCATAATACTATTGTTAATTATGCAGATGAGAGAAATGTACTGAAAAAAGATCTCTAAAAAAAACTGAATAATTTAAAAGCTTGGATAGCTGACGTCGATCTCTACAAACGCCGATTTTACTTTTTCGATTTTGCTTATATTTTATTTATTTATTAGGATACTTTCGCTTTCAAAACCGGTTTTGAAAGTAAAAATAACCTAAAAAAAAACAATTACCTGCAAATAAAATCGAAAAAGTAAAAACGGCTTTTGTGGAGATTGACCTTAGTTATCTAGTGCAAAAAAAAAAAAAAAATTGTAATACAAAGGGGATACCTTAAAAAAATTCTTCCATTGAATTAACATTAGCGAGCAGGTGTTTTCTCTTAAGTGAAGTAGTCCCTTAAGATCCTGCGATAGTCACGAAAAGAAACGTTCAAGCTAATGTTAAATCTATTGGAGAGTTGTGTAGAGATTCTCGCTGGCATTTTAATATTTTTAAATGACTTTTTTTTCATGGGGTACGTGAATTCGGTAACTTTTATTGTACGTTTGTGCTTTTTAGATTTAGTTGCTGTTTCTTTTTTGTATGTGAAAACTTTCACTTTTGTAACCGGTTAGAACCGGTTCTGAAAGTGAAACTATCCTCATATAAAAAAAAAACTGTAACCAAAATTGAAAAAGTTCAAACGCACAATAAAAATTATTGACCTCAGGTACCCACCCTAGGCAAAACATCATTAAAAAATATTGAAACACAAGCGAAATATCTATAAACAATTCTCCTATAGGAATAACATTAGCTTGAACGTTTCATAGTGTGACTACAGAGTGCATTTACACACATTGGGAATGATTTTGACAGCAAAAATAAAACACATAAATTAAAACAATTATTTTAAATATGTTCAGTCTGGTAGTCCTTGTTATAGACTTTCATATTGCAGTAGGATTTCCAAGATAGTTGGTTGGTTGTATTTATGACGGCCAATTATCTGCACGAGGGATATAGGCCCAGGGGGGAGTGCCCTTCGTGGGGGTCTTTCTAAGGGAACCTAACCCGTATTAATGCTTGGAAATCCAAGGTTCGAAGAAAACCACGAAAACTCCAAACGATTAGGCCGACGGGCGCGATTGGGATCGAACCCAACACCTCCCGTCTATCAGCTTCGAGGGCAGAACCTCTCAGCCACTGGTGAGGCGATTTCCAAGATAGTAGGGCTATTTTTAAGCGGAAGTGAAATTTTGTTCCATTCCTTCACCGCACATTTCCAGGGTCCACTCAACTTAGTTTGTCGGCGTTTCACAAGAGCTTGTTTTATTCTTCCAAGGGCACAGTAATCCATTGGCAAAACATCTCGAAACTTGATTGGAATCTGACTAAATTGTATACACTAAATTCCAGTTTCTCCTGTCAATTTTTCGAGAAATGCAATTCTACTTTTCTATGTATGGTTGCTCGCTTTATCCTGGTGTAATTCAGCACTTAACGTCCGTGGGATAAAGTTTTGGAATTTCTTCTATAAAAATAGGAATTAGAACATAGTTTTGATAATAAGTAGTGATGATTTCAACATTTTTCTCAACTTTTCTGATCTTTCACTTTTCGATGTAAGATATTCCAGCAATCACCATAAATCCTTTAGAGAAACTTTCTTTGTACAGTGTTTGAACCAAAGTTGTAAGTATTTTTGGTCTCTTTCCCGGTAATAATTCGATCTTTATTTATTAGACTCATTTAGATAAATCCACGCTTCATGAATTGTGATAATTTTCCACTTATCACCTGCTAAATGATTTTCATACAAATTTTCATAATAATTATCTGTGTAAAGAGCAAATATATAACCTTCAAACCTTTTGCGTGCCATTTCAGTGACAGACTATATTTTTTCATAGCAGTCAATATTTCAGTTATCACGTTATTACATATTGCTAGATTATTTTCCCTGTTTCTTCTCGTTCTTTTTTAATTGTAGTGTAGTCTCTTACGAGAAAGTGAGAATTATTGCTTTCAATCGCCGTACAAAAAACATCAAGTCATTTATTATAAAAGAACTTTACTTAAAAGCACCACTCGAAAAATACAGGCCATCCAACACGGTTTACCCGAGTAACAGATGATCGATGTACTGCTGTGTGTACAGAACATAGGTGAATATCCTTTTAATACCGAAAATCATTTTTATCAGTTTTGTATTAGCAGTATGCCAGCGGATAATCGCTAAAGATTTCACTATTTATTGCAATCTTTTGATTTTGATTATTTCAGTGTTTAAGTACGTATTTTATATAAATATACATTACATTTTTATTTATATATTTAGTTGAGAAGTTTTAGTTTTGTTTGGCAGTTTAATTATGACATACTAGACGGATACGAACAAATGCTGATTTATTTTCATTGTAAATATATAACAAATTAACACCTTGTATTAATATTCTAATTTCTAATTGCTAAAAAGTGTAAGGTTAAAAGTTTAAAAACAGTAAAATAGTTTTATTTGACTGTTGGCATGTTTCGACTCTACCCGAGTCATTTTCAAAACAAATAAATAATAATATTTTGAAGTTGCACGATCTATGATGCAATGACCTGGAACGCCATCATTCAGTATTTCATGTGACGCATGTTATTTTTTTATTTTACTTGGATATTTATCTATATTTTCGTAACCATTGAGTAACTCGAGCCACAATTCTGGTAATTTAAATCATGCTACATCGTTACATATATAACTTTTACGTGTTAGAATCTCTATGGTTTCATTTATAAAGGATGGATAATATAGACTGGACGAAAAAATTATCTTACTCTCATTGAAATTTATTTAGATGGTTTCATCTTTATATAATCTTGCCAGGGCTGTGGTTTTCTATTATATTTAATATCAGCTTACATTCTGTCTTAGCTTTATCAGCTAGTTCCTTTCTTCTGAACTTAAATTCCCTGCTAGTCATCCCAATATATTAATTCTTTGTTCCGTCTGCTTTAATAAACGGTATTTAACGTACTCCTGAAGAATTCTCAAAATTAATTGGGTCAATTATAGCGCAAATGATACTCTTTAAATTCGGAGGTGGCTTGGATACTAAGCAGATATTGAACCGCTTAAGACTGTATTTTAATTTCTCAAAAAAGCTTGGATAATATTGAATATAATAAAGTTTCTATTTTTGCAAATCAAATTTATGTTCAGGCTTTTTCTTATTAGCAATATCCACAATTAATTTATTAATATGTTGAACTTTAAAACCATTATTATAAGTAATTCTACGAATATTATCTAATTCATCATTGAAATTATTTTCAGTACATACTAGAAAATCCTGTCATATGAAAAATATTTTGGTGGAAATTTTATAGGTAAATGAAAAACATTCATTATTTGGTATGGTAGCCTGGTTAGCCATAATTTCTGAAAGCAGACCTGTCGATGGATTGATTTGATCTAGTTAACCTTATATCAAGGAATGGAAGACTATTATTGAGTTTAATTTCAATAGCGAATTGAATGTTATTGTCTATGGAATTTAGATGATTTGTAAATATTTTGAGTTCTTGAACACTGTACTCTCAAATTATAAAAATACATTGTTTTTAAAGTTTTAATCTTACACCTTTTAGTAATTAGAAATAGTATATTTTCATTTGTTTATGTGCAAACAAGTTAACCTTCCGAAATCGTGTAAAAAATATCCTGCTTCATTAATTTAAATATTATAAAGCAAACGTTAAATTCAGATACAGTTTTCAAACATATTAAATTTGAAAGTATGTATTTTTTTTTCTATTTGACAGTGTAAAAAATTGGATTGCACGATGTTTAGAAGTTACAAAAATTTAGATAAAACGAAATCGATTTCTCCGGCAGTTGTCACCGTTTCATCGAAATGAAATGAACGTTACTCACGAACGAGTTTATACGGTATAATGTAGATGTTTTTGTAATTGTTAATTTATGTTATAGACGATTTCTCATCGGTCACTGTTAATTTCATTATTTAGAAAATGAGGTTACACATATTGTATATATTGAACGTTGTTCCATCTAACAACTAGACCACCGACCATGCTGCGCACTGATTTTGATGATTTTAAAGTACGTTGTAGATATCTTTCCCTTAACGATTCTGGTTAAAGCATTTCTTCAAAAGGGTCTAACAGTTTGAGAAATCGCGTGTCAAATATCAGCATACGTTTCAAAAACCTTATTAATTTGTTCTTCTGACCGCGGATTTCGTATTTCGTTTTTTTTTTTTTTCTTTTCTTAATTTCTTTTTTTCTTTTGAGACTTTACTACTTTTAAGCATAGTTGTGAATTGCTGTTGCTTTGAAAATTTTTCTATTTTGCTAAAAAATATACAATTACGTTTATGTTATTTTTCAAACGGGAATTTATAATTTACCCACTTTTAAACTAAGATACCTATTGACGAAAATCCAAACTATTTTACGTCCAGAACTTTTTTAACTTTTTTCTTGTAATT
This sequence comes from Maratus speciosus, assembly GCA_963932465.1. Taxonomy (NCBI): domain Eukaryota; kingdom Metazoa; phylum Arthropoda; class Arachnida; order Araneae; family Salticidae; genus Maratus; species Maratus speciosus. The sequence continues at coordinate 240,156,954 of OZ010790.1, forward strand.
ATATTTAGCCTTTTATACTTAAACAAAGTTTTGAAGTAATACGTCATTCTTTGGCTTTTTTTTTTTTTTTTTTTTTTTTTTTTTTACTTTATGGAAATTTATGTGAAAATTTATTATTTTGTACAATTAATAAATAATTTCTGATGTCAAATATCTCAAATTTATTTGTCTTTAGATAATTCCAATAGCATAGCTTCAAAAATGGAATAAAATGATAAAGCAGTAACGCTTATAGGTAATTTTTTAACCGTTTATATTTTTTTTATGTTTGCTACATAAATTTATGTGTAAATTTTTAACGCAACATCATTTGGGAGGCTCACAACTATAGTAGACGAAGTCCTTTTTTCTTTATTGTGAATAATAACGGTTTAAAGTTCTTAATAAAAAATTTATTCAGGCCAAGTGATTTATAAGAATTACATGCGGTAATATTCAATTTAAAGTACCATTTTTATAGCGCGCTACTTTTACAAATGACAAATTAATATTTCTATTGAAAATTTATACGTTTTAAAGAAAATAAGGACTTGGTCCAGTATGGTTGTGAAATTTCCATGTCTAAATAAAAACTTGTTTATTATGATTACAAAAACTCTTGATTTGATTTATATTTACATATTCTATTTTTTACTCAAAGAGAAAGATATTACCAGTTATCGTAAATCATTCACTGTTCACAATACTATCATCATCATCAATGTCACATGACGTACTCTAGAGGAAATAGCTTGGAACTTGGTATTGACCTGTGCTGGAAGATTCTTGAAATAAACGTGATGAATTGGCGGAATGTATGGAAGAAGATCCATCATATCTTTCTTTTTGGCCGAAGTAATTTTTCTACGTTCCACGTACAACGCATCTTGACTGATATTTGACAAAGTAACTTGTGCTGAAGAGTCCGATTTTCCGAATTTACTTTGCGAGAAGGTTGATCCACTTCCACATTGAGGGTTTCTTTCAACAGTAACATGAAAAGATAAACTCTCACAACTCACAGTCATCCAATATCCGCCCAACTAAAACAAGTTCTTGCGGTATCCTTCTTTCTGTTTGTGATACTTTGTTCCAAAGCTGTAGTAGAAAGAAAGTCGGAATTCTTATCTTCAATGACATCAAATTTAGGATATTTCCTCTTTGCATTCATAAAAGTTTCTTTCCAGTCTCCGGGAACATAGATGTGTTGTTTCTTGATAGTTGCTGCTTCAGTGGAGTTACAACTTTGTGCTGGTGTCTTGCAACAATGCTCGAAAGGTCTTGAGAAACTCTTCCTCCCTCTATTCCATCTATTTTATCCCAGACGTACATGTATCCCACATTATTATTAAAGAAATGCACCCCAAAGTTATAAACATATAGATTGCGGTTATAATAAGCTATGTACGTTGAAAGCTTAGAAAGGGTAGTGCTTTTTGCAATTCGAATGTACAACAGTAAGTTTCATTTGAGGCTTTAATATAATCAGTTTTCATTTTTTCTTTAGCCTGTTTAGCTATCCGCGAGTGGACCTCTCCTACGATTTCAAGATTTTTTCAAGTGTTTTCATTTTTGTCCAGAGCTTGATTGATATGTCATCACATAATTTACATGTATCTGTACTTGTCGACTTGAAATGTAAATTAAGTATTTTGCTGCAGACTTTTTAATAGAATTTCTCTTTGACGGGGGTCTTATTCTTTGCCGTACTTTCCTTGCTAGACGTAAGATCGAACCACTATGTGATTAGAGTTTTATTCCTTGTGATGATTTTTTTTTTTTAAGAAAAACGCTGTCGGTATTTTTGCAGTTTTTTTACCAAGAGGAAGTGGGGGCGGGTTCGTCAAAAACAATATTACTTTCCATTTATAGTTTATACATCTGATTCACGAACGTTTATTTTTCATCAGAAGTTTTGAAATCGCCACTTATTTAAAATAAAACTTTTTTTATAGCAATGAGGCAAGATTTAGTTAAAAATGGGTCACAGATAAAAAAAAAAAGTAGTGATGGAATAGTACACTGAAGAATGGACTTGATTCAGTATGGTTGTGAAGGTTTCTTGTATTACTTCACCAACTCTGGACACAGATGCAATCTGTGAGAAAATTCTTGGATTCCAAGTATGTGAACTATAGACTTGGTGCACTATGGGAGTAGATAAAACACTGCGCCTTCTACATGAGCTATCTCTTTTTTTAAAAGTGGACTTGGTCTACTATGATTTTGAGCCCCTCATTTCTTCTTTGCATGAATAAAAATTCACAAATCATATCTCAGAATATTTTCTCGTTCTAACAAATAATGATAATAATTATAATAACTAGTAGGTTGTGCTAATCCCAAAACTTTCTTCTATCTTATGCATGTTAATACTTAATTCGCTATCACAGTTCAAAAATTAACTAACATTCTATGTCCATCATGAGTCTTCTAAAGATCTTATATTCCGTTTTTTCGATATGACTATCGTTAAAATCGAATAAATTCTGAAACATGCAGCATAGCAGTGTCACTTGTTGGATGATTTACACCAAAATCTAATCAGCAACGACTTATGCCAACAGCTAACTGAACCTGAAGTTTGATGGAAATCCGTGCATTAGTTTTGAGATAGAGCAATTCCGGAAATTATGAAAAATTCTGCATAGTAGTACTACCACCTGTTGGGCGATTTACACAAAAAACTAATCAGCACCAATATATATAAGGGACTAACTGAATTTGAAGTTTGATGAAAATTCGGGAATTAGCTCTTAAGATAGAGCTATTGCAGAAATCGGGAAAAATGCAGCAAAGCAACACCACCTGTAGATTTATTTACACACAAAAGTAATAAGCACCAATCTATATCAGCGACTAACTGAATCTCAAGTTTTATTAGATTCCGTGCATTAAATCTTGAGATAGAGCGCCCACAGAATTTGTGCCATACAGATAAACAGACTCACACTCACAGAACCACACAAACATACATTTTCTAAAAATAGTCAATTCGTGTTCCGAACCTTCTAAAACCGGTCAAAAACCGGAAGACGAATTTTTTTACGAATCCAATACTTTCTTCTTATAACGATAGAAGAAAGTAAAAAGGTTAACTAGAAATGCAAAAAATTTTTGCATATACACTGTAAAATAAAATCTGTAAAGTTACTAAAGTTTTTCTAGGAAACTGGGATTCCTAGAACTTTTTATGTAACGGCAACAACAAAAATTCATGTAACAGATACACTTTTGCGCCGAAAAAAAAAAAAATCTGTAAGGTTACTAAGAATTTTTTAGGAAACTGGGATGCCTAGAACTTTTCATATAACTGTAATCAGTGTTACTGATAAAATTTTAGTAAGATTACTGTAAATTTAGCAGATTCATTTGTAAAGTTATAGATTTCTGTAGAATACTATTTTTTTTTTCAGTGTGCTACATAAAACTTATGATACCTATAAAAATATTTTTTAATAAATCGTAAGCTGAACTTTCATAATAATAGCAGATTAAATAACATTTTCTTTATATTCCTATCATTTAGATTCTTTAGTAGACAAGTACTAGGTAAGAAGTAACTATTAAGTAAACACTCCGTATGAGTATACCGTTTTGAATAATTTTACGATATGTGTCGCCGGATAATTGCATATTTACCAAATTAATATGCCAATGTCAGTAATTTTAAATAGTTTTGTATTTTACCATTTAACATTTTACAATTAGCATATTTTAATATATTTAAAACAAATCAAATATTAAAAAGACATTTTATTTTGTTAGTTTTGTTCTAGGCAAATAAATATATTTTTATAGAAAATGTAAGAAGATAATATTATGCTTTATTTCAGAACTGTACTTAAAATATAAAAATGCATATAATAATAATTTTTTGGAAACAATTTTTCTAGAGAGAAATAAGTTTGGATTTCCATCAGTGGAGATGTTAGTTTAAAAATGACAGAAAAAATTAAAATTTTCATGAAAAATAAAGTGTAAATCTTTTTAGAAAAATATCAAAATTTCTAAGCTGCAACAATTTATAACTATGCTTAAAAGCTGAAAAGTGTCAAAAATATAAAATTAATTAAAAAAGGAAAAAGTGTTCAGAAGGTAGTTCCTCCGTTCAAAAGTTGGTCCTCCAGGCAGCGAGCGTGTAAAAACTCTACCTCGACGCCAAGAAATCCGCATTGGGAAGGGCAAATGGCTAAGTATTTGAAATATATGCTGAACTTTGACCCCCCAATTTCGCAAAATCTAAGGCCCATTTGAAAAATTCCTTTCACCAGTATAGATCAAAACTCTACAACATACTTTAAAATTATCATAATCCGTGGGCATCCTGTTTAGTGGTCTCCTTGTAAGTGTGAATATATACCGTAAGATGAATGTAAGTCTATCGTGTGCATGCACACTGTCTCTGTAGTATAAGAGAAGCAATTGTACTCATCAATATTTTCATATGAAAACGCGATCGCAAACGCCTTATTCTGTCAAAAGTATTAGTTGTCTCCCTCAAACACTAACAGAGATTTTTGTTCATACCTTTTACAATATCTTAGCGATATTTTCAATAGACTAGCTTTGACGTGAAATTTGATAACATGAAGAGAAGTACTAGAAGTGCAATGTAATTCAGTCAGTAGAAAATCCACTACATTATGAATTATAAAATGGTGATTTTAGAATTACATGCAATAATGAGCATGAATATAAGTCTACAGGGTGTTTGTACACTGTTTTTGCAGTATAAGAGAAGCGATTGTATTCATCAGCATTTTTATACCAAAACGCGATCGCAAATGCCTTATTCGGCCAAAAATATAAGTTGTTTTGCTCAAAGCCTAACAGAGATTTTTGTTCATACCTTTAACAATATTAAAGATATCTTAGCGATATTTTCAACAGACAAAATTTGTCTTGAAATTTGATGACATCAAGAGAAGTACTAGAAGTGCAATGAAATATAGTCAGTGGAAAATCCGCTACATTAAGAATTATGAAACGACGATTTTAGAATTATATTCAACATTGCAGTAATGGGTATCAATATAATTTTTATAACAAATATTGCTTTTATAAAACAAAAAGAATCACACATCCAATTGTATCATGAACATATTATATCAAAAGAAAAAACAATAAAAGATGATCTGGACATATTTCTATAACATTAAAAAATACATATTGCTAGTGTTTTTAAACCTTGATACAAATTCAAATTTTTTCTATTTTTTTCTCTAAAAGTACAAATAATTTGACCAATGAGTTTAAATTAGATAAATTACCATTTTCAACTTATTTCTAACATTTAGATATGAGAAAATTAAACATTTACTTAATATAGAATAATTCAAAAGTATAATTATGCAAATTAATTTCTTATTTTTATTTATTATTAACATTTAGAACGCTGCCATAAAATGCTTTTAATGAAAATTCTAATTTAAAGAAGCATAGTAATTTTCCGGGGACAAATTATTTTTTTCAATAATTATTCTTTAGTTGGGTAAATAATACATGATTTCATTATGTATGTAATTGTTCTTTATAATAATTAAATACTAATTTGCTAACGATAACATCAAAACAGAAATGATCAGAATTTTTGCATTCTTTTAAACGCAAAAACTTCTTAAAAGATTAACAATGAATGCTTTTTTAAAAACAAGAACAACTATTGCAATAACTTATTCATTTTTTCAGCAAACATATCATTGAGACAAATCCGATTTACAGTATTATGCTGTTGTCATGGAGACTCCGGAACAATGGCCCGCTGAATTGAAATACATTGCAGGAAGCGCGCCATTTCGACCATAAATTTGGCGAGATTCTGACACGCGGTTTGCGATTTGTGACAATTTTTGAATTCAAATCCACTCGTTCGGCAAAATAAAAATGCCTATAACTCTTTCAATCGATATGAAGTAGAAGAAAAATGCGTCGCGGTGTGAAAACTTTATCAAACAAAATTTTATAAACATATTCAATATTTGTTATTGAAAAGAAACATTTTGAAGTATTAGAAATTTTATTTATATACCACAAGAAAACTTAAAGACTTTTATAGCTATGCCATTAAAAAATATATCCTCAAAAATACTACATAAATTTCAAGAAAAAATATTAAACATTGTACTAAAATTGACTAATTAAAATATTGTAATTGCTTACCGCATGATCAAAAATTATTTTATTAATATTTTGCTTACTGGAAATTTTGAAGAACAAGTAAAACTCCATTGCTAATTTGCTTAGAAAATTTGTTTTTATTTATTTATTTAGGATATTTTGTGATTGACCCTTTATATACTTAATTATGAATTAATGAAAATTTTATCTTCTAAAGCATTTTTCGTGAATTGTTTAAACTACATTAGAGGATTTACATAATCATTTAATAAATTTTTGAAGAATTGAAAGATTTAGAAGGATTAATTAAATTTGAATTTATTGGGATATTGTGCAATATTTATAACCCCATTTAGAGATTTAAATTTTCGATTGCTTCTCACTGTTGGTCTTCCAGTCATTGTTTCAGGTTCTCCATGGCCAAAATTATTTCTTCCCCTGCCTCTCCCTCTCACTTGGATTTTCATGAGGCATATTTTATTTCTAAAAATTCTGATAATCTTGTCAATGATCTCTCATCACCTCCTTTTCTCTCTCCAGCGTGGAAATTACTTTTGTAATTCTTTTCTCTCTTCTCTTGTTTCTTTTCTTTTTATTTTGTTAAATAAAAAATAAAGATCTTTTGGTTTTTTCTTATTTTATTCTTTTATATTTATTTATTTATTATTATTATTATTATTTACATTTATATTTTTTTATTTACTTTTATTTCCATTTTTCCCTATCAATTTCTCTTCTATCATTTTGGCAACACTTTCGTCTTCTGCATGTTCTCCTTTCAGCTAGCGCCATCTGTTGCATTCTTTTCATGCTCTACTATCTACTTTTTAGTTCATTTTTGACCCTGTCCCCTTACGGACACGTGTTTACTGTAGCTGATGACGAGCTGTTAGTATTTTTTAACTCGAAACCCGTCCTATGTATTGTTTTTATTTTATGGTGTTATACAAAGATTTATTATTTTATAAAACAGCAAAAGCAGGATAAATTTGTTATTCTCTTTCTTGTTAGTATCCAAATACACTTCAGTTATCCATATTCAGTTTCGATAAATATATGAGTTATCTGTAATTAATTACATGATATGAAAAAAAGAATCTTAACAGGAGTTCAGTACCCCGTCAAAGGTTGAGTGTCGAACAAACATAAGTATATACGGGAAAATATTCGAACTGCCGAGAAAAATCTGCGCTTGAGAATAAAACAGCAAAAGCAGGATAAATTTGTTATTCTCTTTCTTGTTAGTATCCAAATACACTTCAGCTATCCATATTCAGTTTCGATAAATATATGAATTATCTGTAATTAATTACATGATATGAAAAAAAAAATTAATAGCAGTTCAGTACCCAGTCAAAGGTTGAGTGTCTAACAAACATAAGTATGTATGGGGAAAATATTCGAACTGCCGAGAAAAATCTGCGCTTGAGAAGAAAAGTAAAACAGCAAAAGGCAGGAGAAATTTGATTGGATGAGACTCATAAGCAACGCCTGCTCAAGGTCTAGTAAATTTATATAAGTAATAATTACTATAAGGAGACTTTTTGCCAAGGAACCCCGGAATTATATGTACCACCATCCGGATGCTGAGCAATTTAGGATAGATAACAAGAATATATTAGGATAGATACCCTCCCCGTATGCTGAGCAATTTAGGATAGATAACAAGGTGCGCTTCCATGGGCAGCTAGTGTTGAATGCAGGGGGTAACCCGGGAGGGACATCCCCCCGGAGCATTGAAATGTACCCCCGGAAGATTTGAGATTTTATGCTTTTAGTGGTCAAAAAGTGCAATCCCCCCCCCTCCCCGTAACTCTATAATGTCCCCACCGGAGCCACAGAAATCCCTCCTGGAGAAAAATGTCTGAATTCAACACTGTGGGTAGCAGTGATAACATAAAAAGTGGGGGAGGTGAGGGAGGGAAGCTACGACTTATGTTCTTGAATTCATTAAAAAATAAAATAAAATAAAGGATTATTAACGAGCAAAAATTTAAATTAAAAAGGGGAAATTTTTTGCAAAAAAACAAGTAAAAAATAAAACTAAAATACCTTTGCCTAACCCCTCTAAACTGCCAAAGTTCCCTCGAGTATAAGCAATAATGATGATGCGAAGACCTTTTGTCGAGGAGCCCGGGACTTATGTCCCCATTCCTGGATACTGAACACATGATGTATTTGTCAAGGGGCGTTTCCTTGGCCAGCAGCGAAAAAATGCAAGGGGGGGGGGGGGCTAAGACTGAAGTTCTTGAGTTAAAGGAACAACAAAAAAGAAAAGAAAATCAAATAAAAAATAAGCTTTTTGGCTGGCAGATAGGAGTAAGGACGTGGGGAAATTTTTTTGTAAAATATACCTAAAAATAAACTAGAACGCCTTTGCCTAGTACCCCTAAACACCGTGCGCGAAGACCTTAGTTTTTAAAAAGATTCTTTGCACACCCCAGGCTCGCAACGACTGAGAAAGAGTATTTCGGCGATGGATTAAAAAATGAAAATGTTTAAATTAAAAATGTTAGTTAAATAACTTTTTAGAATGGGGGAAATTTGCAGCGGCACAGTCTCTAACTTTCCGGATTATTGCTTTATGAACGGTAACAGCTCTGAAAAGAGCTTCGAAGAGCTATCAGGAACGGGGGCAGAGACCAGTGCATACTTCGACATCAGGGGTAGAAATGAGATCTGCTGGCCGATTTTTGGTGTAGGGTGGGGGAGTACACAGTAAGACATGGTACACAGTGAGACAGCAGCCATTTTGACGTATAGTTATAATTTTTTCTCCTAGCTGGAACACACACTAAACCACCTCATCTTATGCAACACGTGCATGTAGTTTCGGCACTTGAGTTACTCGCCCGACAAAATAATAAATAATTACTCATTTTACAGTGGTTAAAGTTACATAAACGTCTATTTTAGAGTTTATTTCCTTCAATATGACATATATTTACTTAACCAAACCTAGCTATATCTAATAATAGACTATTTCGACTGAACGACATAAAGTTTTTAAAGCGACGAAATTGATGTAACAGATGTGGCAACCATTTTGTTACAACATAACAAAAGTACACAATGAGACACACAGTTGTGGTACACAGTGAGACGTGTCTCATTGTGTATGTACTATGGAGTTCTGATTTTTAAAAAGTTAGTTATTAATAAAAGAAGGTATCTCTCTCTATATATATACAGGGTGCAATATGTTATCTATCGCCGACCTTTAATTTCTCAACCGTTGGCCGTAGACATATAGTTCCAATTACAAAAATGTTTCAAATAAAGTAAATATTCATGTTGTTGTATTATTTAAAGTAAAAAAATCAATTTTATAAAAATTAAGAAATATAACTTTTTATACGGTCCTCCAGTCCTTATAGTTATATTTAGTAAAAGTTTGCAGATATCATAACACATATAACACAGAAAGTTTGACATTTGTACTACCAAAATTGACAGAGTTATTAAATTTCAAATTTTGAGATTTTTGCACATGATCTTGTCTTTCACTGAGGGATCGGCTAAAAGTTTAATTAAAGTAATTCGAGATAAAAATCAGGGTGTTATGTCCTTTTTACGGCGAAACCACCTTAGCCGGTATCGCCAAATCGGGGTATCACCAAAGAGGATTATTTCATCTAAAAATTTGAGCTGACTTTTAGGGGTCGTATACAAAGCAAAGAATGAAATATTGAAATTAAACAGAAAAATAATTATCAATTTATTATAATATCAGAAAATGATCTAGTATAAAAAATGAATACATAAAACGCCAGAATCTACTAGAGATACTGCTCAAAGTGTTCTCCATTGGTGGCAATGCACAATTCAAGACGTGACAGTACTGCGTCCTGGACACGTTAGAGCATAGCAGGTGTGAAAACTGTGCGACAATCAAAAGGATGATGCGACCTGGAAACCTCCACATCGCCCGGACAGTACGACAAGTGGGGTGCAGTATATGGGGGAACCTAGATTGTTGGACCCATTTTCTACGATGGGACCTTAACGGGCGATCGTTACCTGCATTTACTACAAAACACGGTACGTGACTGCTATGAAGAGTTGCTCTCCGACATGCATGCCGGGTGTGGTTTCAACATGATGGGGCCCTCTTCGCAGAAAACATCAAACGTCCGGGCGTATCTGGCCCCCGAATTCGGTCAACAGATCCTTGGATATGGTGTTCCGTTAAGGTGGCCACCGCGTTCACCGGACTTGACTCCCATGGACTTCTACCTCTAGGATTACATCAAGGCATAAGTCTATGTGACTGAGACTACTTCTATGGTTTATCTGAAGCAGCGCATCATCCTTGATTGCCGCACAGTTCGCACATCTGCTATACTCTAATGTGTCCAGGACTGTACTATCACGCATTCCATTGCGCATTGCCACCAATGGAGAACGCTTTGAGCAGTATCTCTAGTAGTTTCCAGCGTTTTATGTATTCATTTTTTATAATAGACCATTTTCGATAGTATAATAAATTGATATTTATTTTTCTGTTTAATTTCAATATTTCATTCTTCGCTTTGTATACGACCCCTAAAAGTCAGCTCCAATTTTCAGATGTAATAATTCTCTTTGGTGATACCCCGATTTGGTGAAACCGGCTAAAGGTAGTTTCGCCGAAAAAAGGACACAGCACCCTGATTTTGATCTCGAATTACTTTAATTCATGTTTTAACTGATCCTTCAACGAAAGACAATCATGTGCAAAAATGTCAAAATTTGAAATTTAATAACTCTGTCAATTTTTGTAGTACAGATGTCAAACTTTTTGTGTTATATGTATTATGATATGTGTAAACTTTTACTAAATATAACTATAGGGACTGGGTGGGACGTATAAAAAGTTAGATTTCGTAAATTTTATAAAATTGATTTTTTTTCTTTAAATAATACCACAGCATGAATATTTACTTCATTTGAAACGTTTTTGCAATTGGAACTATATGTCTCAACGGTTGAGAAATTAAAGGTCGGCGATAAATAACATATTGCACCATGTATATATATATATATCTGTGTGTGTGGGGGGGGGGCGATGGCTAGTGAAATCTACTAAACGTAAGATGCTGGAAATTTGCATAAAGGTAGCCCAATGTCTGCCATTGTCCACCCTAGGCTCATATTTTTAAAACATTTTAAATCTAGAAATATTAATTAGAAGTCATAAACTGCAGAAAATTATTTAAAAAGTGTAAAAATGTATGATTTATGAAAATATATACATTGTCTCACTGCGTACTACTTGTGGTACACAGTGAGACAATTTTCGATACTCCGTTATGCTGCTTCTGTGCTTTTATAAATAACTTTTTTTAAAACCATTTATACATTAATGTGTAGCGTATTTGTGTAGCTTAAAAATGTAGCAAATTTTTTTTCAAAAGAATAAAAATCGTTACCATTTGTTAAATAATAATAATTTTCGTCTCACTGTGTACTACTCTCCCCTACTTATAAGGGCTGGGTAAATGAGGCGGAACTTATGATGCGTTCTTAAATTTGATTGGCTTCACAGAAGTTGTTAGTCAGATCCTTCAGCCTTTGCTTATGCAAGTTAGAAAATTAAAAGGGGTTATTTTCGCCAGGTTGCTCACTATTTAACTTCTTGTAATTTTTTGTATTTATTCGCAAATACGGGAAACCTCCTTGAACGGTCATCTCTAAACAACGACAACCTCCGAATAGCGGCCACATATTGATGGAACTAACACATTCCATAGCATTAACATTAGTACGAACCTCTAAATAAGGAATTCTGAACCGATGACCGCTCAAAAATCACGAGAATTTTTTTTTAACAGTTTCTGGTACAATTTCATAATTATTTGCAAACCAAAATCTGAAGCAGATCAATCAAAATTTACTTAATATGTCAAAAAGATGTCACTTAATCTCTTGAACACTTAATCCTTTTCCAAAAATAGGCATAGAAAATGAAGACATTAATAATGATGGGGAAAATTTAGATAATATTTTTAGAACAGCAACCATAACTAATACGAACGCCAGTAAGTTTATATGTCTGCACAAAGATTTGGCAGTTACTTTCTACATTTGATTCATACAGCAAATGTTGGAAGGTAGAAGAGAGGAAGAGAAAAGTGATGCAGAAGGAGATATGGAAGAGATTACAGAATCGCCCAAAATTTCCAGTTTTAACACATATACCAAATTTTTGTCGAACCTTCGTGAAATAAAAAATTTTGCATTAAACCATGATGATGATGAGATGTACAGCAAAACAACTCATACTATTATTTCTTTGGAGAAAGGTGTTTGCAGAGAAAAAGCAACAGCAAATAATTGATTTTTTAATGTATTAAAACAATGAGGATTAATTAAAGTGATTGTGTATTTCTATTTAAATATATGTAATTATGATTGTATAAAAATGAAGCCTCTGAATAACACCAACCCCTGAATAATGGTCACTTTTCAATTATCCAACTGGTTACCGTTATTCAGAGGTTACATTGTATTTCATTTTTTAAATCTCTACTATTAATTCTATTTTAATTTTACTAGCTTTTATATTTTGCATTTTTATATCTTAGTATGTATGGTGTCTTTAAATGCTCTTTTTTTTAATAACGGGGAGGTTTTTTCGGCCTTTACACGTTTCCAGATGTTCTGGACACTGGCTATGATTTGAAAGTTTCTACCACAGGTTACTACCGGACCCGGAGACGTGACAACTTTCGACTGACAAGGAGAATAGCATCGTAAAATGGCCGAAGGATGGGAGGTGCAAGGGCCGATTTCCCATTTGTTCGAGCTGAAGCTCCTCCCTCCGGTAGTCAGACCCCTCATGGCCAAGCTCAAGCGATGGCAAGGTTCATTAAAAACAAAGGCCCATTTCAGGTCCATATGTTTTACATATTATTATTCTTTACTACATTATAAATAATTAAATTACACGGTGCTTAACAATTAAATTACAATTAAAACTATATACAAAAATTCACAATATTTACAATTTTCCTGACAAAATAAGAAGTTAGCCATGGGGGAACTTTGAGATCCCGTCCATGAAAGTTAGTGTCTTTTTTGCGATACGTTTTTGGGCAACAATGCTCTCCTATAATTTTTCGAGATAGTTAGCAAAACTGATAAAGGAATCAATTTTAAGTTCTCTCTCGATTTTTTCAAGAGTTTCAGATATTTAATAAAAACCATTATTTAATTCCTGCAACTGGTATAGTTGTACCGGTTGCGGTGGCGCCATGGATCTATTTGGGAAATTTTCTTTTTTGAGGTTGGATTTTTAGTTTTTTCAGTATTTGGGGTTTTTTTTTTTTAATCATTTCTGCATAGGCTGTGCGAAATTTAGGTTTATCGGGTAGTTTTCACAGCCCTTATATGAGGCCAAATGCTGCGAAACGCAGTTATATAACGCCGGCGGCTGTTTATCCGTTTTTCCCTCGTTTTCGTCTGAATTAACTAGTTTACGCGGACATTCAGGACTTTTATGGTTTTCTCCACATCCTACACATTTTGAGTCCCTAAAGCAGTTAGTGCTAATGTGGAAAAAGCCTTTGCAATTTCAAAATTGCACTGCTTTATGGGGGGCTCTGTAGCTTTCAATTTCAATGCGAATTTTAAACAGGTCCCTAAGATTAAGAACTGCTTTAGAGTTTTCATTTCTAGTTAGATGAATTAGAAAAAGAAGGAGAACCCTCTTATTTACTCCGCTCACCATTTGGACAACATTAATGACTTCGAAGCTTTTGTTTATCATTTCATTTTGAATACTCTCAATTTTACAAGTTTTGGGGATTCCCCTAATAACGTTTTTAAGGGGCGCGATGATATCTGGTACCACGTAAATTTGGTGCTTTCGCTCTTTTTCAAAATCGATGATTTTATTTTTGGTAACATAATCATTAGGAAAAATTTTTTAAGTCTTCTTTAGCCATTTTTACAATAAAGTTAGGGTCGCAATCTCTTTCAACTGTAGCAACAAAATTCTCTAAGTTTTGAATATTTTTTCAAGTATGGTTTTGGGGGTTTCATTATTCTTTTCTATTTATTAATTTCTGAACTTTCCGAATTTTTAGTTTTATTTTCCGTTAATTTTGAATATGCTTCTATATTATCATCTCTATAAATGGGGTTTTCCTAAAAAAAATTCCATTTCTGAGGCCGTAGGCTCCGAATCTGCCATATCAGAATCCGCAATTTCCGATTAGTTGTCTCTATTATGTTCCATAATTTCCGACTGGCTTTTAGTATTGTCAGAAATAGTTCAAAATGTGTTTCGACTTTTCGTTTTGTGAAATATGCGGCAGGTGGCGACACTTCACGGACAAACTTCAAACAATTCTTATAGACTGCACAATCACACATAATAATCCAGTCTTCATTTGCGTCAGCTGCCTGTGATAATGCAACTACTTAATATTCCTATAGACGGCAGCACCACACATAAACTTTGAAAGACTATGAAAGCAGAACTGTTTTGCTGGACTTTGATAGACTCCATTCCAGCTGTGATCAGCAGTTTTTCCATTGTAAAATGAGTGTTCGATCAAGAGCCCTTGCTTCTACTAAAGAAACCCTTTCATCTCAGTCTAGGGCGTATCTCTTGAGTGACAAGGACATATGTTTCTGTCTGTCACTTCATGCATTCGCTTTTCGGGAAGCTAACTTTGGCTCTCAAGAATGCAACACATATTTAATCAAGATAAGCGAAAACTGTACATATTAACCTATTAATCAAGAAATGTAGAGTGCATTAATAATTGTATTTAATTAAATATAATAATCTCGTTTAAAGTCAAAAGCCTGGATCACCGTGATTACATACACACTTACTAACGCTTCAATAAAATACCTTTTTCAGAGTTAAAATAGGATAAAGTGGATACAGAAACTTCCGTGATACTCTGAAGAACCAGTGCTCTCACCTATACAGGTAAGAAGAATTATTTTCTCTTACAAACATTCTGCATTTAAAATTAACTTTCAATTAAAATAATTTAGAAAAATATTAAATGAAAGAACAGCCTTTATTGTAATATGAATTCACGCCTTTGAAAACTTATAGATTATGATCACTGAAAAAGTGAGAAAAAAAAAAGGCTGTAAAGTAATTGATTGTTATTGTTGAAAACAGTACTATTGAAATGCATATTGATTATATCGAATATAATAAATAATATTGATCAATATTGAAAATTTGAAAATATATAAAAAAACGAAAAAAAATTCTTGAATATATTATATATATATAAAGTGATACAATATTGAGTATATATATACGAAAAAAAATTTTTCTTGAATATATTATATAAATATAAATGACCTGTTGATAAGAAATATTTCAAGTATATAAAGAACCATTATATAGACAGTAATATTACATTGTGTATGATAGTGTGGCATTAATAAGAAAATACATATATATACAATACGCATAAAATATAGACATTGATATTTTACTAATATTATGTATGATAGTGTAACATTGGTGAACAAATTTATATAAACAATACGCACAAAAATATAAATAATTAAAACAAAAATAGGGTAGA
The DNA here is from genome assembly GCA_963932465.1 of Maratus speciosus. NCBI lineage: Eukaryota > Metazoa > Arthropoda > Arachnida > Araneae > Salticidae > Maratus > Maratus speciosus. The sequence continues at coordinate 240,172,598 of OZ010790.1, forward strand.
ATCTAACGATAAGCCATGGCAATTTCTGCAGCAAAGGAAATATCCCTGGTAGAGAAACTTTCTAATAGCAATTATGATCTCTGGGCTTTTCGCCTAGAAATGCTACTAACCAGAGAGGATCTCTTTAGTTACGTCATCGACACGCCCCCACTCACTCCAGACGATACTTGGCGAAAAAAAGACGCCAAAACCCGTGCCACAATAAATTTATTCATAGATGACTCTCAGATTGTCCACATTCGGCATTTAAAAACTGCCAAGGAAATCTGGGATACCCTTAAGCGAGTCCACCAAAGATCCACCTTATCCTCTAAGTTGTTTCTGTTGAGGAGACTCTATTCAAAAAAGTTATGCGACGGTGGAAATATGAACCAACATATCAACGATATATTAACTTTACGCGACAAATTATACGCCATTGGGGAAGAAATCCCCGAGACTCACATTGTTGCACTTTTATTGTGCAGTCTACCTAAATCCTATGACCCCTTAATTATAGGTCTTGAAGCTCGAAACGAAAGTGATTTAACTTTAGAATTCGTAAAGAATAAATTGTCTGATGAATACAGACACAGGAGTGAGAATCAGGGAACAAATTATCACGCGCGTGAAACTGCATATAAAGTAACAAACAAAAACAAAATTAAAAAATACTGCGGTTACTGCAAAAAGCAGGGGCATACAATAAATGAGTGTTATCACCTGAAAAATAAAACCCAGCATAATAATTACGCAAGAAATGACTGGAACAGGAGCAAAGCATTCAACAATCCGAACAACTATAGAAATAACACGAATAGTTACAAAAATACCCAAAATAACCCCAAGGAAACCTCGAATTTTTGCTTTGGAAGCAAGGCTGAAGATAGTGATAATGAAAAAAATGTGATTCCCCCCAATGATAACAAATCCTCAGAAGAAAAAATTCCTGAAAACGAACAAGTGACCGCGAACAGAGCACAAACCTCGGTGGAAGATACTTTTATAATTGACTCTGGATGCACAAGGCATGTTGTAGCTACGAAACACAACTTACAAAACTTTATGCCAGGAAACTTTGGGGAAATAACCATAGCGAACGGAAAGCGGCTATGTTCACAGGGTCTGGGAGACGTGAATATAAATACAGACTCACAAAATTCCATAACTCTAAAAAATGTACTATATTGTCCCGAATTGCAAAGTAACCTTTTATCTGTCAAAAGAGCCACAGAGAATGATATTAAGGTAATATTTGAAAAACAGAAATGCTCATTTGTAAAGGATAGCCAAACAATTTTAACGGCAAAATTAAATGATAATTTATATGAGTTAGAACCCAAAAATGACTACGGATATAACGCGCAGACACAAACATCTTGTGACAATAAAAATTGCATATCCATTTGGCACAAAAGGCTAGGACATAAAAATTTCGAAGCGATAAAATACTCACAAAACACAAACTAGCCGAGGGTATAGAAATACACAATTGTAAACATGAAACTGTTTGTAAAGAATGTATTGAGGGCAAACTATCAATCGCACCCTACCCCAAATCCGCCACCTACGGATCAAAGGAAACATTAAATTTAATTCATTCAGATTTATGCGGGCCGATGCGATCGCCAACATTCAGTGGGAAAAGATATTTCATAACCTTTACCGATGACTATAGCCGATTTACAATGATGTATTTAATTTCGCATAAGTCAGAAGCCATAACAAAACTTAAAGAATTTGTAGCCCCGATGAAGAACAAATTCGGAAAAACTATAAAAGCGATCAGATCCGATAACGCGAAGGAGTATCTAGGAGATAGTTTTGAAAGTTACCTGACAGAAAACGGCATAGAACACCAGTTAAGCGTACCATATTGTAGGCAGCAGAACGGCGTTGCCGAACGTAAAAACAGAACTATAGTCGAAATGGCGCGCACCATGTTATCTGACGCGAATTTACAAAACCACTTTTGGGGCGAAGCCGTACTTACAGTGACATACCTCATAAATCGGTTGCCCACCAAGGCAAACGAAAACAATAGAACCCCTTACGAGCTGTGGAATAACAGAAAACCTAATTTATCGAATATACGGACCTTCGGATGTAAGGCATATGCCTATGTCGAGGAATCGAAGAGATCCAAATTTGACAAAAAGGCCGTTCAAGGTATTCTATTAGGATGCGATAACCGAAGCAAAGGGTACAGAATACACACATGGGGAAACAACGTAATAATATCGCGAACGGTAAAATTCTTTGAGAACGGAGTAAATGAAGATGACGAAAACGAAAATGACGTGAAGACGCCTACTGAAATAGTAGAGATTGAGCTAGATAATGACGAACAAAATCAAAACAATACTCCGCAGCAAAGCACCGCTGAACCGCGGAGATCACTGAGAAATAACAGAGGTGTCCCCCCTAACCGCTACGGGATAAGTGCGAATGTCTGTAAAGTACAAGATCCGAAAAACTGGGAAGACGTAAACAACAACGTTAAAAACAAATGGATTGAGGCCGCGAATGAGGAAATAAAGTCATTAAAGAAAAATAATACTTGGGAACTGGTGAACCCCACACCAGGAAAACGCACCATAGGGTGCAAATGGACATTTAAGACAAAATATAATGCACGCGGAGAAGTAGAGAGGTACAAGGCGCGACTCATTGCGAAGGGTTACTCTCAAAAGTACGGAAGCGACTACGATGAAACATATGCACCAGTGGTAGCGCACACCACAATCAGAAGCTTCCTAAATGCCGCCGTGTATAAAAATTTAAAAGTTACTCACCTGGATGTAAAGACAGCGTTCTTACATGGAGATTTAGACGAGGAAGTCCTAATGACGCAACCCGAGGGATATGTAGTGAAGGGGGAGGAAGAGAAAGCATGCAAACTGAGAAAAGCAATATATGGCCTCAAACAAGCCGCAAGGGCTTGGTACATAAAAATCAATAAGTCGTTAAGAAATTTAAATTTTAGAGAGTGTGATTCAGATCAGTGCTTGTATAAGAGGAATGAAAATGGGGACATTTCCTATATAATCGTATATATAGACGACATTTTAGTCGCCGCAAGCGAAGAAAACACACGCAAAATACACGCAGAGTTATCTAAGGAATACGAAATAAAGAATCTTGGGGAGGTATCACAATTTCTTGGAATAAATATTAAAAGGCTAGACAACGGAAACCTTGAGCTAGACCAAGAAAATAAAATCGATGAAATAGCGGAAAAATTTAAATTGTCAAACTCTAAACCAACATACACACCCATGAGCACGGATTATTTCAATACAGACGCACACAGCGAACCGCTAAATGATAACAAACAGTATAGGCAGGCAGTGGGAGCACTCCTGTACGTAGCCACGTTGACCAGACCAGACATTGCTGCTACGGTGAACATTCTGGGAAGGAAAAACGAAACTCCCAGAAAGGCTGACTGGGACGCTGTGGAAAAAGTAATAAGATATCTGCGAACCACAAAGTACTTACGACTAGTTATAGACAAAGAAAAGCCACCCATACTAACAGTCTATTGTGACTCTGACTGGGCAGGAGATCGAGAAGACAGGAAGTCCACAACCGGGAACGTATTAAAATTAGGAAACAATCTCCTGTCCTGGACATCACGAAAACAAAACTGCGTGGCTTTGTCCACCGCAGAGGCGGAGTACATATCCGTTTCAAATGCGACTCAAGAAATTCAATGGATAATCAAGCTACTAAAAGATTTGGAACTACACCAGACTTTACCGATTACCATCTACGAGGACAATACCGCCTGTATAAAGCTGAGCGATAATGAAAAACATCAATCAAGGGTGAAACATGTGTCTATCAAATACCATAATGTGAGACACTTGAAAGAAAACGGTGTCATTACACTAGTGTACTGTCCTTCAAAGAGAATGATCGCCGATGCCCTTACCAAACCAATCCCCAAACCTCACTCCGAACACCTAAGGAATCAACTCCAACTTCTCCCACCACAAGACTTAGTCGAAAAGGGGGAATGTCGGAAATAGTTCAAAATGTGTTTCGACTTTTCGTTTTGTGAAATATGCGGCAGGTGGCGACACTTCACGGACAAACTTCAAACAATTCTTATAGACTGCACAATCACCCATAATAATCCAGTCTTCATTTGCGTCAGCTGCCTGTGACAATGCAACTACATAATATTCCTATAGATGGCAGCACCACAAATAAACTTTGAAAGACTATGAAAGCAGAACTGTTTTGCTGGACTTTGATAGACTCCATTCCAGCTGTGATCAGCAGTTTTTCCATTGTAAAATGAGTGTTCGATCAAGAGCCCTTGCTTCTACTAAAGAAACCCTTTCATCTCAGTCTAGGGCGTATCTCTTGAGTGACAAGGACATATGTTTCTGTCTGTCACTTCATGCATTCGCTTTTCGGGAAGCTAACTTTGGCTCTCAAGAATGCAACACATATTTAATCAAGATAAGCTAAAACTGTACATATTAACCTATTAATCAAGAAATGTAGAGTGCATTAATAATTGTATTTAATTAAATATAATAATCTCGTTTAAAGTCAAAAGCCTGGATCACTGTGATTACATACACACACTTACTAACGCTTCAATAAAATACCTTTTTCAGAGTTAAAATAGGATAAAGTGGATACAGAAACTTCCGTGATACTCTGAAGAACCAGTGCTCTCACCTATACAGGTAAGAAGAATTATTTTCTCTTACAAACATTCTGCATTTCAAATTAACTTTCAATTAAAATAATTTAGAAAAATATTAAATGAAAGAACAGCCTTTATTGTAATATGAATTCACGCCTTTGAAAACTTATAAGTATTAAGTTCAATATGAAAGCTAGCTTCGCAGTCATCTATTTTTTGCTTAAAATAAACTTTAGATAAATAATAAAACTAATATTTTCTTAGTGTACGAAAAAGTATTAATATTCGTGTTTAATCTAAAAAACCCAAATTAAAAAATCGAAAATTGCTCTACAAAGAATCTAAATATTTGGAAACGGTTTTAGCTTTCTACTAATTAAACTTATTTACGGATGTCAATTGAATTTTCTTTTCTTTATCTTTTACAAAAGAAATGTGTAGGGAAAACTAAGATCTGTTTTCTTGTTAGCAGATTTTTATGCATATAAATTTTCATTTAAATTTATAAACTTAGTAGCATGTTAATTTAAATGCTTCTATTTACGCTTGGAAATATTCTTTAGAAAGTATTCTTGAAGTATAACTTAAAAACTTCCTTGAAGATAAATGGAATGTGAAGTGATTAAATTTTATGTTGTCGTAAACTTTTCGATGTGCCGAAGACGACGCGAAAGACGATGCAAGATAATTTGCAATATAATTTTAATTAAAATCAATGTCATTTGCAAAATTTTTGAAATGGTTACCATTGCTAATACAGCATAATACGTCTTTTGTCGTAACACCAAATTAAGGAAATGAAGTAAAGCAATGAGTAAGCATATATGAATAATACAGATGTAACAAGCATTTCGCCATTTTGATAAATATTCGGTCTGGGCGAAATCTAAGTAGATATTCAAACAAACTTACTACGAGTATTTCCCCCCATTGTTTAAAAGAATTCGCGGTCATTAGACAGCGTTAGTTAGTTTATCAAGTTTTAGTACCGGCCAATTTTTATAATAATTTTTTTGTCGTGTGTAATTTTTATATTTTATTCCACAATATGTTTGATCCAATATAAAAATATTCTGGTTTCGGCATTCAAAATTAGTTGCGTGTTGGTTTTTCGTTCAATTTTGAGGAGTAATTTCTTTTTACCTATTGTAAGTAACGTAGTTAATTCAGAAGAGAACTAACTAGAAAATGTTTTTTGTACGGGGTCTACAAACTCAGTTTCATAGCTACTGTCAACGATTCAACGAACTGCCTCCAGACAAGCCAATCGAACATCGACATCTTTTGAGACTAATAAAAGAAATACTCGTACATTGAGACACTCAGTCTGAAAGACAGACTCAGAAGTTGCAGATCTAAAACCGATGAAGACAATGAAATAGAGGTCAGCCGCTTTGCCTCAGATAAACCAATAGTGTCATATTTCTCCCATAACAATACTACGCATCCTACATAAAACATTTTTTTTTTTTACCCCTATAAACTAAAATTCACCCATGAATTATTATTAGATGATCCGGATCGAAGGATGGAATTTTTGAATTATGGCAGGTGGGTAAAGAATGGCCGTAAAGCTCGCCATAGATCCTCAATTGCTTAGGCATATTTTGTTTAGTGATTATTGTACCTTTTTTTTCTTTGAATGGCGGAATCAATGCGCAGAACTCTCGATTCTAGTAAGACTGTAACGTGCATGTGTTTAGGTGTACTAAGATCCAATATTTCCAAAAACTATGATCTAATGAAGAATTCTCAGAGATAATATTACCGTCTTCTACCGAAAATTTGACTTTTGATTGTTACTTAACTTTACTGTTATATTCAATGGTTTCCAAGATTGCAGAAGTCCCTAAAAACTTCATTGGCTTTCCTGAAGATAAAATTCTTTCCAAAAAAGTTTGTCTTCCAACAATATGGCTTTCCTGCTTGTTAGAAAAAAGATGTCAGAATTTATCTCGATCAACATCCTCCAAATCGATGAAAGGGCAGGCTGGAATCATTTCTTGAATGGCCATTCCGTTTTTACCTCACAAGCTATCAAAGCCTGAGAGCTAATGTGGCCGTTGGGTCCGAATGTATGTACGTATGTATGTACGTATGTATGTACGTGCGTACGTAACGCAATAACTTTTGATAGAAATATCCGATTTGCTTCAAAAAAATTTTCTAGCTTCATTCTGGTAAGGCGCTTCCCTGAGTAGTTTTGGGTGTTCATTGGTTAAGTATAAAGGGGAGAACCAGGGGCTAATACCCCCCTTAACTTAGATAAACAGATTTTTCATGCAGAATTATCAGATTTTCTTCAAATTTGGTATACCGGTTAATTCTGATAAGGCGCTTCCCTGATTAGATTTGATATTTGAAGGTTCATTGTTTAAGTCTAAAGGGAGGAACGGGGGTTTAATACCCCCTTAATTTAGATAAATGGATTTTCTGTCCGATTTGATTCAAATTTGGTATACCGGTTTATTCTGGTAAGGCGCTTCCCTGATCAGATTTGGAAGTTCATTGGTTAAATATAAAGGAGGCAACGGGGGACTAATACCCCTTAATTTACATAAATGTGTTCTTCTATCCGATTTGCTTCAAATTTGGTATACCGGTTTATTTCGATAAGGCGCTTCCTTGATGACATTTGGAGGCTCATTGGTTAAGTAAAAGGAGAGGAAACGGGCGGGGGCCGTTCCCCCCTTAATTTATTTTTCGAGGGGCATTATTCTTTGAAATAAGATAATAATATACAATTAGTGTGAATAGCCTGTGATCTCAATGCCATTAGTTTAACTGGGTACTTTCCGTTTTATTAAATCTGTCGTCTGTTTACTTTTATCTCTTTAGGAATTTTAAAAGGAAAATTTACAAGACTTCACACAATTCGATCGAGGAATAGAAGAAAATAATAATGGTAAGATGTACAATCATTCCTTCGGATATACTTGAGTTTGTTAGGAATTAATATGTACAGCGGTTCTATTACTTCCAAGAACTGGAAGACAATAAATTTGAGCATCTTTTAGGTAATATAAGGCATTATAAAACAAACTGCATTATTTTCCAGAAACTAGATTTAAAAGTTTGATTAGGCCTCAATTCCTTCTTTAAAAGCTTCGTAAAAAATAATAGATAAATAAATAAATAAACAAATGAAATTGTTTGTCTTGAAATCCTTCAAGCTATAGGTTACAAAACCCCATTTCTAAATGAAATTTCAAAGCTGGCGTACTCCGGGGGTCCTCATCTGCTCCGATCCCCTAAATTTTGACAAACAAATGAGGTGCCCTTCATGTTTATTAGATATGCGTTTTACAGTCTTGCGAAATTCTGACGCGTTCCCGGGAGAGGGAAAGAGGATTTTTAGCAGACGCTATATATATATATATATATATATATGTGCATGTGTGTTTTTTTTATTTATTTATTTATATTTTTTATGTTTAATTCGTAAGTGATTTTAATAATACAATACAAAATTTACAGTTTTCGTCTACCTTCATAATTTTTTCTTTTACTGTAAAATTATGTCAAATAATTTTACTGTCCCTTAAAAAACAGTTTAATCTTTTGCAGATCAGACTACTTTGTTTGTTTTTTTCTAAATAAATTCCAGAAATATAGCTTCTTCACACAAAATTTGTATTTAATAAAGTACTTTAATTAATAAATCTTTTAATGAGATGTTCACGAAATTCCTTTGTAAATTATATCTACTGAATGTTCCATACTGAATGTTCTTATTTTGAATTAATTCTGCAGATTTGTTAAATAGATGTCAGATTAATACATTTATTGGATTTAGCAACTAAAATATGTTCATTAAAAATACAAGTTCGCATTTCTTTACGCTGAAACAATTTTCTGACATAAATATATTGTTAAAAGTACATTTAACCAAAAGGTTCATTTAATGTATCTTATTCTTTCTGAAAATTCATTTAAATAATTTATATTTTTTAGCGCATTATGCAGGGGCGTCGTAAAGAAACTTTGCCGATATATGAATCCCTAGTGGTCACTCTGGTCAACCAACCGAAAAGTGTGAGATATAGTTAATTGAAGGAATGTACTCGAGATTGTGGTAAACAAGGACAATATAGTCTGTTAGGTTACAGTTACCGTGAAACAATTTCGCCAATTTCCAATGGCAACATCCACATTTTCCCATCCCAAAAGAAAAAACTATTATTGGATATGGAATGGTTCATGCAAGACGAAAAACGGCGACGTAAGGACGCATGCAAGAAATAGTATTGTAAATAGCGTCTAATAGTAATAGAGACGAGAGGAAAAGAAAACGTTGTATTGAGGTTAAACGTTTTCTACAGAGCTTTTAAAAGGTTTTTGACAAACGATGATTTGCTTAGGGGGAGGATAGTTATTCATTTATCGACAAAGTCTTTTTTATTAACACTCTGTACTTTATAATTCACATCTGTGTTAGAGGGGATATTTAACATGAGATATTTTAATATGTTTTACCGTTCGAGTAAATTTTTAAAATAGTAAATATCATTTAAATTAACTTGAGTAACAAGTCAATTTTAAAGATTAAGTCAATTGTCATTGGTTAAATTACTTTTATTAAAAGCAATGGAATTTATGCCGTAAATGAGAAACCATAAATAAGAGTAATTCCTCTGTTTTCCTCAACATTAATGGAAAAAATAGAAGTACATAAGTTTGCAAACAACCATATTTGGCAGTTAGTTGTAGCTGATGTAATGTTTATATGATAGCAGCTGTTAGCATTAAAATAGTGGCATAATTATTACAATTATAACTGTATAATAAGCCAGATGTAAAAATTAGCTATATTATTATCATTTTGATATATTTCATTACAAATTTATTGAAATTTGCATATTCCTTATAATTAAATTGATATTTATCACTAAATGCTCATTTGAAATATTTTGCTATACTTTTTTAAACTTTTTTGTGGATCAAAAATAGCTACGAAAATTATACAATTAACAGCAGTGTATTTCTATTTATTTATTCAACAAATTAAAAAAATATATATGTAAAGATGCAGAACTCCAACTACTTCTCATTAAAAGCACCCTCAGTTGGTACACTGTGGCGATTTATGACTACTGTTAATTAGTTTATTCTCAAACTGTATTTATAAGGATAGAAAATGCAGCAAAGAAGAAACAGCAGCAATTTTCGACGAAAGAAATAAGTGAAAGAAAGTTCAATTTTTACACTATGCTGGTGAATTTATTTTTATTTTGTAAAAATATATACCAATAGAACAACAGAAATGTAATTCTCATTATATATCTGGAATTTGAGACATGAAACCAGATAAAGATAGGCATAATTTTTAAAACTGAATAAGTTTCATTCTGGGAAAGTCATTTACCTACAATTTGTTTTAAAATGATCATAATGTGTCAGTTATTCATTTAATATCTGAAGCTACGCTGGTTAATTTAGCAAAACATTGTAATCGTGTTAAAGTTTGTAAAGAGGGAGCATCAGGAAAAGTGCAGTATCGCTACAGATACCATCTTTCACCGGATTGTCTGGTAACATTTAAAGGTTCATCTAACTTCTCTGCAAATGCATGTATTGGTTTATTTTTGCTACATTTTTACCGCAAGACACAATGCGATTGTTTTGATCATAAATTTGTACTAGTTTTAATTCTCGTTTAAATGAAAGCACTTTACTTAAAAAAAAAATAAATAATTAACCAATTGCCAGTGAAATAGATCATAAAATTGTAGACCGAAATAACCAATTATTTTTATAAAATTATGAATCGAAACAGCACATTATTTTTATATATCTGTAAGAAAACTATTTAGACTTTCCGGTTGACAGATATTTTCTTATCGCAAATTTTGTGATAACTGCTTCTAAAAGAATAACTACTGCATATTTTGCTTCTTAAAAAAATTCATTTTAGTAAAAATAATCTAAAAATAATTTTCTTTGTTAGTTACTTGTTTGTCTACATTGTACAAAAATCATCTGTCTTTCATCAAGGACCATAAAGCTTTTTAAATCTATCAAACCAATAAAGTTATTAATTTAAATCTATCTTCATTATTTTATGAATTATTAAACATCAAAGTGTTAGACCTTTTACAGACACCATGTACTACGCTTTTGCCTCTGTAGAGAAATTTTTTATACTTGCAATAATACTTTTAAAAATAAATAAATTGAATTCCCCTTTAACCGAGTTACAATATTGTTAAAAAAATCTATTAAATGTAAACAATAATGATAGAATTGTTATCTTCCTTTCTTTAGATCTCAGAGTTAGTAAAAGTAAGTTACAATTTTTTCCTTGAGCTGCAACCTTGGCCCACTTTAGTTGTAGCATTTATAATTTCAGTCGTATTTCAACAGCATTTATTGATTTACTTTTCATATGTTTTGACAGAATATTGTTAAAAGTTTATAGGAAACTGTCCAGCCATTTGACTGTTTTTGTAAAAAAAAAATTACATAACCGTATATATATTTTTTAATTCTTACCATAATATGGCCAATAATATGGTCAGATATGTTTCATAAAATAATCAACTAATCGTTTTCTTTAAAAACAGTCTAATATCTGGACAGTTTGCTGCAGATTTTTAACAGTGCACGCGATAATACGATTGCAGGTGTGCGAATGCTTCGTCAAATTTCATACGTTCTTCCCACTTTTTTAATAAAATGAACTTTGCCTTATTAATTCACAGAAATTATGCATTTCAAAAAAACAAAGCCTCTTTTTAGGATCCCGTACTTAAAAAGTGAAAACGGAACCATTATAACATCACTCCCGTGTCTGTCTGTCACTGCTATTTTACTCGTAAACCATGGAATGTGGAAAGTTCAGATTGGCTGAAGTAATAAAGGGTATTGAGCCATGTATTTATAGATTATTAACCATTCACAAATACATATAGGAAAAATGTATAGGGGCTAATTATGTTACTTGAAAAAAATTTCTTTGCATATCTTGTGAGGTATCGTCTCCATCTATTTCCGAATCTATTGAAACTAAAATTTTGAAAAAAATAGAAGTAGTAGACGTTTGTTTAAACCTTGCAGGAAAACTATAGCAATTACCCTGGGTCACATAATTTTTGAGATTATTCCGTTACACACAAATTTCGATTTGCAGGCGTTCAGCAAAGGAGTTGAGGAGCGCTGGTTGTACTCATTATCGCATAAGTATAAAAAGATTGTTGATGAGGAATTTCGAAGAAAATTGTTGGTAATTAGCCTAGGTATTAACCCTTAAATACACGGACGGTTTGGACATACATAAAGACACGTACGGTCTCCTCTATGCGACATCGGCTTTTAAAGCCTAGATGACAACTTTTAGTGATACATTTGTATAATGACCAGTAGTAGTATAAAAGCAATAAATGTGAACCTGTTAAAAACAGACCAATTTAATTAGAATTAATCAAACAATTACTATGGCATTCGCGACTATTTTCCATTAATTGGCTCTCGCAAAACGCTTCTCGTGTCTTTGAAAGTTAATTAAAAACCCATCTGGAATAACGCGGTACGGATCAAGGCGGCGTTGTAGTTTTGCGACCTCCTTCTGAATCATGCTTAGCACAATGCCGAGATTGAATATTGAAGAAGGGTTTTGCTTTAGGTATACTGTAAAAAGGTAAGATTACTACTACGCTGAGCTTGGGTTTATGAAATGCCAAATGAAGTTTAAATATGCCCTATTTTTAATATCAGAAACCAATTAATTATGTTCATCATAAACAGATTAGGATAAGGTTAAAAGTGTCATACAGAATAGCAATATTGGACACTACTTAAGCTTCATATCTCTTTGAACTTTCATGGTATGTCCATTTATACTTTTCTACAGCATATAGCTATAATCAACCATACGTTGTCTAGTTTTTTACAAAGTCATATTATTCTTTTAGAAACGATTTTTTTTTTTGTAATAATATAGTTGCTGTTTAATATATTTATACGGAACCCTCTATGCGCAAGTGAAACTCGCACTTGAAAGTTTATTTTAAATAATTTCTGTGAACGTGGAAAATTAGAGCAGAATTTGCCCCCCTGCGGTTGCTATGATTCATAACGTGACAAGTGAATGCACATATAAACCTATCACCAAAGGAAAGCACCAAACATAATTATTGAAAGAAATAATTAATAAATAATAATTGATATTATTTTAATAAACTAACGGTCACAATTGATACATTTGTTAAAGAAATTTGAGATGATTCTATATTTTTCTTAATTTTTTTCAGCTATTAGATTCAATTTCAATTATCTTTTATTTCCCCTTCTTTTCACATGTATTGATTATAAGAACATCACCGGGTGTTTCTCAAGCTCGGTGTGAAAGTAAAACGTGATAAAAAAAGGTTCTGTGGTTTCGAGAGACATGCGGTTTGCCGATAAATATTCAGCGTGGTACGGAATGTTGTATGACACCAACAAAAAATTAGTTCAAAATCTCACCAATAGAGGGCGCTACTGCAGATAATTACATGGAATCATTCCATATTGTTCACCAAACGCAAGATTTTGAATACAAAAAAAAGTATACATGCAGTATTTTGTAATGTTTTTGAATCGAAATCTTGCGTTACGTGAGCAATATGGAAATATTGCATGGAATTATCTGCAGTAGCACCCTCTGTTGTCAAGATTTTGACTACATTTTTTGTTGTTTTCATACAAAATCTCGTATCACGCTGAATATTTATCCGCATGTCTCTACAACGCATAGATCTTTTTTCATCGCGTTTTATTTACGCACCGAACTTTTGAAACGCCGGTGTATACACACACACACACACACATATATATATATATAATAATTAAACATTACCAACCACCAACAAAAACTGAAATTATGAATAAAATGACATTAACAAATCCCCCCAACACACTTAACGTAGATTCGAAAAACATAGTAACATATATAACGAAATTGGTTAAATTCATTTATTGAATATTTGCGATGATAACAATGCAAAATTTAATGGAATTTCCTTTGAAGAGGTATCAGATAACTACAGAGTAGAAATCAAATTGATAATACACAAAGATTATGCTTACATATATATATATATATATATATATATATATATATATACGTGTATATATATTAAGTAAAAAAGCACTAATCAATTAAAAGTGCATATATAGCCCTGGATCCTTAATAAGATTAATGTAAAAAATATCTAAAATTAAAGCTACTCATGCAGTTTTCCTTTTTTAGACGTTGGCGTAATTACACTTTGCATTAGCTAATTTTGTCACAAATGCATGTTTTTTTTTTTTATACAAAAGTTTTCTTTTTTAAAATTGTATTTCCTTATGTGAACCTAAAAATTGTTGTTTTTTGTTCGTAAATTGCATTTGGTGTTACTAATTATTTGTTTAGAAAAGAAACTAAGGATTTTTTAATATAAATAATTTGTTATACTGGTACACCTGTATTTCCATAATGAGACTTTTATAATGTCTCCCTAAAAAAACTGTTGTATGTTTTTTTGTGTTTGTAAAAATAGTTAAAAAAATGTGTTGAAAAAACAAAAAATAAAGAGGTTTTTTAATTTTCATTTAACATTTGAAAAAGGTGATGAAAAATAATTTTAAGTTTGCTTTTGGTAAATAATGTTTAAATTTTTTAATGTAAATTGAACTATGGATAGTATAGTTATTTTAAACAACTTGTAAAAAAATAAAAAAAAGTTCGAGCATTTTTTTAAAGCTTGATATGTAAGTTTCAAATTAAATCTTTGCGTCTCTAATGATAGGTAGGGACTCCGCTAATGGTTTTTGCTTACTTTTTCCGTACATGCGCCTTAATGTTTTTGAAAAAAGGTTCGTGCAATTACATTGAAAAAAGAATGTTGATTTTACAGTAATGCTGCCATCCCATCTGCCAGCATTATACCGTAAAATTAACGGTAATAAACCGCAAATAAGCAGTAGTATACCGTATATTACTGTATATTTTACGGTTTATTATTGTTGATTTTACGGCATATTACTGGCAGCTGGGGTACCAGTATTACACCTTAAAACAAACATTTTTAGGGTTTCGTTCCTCTGACGAAACCCTATTCCTCTCACTCCACTGTCTGTCTGTCTGCCACAGAGCCTATTCTCAGAAACTATATATATTGGAGACTTGAAATTTTTGATACTTATAGCTGAACACCTCACATCAAACCGTAAATAATAAAATTTTGAAAAAGTCCTATATTTACCTGTCTAGGCTCTAACTTGTGTATTTTAAGCTTTTTTTTTTTTTTTTAACTGAGCCTCTAATTAAGCTGAAGACTTGAAATTTTGAATACTTATAACTGAACACTTGCGATCACATGACAAATCATAAAAAATTCAAAAAGTCTTATATTTACCATTCCGGTCTCTGACTTGTGTATTTTAAGCAATTTTTCTAACATCCACCCTTTCTATCCGGGGGCAATTTTCTAACTTTTGCCGACACCCCTTTGATTACTTTTTCATATTATGCATCATAGCCTTACATATTTTAGTTCCACTTTTTCTGCCACCAGGGAGCGCCTAACTATCTCGGGTGCTATGAGCCCGATCCCCTCGACTAATATATCTACGGATAAGTTGTAAAACGGAGTTTCGTTCAGACAGAGGTTTGTTTAGGATAGAGTGCGCCGCCTTGTTACGAAATGTGGAACTAACAAATTTTGCAAAAAGATAAAGCGTATTAAAAGGAGTTTTAAACGAAACCCTCTGTGCGATCTGTGATCACACTTATCCACTTTTTTTTTTCTTTTTTTTTTTGTTTTTTTCCCAGCTGGTGTTTTGAAAGTGAGACTTTTGTCAAATGACATAAACAGCTATGAAAACAAACCTCATGAGCCTTATTTATATAATGTATATATACAGTGCGTGTAAAAACTTTAAGGACAGCAAAAACTTGTAAACAAACTTGATAAATTTAAAATGCGATAATTAAAATGGTAATTTAATGTTGATTCTTAAAGTAGAAATACTAATATAAAAGTCAACAAAAATGTATATGAGTTTTTTAAAGCGAGAAAATAATAATTGTGGAAACAAACGCTATTTTTGCCAGTGTAAAAACTTTAGGGACGCCACTGTTTTTTATATAAAGGTTACGTATTATTATTATTCACTTTTACGTTAAAACATCTTTTTTATAGTGATTTTTCTGAAGTTTTCCATAAAGAGTTTTGTTAATTTTACAATGATGCTAAAAACAAGAAAAGTGACTGAATATGAAAATGGTACTGCTGAATCTTTTGAATTGACAGGAATGAGTTATAGGTCTATTACAAAAAAGATGGGACGATCTAAAACCGTCATCAACAATTTTTAAATTTAAAAAGTAAGAGTGGAAAAAAACCGCTGGAGGCAGACCAAAAGCCTTGTCACCCAGAGATGAAAGGAAAATTTTAAAGATATCAGTAACTGGAAAATACTCAAAAAAAAAAATTACGAACGTCTGGGTTCAAAGTGTGCAAGAAAACAACCTGCAATAAAATGAATTGATCTTGGAATTTCCAATACACAGCAAAATTGTGTAAAGCCTATTTACTGACTGTAGCAACAAAAGCCAGCGTTCACAGTTTGTAAGAAAAATGATGTCTTAGTACGGCAAATGGCTGCAGGTTATTTTCTCTGATGAAAATAAATGGAATTTAGATGGTCCAGAAAATTGAAAATATTACTGATATGATTTGCGAAATGAAAAAAAAAAAATTCTCTAAACGTCAGGTAGGTGTCGGATCCATTATGCAATTGGGCTGCCTTTTGTTCAACGGCATGGCGTCACGTGCATTTCTTTCAGGAAAAGTTTATTCAAAGGCATATCTAAAAAACCTTTCTGATCATCTATAACCTGTTGCATCACATCTGGCAGGAGAAAAATGGTTTTATCAGTAAGATAATGTGCCTGTCCACAGAAGCCGTGAGACAAAACTCTCATTCCAGGGAAATATATATATATATATATATATATATATATATTTAACTTTTGCAGCAGCCATCCTGAAGTCCTGGTCTAAACTTTATCGAGAACTTATGGGGAGATAACAATACGAGTTCATAAAAATTGAAGACATTTTTCCTTAGCTTTATAACTTAGATCTACGACTGAAGATGAATGGTACAAAACCAACCCCGAACTATGCCAAAAATTAATAATTTCCATGAAAGATAGAATATTTGCAGTCATTAAACCCAATGCCGGATGCGTAATATATTAAGTTATTGTTTCTTCACAACATTATTATTTTTATTTTGCTGTCCTTGAAGCTTTTACATAGGCAGAAATAGTGTTTTTTGTACAATTACTATATTTTCGTAATAAAATACTTAAATTTTGATGATTTTTTTATTAGCTTTTCAACTTCATGATAGACATTATAGTAAACTTTTTTTCATCTGATTTGATATTTATCAAAAACAACTAATAATTTTTGCTATCCTTAAAGTTTTTACACGCACTGTATATATGTGTGTGTATATATACATTTTAGTAATGTATATTTTTTTACTGCTCTTTATATACAATTTATTTTTGTTAGTTTATACAAATAGATAAATAAATTCTTTATAAATAAATTGCAGAAATATTGAAGAAAATTGCTTATATATATAAAATAATAAATAGGTTGCCACAAAATATTTTGCCAAATTTCCTTCTTTCGCCAAGGCCATATTCACTTTTTTGCCACGGTCTTTTTCGATTTTTCGCCAATGCCATTTTCGCTAAGGTCCCTATATTGGGAAAAATGCGGATTCAAGTAAAGATTTTAAAAGAATGCAGTTTAAGTTAATTACAGTAATTTAGCAATATCTAAAAAACTCCGTTGGATTAAATGTTTCTAATGAATATAGTTAAATGTTAATTCACTTTGCAATATTTTGCAAACAAGTTAAAGCAGATTTTGAAAGATATATAAATTCAACTTATTACTACAGGAATATTTATGGTTTTGTTCTATCAAATTTTATGTTTAATTAATTAATTAATTTCATTTTATTTTTTGCTTTTAAAATTTTTTAGATAATGAAGAGGAGATCAAGTACATGTCAAATTAACAATTTACATACAATTGCTTATAATACTTTTTTTTTTTAACATTTACTCTTAGTTTTAAACAATTTAAATTTTCGGTTGCAAAAAAAACAGAATATTTCTTATTAAAATTTATTTTTAGTACGAATGAATTTCAATTAGCAATTAATTTCAAATTAATTTCCTTTTACCGTTTTTCTTTTTAGACGCCAGTTATGTTCATTAATTAGTTTTAAAGTAATTTTTTCTACAAACATTTTTGAAAAATACGCTTCAATTAAATTTTATGGAATTATTAAATGTCCTAACAGATAGAAGTTCCTTATTTTCAAAGAGAAATGCAGCAGATTGTATGTATTCATTCGTATAAATTAAATGTTATTTAAAAAATTCTCCTAAGTGGAAAATGCAAATGAAAAATTTTCGTTATTATAATTTGCTTAAATAATAAATATACATATATTTTCCATTTTGGAATAAAGATAGTAGATGCAAGTCAAAATTCGAATTAAATTCTTATATAAATAGAATATTCGACTTCAAGGGCAACTGGATTTTTGAGAGTCAAGGACAATAAAAAATACTACAGTGTAGAGATTCAACAAAAAATACTATATAGTAGAGAGTCAACAAAAAATACTATATTGTTCAGAGTAAAGAAAAAATACTGTACATTAGTAGGGGGTCAAGAAAAATACTACACAGTTGAGAGTCAACAAAAAAATACTATATAGTGGAGCGCAAACAAAGCATATTACATCTAGAGCATTAACACGAAATACTATTTAGTTCATGAGAAACAAAAATACTGCTTTGTTGAGAATCAACAAAACGTGCTACATAGTAGAGATTCAATAAAAATATTCTAAAGAGTCATAAAAATAGTATATAAGTGAAAGAAAATGTGGTATTAGGCTCGAAGTAGATACAGATATACAAACATAAAGTATATCTATTGTAATTTTCTTTGCTGACATTTATCACAATCTTCCTTACTCTTGGATGGATGCCATATATAAATCAGTCTCCCAGAAAGTTTCAGTACCCTTTTTTCAGCTTTTGTTTATTGTCACATTTTTAACCCCTTAATGGCCAACATCCAATACTACACAGTTGAGAGTCAACAAAAAAATACTATATAGTGGAGCGCAAACAAAACATATTACATCTAGAGAATTAACACTAAATACTATTTTGTTCATGAGAAACAAAAATACTGCTTTGTTGAGAATAAAAAAAACGTGCTACATAGTAGAGATTCAATAAAAATATTCTAAAGAGTCATAAAAATAGTATATAAGTGAAAGAAAATGTGGTATTAGGCTCGAAGTAGATGCAGATATACAAAAATAAAGTATATCTATTGTAATTTTCTTTGCTGACATTTATCACAATCTTCCTTACTCTTGGATGGATGCCATATATAAATCAGTCTCCCAGAAAGTTTCAGTACCCTTTTTTTAGCTTTTGTTTATTGTCACATTTTTAACCCCTTAATGGCCAACATCCAATACTACATAGTTGAGAGTCAACAAAAAAATACTATATAGTGGAGCGCAAACAAAACATATTACATCTAGAGAATTAACACTAAATACTATTTAGTTCATGAGAAACAAAAATACTGCTTTGTTGAGAATTAAAAAAAACGTGCTACATAGTAGAGATTCAATAAAAATATTCTAAAGAGTCATAAAAATAGTATATAAGTGAAAGAAAATGTGGTATTAGGCTCGAAGTAGATGCAGATATACAAACATAAAGTATATCTATTGTAATTTTCTTTGCTGACATTTATCACAATCTTCCTTATTCTTGGATGGATGCCATATATAAATCAGTCTCCCAAAAAGTTTCAGTACCCTTTTTTTAGCTTTTGTTTATTGTCACATTTTCAACCCCTTAATGGCCAACATCCAAACGCGAATTTTATTCTGTTAAAACCACTTAAAAAGATTATTTTATCTCTTTTAATTACAAAATTTTCCCAATTAAATAAAGCACATATTACTTCTTTTATTACTGGTGCAACAAACAATTGTAGTATGCACTTTTTGAAGATTTATATGTGGATCCATGGTCACGAAGAGGTTAATCATTCTTAGAAAATTGACAAAAGTTTAGCTTAGCAAAAAAATTATTTTAATTTTACCATTTATATACCATTTACAGACATTATTGCATATTTATAAAAAATAATTTTTACTATGTGTAAGACATATTGGTCAGCCTTTGTAAAAATATATTAAAGCATCCCATATATAAAATTAATGGACGTAACATTAAATAAATATATATATATATATCTACGAGTTCACACATAATATAAAATATACAACAAGAACGTTTTCCCTTTTGCTGGAGCATCATCAGTTGTATACAGGTTTCGTAAATATAATATTTTCAAAAATATCAAAAATATCCGATATTTTGATATATATTCGATATTTTCGATATATATCCTATATTTTCGATATATATCCGATATTTTTCAAATCGTCAACTTACTGCTGATAATAAATATTTTCAAGCATAATATAAATTAGAAGCTAAAACATATTGCACTTAACAGGAAAACTTAAACAACACACTAAAAGCGCACTTTTCCTTTTTTTTTTAAATTAGAACAAAATTGAAGATCTACTAATTGAAAACAGAAACAATTTGATTTATACACTTATTTAAAAAAAAGAAAAGAAAATACTATAGGATTCAGATCAAGAAATCAGAAATTTATTAAACAAAATTTTAAATACAAAATACAGTTTTAATTGAAAATGTTTAACATTAATGTAAGCTTATCTTATTTTGTATTACCTAACATGCTGCACAGTTTAAACTGAACTAAATACTAGAACAGATTCTTTTCTAATGAAGCTGTATATATAACTGAGTATGTAAATTAGACAGTTTATCTTTCTGTGTCTGTTCTGAATTGTGTCCCTCATAATCTACAGTTAAAAGCAAAAAAAAAAAAATCAAGCATAAAGCTTGGAAAAGATATCTGTTTTCTTCTTCGGCTGAAAAAGTCACTATCGGAGAAAAAAATTCCTTATTTACAGAACCACGCAGGCAATAACACTCGAAAATTTCATTTGCACTTGTTTTGACTGAAAATATAAAAAATATCTTGCACAGTGATGTTTTGAAAACAAATATCAAGTATAAAATATATTGAAAATATCACACATCTTGATATTTTGAAAATAAATATCGGATCTACATCTTGAAAATAGAGTAAGTAGCGCATAATGCCCTATTACAAGAATCGATTGAAATTTGTACTTCTAAGACTGAACTTTGCAACGAATGACACACGCAACTATCAACTGCCGATGGAAGAAAATGCTAGAAGAGGTAAAAAGAGAAGAGATAAATGGAAAATTAGGGAATCTGCTTATCTTAAACACGATAAATACAGAAGGGGAGGCATTTAGAAATTACAACTGATGATGATCTGGCAAGAGTGAAAATGTTCTTGGGGTATATTTAATATTATGTGTGAACTCATGGATATATTTCCCTTTTTAATGTTAAAAAAAATTCTTGAACGAAAATTTTTGGAACAAAATACGGTATTTAAAAAAAACTGCATCGGAAAGTTGACTTTATATTTCAAAATAATATGCAATTTTATTATATAAAAAATGGGAAATGTATTTCCAAGAAAACCTTTCTTAGTGTTCAAGTAAATAACAAATCTCTTCGAAAATTTAACGCAGCAATATTAATATTGTGGCATTTAAAAATGTGCATAAGGTATGTCTTTTGGCGCTCCGTTTTATTTTATTCTTCAAATATTTTATATTGTAATTTTCTTACAACTACCTATAAAAGAAACTGAAATAAAATATACTTTCCGAAAGTAAAATACTGGACTCATTTATTATGGAAAAAAAAAAAGTTTTTGTTTTGAAACAACTTTAGTTGGGAATGTATGTTAAATTTTGGATTCACATGAAGCTAAGAAATTACTCTGAGACTTTTAGAAAAACGAATGTCATATTCGTAAGTATTTTTCCTAAATTCTCAAAACTCTTATAACTTTTAGTAACATTATGTTGCTTCTTCTATACGATGCAGTTGTTATACATACTTTTAAAAAAATGATGTAGTTTCATATTTACACATTTTTCTGTCGTTGAATCTAAATGTAACGTAAACATAAGTTACAATATATTAACAGACAAAGGGAATTTTGCTTAGCCAGTGCTTTTTTTTTTTTTTTTTTTTTTCAAAGATAGATCAACAATAGTATTGAATTTTTATGACTTAAATTATCTTTGTCAAAGTGTTTTATATTATTTTTATTATTTTTTATTTTTTATAAGCGGAGGATTTAATCTGTGCTTCCCGAAATACTGCCCGGCGTGGCGTACTGAACATAATGAAAAATCTTTTTAAATTGAAAAATTTTTGAGAGGGTTTTTTTTTATTTAATTATTTTTTTTAATTACCCATCTGTGAAGGATATTTCCTTCCCATATTCTATTAATACATTTTTTTCCTTTACTCCCCCCCCCCCTTTTAAAATAAGGTTATTTTACTAAATTCCTATATTTTAAATCTGTCTTAAAATCATAAATTAAATTTATTTTCATCGCTCTTTTCCTTTAGAAATACATTCTCGTTTCACACTCTTAATTCTCAAAAACCGCAAAGAGCAGTCGTATATTAAATGAGGCATGCTACTTTTATCTCGCATAGAAACAACTTACCCAGTACACTTGCATGCTTAATTTGGTTGCTATGCGGGATCTTTCTCATGCCTCCTTTCTTTCTTTTTTTCGATTGGGTCACTACAGCTGCATCTTTCCTTCCCAACGTATAAATTCTTATCATAAATTTTGTCTGCAATATCTTATTTTTAATTGCAATGCCTTCAAACGGCTCGCCGCGCCTATTCCCATGATTTGACAAACCCCCTGTAAAATGCGGCTTTGTGGTTTTCGGTTCCCCACATTTTCTCGGTTATCCGTTGACGTTAATATTTCATATGTTGCCCTTTTACCCTTCTCATTGACAATACATTAACGGTTTTGAACACATGTCTCATTTCAATGGAATTCTCGCCAGATTTCTACTGGCTTACTAGTTTTGTAAATGACTGCTCGCCAATAATTCAATGCTCTAAAATGTGATTATGAAATTATACCTTCTTCCTGATCGTGTATCTGTAAGGATAAAATGTAGATCATCCCCTCTCCAGCTATGTTGCCGTTGCCGCCGGAAAACCTCGATTTGTGCGGACCTGGATAATAAAGAACCTACTGTTTACACTTGGGATTCCTATTTACTGATTGTGCGTCGTTGTTTTAACTCAAAACTGGTCACATATCTTTCAGCATAATAAAATGTGAATGTTATGATACTCCAAGAATCATCGATGCAAGGTAAAATCCTATTAACCTGTTTCAAACATACCAGCAAAGACGAAAAAGTCTTTATACCATCGACAATACATACGCATTTTTATATGAAAGATATCAATTATGTATGAAAAAAAATCGTAATTTATTTAAACGTACTTGTTTAAAAAACAGCCTTTTTCCTAATCTTATTTATAATTAATTTACATACAATTTTTCATAGGAATTACTTCGTTCACTCTTCTCTTTAGGATCACTTTGCAATTTACAAAGAAGTTTTTTGTTACGTGAAGAAAAATTGGGGAAGTAACTTTGCCAAATCGGGGCAATAGACTACCGTTTGTGGTAACTTTGCCACTTTTTCCTTACTTTTGTATATTTATTCATGCTAACTTGAAGATTTTTATTTCAACTATTACAACTAAAATAAGTTTATTGTCGAACTGGATTTTAAAAATTATAATTCAAAATTGCATAAAAAAATCATAAATTATCAGTAAATTGAGTTAAGGTTAAACCTACGTAAAAACACATTTGTTTTCTAATCTATTGTGTAAAAATTTAAATTAATTTAAAAAAATTTAAAAGATTTAGAAAGAGAAACTGCGGGATAAAAGCGAAGGCGACAACACAAGTCGCTGCCGCCCTCGTTGTGAAGTCAACTTTAATGACACACGTTCTTGTTTTATGATACCAAATATGTATTAAATGTTTTAGCTTTGCATATTTACTTTTTATTTTATATTACCAAAGTGATAAATATTTTAAGAATATTTAAATTGTATTACAATATTAATAATAACTGATTATATATACCAGAAAAATTAATGTTGTAGCTATCACCTAACTTTCAGCCTATAAATCAAAGCGTCTGTATCCAAAGTTAAAGAACAATCTATTTGTTCTATATATATTATATCTACTCCCGAAATCGTGAAAAACAGTGTATAGCATCAATATCTGATGAGCAGTATTGTACTTCTGATTAATTACTTAATTAATATATTATAACACTGTACAAAATGATGAGGTGACACTGAACTACATACATATTTTATTTCACGCTTATTAACAACATTGTAATAACAATTCCGCTAAAATACGGAAATTGTACTGGCAATCAAGACGCCAGTATTATTTCCGTATTTTAACGGAAATTTTTTCCCGTAAATTCCAGAAAAAATTCTGTTTTTCTGGAATTTACGGGGAAAATTTTCCGTCAAAATACGGAAATAGTACTGGCGTCTCAATATTGCCAATACAATTTCCGTATTTTAACGAATATATTTTTTTTTTTTTACAGTGAAGTCATCACTATACGAACACAACCTCTATTTATATAGGCAAGTAATTTTCATGATTTTTTTGAAATATTGTGTAGTGCTACCATAATCAGTGCTGCACACATTTTAAATGGAAACACAAACATAACATACCCAAACAATCAGGGTATAACAGAATATGAAATTTGATAACATTCCGTGCATTAGTTCTTGAGATTATAGCTATCGTGGAAACCAATCAAAATGCAGCTTAGCAGCCCTACCTGTTGGGCGATTTATACTAAAACCTAGTCAGCACCAATTAATTACAAGATCTGATTGACTGTTGTGAAGTATGATTTAGTTTCTTGTATTCGCTCTTGAAATAGGATGCTCACAAAATTTGTGTTCCGTGCAGACATACACACAGACAAACACGAAGACACACAGACAGACAGAAATTTTCTAAAAACAGTCAAATCGTGTTCCGCACTTTCTAAAACGTATAAATTCATCGAAAACAACAAAACGAATTATTTCAGAATCCAATGTTTTCTTCTGGTCAACATTAAAGGAAGTCAAAATTTTCAAATTACAGAAAGTAGATTTATTTACTATTTCTGAATTTACTGGATAAAAGTAATAGATCAAGGCTATGTAATACTACATGAAACACTGTCACATCCATTGTTCTCTATTGGCATGCTTTATCACTGTCTTCCTTCTTTTTTTAATATCGTCTTCTAACTTAAAAAAAAAATTCTTCTCACTTAAAATTACTGTGGATGTGTTGCTTTAATTAACACTTTTTCCCTGACCCTCCTCTGAATAATAATTGTTTTGCTAAATAACTCTTCAAACGTAAACGTTTTAAGATTTTTTTAGCTAAATACTTTATGCTTATGGATAAGGTTGAAATATTATTCCTACATAAATACCTTTTTAAAAATAAAGAAAGTAAATATTTTGATTTTTTTTTTCCTGAAAAGAAACTTAATGATGAAACTGAAATTATTTTTGGAAAACTACAAAGACTTTTTTACTTTAAATTGGAAACAAAACTACATAAATTATTATACATAAAACAAGCTTAATGTTTTCTCAAATAAAATACTGTACACAAACCATTGCTATAATGTTATTTAGTTTAGTGAAATTGTTTAGTGAAAATGAGTGTAACAAACGAGTGTAGTGTATATATATAAAGGGTGTCCCGAAATCCAGGCAAGAAGTGATTTTGATAGAAAAGACAGGTTTATAAATAAAAATTGCACAGTCGTGGAAAAAAAAGTAAACACCCCCTACTAACTCCTCAACAAATTATCGTAGAAGAAAGTTACTAGTACCATACGATTTGTAATAAAGTCTACTTTTAAATGATGTATATAAAATTTACTTAGGGGGCCATCTACATATTAAAACAAACCCAAACTTCATTCTGTTCAATGGCATTACCCAATTTTAACAAGATATTTCAAATCTTTGGTTCAAACTATACCTAGACACCAAATTTCAAGTCTTTTGTATGATAAGTTGTTGAATTATAAACATTCAAAATTTAGTGCTTCTAATGTTAAATTACAATTTCATATTTTTATTAACTAGGAGGGCTCCGCCCCCTGCTTGCTACGCTCACCAACCCCCCTCGTAATCGCTTCGCGATTCCATTCGGTATCGCGAAGCAAACCCTATTTTCTTGCCAATCCCAAAAGAAATTGTTTTGCGTTTCCGTTCTAAATCGCTTCGCGATTCCTGATCTTCTGTACATTAAATTTTTGGCCCTCCCTTGGCTGTGTTATAGCGTCAGAAAGCTCTGACCAATCAAATGCGTTTCACAGTATCTACGCTGATTTTCATTGGTCCATGTCCAAAGCGTTACTTTTTTTTAATGTATAGAAGGATATTTCCTGAAATTATACTCCCAATGTGCTACTTTTTTTCTGTAGCAATAATACTAAAATACCCAAACGTTGAATTTGCAATATTTATAATTTTAGGATATCAGTTATGAAATTAATATATGAAACAATTATGAATTGCAACAAACAGTTTTTTTATATAGACTAGGGGGCTCTACCCCCTACGAGCTACGCTCGCCAACCCCCCGTCCAGGCACACCAAAATCCAAAAAGCATACTAATTTGATCGGCTTTAAAAATATTGAATTAAAATTTTAAAAAGGACCAAATCTGCTGCTGTTAAGAGATACAATGGCTGTTTTCGTATTTAATTAAAAAATTAGTTAAACATTTGAAAATATGCTAATGTAAAATGTATTAAGTACACAGTGTCATTGTCTCCCGTTATTTTTTAACAGCGCTATAAGATAGTTCTTTTAAGTAATTCATTTTAAATGTATCGTTTTAAATCTGACGTAATTTACACCAAAGTTTTATTTTTCTTATTAATATTCAGGTGAAAATACTTTTGTTGTTAGAAGGAAATATTATTTGCGCTGTCTTCGAATTCACGATAATAGTTGAAAAGATTATCTCAAAATATCTCGCGCAAATATATTTTTTAATTTAAATTGTTTTGACATATTTTCTGGCCATTTTAAATATGACGCAATTTCCTCAATTTACAAATTTTAACGCATAATAATTTTTTTTATTTTAACACTTTGTTTCTCTTTTAAAATTCAAGTGTAAATATGATTCTTATGATGTAATTTTCCTGCTTTTAACATGTAATCATTTAATTCTAATTTTAAAGTTTTTTTTCTGTTTATAATAGCCACGTGTAAATAAATTTTTAATTTGAAGTAAACATTATTGTTTGCGTTGTTTATACAATTGGCAACAGTTTAAATTAATAACATTTTCTAAAATACATAAAAATATCTCTCGAAATGCTGAAAATTTGAATTTAAAATAGAAATAAAACCTCAAAAATGAGTCAAATAAAACAAAATAAATACAATCTGCACACCGGTAACTTATAACGTATAAAATGATCTAAAAATGATTAAATTCTTACTTTCGGGGATGCGGGGCGGTGGCCCCAGGCTTCTCGGTAAACCGTCAGAAGTAGTAGTAGTAGTGTATAGTTTTTGCTCCAATAAAACTTTTTTAATGGAACGATTTTGTCCAACTTTAGCATTAAATATCTCTTAAAATAATTCTTTGATTTGAAAATTGTTTGCATCAGTGCATTTATCAAACATTTCTCAATAATACCACCGATTTTCATATTTTTGTATGCAACAGTTTTTTTTTAAATATTAACGAGGAAAGGCCATGCTTAAGCATTCAAATTGGATGCCGATCTACCGGGAATATCTACGCAGATTTTCATTGGTCCATTTCCAAATCAAAACTTTTTTTTATCTATAGAAGGATTTAGATTTATTAAGTCCTGTTTTATGGAAATCCAAAATTTCACATTTTTCTTCCAAGTAGTTTTCAAATTATGCTTAAAAAACGGCAAAATGACGGTTTAACCCCTTGTGGACGAGCGACCCGTATACAGGTCGCATGAAGCGCTCAGTATCCTTGTTTTTCATCACCAGTAAAATTTTACTGTAAAATTTGAATTATTTAATCAGCGCCTTTTCTCGATTCAAGATGACACAAATTTCTGTTTTTAAAAAACGGTGATAAAAGATTAAAAATTTCGTAAAAGGCTCCCGTCCCGAAGGGGTTAAGCGGCCATCTATGATAGAAGTTGCTAGATATTTTGAAATTTTTTATGCTATCCTGTAATCTAGCAGCCTTCATTGACTGCTTGAGTGCTAGTTAAGATGCCGTGATCAAGAAGGGGGCTCTCTCGGTCAACAATCGAGTACCGAACTTCAGTTTAGATGTAGCCCCTAAAATACACTCGTTTTAAAATAATTAATTTCTCGGAAACTTATCGTACGAATTGCATAAAAATTTGTTTTTAGGCTAATTGAAAGGTGTAGAGTTCATTTATGCTATCAAAATTGTGTACTGCTATTGAGAAAAAAAAATTGTTTCCTTTTTATATGTAGATGCCTCCCTAAAATTTTTTATATACATCATTTAAAATTATACTTTATCAATGGTATGGTACTGGTAAGTTTCTTCTACGATAATTTTTTGCAGAGTTACTAAGGGGTGTTTACTTTTTTCCCCCACGGCTGTACATTTTCTATTGATTCATAAAGTATGCAGTATAGGGCTTTATATGGAACAGCATATCGGGTAAATGGCTTTCATTATTTTTCTGAGAACTCAAAATTCACGCAAAATTTGAATTTTGCGCCATTTATTTTTGTGCCTGAGCTGCAAGATATGGATATGGACGACATGTGGTTTCAACAAGACACTTCTACATGCTATGCAGCCAGAGAAAGAATGCAATTACTTCATGAATCATTTCTTGGACGTGTAATTTCCTATTTTGGAGATCACAATTGACCGCCCAGATCATACAATTTAACGCCGTCGAACATTTTTCTTTGGTTTTTTTTTTAAGTCAAGTCTTATGCAAAGAAGCCCACGACCCAAACCTGTATTAAGCGTACAATGTCGATGTTGGAATTTCGCGCAAATTGACATAGTTACGCCATCTTGTGGACGGGGTTGATAATGCAAACACGCCGGTTTTTAGTATGACGTCATACATGACAGAGCATCTACTATCTGGGAATCTCTTGCGCATACTTTCTGAATCTTTATTCACCTTTCGCAGACGAGTCTTGTTAACCAGATTTATTGCAAAATATTTTTGATACCGTTTGTTTTGATGAAATTCTGTACATAAAAAATAGTCACAATATTATTTTAATTTCGAGAGAAAAATACTAATGCTACGAAAACATTACTGCCTTTTGCCCTGAAACTAAAATGACATTCAACTACTTTTTAAATACACATAATTTTACCAAAACAAGCTGTAACAAAAATATTTTCCTATAAATCTGGTAAACAAGATTCATCTTCTGTGAATTTTCAACAGATATTCTCTAAATGACTTTGTCTGTTTTAAAAAAATCTAATCTGGGGATTTTAGGAAAATTATTGAAGCTATTTATAAAAAGTGGGGAAGGATTGTACTTTGTGCCGATACATTAAGAAAGAGATACAACGTATAAAGACACAAATAAAGTATGTTTAAAAAGCATACAGTTGTTTCAAAACCTCTAAGGTTTCATCATCAGTGCTTAAAATAAAAAGTAAAATTAAAACACTGTGTAAAAAAAGGGGGAGGGACAGACAGTCAGAAGGGCGTACCTTTCAGCTCTACTGCCAACGGTGAAATGCGACACACGGCTGACAAACAGCTACGGAGTCAATCTCACGCGCATACACAGAGAGACCAATCAAAATCACCCAATTGCTCCGGAAGAGTTCAAACTTTGAGAAGAAAAAGGGGGGAAGGGAGTGAACAGAACGAATTATAGAAAATTAAACCCTATCTTTGAAAAATTGGGCGTACTGGATAAATCGTTAACTAAACCGTTTGAATTTTTCCAAATGTATTAAACTTCCCAGAAATCAAGATCGTAAATTGATGAACATTTTTGTATTACGGAGGCTTCGGAAAATTTAAAATTATGGTTGTTGGACCAGCAGTGGTTGGCAATAGCGGAACGTTTGATATCACAATTTTTAACACAAGTTTTATGCTCCCCCAAACGGATCTTGAAGGCTCGCTTCGTTTGACCAATGTACATTTTGTTGCATTCGCAAGATATCCTGTAAATACCCCAATTTGAAAAACTGTCAATTGGATGTTTCAGATTTGTGAATTGAATTTTGTTAAAAGGAGTATAAACTACCTTAAAGTCAAATGTTAACAAGATTTTAAAAATTTGATGGCTTATTTTCGGAAAATATGGAAGTATAATTAAATTTTCATTACCGACAGAGAGTACACCCTGGATTGAGTACATTTACTTAGTTTATTATGAATGGAATCGACGATTTCAGCTGTAAAACCTCGATCAATAGCAATGGATTTAATGTAATTAATTCTGTTTTTAGTAAACTGTCGGAAGAACAAATATTTAAAGCCCTGTAGACATAACTGTTAAAGGCAGCCAACTTTTAATTAGGTGGATGGGATGAAAAGCGATGTGGGGGAAAGGATACTGCGAATGGCTTACGGTAAACAGTAGTGTGAAGCAAGTTATTTTCGCGGAAAACCATAACATCAAGGAAGTGAAAACGACTGTTATTTTTGAGTTCGAATGCGAACTGAATATGTTCATCTATAGAATTCATAATATCGAGAATATTAGTAAGATTAAGATCATCAGAGTTCAATAATGTAAAGCAGTCGTCGACATAGCGGATGTAAAATGGAAAGGATAATTTCTCGAAAAGGTTTGATTCGTAATAGTGCATGTAAATATCACTGAGGATGGAGCTGAGGGGGGAGCCCATGGACAAACCATCAGTCATGCAATAAAAATTACCATTAAAAATGAATGTGTTTTGCGATATCCCCAGCTTTTTACGCAGTGTTTTAATTTTACTTTTTATTTTAAGCACTGATGATGAAACCTTGGAGGTTTTGAAACATCTGTATGCTTTTTAAACATACTTTATTTGTGTCTTTATATGCTGTTTCTCTTTCTTAATATTGAAGCTATTGCCTAAAATCACAAACTCTTTAAACAAACAAATGTGCAATACTTGCTCTTTTAATAGTCCAACATTTAATGCATGCATTTTAAATTAAAGTGATTCCAGAGTTTTGAAATATTTGTAAGCTAAATAACATGAGTGCAATACGATCAAGAGAATAATGGAAACTTATCGTCTGCGCCCGATAAACGAAAAAAAGAACTTCAAACTAAATATTTTACTTATAATTAAATTTTATACATGTTCTAAACATTCACAAATGTTGCATTCTCATCGGGAATACAACCGTGTATATCATTTTTGTATAACTTTAGCACGTTAAGAAATGAGTAAAAAAATGAGACTACAAAATTCTATCTTTACATATTAACTACTTACTAATTTTTGCGCGTCATTTTTCATTACATCAAAAGAAATAATTAAAATCGAGCGTATTTAAATTAGCAACATTTGATAATATATATTAAATAATATTTTATCTTTTTTTATAAATTAAAATAAAAACACGTAACTAACGTGTTCTACTCTTTGGAAAAGGACAGAGACGAATTCTTCAGTAAAAGAATTTTCTTACAATTTCGAAAACTACAACTATTCGATGGCCAACATTTTGCCATTTTAGCAAATAATTTTAGTTCCAAAATGAACTGTTTTTATTTAAATAATTAACTATAATAAATAAATTAAATAATCACGAAAAAAATTAATAAAATATTCTATACTGTCAGAATATAAATACAGCAAATAAATGAAAACATGACGTTTGCACTTGCGCAGTTATTTCGTAGATGTACAATTATTAGATTATCCATAAAGAAGAAACAGGTATGTTCCAGTAGTTTAACCCCTTAAGTTACGTGGTGTATGACCTCGATTGATGTGACTTCGCCTTTAATCTTACGGTATCTCTCCGATTTATGATAAGACCCTTACTTTATATCAGGCTTTGCCCATAACCCTCCACGCTTTGAAGGAGGGAAATGAGCACTGTACCAACGAAATTTAGCTACATTAATGCAAAACGGTCATGTAAATTTTCAACAAGAGTGCGCACGTGCCAGCAAAGCAGTCGTGGATACCATTTACCCAATATGCTATTCAGTGCATAGCCCTATACTTCATACTTTATGAATCAATAAAAAAATTACAATTTTAATTATCAAAATTACTTCTCCGTGAATTTTGGGACGGCCTTTATAAATGAGCATTTTCTTCTTGGTACCATATGTTTAAAATAATCAAATGCGAAAGATAACTCTGTTTTAAAAACAAAGTAATATCTAATTATTAAATATTAAAAATCATTATTATTTCAATTATTAAATATTAAGAATATTAAGAATAATTAAGAATATTAAACAGTAAAAATTTATGCCTCATATCTTCATTATTAGAATCGTTGCATTTTATTTTTATTAGATGATAAACAACCTCAAATCATCTTCGTATATTAAAAAAAAAAAATAAGAAAAGGAAAGGAAAAAAAGAAATAAGTGTGACATGTCACCTCGTTCCATTTGTCTCTTCATGTGTATTTTATCATTCAGTCCACTTTTATATTTCCGTTTAAATGTTTCATATTTTCATAGTTTAAGATTTTCTTATGCCTTGAAGACAAAATGAAAGAAAAATATCATTTCTTGATAGAAACGACTACCATTGTTGATTCGATAGAAAGAGGATAATACTGTTTTTGAAGTTTCAAAGAAAATATTCGTTTTAAAGCAAGTTAGTTGTAAACCTACCTAAATCTTTTGGATTTGGATAATGCAGTAACTTTTTTCGTCTTTTTTTTAGAATAAAAAGTTTGTTATGTATATGGGTATGCATTTTTTTCTAAACTCTGAAACATCAGACAGCTTTCATTTATGTTTACCCTTAAATGCTTGGTGTTGCATTTTGGCAACATACCCAATTTAGGCTCTGAAATACTATTAGAATAATATTGAAGCTATAATGCCTAATGTTGCCAATAAAAGACATTCTGAAAATATTATTAAATCGATTTTCAACATGTAGATGACAACACTTGTGCTGTTTAAGAATAAAGATAGATTTATTTTTTCAATTGTTGCTACTTGGTCTTTTTGTTTTGTTTGGAAGCTTGTTAAATACCCTATTTTGACCTGCGGTGAGCAAGTAAAATTTATTTCTTATTATAGTTCCTAAAATTTTTTTGTGTTTAATGTTATAGAATTTTATTAAGGGAAATTATTTTTTCAATTAAACACCAGTA
The DNA here is from genome assembly GCA_963932465.1 of Maratus speciosus. Lineage (NCBI taxonomy): Eukaryota > Metazoa > Arthropoda > Arachnida > Araneae > Salticidae > Maratus > Maratus speciosus. Next base: position 240,205,712 of record OZ010790.1, read on the forward strand.
TTTCCGATTAGTAACAAACAGTTTTTTAGCCGTAAGCTATAGTTAAAACAAAATATGATTTTTTAAAGTATTTTTCCCATGATTTATTTAAAAAATGAAAGCCGAAAAACAATATTACAATGATTTTTGGAAAATCAGGTATTTAAGGGTTAAGAAATGTATTCCATATTTCGTTACACCATTTAAAAAAAGTATTGTAGTATTATACATACTTACTTTTCAATCGTTTATTTTAAAGGTTAATTTTTTTGGTTTGCTTTTAACATTCTCAATGAAATCATAATTTTAAACATATGTTTTTTAAACTTTGTAATGTATGTAGAAGTGTATATGTGTAACCCCTTCGCTATTATTTATTTTTGTTTAAAAATGGAGAAGCTGATATACAATGGAAAATAAGTTAAAATTATGTTTTAAAGAAGTTTTAGAAGTAAATATTTGTGAATTACTTTCTTCAGGAGAAACTACTGAAGTCATTTCAATATACAGGGTGACTGCAAAAGTTCGTGCCCGATGTATCGAGTTTAGAAGTGTAATCATGTTGTTTAAAATGGTAAAATGCAATCGAATTGTCAACATTTAATTCATCAGCAATATCTTCTCTAGTAATTCGTGGATTATTATTCACTAAATCATGGATTACGTCATTATCAATTCCAGACTGTCGACCAGAGCGAATTGTCTCATTTAGATTGAAATCACCAATTCGAAATCGATAAAACCACTTTTTAACTGTCCTAAGAGCGGCAGCATTATCCAAATAAACGTCTTGAATATTTTTTGTAGCACGTCCAACACTCACTCCTTTTTTGAACTCATATAACATAACATTACGAAAATGCAACTTTTCATTTTCCATTTTGAATATTAGCATTGCACACAAATTAATTTGAAAAAAAATAACGTTATGTTTACTTACGACACATGAAAATAACTGTCGGTTAATAATATGGTTATAAGAGAAACATCCACAGAGTCAAAATTGCAAGTTTCTATCTGTGAAATGGGGCACGAACTTTTGCAATCACACAATATATTTTTTCACGGAGTTTTAGCTGTAGATATGCTACAAATTTATCGATTAGCAAGAAATATGAATAAACAATCCAATAGCGGTTATGCAAACAAAACATTCTAGACTTTTTAGTTCACAGGCTATCAAAGCCTGAGAGCTAATATGCCCGCCGGTTCTGTATGTATGTATGTATGTACGTACGTAACGTGATAACTCTTGATAGAAATATCCGAATTGCTTGAAATTGTTTCTAAATTCATTCTGATAAGGCGCTTCCCTGATTAGTTTTGGGGGTTCATTGGTTAAGTATAAAGGGGGGAACGTGGGGCTAATCCGCCTTAATTTAGATAAATGAGTTTGTCTTGCGGAATTTTCAGATTTTCTTCTAATTTGGTATATCGGTAACTCTGATAAGGTGCTTCCCTGATTAGTTTTGAAATTTCATTGTTAAGTCTAAAGGAGAGAACGGGGTTAATACTCCCCGTGAATTTAGATAAATGTGTTTTTCTATCCAATTTGCTGAAAATTTAGAATACCGATTTATTCTGATAAGGCGCTTCCTTGATTAGATTTGGAAGTTCATTGGTTAAATATAAAGGAATCAACTGGGGGTTAATACTCTCCTTAATTTAGATAAATGTGTTTCTCTATCCCATTTCCTTCAAATTTGGTAGACCTGTTTATTTCGATAAAGCGCTTTCCTATGAAAAATGAGTATAATATACAATTGGTGTTAATTAGCCTGTGAGCTCACTGCAATCAATTTAACTGGCCACTTTTCCTTTTTATTTATCGTTATGAACGTTACTAAAAAGCAACTGATATTCAATAAAAACAAAAAGATCGATTTATTTCTAATTATAATACCCAAAATAAAATGTATTGAAATCGCTTCAGTATTCCAGACAAAATCGTATCAGTAGTTTTACATTACTACTTTGCAACTGTTGTTGAAACTGTAATTGAATAATGCTCGTAAGAATGTCCAAATGCATTATGTATAACAATAGTACTCTTTGATTTTTCAGAAAAACAGAGGCTGACTTTAAGTTAAAGTAATAAAAAGAAACGATTATTTTTGTAATATTTTATAAATTTTATAAAAGAAAAAAATTCTTAAAAGTTAACTAGTTCCCTGAGTCATTCTTGAAGGAGCAATCCCGCCATCTATTGCATAAAAAAAACCTACTAAAACTGACCTATCCAATAATACAACATGTTACATTTTTATACAAATGGTTAATTTGTAATGAATTATTATAATAAAATAAGATTTTTGGCTCAAACGTTATATATAAGTATTGGTGATACAGTGCGTGTGAAAGATTGAGCACAAGATAAAATTTTATTATTGATTGAAAGTGCAGGGACACGCAAAAGATGGAAGATTCTAAAAATTTTATTTCATAATTTGGCAGTCAGCTATTTATAGCAACTTATATAAAAAGTCTAGTGAAGTATCGCGCAAATTCTGAAAGATAGGGGCAATATAGTGAAATGTTTTCGAAAAGTATATTTATTATAAGGCATTTTCAACAAACTTTCAGGCAGTATCACTCTATCTTTCTGAATTTTCACAATATTTGAATAGACGTTTTTTAAATGTTGCCCTGATCTGACTAGTAAATAATGAAATAAAACTTTGGAATTTTCCACGCATGCGCAGTTAAAATTATTTCATACAAATTCCCATATCTCATCAAATATTCAATATATTTATTTTCAATTGCAGCATACTGTGTCTACGGTTGTTTGTGGCGTTTTCGGAAAGTTGTGTTAAATTTGGTTGAAAACTCTGTATGCTATAAGCAAAAAAACTTTTGCATTTTTCTCATGCATGTTAACATCTTCACGAATATGAGTGGTATGCTTACTCAAAGGCACACAAAGTAGACCAGGACCATATAGTCATTTAATACAGTGAGAGATCGTTTGCAACATCTCTTACATAAGCGATAGCAAATATTATTTTATTATTCAATTTATTATTACCCCACAAATTCTACTCCCGACTAAATCTTTTCTGATAAATATGAAGTCAAGCATATTGCTAACATCCTAGAAACATAAGAATAATTCGTCAAGAATTTTAATATGCATTCGACAAAGCGCGTAAATCCGAAAGCGTTCGGTCACTTACCTTTTTAATATTTGGACATGAGTGTAGATCCTCTACTTCTTACACCTTACAATTTTCTGAATTAAAAGCATGTAAACGTATGAGAAAATGGTGCCAATTTTCTTCAGAATAACCAGTACCTCTTGACCATCAGTTTAACAATCGCGCTTTAACCCTCCGACTGTCTTGGAAAAGGGCAAAACTGTAATGTTTTTTTCTCTGCATTTTGTTTTAAATGCTAAAAAAAGGGATTCTTTGAACATTTTATAAAAAAACATAATAACGAATATGAAAGCAATCCTTGGAAGTATTAATCATTGTTCAATGTATTAAAAATAGATTAAATCAATAGAATTATATTACTTTAAATATTGATTGTATTGCAGTGAAACTAGGAGCTTAGTGAACGTATTAACACGGGCTTGTCAGTGAGGGGGTTAAACGGATTCCAATTATAAAAATAGACGAAAGCGTAAATTTATATATATTTTTTTCTTTTTTAGAATAAAAAAATATGCGAAATACGCAATTTCGAAGAATTTTGGAATTTTTTATGCTCTTAGTATATACATTTACATCCATTTCTAGAAAATATAGCCAAAATATGTAAATGCATATGTACATAATACGACCTCAACTAATCACTGATGACATTAAGTATGATATAAAAAACTGTTGGAACCAGAGAGAAAAGTAAAGCTCGATCTAAAAAAGTTACAGTAAAAAATTGGCAAATAGTTTCAGTCTAAAAAAGTAAGTAGTGCGTAGAAAAGCAATGCAACCAGATTATCTGTAAAGCTCATGAAATTACCCAAATTTTTGTTGATAGCTGAAAATGTGGACTGAGCTTTAAAATCAATCAGGGGAATAAATTTCGTTTTTAACACATTCTGAATTCCAAACATTCATAACCAGTTAAAAATGTCGGTTCATAAGAATAGGTTAGAGGCTGATTTGGTAATGAACGAGAACCTGAGAGGTCAATTCAGTACGAAGTATGAACCAAATTCCATTCCAGGGGTCATTGATAAGCCTGGAAGATCAAAGCCCAAAGTAACCCCAAAACCCTAAGCATATACTATTAAACCATATGTTAACTACTTGTCTGGCTTAAGTCCGTTGACATAAGGTTCCCTTTTCACAGTAATTACATGAAATAAAAATTATTACGCTAGATGTGTTATGTCCAGAAATGTTAATAACAACAATTCCTCAACAACTTGACTATATTAATGTTATACTTAAAATATTTATTCGCGGTTTACATTCTTTTAACTTTGTGGTCTTTAGCTTGACTTGATGCAATCATATCCACAATTCTGGACCTGACAGAATTTTTTTGTACATAACTACATATTCTTTTTACTATACCCCGTACTCATTTTGAGTGGATATGATTCATGAATATAAGGCACCAGTAAAGCTCAGTCCACATTTTCAGCTATCAACAAAAATTTGGGTAATTTCATGAGCTTTACAGATAATCTGGTTGCATTGCTTTTCTACGCACTACTTACTTATTTAGACTGAAACTATTTGCCAATTTTTTACTTTAACTTTTTTAGATCGAGCTTTACTTTTCTCTCTGGTTCCAACAGTTTTTTATATCATTTCACACCTTTTTCAGATCATTTCACCTTTCAGGAACTTAATCAACCAACTTCAACTAACCAACCAATGACCTCAATCAACCGGTCCAACCAATTACCCTAATCAAAAACTAACAGAAACATTAGTTCACCAGTGTATTTCAAGAGCTCTAATGACCCCATACTTATTGCTAACCCCCGTATTGGGATATTGACCTATACTTTAATCAGGACTGTCCGCCAGACTAGTCCTTAGACTAAGTTTTTTACAGTGTAATCTCTTGAATTTTTCTGCTACGTACCTACGCTTCTCTGGTTTAACCCTTTTAGGGGCAAGGCACTTCCATTAATAAAATACTGAAATGAATGACTGACACCAGAATTCACAAATAAATTTATTTGAAAATAAGTAAAAGCTTTTATTTACGTACTTAATAAAACGAAAATTTTCAAACTAAATTTCTGGTGTCAATGTTTCATTTAGGGATTAAAATTAGGTGGACCAAAAATGAACCACTGCCCTTGAAGGGGTTAAGGGACTTTGCAGTATCCTAGGTCAACCCCTCAAACACACAAAAAGCTAGGGAAAGAAACAGTTATAACAAATGAATTAAAACTGCAAAAGACATTAATACAAAATCCCTCCCACGTGCTTGTGTTGTTTGGGCTTTCTTGGACGTTTAAATTTGAGCGATAAATGGTTTCATATTGCAAACCTTTTTAACGGCATACTGCAACTCCATCTATCTCTTTCCTGCATGATTTAAATTGCATGAGATCGTAGGTTTTTTTGTTGTTGTTGGAAGAGTAAATCTAGTTTTATTATACATTTCGACAAAACTATACCATAAATTTGATTGAATACTGAATTTCAAGTAATAAGCAATATTTTAATCTAGGCTAAAAGTTTGTTAAATTAAAATAAACATTTCCAAAATTCATTTATAAAAAGCATTGCGTTCTTTTAAGATTTGACTTTTTATTTAGAAACTGCTGATAACACATGGAAACATTTTGACGAAATTTGATAAAAATGACGTCATTTGGCAAATCTAGAAGAAACATTTCAGATTTGAGAATTAAAATAAATATTTATCAAATGACATTTTTCTTGTTTAGTCATTCTGCCTAATAGTGGCTTTGTGAAAAATTTTAAGCGCGTCATTTTTAAGAAAAAGTTGTTTTTTGTTTAAATTTACTTGCTCTAAATATAAGTCAATAATTCTATCGATGCATGCAAAAAACTTAAATTTGATTTTGTCCAGCCACCTTGGTTAAATATTAGTAATTAAAAAAATATATGATCTAATATTTGGAATATTTCTAGATGACAGTTTGTAAGCAGACGATTTTTTCTAGTTTAGATTAAGTTGCATAGTGAAGACGATTGTGTAAAATTATGTTTTATTTCTAAGTTTTTATTTCTTAGCCCTTCTTTGTATTTGATACTATAAAAATTTCAAAGGGTAAAAATGAACGAAAGCAAGATAGAACATGTCGAAAATGTAAAGTTGTAGAACGGATAATTAATTTAAAAATACACTAAATATCTTTATTTTTCATTTAATTATGTTTCTCCCGTAATTTCCAATTTTATCTATTGCATCTTTATTTCACGAAAAAATGGCTAGCTTTCTCTTTTTTTTCTATTTTGATTTTGGTTATAGTTTTTTAGAAATTTTAACACTAATTTTAAAAGCGCTTAAGACTCCTAATACGTCAAATGATGTGCAGTTTTCAAACAAATTATATTTGGAAGTACACATTCCCTGGTATTCGACGGTGTAAAGTTTGAAATTTTTGCGATTACATAGATGTTAAATTTTTGTTTTATTTATATTATTTCATTGTTCCTTTTATAAGTTTGTTACGGAATATGGAATATTAGCTGGAGATATTTTTATTATTGAAACTATTTATATTGCTTTAAGTGATAATGGATCATTATTCTGTTTAGAATGACGTCGATTTATGATGTAAAAATATATCAGGAGAATCTGAATTTTTATTGACTTATAAAAACAAAGTACGCGTATTATCCTTTTTTTTATTGAGCTATTTTTAGGGTGTGGCAACACAAAAGAAAAGATTTAATTAGAAAATTAAAAAGGAGAGATTTCTATATTGTTAAATTATGGAAGATATAGTGCTATGTAAAGTTTAAATGGTTGCCATTCCATTAATATTGGATATTTTTTTACCCGACCGTCGAAAGGCACATCGCTAAATTCAGAGCTTTCCAACAAGCTATTACTCATCACTGAATGTTTCCTGGTTTGGACTTTAATTGAATTGTTGCATTTTCATCATGTTTCAAAACGTAAAAGATGCGGCTGAGCTCTACTATACAGCACGATCGTGCTGTATGATAATTCACGGTTAAACTGCTAGCAATATATAAACGTTATTCGAACGTAATAGGTACAGTAAGAACTAGAGTACTACATAACACAAGACTGCGATGGTTGTGGTTTTTAACTTTTAATAATTTATTTTTATGTATTTTTTAGAGCAAAATCCGAAAATGACCTTCATTTTTAACCATCACATCAGGATTTTTTGCAAATCGAAAATTGCAAAGCTAAAAAGTAAAAAAAGAAAATAATTTGAAAACCTGATATTTTAAGATGGGTGTGATAGTTGTGCTTTCTAAGCTTTTGTTAAATGATTTTTTTGTGTTTTTTAGCGCTGAATCAGTAAATTACCTGCATTTTTTAACCATAACGTCAGGATTTTTCTCAAATCGTTCAGTTCAAAGTTAAGAATTATATATAAAATAACGAAAATCTAATACCATAAAAAATAGATGTAAAACTTTTTTACAGAATAATTTATTCAATTTTTTTGGCTTTTACTGGCGATATTTACAGATAAACAGTTTAGGGGTCTGATGAGGTGTGTGTAGGGGGGTTCATTGACCCTATGTAGTATTCCACTTTAGAGGCGGTTGGGGAACCCACATTGGATTTAACTGGCCTTTGCGAAATTGTACACGTGATTCTATAAAATGGCAAACTACTGTTGGATGTTACACAGATACGAACCCCATAGAGAGCATAAAAAGAACAACGCGAGGTCAAAGTAAATTCCACACATGTAATAAAATTGTAAGGACTTCAAATACATATTTTTTTTTACATGTTTGGCGGTAAAAATGCATATTATAAGCCAAAAATGAATAAACTACGACTTGCCTCTGAGCGATTAGTCTAAGCGATATTGCTGAGAACATACATTTAATAATAACATGTGGAAGCAAAGAAAGTGAGATGTTATCGTTAATTGTCCATATACTGCGATAAAGTGAAATGATGAAAATAAACGAATCGTAGAATTACAAAATCTTATATATAAATTCGTATACACTGTTTAAAAAAATGGGAAAGCAAACCATGCAAGACAGCCATGCATGGATATAAAATTGAAAGTACGCAATATATTAAAAGTAAAATAGAAAATGAAACACTAAATTATCTTATATTGGAATTGTAACTGTACAAAATGATGTCAAGAGCATAATCAGACACTCCGCACCAATTTGAGTAACTTTAAATGACAAATATATGAAGTTTTAAAAGAATGGACTATAATTTATATGGTGTGTACTCCCCCCGGAAAAGTTAATATTGTACAATATCTGTTTCCCACGGATGCAATGACGTTGTCGATAAGAATTAAGTAATTCTCTCTTCAAAATCTGATGTAGTATCAAAGTACCGAACACATCAACAATGGCATGCAATGCATCGTTAGAGTCTGTTTTAGATATGCTCGATCGGATTTAAATGATGAGTGCATGCTGGCCACTACATACGATGTATTGTTTTGTTTTCAAACATATTCTACACAAGTTGAGCTGTATTTAGCATGTATTAAATAAAAGAAATCGGCAAGTGCTGCAGCATAAATATGACACAAGATCTGAATATATCGTCTGCATAAACTTTGAGCTGTCAAAGTGTCATCTGAAGTAATTTACAAATCCATACATATTTTTTCAGCAAACCATGCGTGCTAAAATACGCCAATAAGAACCCAATTATGAAATTTCACCAGAATAAAATAATATATAATAAAAATCTACTAATGACAATTGAGAATATGACCTTATGATAAAATGTCTGGAAAAATGAATCAGAAAAAAAATTCATATCACATTTAAAACGGTACTTCCCTTTGTTAGTGGCCTTGGCGAGAGAGAGAAAAGCCTACAGAAGGAACACTTTAACAAGTACTTTCGGGCAACCTACTCACTGTTCCATACATGCCTTTATTCAATATTTACACAATTTATTTAATGCTAGGTGGGTATCTATCAGTTTTGTTGCATTTAAATTACATGTTTTGTGGAGGAAATGCAGCATTATGAAATATTTAAAGTTTCTATACCTAATAATTCCAAATTAATGGTAATTGAGAACGCTTTCCGTTCATTTCATCTTTTTAAATTTTAATTTTTTTAGAAACCATTCATAGAGACAATTTTATATTTTAAAACTTACCCGAAGTAAAATTGCAAGGTTTTGGCCTCAGTAGTAACGCAGAAATAGAAAATTTTCGAACGTTTTTTGTTTCTGCAGTGTTTTATATAGTGACATTGTTAGAACTTGTTCTATTCCGAGAATTTACGTCATGATAAATACAGCCATGTCAATTTTCATGTTTATATTCCTAACAATTCCATGTACTTTGTTACTTAGATTATCTTTAGATCTTTTTTCGCTTTGTCTAGTCTCTCGATTTTTTTAGAATTCGCCCTACAACGAGCATTTACATCTTATAGATTACTGTCATGCCAAAGGTCTAGTTTCTAACCCCAACAGTATCTCAGAAATTTCAGTATTCCAAATAAATCATAATTTAGAACCTTTCTAGAAATTTTTACGTTTATCTGTCAAATTGAATTTTCGAACTTTTTAGAGAGCGTTCATAACGAGTATTTACATCTTAAAAGTAACCACCACACCGAATTTAAAGTTTCTAACCCAATAAATATCACAGAAATCGCAATTTTAGAACTTTTTTGATCCTGCAGCGATGTAGGTTGTTGCACTGACATAAAATATAGTCTTTTTTTCGGAGCAGAGATGGTCACCAACATATTTTTAAGTTGGCTATGTAGTTTCAGTGATAACACCTCACAATCGCACAAACATTAATAATATTATACAATTTATAATATTATAACGCTTTATAATTTTAGCATAGATGTACAGATACAGAAGCCATTTATCTGTTAAAAACTTAAGTTTCCGGCGTTGCCCAGAATTTGAAGACTATTTGTTTTGAAAAATCAATTTCAAAATTTAACATACAACATAAAACAAACATTAAAAAAAGCAGTCGAAGCGTTCTACACATGAATCAAACGAAAACACAATATAAAAATGTATAAGTGTATATAACAGACGCAAAAGAATACAGCTATAAATGAACTTATTTCAATTTATCATTGAAGCAATAATGTTAAAATAGGCCAATATTTTCATAATCGAGTTTTTATCATGCTTCAATACGTTTTTTCCCACTCATATGACGTTATACTATATTCACCACGTCCTTTATATTTCCAATATGACGTAATGTTTTACTTTTTCAAGTGGAAACCTTGAAATAGAAAAAGCTATGAAGTTTTGTACACATGAATCAAACGGAAAAACAATATAAAAATGTATAAATGTATATAACAGACGCAAAAGAATATAGATATAAATTAACTCATTTCAATTTATCATTGGAGCAATAATGTTAAAATAGGCCAATATTTCCATAATCGAGTTTTTATCATGCTCCAGTACGTTTTTTCACACTCATATGACGTTATACTATATTCACCACGTCCTTTATTTTTCCAATATGACGTAATGTTTTCCTTTTTCACGTGGAAACCTTGAAATAGAAAAGTTATGAAGTTATATTAACTTTCATTTAAATTCGTCAAACTATTTATTTCATTTTCATTTTTCACGTAAATATCTTGCAATAGAAAAGTTATGACGTAATATCACCTTTTTTAAAATTCGGCAAACTATTTGTTTCATTTTCATTTTTCACGTGGAAATCTTGCAGTAGAAAATTAATTGTTGTAATAAGAATTTCATTGTGTATTTTAATTGTTCGCAACTGCTAAAACGAAAAATGTTTAAATTTGATAAGAAATTGCTGTTAAATTGGAGGTTTTTAATTAATTAAAAATTAAATATAAATTATTTCGATTCCGGATCACTTTAGTTGCCTCGGTCGTGTTTTAATACACATGTACGTATCTTTTCACAATTTTGGCTTCCAAACTGTGGATTTGTATAGAATTACAAACAGACAGATAGACAGCTACTGAATACATAAGAATCAACTATCAACAGCTGAAAAACACAACCTTCACATATACAGTATCGTATCAAAATTTCGTTATTCTTTTACTTTTTAACTTTGAAATTAACGAATTCCCAAAAATCCTGACGAGATGTTTAAAAATGAAGGTTATTATCGGATTCTGCGCTACAAAATATATCAGAATCAATTAATAAAAGTTAAAAAACATGACACTATCCAAATATTACAGGCTTGTGCAATTTTACTCGGGCTTAGTCAAAAGAATAAGGCAATGTCATATTTTTACAAGGTCTTTAAAAATAATACTTAAATACAAATGTACGAAGTAATTGGGACCGACCCTCTTTCGGAAAATCGAAATTTTCGGATAATCGAGAATGCTTCAATTTTAAGATTAAGGAGAAATAGGTGCAATATTTATTATTATGGCAAAAAGTGCTTAATAAAATAAAGCAATAGCAAAATAGAAACAAGAATAAATTACCTGAATTTTAATTTTGAGATTAAGTACGTTCACATATATCACAAGGAAAAAAATGTTTTGTTTGTCGCAGTTTCGATTGTCTTTGCTTTAAAGCTCTATCACGGAGATTGAAATATGATTAGTTCATCAGTATCGCAGTCTTTCTGTTGCTCCAGCCATGCCAAACCTTTTGCAAAACATTAAAAAGCTTTAGAATTGCTAATTTGTTCGTTTCCTTCGTTCCACTCTATAGCTTACGGGATCTCAAATTCGAAAGAACTCTAAGAAAGGGGATCGAAAATATTTATATGTACTCGTATTTCGGAAAGGACCGCTTTCTCACAAGGAATATGATAGTGAAAAAAAAAATCTTTCAAAAAGGATTTTGCATAGAAGGAATAGTAAAGAAAAAAAAAGCTTTAAAGATGGATTTCGGTTAACCGAGATTTTCGGTTAAAAGAGTTTCGGATAAAAGAGGTTCTACTGTATATAGATTTATAGATTCTAAAGATGCATAACCGGAAATGTTTGTATAATTTTCTGTTTATAAAAACTGTGTGAAATAGTGATAAAAAATTTTACAAAAATAAAAATAATATCTTATGGTTATGCGAAAATTACCATTTTCTTGTAAGACATTCCTCATATGTGCATGTATGTTATATATAAATGCCGAAAGTGTGCGTTGGGCTTAACATATAATTATTTACAAAAATGCGTATAAAAATATATAAAATTCATTTAAAGGCGATTCGACATCCGAAGAATTATTGGAATAAAGCAGTGATGGAACAGGGGCGCAGCAATTGGGCAATTCTCACCACTAAATTTTAATAGTATTCTTCGCCTTGAAAAATGTCAAAAATTCTGTGCTGAAATTAGCGGGAAAATGTTAATAAAATTTTGCGGTGCCAATTGATTCTCTGCTGCTACACTGTTCCATCACTGGAATAAAGTCATCAGTTAAAGTGTCAACTGCTGTATTTTAGACTTCAATAAGTATATAGGCCATCATTTTCAACCCTATTGATACTGTTTCGCTATCGAAAATTATCGTTTAGTATCACAAACAGTAGAAAAAGATGTTTTTTCTTGGAAAACAGCTACTTTATTCGATATCGAAATGTAACGACAGTTATTATAATGACATTTATTGAAACATTATTCACACCACTTTTAATGAAGAGTAATCAGAGTAAGTAGTTTCGCCATGTTTTAAACGAAAATATCCGTAATACGTAAAATAAGGATGTTCTATACCTAGGGTTTGAGCCAATTACGCTCATTTATTTCTGAAATTGTGCCAGGTTTGTGTATTAATAAGACAATTTTTTTTATTCAAGATATATACTACTCGCAATTGTTGCTTTATTTAATGGTGATGAGATAAGAATGTTTTTCTAAATAAATAAATATTAATCTAAAAGACAATGAAACGAACATCACGAGATTCAAATGTACTTTCATAGACGTAGTTAACTTTTTGCAAATATAATTAAAAACATATATGCAAATACATAGTAGGATTCAGGGCTACAGGCCTCGCTTTCAAGAAAAAGTGGCTTATATGAGACAAAAAAAGGATGACAATGTGTTAATATATTATATTATTTTATGTATAAAAATAAATAAGAATGATAATATATTGTTGCTGCAAAATTGGAGCAGCCGCCAAATGTTCTCATGCCATTAGCGCACTTGCAATATTGTTTTAGGATTGCAGACACGCCAGTAGTATTAGGGTTGTATTGTATGAAGCAACGGTAAGTTTTCTTTGAAATATGTCGCGATGGAACTTGTATTTTCAAAATATTTCATGCATCATTAAAGAAATATATACTTATCGAAGAAGTCTTAGCCACTTTTTCAAGAAACTTCCATAACAATCGGATTATGAATTATGACTCTTAGATAACATCGTAAAATTTCGAATGGATTCACTACAATAACTCAATTTCAGAGTGCGGTGGTTAATATTAGTTAGACATAACAATTACATTAACATTAGTTAGACATAAACCTTAAACACGGTGTCAACTAAAGCAAGTTGCCTCTTCATTAAAACTGGGAATTTTTTTTTTCATTTAAATTGATTGGGATCACACCCGTTACATTTCGATATCGAAGAAAGTACACTCATGTCCAAAATTAAGGTCACAAACATAAAATCTGTGAAAACTTATGAACTATTCACTGTGTTGCCACGAAATTTGTCCCAGAGGTATATTACAATGGGAGAAAGAATATAGCAGCATAACAATATGGAAAAGATTTTAATTGTGAATTAAGAAACAGGGTATATCAAAATATGTTAAATCATGAATCAGAGATAAAGCATTTATCTCGGGAAAAGTTTGTCTAATATGGAGTGTAACCACCGTGCACTGCTATTCAAGTCTTACAGCGAGCTCTCATACTGTTTATGAGGATTTCAATAAATGTTTGTGGTAATAAAACCAATTCTTCGCGGCTTTTAACTCCTGGCGGGTCCTTGGAGGACAGGGGAGGGTACGCTGTGCATTGGCTCTTCCTAGACCAACCCAAACATGTTCAATAGAATTGAGGTACGGGGACTTCGAGGGCTAATTCATGTGGCAAATATCTTCTTCTTCAAGAAAATCATCAACAATGTGAGCTCTGTGTGGCTTCGCATTATCGTACATAAACATGATGTCCGGGCCTACAGCATCCGGAACAACCTCACATAGGCTGCAAGGACCTCAGCGATGTGCGTTGACAGTACCCGCATCGAAGACGTGCGGCGCTGTATGCCGCCACAAACAAGGATTCCTTTGCCACTAAATCTGTGAATTTCTTTTACTTAGGAGGGATGATAACGAGCTCCACGTTCACTCTTAATGAAGATTCGACGAAAATCACTCTGCGTGCTGAATCTCGACTCATCACTGAAAACAACACGCCACCATTCTTGCTGTGTCCAAAACAGATTTATTCGGTTCCACAACAACCCGGCTTTCCTGTTGGATTCAGTAAAAGGGACACACACGACTGTACCCGGGCATTAGGGATGAGATCCTTGAAGCCTGTTGAGGTTGTTCCGGGGTGCTGTAGAGCACATTGTTGAGGATTTTCTTGAAGAAGAGGATATTCTACGTATCAATTGGCCCTCGAAGTCTCTGGACCTCAGTCCTATTGAACATTGTTGCCACAAACATTTACTGACATCCTCATATACAGAATAAGAGCTCTTTGTGAGGCTTGTATAGTAGAGCATGGTGGTCACACTCCATATTAGGCACGCTTTTTCCGAGATAAATGCTTAATCTCTGATTCATGATTTAACACTTTTTGAGAGAGAGAAAAACCCTGTTTCTTAATTCACAATTAAAATCTTTTCTATATTGTTATATTGCTATATTATTTCTTCCATTATCATATACCTCTGTACCAAATTTCGCGGCAACACAGTGAATAGTTCAACAAATTCACAATTAACATCTTTAATATATTGTTATATTGCTATATTATTTCTTCCATTATCATATACCTCTGTACCGAATTTCGCGGCAACACAGTGAATAGTTCAACAGTTTATACCCAATGCACACTTTCGGAATTTATATATAATATTCATGCACATATGAGGCTTTTTTTTACAGGAAAATGGTAATTTCCGCATAACCATAAGATATTATTTTTATTTTAATAAACTTTGTTTTCGCTATTTCACACAGTTTTTATAAGCAGAAAATTATACAAAAATTTCCAATTATGCATCTGGACCTACCAGCCTACCATACCTACCAGCTTCGAGAGGTTCTGCTCTCGAAGCTGGTAGACGGGAGGTGCTGGGTTCGATCCCAATCGCACCCGTCGGCCTAATCGTTCGGAGTTTTCGTGGTTTTCTTCGAGCCGTGGATCTTCCATGCGTTAATACGGATTAGGTTCCCTTAGAAAGACCCCCACGGAGGGGACTCGCCCCGGGCCTATATCCCTCGTGTAGATAATTGGCCGTCAAAAATCAACCCAACCCAACCCAATTATGCATCTTTAGAATCTATATAATCTCAGTTAATTTAATGGCATGAAATTCGGTGCTGTAGTTTTCGAGAAAATCGATTTTTTTAAATAGAAAAAACATTTTCATCTTATAAAATATCAATATTTATAAGGTGAAAATAAGGGGAAATATATTGTCAGATAGGTAGCCACATTTGGAGAAAAAACCGAAAATTTGAATGAAAAGCATGTTTCTAATGCTTATCCGGCTATGCCCTTTCCGTTGTAAATTATTTCAAATTGCAAAAAATGTAAAGAATACAAACAGCATAATACATAATTCTGTTTTTTGTTGTTGTTGTTGTTGAATTTAAAAACGATTGCAAAAACAGACAAACTCCTTTCTTCTAGGGAAACTTTCTTATAATGTTGTACTAGGCAGTGTATAATCTTGAAATATTCAGATTCCTTTCAAAAAAACACAAAATGTAAAGCATTATGTCTTAAGAAACACTTTCAATTCATGTTTTAAAAAATGAAAAACCTTAACATGAAATTTCTAGAAGCGTAAAATATTCACCGTATATACTGTACCATTATAATTTGGAGATTTTAAAACACACTCAAGTTCACACTTGGACAGAGAAAAACTGTGTGAATTAAAATTAACATCAAAACGTGAAGTTTGAACTTAGATTTGAAAATCTATAAGAAAGTGAAGAAAATTTCTCCCAGGTTTGCTTTAGATTTATTAACGGAATGCGGGCATCCAGTTAGTTCTAAAACTGTAAGAAGACTTATAGCTGCTTGTCTTAAAGGATGCAATGCTAGAAAAAGCACGGTTATCAGAAAAGAAAGCATTGGGATTACCCCATTAATGACTGACGTTGCGTTTTCGTAATATTATATTTGTGTTTCTTTTTTTAATTATTTACCAATAAAAGAGAAAAGTAAAATTTGCCTTATTTAATTGACGCATTTCAGTGATTCATAAAATAAAGGTAAATGTTTAACAAAAAGGGGTGAACAGAAAAAAAATTCCTGTAAAACATGCTACTCCTTAATGGGTTAAAAAAGACTTTTATCACAAAAAAGTTTTATACAAGAATAACCAGTCAAGAGAGAGTACTACTACTCGCGTGCATGGTGTTCCATACGATAAATATATCAATTAGTAACTGGACATAGCATTACACAAATATATCTTTAAAGGTTGTTATCTAGGCTTTAAAAGTTCATGGCGCATATAGTATGCCACCCATGTCTTTATGTATGTCTAAACCGTACGTGTCTTTAAGGGTTAATATCTCGGCTAATTAAAGATTTTTTTTTCGAAAATCCTTAACAACAATCCTTTTATACTTCTGCGACGATAGGTACCCCAAACGCTCCTCAACCCATTTGGTGACTACCAGCAAATCGAAATTTGTGTCTAACGGAAAAATGAAATTTTCGCATAAACTATGTGTTCTAAGGTAATCGCTATAGTTTTTCTGCAAGGTTTAAATTAATTTCTACTTTCCCTGATTTTTTCATAATTTTAGTGTCAGTAAATTTGGAAATAGATGGGGGAAACATATTTTTGCATTACATTTTGATGATATCTCTGAAAATATAACACCTAAGTTTAAAAGAAATGTACTTTTGAGTTCGGTATAACGAAAGCTTTCACACGATACCCCGCACGAAATACAAAGAAAAGACTTTTTTCTAAATAACTTAATTAGCCCCTGTACATTTTCCCTAAATATATTTGTGAATGGTTAATAATCTATAAATATGTGGGTCAGTAGCCTTTATTACTTCAGGCAATTTGAACTTTCCACGTTCCATAGTTTACGAGTAAAATGGCTGTGACAGACAGACACAGGGGTGATCTTATAATGGTTCCGTTTTTACTTTTTTAAGAACGGAAACCTAAAAATGGTCAAATACTCTATTTCCTGATGAATCAAAATTGCAGATAAGCTCTCTATTGATTCTATTTAATACAGAAATGATCTCTCAAGATTGTCCAAGATTTATAACAACATGCCAGTATTTGAAAAATATGATTTTATTTCGTTTGTTTTAAAGTGATTTTAAAACAAATGCATTATCATAAGATGCTTAATACAGAGTTGCCACTGGCGACTATTGTTTATTATTTTATCTACTACTATTTAGAAATAATAATATTCATAGAAGATTTCTACTAATGTCCGAGCTAGATTTCATTTAGAAATAGTAGGAAAAAATATAAAAAAGATACTCACCAGTTCGCAATCCTAAAATGCTTTTGGTTACGACTGTAATAGTCACTAATCGATAACAAATAATAGGAGAGTTAGGACTATTTTGTGCATTCCTTCAAAGATAGAAACAAAGGTGTTACAAATTCGTAATTTAATTTCATTTTCAACAATCGTAAATATTATCGAGCAATTCAAATAAATATTTGTGTTGCATATTTTTGAGTGAACTTGCAAACATAACCTATCTTGTCAAACGTTAAAAATAGAAAAGAAGGACATTTCGCTGAAAGTTTTTTAAATCATAAAAAATACATACAAATATGACTATACCTAAAGGGAAAATACGGTTTCTTTCATTAATTTAAAAACCGTTTTCAATCAAATGGTAAATAATTTCTAGTAGATAGTACTTTAAAATATTGTCAACGAACCAGATTATCCACGGGCAACTTTAGCCAATTAAATATTTACGATGGCTTGGCTATTTTTAAGGGTAATATATCTTTTTAGAATTTTTCTTAGGACAACAACAACAACAAAAGTTTCTCAATATTGACTACACTAATTACTGTTAGCATTTTTAAAACCTATAGGAAGAGTCATATTTGCATAGCTGACAAAATTATTTTTTTTAAGTCAACTAAACCTTATAATTAATTGGTGGTGTGAAATAAATTAATAAACATATGCATAGAATCATAAATATTTCATTTTTAGAAAAATTTGATGCCGTTAATGTTTATTTAACACAAAGTAAAAAAAGGAAGGTCGGCATCTATGTATTTATTCATTTTTTTTTCGCATAGTAAAATTTTTTTTTAGTACTAATTTATTTTTTCGCGCTCTTCCCAGCTTTTCAACACATTTTATCCTCTAAATGTAGTTTGTGAGTAGACTAATTAACGGCTGTCATAAATCACCACCCACTGCGCAGTCACCGCAAGTGTTTTTAATGAGAATTAATTGGAGTTGTGTTTGTATATATGTTTATTTAACTTGACAATCTACATATATATTTCTGGTAATTAAATAATCTTTAATATCTTTCTTCACAATTTTTGTTTTTAACTTAAATGGATTAAATTAATCATAAATAGACAGATTTATTGACAGACTTTAATTTCTCGCTAGAGTGATTAAGATAAAAAAGTACTTATTTGGTTTAAAAATTCTTCTGCTCTGGGTATCGAATTTGCAATACAAAAGGCGTATATCCTCGAAATTTTATGATTTTAAAACCATAGGTTGAGGGTGACGTTGATATGGTCAGTTCTATGACTTTTCTATCACTTACTTTATATAAAACTCGAGAACCAAATTTATGTAATGATGGTCAACGTACAACAAGACCTTCTTCGAAAATATCCCATCCGATATTGCAATTATTTTCCAAATCTGCCCTGTTTAAGTTAAAATATATATTGCACTTGACTAGCGTTCAACACGCGCAATCAATATAATAACCCCTTTTTTCAACAAAGGAAAGCAATAGTGACTAACGAGGAATTTTCCATAATCATAATTTAGAATACAGCAATAGCTACAGCAATGGTCTCATTTTCTTGAGATTATCCCCCAGCAGCGACTGAGAGGTTCAACTCTTAAAGTTGGAAGACGGGAGATGTTGGTTTGAATTCTTGTCGCTAATCTTCATTCTAACTGTTCAAAGATTTTCGTACTTTTCTTCCAATCAGCGTAAGCGCTTCATAAGAGAGGCTGGATTTAGTGTGTGTGGGAGGGGGGGAGGAGGGGGGCTCAAACCTCTCCTACGAAAGCCATATATATATATATATATATATATATGTTTGTGTGTGTGTGTGTGCCAACTGGCCTTACTTTTCCAACCGTTCTGTGTTCCTCAACGAAAGAAAGGGGGAGTCTGAAAAATGGAAAGAGGCGAATTTGGATTTCGTCGGAGCGATTTCCGGATCCTATAAAATCCTACGAAAGTAAGAAACATGAAAAGCACATGTCCAGCCGCAAAAAAAGTGCTCTGAACTTAGAAAAGTCGAACTTAGACTGGTTGTACCTTAACGGTTAAAAAAGACCCCGGTGGACAATTCTCCCATCGGCCTATGTCCGTGGTGCAGTTAATCGGTCGTAACAAATGCTATCATACCAACATTCGGGGTGCTTTTATCATAATATGGCGTTTATAAGCATTTTCGGAAGCAATAAGCATGACGTAGCCAATAAAATATTTCGGATGCGGGCATTTTTGAGATACAGAATTCTGTTCTTGTCTTATTTTAGAATTATTTTTTTTTTACTAATTGAATAGAGCAAAGATTTAAGAGTTTTTATTCAAATTTATTGAGAATTCATTTAATTCAACTTAATATAACTACAAAATAAAAAGTAAGCCTTTTGACTACTGCAAAAAAAACTAGTATGTTGTGGCCATCACAAAACTTTCTTCTATATAAATCACGTCAATTAAATCATTTAAATAGTACAAGAAATTACATGAATTTAGCACCAATTCATATCAAAGTATATCTGAATTTGAAGTTGGATGAAAATTCGTGCATTAGTTCTTGAGATAGAGCTATAGCGGAAATTCTTAGAAATGTAGCATAGCAGCGCCACCTGTTGAGCGATTTGCACCAGAAATAAACAGCACTAAATGATATCAAGGTATACCTGAATCTGAAGTTTGTTGAAAATCTAAGCGTTAGTTCTTGATATAAAGCTATTGCGGAAATCGCAAAAATACACCATAGCAGCGCCACCTGTTGAGCGATTTACACCAAAAATTAAACAGCACTAATTTATACGTCAATTCATGTCAAGGACTAACTAAATCTGAAGTTTGATGAAATGTGATTTCGTGCAATAGTTCTTGAGATACAGCTCTTGTGGAAATCGTGAAAAATACAGCACAGCAGCGCCACCTGTTGGTCGATTTACACCAAAAATTAAACAGCACTAATTTATATCACTGACTAACTGAATCTGAAGTTTGATGAAAATCCGTGCAATAGTTCTTGTGATACAGTTCTTGCGGAAATCGTGAAAATGCAGCACAGCAGAGCCACCTGTTGGGAATTTACACCAAAAATTAAACAGCACTAATTTATATCAGGGACTAACTAAATCTGAAGTTTGATGAAAATTCTTGCATTTTTTCTTGAGTTAGAGCTATTGCGATAATCATGAATAATGCTGCATAGCAGCGCCACCTGTTGGGCGATTTTCACAAACAAGTTATCAGCACCAAACTATATCCTGGACTAACTGAATCTGAAGTTTTACAAAAATTTGTGCAGTACTTCTTGAGATATAGCTATTGCGGAAATCGTGAAAAATGCCGCATAGCAGCGCCACCTGCTGGGCGATTTTCACCAAAAACTAATCGGGTCCAGTTTATGTCAATTTCTAACTAAATATGAAGTTTTGTGAAATTCCGTGCATTAGTTCTTGAGATAGAGCGCCCACAAAATTTTTGTCACATACAGACTCACAGAGTGACAGAGTGACAGACTCACAGACAGACATTTTCTAAAAACCATCAAATCGTGTACTGGGCATTCTAAAACGTATAAATCCGTGGAAAACCGGAAGTCGAAATTTTTCACGAATCCAATACTTTCTTCTTGTAAATAGAGAAGAAAGTAAATATATATATAATCTCATGTTATACTCTGGTGACGTATTGATGTTAGTAACAACTAAATTAATCTTTGAAACATTATACATATGTTTTCAAATGTTTTACTGCAAAAAATGTTTTTCCAGTAGCATGCGCTATGTACTATGTGGATATTTTAAATGATTTTTGTTACATTCTTCAGGATATTTGGCTAAATAAGTGTGAAGATCTCTAACAATCTGTTATAGACATTTTATTTTGACATTCTGCTTTTACATTGTACCATTCCAAAAAAAAGCCAATGAATTTTAATGATTTGTCATAAAATGCATATATTTTTTGAACACAATAACGGAATAAAATAATAAAAATAAAGTGTCGTACACTGAAAAAAAAAAAAAATCTGTAATTCTACAGATGTAAAGTGACAGAAATCTGTATGCTTACTAAACTTTTATCTGATCACTGTACAAAAGAAGATGTAAATCTACAAAACTAGTTTTTGCAAAGCTACAGAAATCTGTAGCTTTACAAAAGAATCTACTAAAATTACAGTAATCTTACTAAAAGCTTATCTGTAAACCGGATTGCAGTTACATAAAAGGTTCTAGGCATCCCAGTTTCTTAAACAAATCTTAGTAAACTAACATATTTTTACTTTCTTCTATCTTTACAAGAAGAAAGTATTGGATTCGTGAAAATTTTCGACTTCCGGTTTTCGACGGATTTATACGTTTTAGAATGTCCAGAACACGATTTGATGGTTTTTAGAAAATGTCTGTCTGTGAGTCTGTCTGTCACTCTGTCACTCTGCCTGTGAGTCTGTATGTGACACAAATTTTGTGGGCGCTCTATCTCAAGAACTTATGCACGGAATTTCACAAAACTTCACATTTTGTTAGACCTTGATATAAACTGGACCTGATTAGTTTTTGGTGAAAATCGCCCAACAGGTGGCGCTGCTATGCGGCATTTTTCACGATTTCTGCAATAGCTATATCTCAAGAACTACTGCACGGATTTTCATAAAACTTCAGATTCTGTTAGTCCAAGATATAGTTTGGTGCTGATTACTTTTTTGTGAAAATCGCCCAACAGGTGGCGCTGATATGCTGCATTGTTCATGATTACGCAATAACTCTAACTCAAGAAAAAATCTACGAATTTCCATCAAACTTCAGATTCAGTTAGTCCCTGATATAAATTAGTTATGTTTAAATTTTGGTGTAAATCGCCCAACAGGTGGCGCAGCTGTGCTGCATTTTTCACGATTTCTACAAGAACTGTATCTCAAGAACTATTGCACGGATTTTCACCAAACTTCAGATTTACTTAGTACTTGACATGAATTGACGTATAAATTAGTGCTGTTTGATTTTTGGTGTAAATCGCTCAACAGGTGGCGCTGCTATGCTGTATTTTTGCGATTTCCGCAATAGCTTTATCCCAAGAAATAATGCTTGGATTTTCAACAAACTTCTGACTCAGGTATACCTTGATATCGTTTAGTGCTGTTTACTTTTGGTGTAAATCGCTCAACAGGTGGCGCTGGTATGCTACATTTTTTTAGAATTTCCGCTATAGCTCTATCTCAACAACTAATGCACGAATTTTCATCCAACTTTAAATTCAGATATACTTTGATATTGGTGCTAAATCTTTGTTATTTCTTGTACTATTTAAATCATTTAATTGGCGTGATTTATATAGAAGAAAGTTTTGTGATGGCCACAACATACTAGTTTGATTTACCGTGCAAAAATGTATATGTTACATGAATTGTTGTTATTGTTGTAACATAAAAAGTTCTAAGAATCCCAGTTTTCTAGAAAAATTTTAATAATATTACAGATTTTTTTTTACAGTGTAGATTTTTTTTTTTTTGATCTACAGTTGATTTTCGAATTTTGAATATCTTGACTAATAGTTAATTGCATATTTATAGTCATTGTGACATAAATTTTTGAGGGGGAATTAAACACTGATGGTACTCCTATTGACAACGTCCTTGCCAAAAAAGCAACATTGGTGCTTAATAATAGTACAGCGATGCCTCTCTTAACACGTTAAGTGCCACGGTGACTGATGCTGACAGCTAAAAAATTTACAATGTTTAAAGTAATTTTTAAGAAAGTATAATCCTGTAATAAATAAAAGGTAAGTAAATTTTAAATATATTTTCAGTAATTACATAAAACAATATATATATATTTTAGTTTTATATCATATTTATCATATTTTAGACCGTCAGTCATCGGTGAATGATGCGTTCTAAAAAGAAAATTCAATGTCAGTCACCGGTGACTGACGTGGCGCTTAACGTGTTAAAGCAGACAATTCGCTGTGGAATAACATTCGGCTGGCAAAAACTTCGTTAAAATGTGATTTTGCTTTTGAATTAAAACGTAACGCGGTTGAATTATATTAACGTGCGTATACTTTAAAACATTCGTTATAGGAATCATTTTTGAATGAAAACTATACGAATCGAAACTTCTGATTTATTTTACTAAACAGATGCTAAAATACATAAAAAGGTTTTTAGAACATAAAAACCGCCAAATGATGTTAAGACTCAAGGGCTCTCAACTGTTACAATACAGCCATCAGCAGGGGGGAAATTTCAGAGTTTTCTCCTGATGTTGGCTGTTTTGTAACAGTTGACAGCGCTTGAGTTTTTAACATCATTTGACGGTTGTCATGTTCTAAAAACGTTTTTATATATTTTAGTACCTTTTTAGTAGAATAAACCAGGAGTTTCAATTTGTATATTTTTCATTTAATAATCAAGGTGAACATGACGTCCGAAAATTATAAAGCTATATTTTTATAATATTAAGGAATCTTTTTTTTCTTTAGTCAATTCTCAAAAACAGAAACAAAATACCTTCACAAAGGGGGAACAGGACCTTTAAACTTTCAAAAATCAGTTTTCAGTTTTGATTTATCCTGAATGTTTTAAAATTTATCAACACTATGCCAAAAACCGCATTCAAAAATCTGCATTATTTCTTGAGTTATAATCATTTTTAGATGGTGAGTATAATAGAAGGTCCGTAGATATTGAAATTTTGAAAAGCGTTTTCTCAGATTATAGTCCAGGCAATAGGGAATTTTACCTAGCAAAATTAATGGTAGTACTGGAAATTGACTTTCTAGATGTTTTTTGGGTCGCTGAATCCGAATTTGTAACTTCCCACCAAAATTTCCCCCGGCAACCCTCCCAAATTTTGGTAAAAACCCCCAAAAAAGGTTTTTATTTAAAAAATCAAATTTTTTATTATTTTAGAGAAAAAGTATCTAAAAATTCAGAAAGTAGACAAAATTTCCAACAAATTAGATGTATGACATTATGACTTAGGATGAAGGGGAAGGGGGGATCTGCCTCGGAACATGCGCGCGGTGCTGCGTAAACTAAGTTGCGCAATTCCACTTAACCACTCACACGTTTACATTCGCCCTCCCATCTCCCCTCCGAACTTTTTCTATAAGGTTTCCTTTAAGATTTTTGGGTCGCTGAATCCGAACTTTTAACTTTCCCCCAAAAATTTCCCCCCCGAAACCCCTCCAAATAGTTGTTTTTAACTTAAATTTCTTATTGTTTTAGGGAAAAAGCATTACTAAATTCAGAAACTAGACAAAATTTGCAACAAATAGGATATATGACATTATGAATTAGGATGAATGGGGAGGGTGAGGGCTGCCTCGGAACATGCACTGCGGCGCTACGTGCACTAAATGATGAAGTCCTTGCAATAGGGGATTTTATCTGGCAAAATTAATGGTAGTACTGGAAATCGGCTTTCTAGATGTTTTTTGGGTCGCTGAATCCGAATTTGTAACTTCCCACCAAAATTACACCCGGCAACCCCCCAAAAAATTGAGTTTTTGAAAAAATTTGGTTTTTGAGAAAAGCGCGCGGGGAATGTTCCGAGGCAGACCCCTCTCTCCCCGTTTATCCTACGTCATAATGTCATCTATCCTATTTGTTGCAAATTTTGTCTAGTTTCTGAATTTCGTAATGCTTTTCCCCTAAAACAATAAGAAATTTAAGTTAAAAACCACTATTGGGGGGGGGGGGTTCGGGGGGGAAATTTTAGGAGTAAGTTAAAAATTCGGATTCAGCGACCCAAAAAACTTAAAGTAAACCTTATAGAGAAAGTTCGGAGGGAAGATGGGAGGGCTAATGTAAACGTGTGAGTGGTTGAGTGGAATTGCGCAACTTAGTCCACGCAGCACTGCGGCGCATGTTCCGAGGCAGATCCCCCCTTCCCCTTCATTCTAAGTCATAATGTCATATATCTAATTTGTTTCAAATTTTATCTACTTTCTGAATTTCTAGCTACTTTTCCCCTAACACAATAAAAAAAAATGGAATTTTTTAATAAAGACCTTTTTTGGGGGGCTTTTTACCAAAATGTGGGGGGGTTGCCGGGGGAAATTTTGGTGGGAAGTTACAAATTCGGATTCAGCGACCCAAAAAACATCTAGAAAGCGATTTCCAGTACCACCATTAATTTTGCTAGGTAGAGTCCCTATACGGTCTGTATTGCCTGGACTATTAGTAAATTTGGAGTTTGCGCGCACTGTTACTTTTAAACTATGTAAGCTACAGCTTAGAAAAAATCAACCAAATATGTGCTTCTTTATAGTCCACGGGGTAAAACCAAAAAAAAAAAAAAACAGATATTTTGGTTATTTATTTTTTTGCACTTGAAAAACTTGAAAAAAAATTTGAGATTTTTGAACTTTTTTTTTTTTATTTTGTGCTAAAATTCAATTTAAACAAAACTTTTTGCGTATATTTTGGTTTTAAGTTTTAAGTAGGTATTTTATGATTCTATTTTGATCTAAAATTGTTTTCTATATGCATAATTTAGAGTTTTATCATGCGCGCAGCACTTAATCACGAATTAGTGAGATAAATGTTTAAATTTAAAATTTAAATATTAATTTTGTACATACAACATATATTTTTCTGGATAATGTACTTAACGATTGGCAGGAAGGAGAGAAAAAGATCTTAATTGCATATTGTTTGTGTTTTGGTACTTTGAAGAAGGCAATGTTTTTGATTGTTTCGACAAACTCAAAAGTCCTGTGCCCCCTTAACCGAATTATTCATTAGCCTAGGTATCAATGTATAATTTTAAAAAATGGTACTACTTAGTTATTCCATCTACCAATTTCGCCAAATTATACAAATTTTATACAAATTGGCATAATTTTTATTTTAAATAACGAAAGAAGAAATAAATTAGTCTAACATTAATAAAAATACAAATAAAACATCGAAATAAAAATCACTTGATGACCTAAAGATGTGTAATTTACTTAAAGTTAAGTGAATGTGACGTTTACGAAAAACCATTATTGGCGTTTAATCTTATAGTTTGGAGATAGATTTTTGGTCGACGGGATAACTAAGTAGTACCAAAAATTTTAATTAATTATTAAAAAAATTACAACAATAATTTTGCAATAATTTTAAAGCAATTAATATTAAAAATTTTTTAACATTAAAACTGTTGCTTGAAATCAATCGTCAACATTCAAAATTTTATATCTTGCAACTTTCTTTTTTAATTTTTAAGCGAATAGTGAAAGTGCGTAAAATTTATTCATTTATAACTAATGCATTATTACAATCACTACTTTTTCAATAACTCATACCAGTTTTCAAGTTTTCAGAGTGTTAATTATACTGTTTGTGAGAATAATTGTTTAAAGTGGTAACGAAAAATTTAGTATTAAAAGTAGTTTACTATAGTAAAACTTGGATGATGTATGGCAATATTGTTATTACTATTTTATTTGTAAATCTACCTTAAACTGGGCATCTTTTAGGTGAAATTAGTCTGCAAAGCAAGCTTACTACCTAAAATAGATTCTCATGAAATTTGAAAAATTAGTATAATTCAAAAAATCGAAATGTAACTCCTTTTTAATATTTTAAAATCTATTTTTATTATTATGAATTGACAGAAATTTTTTTTCCATAGATTATATTATATGAACTTTAAAAAATTCAATGTTTACTTAAAAGGTGACTAAAATAATAAAAGAGATGTCATAAGTTAAAAAATATACATTTTATTTAAAACTTCTTTGTACTTTCAAGCTTTTACTCGCTGACTCTCTGCCCCTCCCCCCTCCTCCCTTTTTAATCTACATTTTTAATTTTTAATTTAATTTTGCCTTCCTTTTAATTACTAAGCACTGATAATGAAGTCTTAGGGGCTTCGAAACAGCTGTATGTGTTCTATACACACTTTTTTCTATACACCATTTATTTGTACTTTTTTAACGTTGTTATTCTTTCTTAACCCTTAAATGCCGGCTTTTACAAAAATCATTGTAATAATTTTTTAAATAAATCATGGGAAAAATACTTAAAAAAATCATATTTTGTTTTAAGTGTGGTTTACAGCTAAAAAACTGTTTGTTACTAATCGGCAATACTGGTCTTTAATTGAAAAAATAATTTTCCTTGATAAAATTCTATAACATTAAACACACAAGAATTTTAAGAACTATAATAAGAAATACATTTCACTTGCTCACTGCAGAACAAAATAGGGTATTTCGCAAGCTTCCAAACAAAACAAAAAGGACAAGTAGCAACAATTGAAGAAATAAATCTGTCTTTATTCTTAAACAGCACAAGTGTTGCCATCTACATGTTGAAAATCGATTTAATAATATTTTCAGAATGTCTTTTATTGGCAATATTAGTCATTATAGCTTCAATATTATTCTAATAGTATTTTAGAGCCTAAATTGGATATGTTGCCGAAAAGCAACACCCGGCATTTAAGGCTTAAGATATTAGTAAAAAGCACAATCCTCCTCCCTTTTTAAGATAACATCTATTAACAAATGGAATAAACTTCAAAAGTTTTGTCAAGGATTCTAACTTCAATTAAAATTATTTCTCCTCCTCTTGCTAATTGACTTCCTGTCTCCGAAAGTTCACGGCAACATAAAAGTTGGGTGGATTGGATATGTGTTTAAGGATGTTTGAAAGTTATACTTCAAAATTATTTTCTAAAGAAGCTTTCACAGAATGATGATATCTTTTAAAATCACATGTCATTATATTTTCTAATAAAATGAATGCGATAAGATTTTTGCAGATTACTTCTATGATTATTAAATTTTTAAATAAGTTAGTTAGTAGAAACTAAAATAAATATTTTTTTAATTACTATTTAATTTATACATAACTTTATTTTCTAAAATTGTTCTTTTTGTATACAAAATCAACACTTTTTTGTTCTTAGAATTAAATGCGCAATCGGATATTTTAAAATTGGAAAAGTACAGGTGAAATAAAAATGTTACGTCTGTTCACCAGTTCACCTGCTCACCTGAAAACGTTTAATTGTAATAAGAAAATGACATCATAAAACATATATTCAATAACTAAAACCTAGCCTTTTTCTACAATAATGGTAATAATCTGATTTCCACAATTTTGAAGAAATTTCATAAAATTTTTTAATTAAATTTAAAATATAAAAATAGAATTTTTTTAAGAATTAGCTAGTGCGGGCACATCTACAGATGAACAGCCTTCATTGAAAAAACAGTTAGTAAACTTGGTTCAATAGAAAGCTCAGGACACATGACTACATAAACAGTTTAAACAAATTTTAAATATCTAGAGAATTAAACAATCGCAATGTTATCTCTATGGAAAAATTGAAAGCCGACATTTTAGGTTGTTAGGGTTGATAAATATTTTTGGTTTTGAATACCCGTCAATATTTTGCCACTACCAACGTCCACTCATTTTTTATGTTGATGCGACAAATATTTTGAAGTCAGTCTATCCTGTTCACAAAGTGTAATTTTTGCAGGGAAGCCGGAACTGTGCTCCGACAATTAGATTACAATTTAGATATAAAAAAACAAAGCTCATGTTATAAACTATATTACTGGTATCTGTTATATCTAAAAATCATTAATTTAATTTCTATATTTAATGTGGCAATCAGAGATGATAATATCTATAAACAAATGGAATAAACTCCGAAAGTTTTGTAAAGGATTCCAACTTCAATTAAAATTATTCCTCCTCTTCTTACTAATTGACTTCCTGTCTCCAAAAGTTTACGACAACATAAAAGTTAGATGGATTAGATGGCTTTTATGTTTAAGGAAGTTTGAAAGTTATACTTCAAAAATATTTTCTAAAGATGCTTTCACAGAAATATTAAATCTTTTAAAATCACTTGCCAGTATATTTTCTGATAAAAGGAATGGGATATGATTTTTACAGATTTTATCTATAGTTATTAAATTCTCAAATAAGTTTGTAAGTAAAAAATAAAATAAGTAATTTTCTTAAAATAATATTTAACCTTTATTTTTCTAATTTATTCAAAATTTCGTTTACTAAAATTGTTCCTTTTGTATTCAAAATCAACACTTTGCTTTATTCTTTAACGAATTAAATGCGCAATCAGATATTTTAAAATTGAAAAAGTAAAAAATAAATTAAAATGTTAAATCTCTGTTTATCAGTTTACTTGCTCACGAATTCTTAACATATCCCCTTAATTATTCAATGAATCAAAGAATCAATTCAAGAATCAAAGTGGTTAAGAACATTAAACATTATCGAGAAATATTTGGAGATAAATTTAATGAGTTACCGCGCATTTCATTCAGAATGATAAATGACTATCGCCATTACTCCAAACTCGGTTGAAGGACAAATTGGACTTGATCTACAAGTACTTTCACTCTGAACGCCCCCTTCGTCATAATATTTACTTCATTTAACTAATTTTAAGGCGGTGCTATGTTATTTGTACACTCGATTTTAAGCTCACAATGCCACAATCAGCATTTTGGAAAAATAAATCGCTGTTATAACGTACGTAAAGGAAAGCTTTGACTTATTTTCAAATAAATTTATTCGTAAAATTTGATGTTACTCAATCATTTCAATATTTTAGCAATAGAAATATTTTGTCTCTGAAAAGGTATCATAAGCATAATATAAGTTACATGTTTCCTTATTATATACAGTTTAGTATTCTTAATCTTTAGCCCGTAATTAAATGAAACAAGTCATTTCTGCACTGAATATAATTTAATGCACAAAGTGCTGTCATGTCAAAATTCCAAAAATCATTTATATCTCACTAATAAAGTTCTCGCACAAGCCGCTTACAATGGCAGGATTTTGCCATCAACTCACTGAAATGCAATCGCTGATTCGCCTTTGAAAAACCTTTTTTATTATTATTTTATTGGAAAATAAACATTTTTAGTTTCATTTTTCCTCGATGTTACACAGCCTGTATAGTGTTCCCTGGAACCCAAGATGTCTCAGAGTTCTTTTAAATTAAATCATCCAAATGAAATCAATGAAAACTCCAAATGAAAACCTTAAAATAATTTTAATTGTCTAGTCCTTGAACGATATTTTTAGGGTTCCGTACTTAAAAAGTAAAAACGGAACGATTATAAGATCACTCCTGTGTCTGTCCGTCCGTATGTCACAGCCATTTTACTCGTAAATTATGGAACGTGAAAAGTTCAAATTGGATGAAGTAATAAAGGCTATTGATCCACATATTTATAGATTATTAACCAATAAAAAATATATTTAGGAAAAATGTATAGGGGATAATTAAGTTACTTGGAAAAAATATTATTTGCGTATCGAGTGAAAACTTTCGTAACGCCGAACACAAATATACATTTCTTTTAATTTTAAGTATTATATTTTCAGAAAATAGGTGAAAATGTAATGCAAAGATATGTGCCCACCCCTCTATTTCCGAATCTATTGAAACTAAAATTTTGAAAAATTAGAAGCAGTAGAAGTTAATTTTAACCTTACAGGAAAGTTATAGCGATTACCCTACGTCACATAGTTTGTGAGAAAATCGTACTTTCCCGTTAAACACAAAAAAGTTTGCGGACAAAAGGAGTTTAGGAGTGCTGGAAGTACCTATCGTCGCAGAAGTATAAAAGGATTGTTGATAAGGATTTTGGAAATAAGTGTCGGTAATTAGCCAAAATATTAATCTTAAAGACACGGGCAGTTTGGACATACGTAAAGACACGGGTCGCGTACTCTATGAACCATCGGCTTTTAAAATCTCGATTACAACTTTTAATGATATATTTGTGTAATGTAATGCCTAGTTACTAATTCATATTTTTATTTCACGAAACCGCCTGTACACGAGTAATACTCGCACTTGACCGGTTATTCGTTCTAGTTTGGCATTTTAAAGAAGATTGCAGACGATGAAACATAATGAATGAGATTTCAACTAAAAATCTGATTTCTTTCGTTTATAAAAAACGAACGAACCAAACAATTACGAAAAAGAATCAATCAGATACTAGGGAGATATATAAGCTTTTCTTAAAAAAGGGGAAAAAAAAGAATAGAAAGAAGTTCGTTCTTTGCCGAGATATTTTGCGTATTGACTTTAAAAAAATTGTTTCGATAAAATTGCGTTCGTTCACATGCGACAAAATTTACGAAACAAATTCTACATGTGTTTAAAATTTCAAAAGACGACTGCAAGAGAATATTTATATGATAAAATGCCAGACATTCAGAAAATGAGAAAAGGAAAAAAAATCCCGTACAAAATTAAGGTAAGTATAAAATAATGCATCTCATTTGGGGGATAATATATCATTTAAATGTATCATCTATGTTTCTCTATTTTTAAGCTTATTGAAAATAAAACCACGTCGAGTTTATATCGTAAGTAAACGATTCCTATTATTATTATTTTTACTTTTTGGTGTTGAGAAAAAAAAATTCCTTTAATAATCGCAAAAGTTTATTATATAAATCGACTTTTATGATGTGCCAAATTCTTATAGAACACAGTTTCTTCAGTAATTAATTTCATTATAAGCAATAAACCTAAAATCATGATAAAGATAAAAATCAAAAACTAATGATAACGATTTTCCTTACAATTTTCTGTTTCTGAAATTATAAAAGTAAAATTTTTTATTGTATCCGTTTTAATAGTCTCAACGACAGAAAACTTATGCTCTGGCATGGATTATGAAACATTTCCCTGCAGTAGCAGAACATTATTAAAAAAATTCATTTTCTCATGCAATGAAATGAGATAAATTTAAATAAATTAGTCGGATGTGCCAATCCCAAAACTTTCTTCTATCTTATGCATGTTGATACTTCAAAAATTGCCAAATACAACTCAGATTCAAAATATTAGAATAATTACTTTTTTTTCACAAACTGGAAATATCCTTTGGTAATTTAACATCTTTTAATGCAAATATGCAAACGATATTTTTATTAAGAACTTATTGTTGATTAAACTTATTTATTATCTTAAAATTAATATCATTTCTGAAAAGAATAATTGAAAATAAATTATTTTGAAAAGTCAAAATATTAGAATATTTATTCAAGTGGTTCAAAATATTAGAATATTTCGCATTAATTCTCCTTTAATTATCACCAATTCATAACTGGTAGCATCATTGATTAAATTCAGACGATTTTATTTAAAATCGGTGTTCTTTTTATAGTTTGTTTGCATTTTTGTCTTAAAATGGGTCGTTTGGGTGATATTCCTGAATCTATTAAATTTTGCATGTTTGATTTGTATCGGCACGGTAAAAATCAATGTTATATAGGGAATTATTTACATTTTTCGCAATCCAGCGTTAGTAAAATACTAACACAATATTCAAAAAATGGAAATTTTCAGAATAATCGCCGAAATGGCGGCCGAAAACCAAACGAATCTGCTAGAGCTGACAGGAAACTGAAGCGTATAGTTAAGAAAAACCGATTTAAAAGCGTGCAATTCTTGCACCGAAAATGGAAAGAAGAAGGAGTTGAAGTTTCTACATCGAGAACATTAAGACGTCTCCATAAATTTAAGTTTGAATCTCGTATAACGAAAACAAAATCTCTCATGACTGTAAAACAAAAACGTATAAGATTCAATTGGTGTAAATCAAGACGTTTATTGAGCAAAGAAGATTGGAAAAACATATTAGTTAGGGGTGAAATTATCTTGTACAGATACAAAACATACTTTCATCGCTAAATAATATATTTTCCCAATCTTCTTCGCTCCATAAACGTCTTGATTTACACCGATTGAATCTTATACGTTTTTGTTTTACAGTCATGAAAGATTTTGTTTTCGGTATACGAGATTCAAACTTAAATTTATGGAGACGTCTTAATGTTCTCGATATAGAAACTTCAACTCCTTCTTCTTTCCATTTTCGGTGCAAGAATTGCACGCTTTTAAATCGGTTTTTCTTAACTATACGCTTCAGTTTCCTGTCAGCTCTAGCAGATGCGTTTGGTTTTCGGCCGCCATTTCGGCGATTATTCTGAAAATTTCCATTTTTTGAATATTGTGTTAGTATTTTACTAACGCTTGATTGAGGACAATGTAAATAATTCCCTATATAACATTGATTTTTACCGTGCCGATACGAATCAAACATACGAAGTTTAATAGATTCAGGAATATCACCCACACGACCCATTTTAAGACGAAAAAGCTAACAAACTGTATAAAGAACACCGATTTTAAATAAAATCGTCTGAATTTAATCAATGATGCCACCAGTTATGAATTGGTGATAATTAAGGGAGAATTAATGCGAAATATTCTAATATTTTGAACCACTTGAATAAATATTCTAATATTTTGACTTTTCAAAATAATTTTTTTCAATTATTCTTTTCAGAAATGATATTAATTTTAAGATAATAAATAAGTTTAATCAACAATAAGTTCTTAATAAAAATATCGTTTGCATATTTGCATTAAAAGATGTTAAATTACCAAAGGATATTTCCAGTTTGTGAAAAAAAAAGTAATTATTCTAATATTTTGAATCTGAGTTGTATCACAGTATCACAGTGCCAAAACTTATTTTCAATCTATGCCCATCACGAGGATTCAAAAGGTAGAAGTTCGTTAAATTTGAAAAAAAAAAAAGAAGCATCCTATTTTTAAAACAAATCGTTGAAATTTGGCACTCAACATCTTAGATGTCTACAATAAAAATTCTCAACAAAAGAGCATAAAAGCGAGACCTTTGGACAGTATATACCTAAGCCTAATAAGGAGCTATTTATGTGTAAATGTAACCGAATATCAAGTTTCATTAAATTCCATGCATCAGTTTTTGAGATACTGCTATCGCGATATAGTGTCTAGTAATTCTTTTGTTGAACTCAAAAGTAAAGAAACTAATCAAACTGATTGTGAAATTCAAAGACTGTTTTTGGCCGTAGATTTGCAAGAGAAGAGATAATGGCTTGCGTTTCCTAAAATCTTATGCAATAACTGTAGTCCGTTTCCTGAGTAAAAATAAGAAGTAAACTGATTGAAGAAACGAAATAAATCAATGGAACTTTTTTATTAAATGCGAAGATGACAGTAACATCGTGTGGTGAACCCCCTTACACCAGCACAATCTTCGACTAAATGTCTTATAATGATTGTATGAAATAAGCAAAAAATCGTTCAAGTAATTTATTTAAGTACTTGTTATTATTTTATCTACTAACAACTGTTCAATTTCTATCATAAACATTATGAAAGGTTAACGAAATGCAAAAGAAAAGTACTTACAGCTAAAGATTTATTTTTGAGAAGAAATAATATTATTATGAAAGAAAGCTTTTTAGATGAGATAATAAAGTTATATTAGCCAGCAACTGACTGGATTTTAAGATTTATGAAAGTACAAATAATTTAACGGTGAGTAATTTAGGAATAAACTTCATTTTGAGTATGTTAAACCTCAATATATGAATCTACATCATACGCGAAAATCGTAATTATTCAGCATAGCAGAGCCACCTGTTATATGATTTACAGAAAAACCTAATTAGTACCAACTTACGTGAAGATGTAACTGAATATGAAGTTTGATGGAATTCCGTGCATTAGTTCTTGAGATAGAACTATCGCAAAAATCGTATAAATCCTGAAAAATTCAGCCTAGAAGTGCCACCTACTGGACAATTTACACGACATCCAAATCGAAAACAACTTATGCCAACGTCTAACTGAATCGGAAGTTCGATGAAAATCCGTGCATTATTTCTTGAAATAGAGCTATTGCGGAAATCGTGAAAAATGCAGCATAGCAGCACCATCTGTTGAGCGATTTGCACCAAAAACTAATCAGTACCAATTTATATTAAGGTATAACTGAATCTAAAGCTTTGTAAAATTCCATGCATTAGTTCTTGAGATACAGAGCCCGCAAAATTTGTGTCACATACAGACTCACAGACATTTTTTAAAAACAGCCAAATCGTATTTAGGACCTTCTGAAACGCCTAAATCCGTCGAAAACAGGAAGTCTAATTTTTTGAAGAATCCAATACTTTCTTCTTCTAAATATAGAAGAAAGTAACATGTTAAAAAACCCATAACTCAATAAAAATTCATTTTTAGCAATTGCTGTCCATATGCGGTAATGTGTGAGAATTTTGTCCTGCAGAACCGTACACGATTTATGGAATTTATGTATATGACGTAATACACTAAAATGTAGACAAATTTATAATTACATCCGCAATTATTGATCCTAGTTATTCTTGTAAACGAATTCTTTTGCATGCCACTGTAAAATAAAGAAAAATGCTACACAGTCCATAATCTATCGAAAACATGTTGTAGCTCACCTCAGTTATTCTTTTTCAAATTTTCAATCGTTAATAAAGTACTTATTATTCATCCTATCAAGTTGCAATAAATTTTTTAAAACTTATACTGGATGACAATTGATGTTAATACATTTCTTTCAAATATTAATTTATTAATTAAATTTTAATTAATTAATTGCCGAAACGTCAGTGAAGGCTTACTGTGGAGACACGAAAAGTTTTGGTTTCTGTTAGTCTGTGTGTTAGTCAGTCTGTTAGTCTGTCTGTTAGTCTGTCTCTCTGTTCCGCGATAACTGCCGCAAAAAGCATCCGATCGGCTTGAAATTCACTGGACATGTTGATGAGGTACCCGGACTTAGCTGTACAGTTTTCGGTTAAATTTGGTTCATTCGTTCAGGAAATATGGAACATTTTATTTATGGCAAATCAGAGGATTTTCAGATTTTCATTTCTTGAAAGAAATGGCTCATATGAAAAATGGATTTAAATGGTAAATTTTTTAGGCTGAAATTTTTAAATAAGATTATTAAATTATTCCAATTAGTTTGAAAATTTGTCAATATATTTGTGAGATTTTTTTAATTAGGTTTATAATATTGGGGGAAATTTTATGCATGTTTTCCAATAATGTAAGGGATTTTGTTTTATCAATTTCACATAATGCATATTTCATTTTTTCCTTTGCTTTCATCTGTTGCCTAGCAACGTATTTGGTCCTAATAATATTAGTATAATTGCGTGTATAATGTTTGAGTAAAGCCAGCGTCAAAACGGATCAATTAATGCATTTCAGTGTTGGAAAATTGGCGCAGAGGAGGAGCCTATTGACACCATTAAAATTTTATAGTATTCTTCACCTTAATAAAAACGCAGAAATTCTGTCATTACATAAGGCGAAAGATACTACTAAAATTTAGTGGTGTCAATAGGCTCCTCCTCTGCGCCAATTTTCTACCACTGTGCATTTGTATCTTTGCATATAGATGGATTTTAGCCC
The DNA here is from genome assembly GCA_963932465.1 of Maratus speciosus. Taxonomy (NCBI): domain Eukaryota; kingdom Metazoa; phylum Arthropoda; class Arachnida; order Araneae; family Salticidae; genus Maratus; species Maratus speciosus. Next base: position 240,242,688 of record OZ010790.1, read on the forward strand.
AGAAATAAAAATAGGCAATGTTTCATTTATTTTATTTATTTTATTCAAATATTTTGCTTAAAAATACAAAAGTTCATATTTTCATAGTGAATAACGTAACATTTTTCCATAACATTTACCAATATTTCTTTAATTGTTGCCAAGAAAATCAAAACCCGGAATAATATTTTCTTTTAAACAATTTTCAATTGAAATATTTCGTCGTGAAAGAGGAAAATGAAAAATAAAATTAAGAATAGAAAAATTAATATGGCGGCATATTGGAAATAAAAAGAAAACTCTCGAGTATTTCTTAATATAACAAGAAGAAAAGTTTTGAGTAGTTTTCATAGCAGGTGAATTAGACGTCATTTATCGAAAACAAAGATGCTGGAATAAAAAGATCTTGGGTAAAATAAAATTAACTATTATTCACGGAGGAAAGAGATAGATGGAGATGCAGTATGCCGAAAAAACAGTTTGCAATACGATGTGCGTTATCGCTCAGATTTAAATGCCCTCATTCGGCCCAAACAAAACAAGCACGTGGAACAGGGACCGAATTCTTTGACTTCATCCGTGCATTTTTTCTGTAAAATTAAAATGATCTGCTTATATTTAAGCAATAAGCAGTCTAAGGCAGCATTTCATTGTATTATGAATTAAAAACTGCATTACTAAAAATATTATTCTGTGGGTTTTTTTTTTTTTTTTTTTTTTTTTTTTTTTTTTTTTTTTTAAGCACGCCGTTGTGTTGTGCCGAATGTAGCGAATTTTAGGGTTACATTTTTGGTGTCACATCAAGATTTATTGTCTGTGTACGGTTAACATGAATATTTTATTTTAAATTTAAATTTTATTAATTTATAAAAAAAAAACCCGTATACTTATAAATCACAGCGTGAAAAAAATCTAAGATATACTATAACCATCCGCACAATCAATAAAAAATTACGGATGTACATTTAAATAAACTACGGGGGGTTCAAGGGGGCAGAGCACCCCTTCAGAAATGCAATTTTTGATTTAAAAAGTTACCAAAATAAGTAGCTCATCAGAATTTCAGAACATCAATGTATAACCACTTGTTTAACACTTTTAATTTCTGAAACTTTACGAAGTATCTTGTATGCTTATAAATATTTATGTAATCTGAAAACTTTAAAAAGCGATTTGTAGGAAGTTGAATATTACGCAATGAGTGTTAAAAAACAATGACTTGCAAAGATGACGTTGAGGCTCCTGATCTGCAGATTTACTAGTTTTACTTTTACATGGGAGACAAAATGACGGCCATTAGTTATTGAAGCATTTAATGCATCTTCATATCCATAAGGGCGGGGGGGGGGGGGGGTTAACCATAGGGGTGACCCTGTTATGTCGCCAAATACCGCCAAATTTGTCGCCAAGTTGGCGGTATATAGCCAATTTTGGCGACCAAAATGAGTCGCCAAATGTGACGCCAACTTGGCGATATCTCTAATATTTCGCCAAATTCCCATACACTTCCATTGTAAACCTACTTGCTTATAGAAAATCAACAAATTGAGGTATTTTAATGCAACAAAAACTAATATTAGCTTAAGGGATTATATTAAATTTTTCCTTGATGACCTAACTAGGACTTGACTTTAAAAACAAAATTTTTATATTACTTGTTTAATTTCATTATGTTTGAAGGATCAAAAAGGTTCAGATATTACTATAAAAAGAGACTGACAAAGAAGGTCTCGATACGGGCATACTCCGAAAAGTCTGAAAAAAATATAGAATATTTTACTTATGAGGATAGATATGTTTATAAGAAAAATTCGGCGTAAACTCGATAGAGCGCCCGTAAAAAAAAAATAAAAACTTTGATATTTGGCGATTTATCACCCGTTGGCGATGAATAAAATTTGAATAAATACTTTTTTATGTCAAATATTCTTTAAGATAAAAATGTTTCATATCGAACTTTTTTAAATAAATTTAATATAAAGAACTTTAGTTTTGTCAGTTTTAGTTTGATGTAACTATAGTTTTGTCATATATTTATATTTATAATGAAAGTTATCTATGAAATTTTATGAATTAAAACGAAATTTAAATTAATTAAAATATTTTCAATCTCAAAACTAAGTCCAATTAAGTACTGTCGATTCAATTTTGTTGCTATAAAAATAACAATTTATTTGATATTGAAATGAATAACTGCAGCATGCTTCATCTTGCCTTTATTTTGGAATACGCTTAAATATGTGAAAATATATTTTATATGTGAAATTATTTTTAAAGTAATAAAATTAAATACTAAGCAACATAAATATGTAACAAAATAATGCATTTATTAAACTCTCTCATTGTTTAAGTTTACATTCATTAAATACTATTTATACACATTCTAAAAATCAAGCAATTTATAGGTGCATTAAAATCGTTAACTTTTGGCGAGGAAAAGTACTTCTCTCCAAATCGCGTGAAGCTTTCGTCTTTTCGCGCCAAATACTCGAAAGTATTTTATTTTTTTACAGACTTTCTACTGTAATTCCGTCGCTAAATCTTACAGGTCCTCTGTCGGAGTTTCCTCTTAGTCCGCACAACTTCGAAGAAAATCCTTATTATTTATATGCTGTCGCCACCGATATGATTACGTGATATCGGTCACGCACTGAGAAGATTGTTTAAAAGAAAACCAACGCTTTCAATTAACTAAATTAACAGTTTATTTATACACTATTTACACAACAACAAAACACTATTTACACTTACAAACTCGGATATAGATAATCCGGTTCAACATTAAATTGAATACAGTAAATGCTGGCTGTGTACTGTTAAACTACGTTAAATCACTCTCACTCTACACATGTTAAATTAGCTTTCCGGAGATCAATCTCGATCTCCCAACACACGGGCTCCAAGCCTAAGCTCTCCGAGCCTATCTAACCCTACGCACTCTCTCAGAGCTATCCAAGGAACACCCGTCCACTTTGCGCGCTACGCTCAAACTGACTATCTCAGCATAGGAGACTGCCTTCCAGCAACCCCTTGCTCCTTCTCAACGTAACCCCTCCGGAGTTTTCTACCTGGCTCCCATTTCAAACTCTTTTCTTCGTTCGTGGAATGCTTTTGTCTTCCCATCTTCCACAGACATCTCAAAAGGTTGGGCACACCCCTCTCCAACTATCTTTTTTCCCCTTCTTACCATCTATACATTTTCACCGGCTTAGATCCAGTTATAGATAAGGAAAGACTGTTATTTTGAAATTCCAGTACACAGACCATACAATATATAATATATTAAGACAAAAATAATATAGAACCCCAGTTCTAATAGCAGATATTTCTCAGAACCTGACACACCACATCTTAGCGGAAAATATGCCATTTAGGGGCTAATTTTCCCCAAACATATAGTAACATTACAGAAGAGTTCAATAGTCTCTTTGCAGGTTTCTTCATTATTATTATTACATACATATATCAAGGTGTCTGAACATTCTCTACTGACATCTCTAATGAACCCTGTACTACTATTATTATTACAGAAAACTACACATGCTAATACACTATAACACTATAATACAAAATTCAAATACAATTACACATATACAAAAAAAAATTTAAAACGTGATGACACCTTTTTAAGGTTTGTCCACTATTTAGTCATTGATGCCGATGTGCTAACAATTGACTGTTCTTCCCAGCTCTTCCTATGTAGCCTGGAGATTGCATCAGCATTCAAATGTTGAGCTCCTGGACGATGAGAAATACTCAGGTTCCAGCGTTGCAAGGCAAGAGCCCATCTAGTGAGTTTGGGAGACCTTGGGGTTGTTTCAGTGAGAAATTTTAATGGATTATGATCCGTTATGATCTCAATTTGAGATCCATAGGTCCACTTTTCAAACTTCCACAACCCGAAGAGAACACTCCAAGCCTCTTTCTCTATACTCGGCCAAGCCCGCTGAGCCCCTGATAATTTCTGACTGGCAAAAGCTATCTGTTTAAACTGACCCTTTTCATCTTTTTGAGTAAGACAACATCCTACTGCCAGGTCTGAAGCATCGGCGTGAAGCTGATATTCCCGGTCTACGGTAGGTGTAGCCAAACGCGTCACGTTACATAACACATCTTTAAGGGTATTAAATGCTTCTTCTGTCTTTTCATATCATGGCACAGTATTTTTAACCTTCCCTTTAGTTAATTCAGTTAAAGGTATAGCAATTTCTGCATAATTTGGAATATAAGATCGGTAAAATCTCATTAATCCCAAAACAGATCTAACTTCCCTTTTAGTTTTCGGTCTCTTTAAGTCCCTTATTGCTCCTATTTCTCCTCATCAGGTGCATGCGTTCCACCCCCAATTACATGACCTAAAAACTTAGTCAATTTCTCTCCAAATTTACATTTATCCAGCCTAATCGTAAAATTTCTATTTTTAAGTTCGTCTATGACAGACCTAACATGCTCACAATGCTCTTCCCAGGTGTCGGAGAAAATGATGACATCATCAATATATGCTTGTTCATACCTCTGATGACCTTGAAGAACCTCATTCATATCTTTTTGGAACGTAGCAGCCAGCCCTGATAAACCAAAAGGCATAGTACGCCACTGATAAGTCCATTATGAGTTGTAAAAGCTGTCAAATGTTTACATTCCTCCGCCATTTTAATCTGCCAATAACCCCTCAATAAATCGATTGAAGATAAATATTTAGCTGTCCCCGCAGTATACATGATTTCCTGCGAATCTTTCATAGGAAATGTTGGGACCTGCGCTACTGAATTTAAAGCTCGATAATCTATGCAAAGCCTAATAGTTGCGTCTTCTTTCGCCACGCAAACAATTGTATGACTAATTTCTGCATTTGACACTTCGATTACATTTAATTCTAATAACTCCTGAATCTGTCTATCTACTTCCTCTTTGTAAGCAACAGGTACACTATATAACTTTGGTTTTTTCCTTGCCACATCCGGTTTCAAATCAATACGGTGCTCCCCTACTTCCGCTGGTCGCACAGGACCCATAAATACCTCTTTATTCTCCCTCAAAATGGACTTTATATCGTTGACTTGACTATTAGATAACCCTTTTATTTCGAACCTTTCTATGTCCCGTTCTACCTCTTGTTCCCGGTTTAAAATAGGAATTTCCCCAACTTCTCCAAATTCCTCATCACCTTCAAAAACAATATTCACTATATTACACTTAGCAATAAATTCTCTTTTATTTTGATACACATACTTTTTGCTACCATCCGCCATCTCAACTAAGACTCTATCACGCACTTTCACTTTTCTAGATAATTGACATTCTAGACATGATTTACAGAATTTTTTAGCTTCTTTAGCCATACCTTCCCAATAAAAATATTGCCTGATTCTCTGTAACGTTTTCTTGGCTGCATGATGCCCTCCAAATACCGAAGTATGCGCTAATTTTAGGATCTCTTCCTTTCTTATCTTGGGTACTACTAATTGCGCTATTGTTTCGCCTAACAATTTCTCTTTATGATACAATAAACCATCTACAATATAATAATCCCCTTTATCCATTTTGGCTAATTCCCAAACTCTCTCTAAATTTTTACATTCCACTTGGGATTTCTTAAACATATCTGAATTGCTAATGATAACTTTATTATTTTTCTCCACTTCCGTTTTTTTTGCATTCTGACTTTGTAAATTTTCCAATCTCGCTTCTATTGCGTAAACATTACAATTATCGATGCTCATACCTTTCTTTTCACTCAAGTTATCGATACTAATTTCCGAACTTTCTAATTCTTGGGACTCTAGCAATGGCTTCTCGCGATTGACCCCTGACAACTCATTAATCACCTCGGGATGTAAAATTACCTGCTCATTAATATTATCGGTCACTGCGCAAAGTACTTCCTGATGAATTATATTAGTTTGTCCGAATTGCGGAATAGCTAACGGTAATTTAACCAACGGTGATTTAACTGCTTCACCAAATAATCCTTGTAAATAAATACTACCTGCTCCTTTTAATTTCTCTTCCGGTATCAAATCTTTATGAATAACACTAATTTCAAATCCAGAATCGACCAATCCTTTTGCTTTTTGCCCATTTACACTAACTTCAATTTTCTCAAGCTTATTTAAATTCTCACCAATAACATTAGTTCTCTGTTCGGCCTTTGCCGATATCCTCGCCACAATAGCTCCTTTAGGTAACTGTTTATTTCCTTTCACGACAATCTCATTTACCCCCGCTTTCTGTTCACGCCCTTTACTAGCATTATTATTTCCCTCATTACCCACTTTATTACAAAAACGTTGGTAATGACCCCTTAAACTACATTTGAAGCATCTACGAGCTGAATCATCACTAGGTTTCTTAAAATCAGTTTTCCTACCCGAAAAAGAATTAGTCTCATTACTTCCGTTTTGCCTCCAATTACCACTAAATTTACTATCCTCCCTCGGTTTCCCCTTTTCACTGTTTACATACCTATCTTTACCCTTAAAACTTTTATACGTAACCGCATAAGACTTATGTTTAGCGTCAAAATAATTGTCACATTCTAGAAGCAATTTTAGAAGCTTCTAACCATTTACTCTGTTGAGTTAACACATTATATGATGCGGTTTCTTCATCTAACGTGTTTAATAACTTATCCGTAATTATTAACTAGTTGACCTTTTCATATGAGTCAGCACCCCTAATCTTACAATAATTTTACCATGTTGCTATTAAACGCGATACAAATAATACATGAGTTTCATTCTGGTTTCTCCTAGCCTTCTTAAAATTTTCCAAACACGCCTTCGGTGCCGGCTCATGTTCCCTTAGAACTAACTCCTTTAATTCCTCATAACTCTCAATTTGTTCCCTAGTGGTATAAATTAACAAATTATCCGCCTTATCTCCTAACATATTTAGTAGAATTTCGGCCTGTTGGTTTTCCGGTACATTTTTAGTTTTGAATGCCCTTTCTAAACTGTTGAAAAATAAATTCCATCCCTCAGTCCCTTCTGGTACTTTGATAGACATAGTTTTAACACTTTTGATCAATTTTTCTATGTTACTTTCATTATTAGATTACCTAGACCCATTAGAGTTATTGGTCGAACCTTGTATCCTTAGCCTCCCCATTTCTAATTCATGTTCCATCCTCAATTTTTCAGACCTTTCTTCTCTTTCTAACTTTTCCCTTTCAACCATTTCTTCTCTATCGCGCTCTAATTTTTCCTGTATTTCTAGCTTTTTGCGCTCTAATTTTTCCTGTTTTTCTTCGCGCTCTAAATTTTCTTGTTTTTCTAACTTTTCGCGTTCCAATCGTTCCGCAACAATAGTGTTAGATAATTCCATAATAGCCCCCTCGTCATATTCATCGCTGTCCATTATCTTTTTCTTAAGCTGAAATCTAGTATCATCTTCCGTGAATTCAACCCCCAATTCTTCGGCTATCATCTGAAGATCCACCCGTTTTAGTTTCAATAAGAAAGCCATACCTTCACTGATTACTATTACCACTCTACAATAATATTTAAACCTACCAAATTAATATTTCCTAAATTTCTACCTTAGTACAATTACCTCCACTTATTATACTAATTAATACATTTCAGATAATCGATGTATTATATTTCTAATTTAACCTACTGTATAACCTGATTTTCCTCAACCATTAATATCACACAATTTACTTCCAATAAAACAAAAGGTAAAACAATAATTTCGATTTGATTACTATGCAATATAGATTCCAATTTATACATTAGATAATATCATACAATTTACATAATACTGATACGTTGCAAATTGAATAAAAGTACTGATGTCAATAGAAACATCCACATAAAGAAAAATTGTATACCATACGCATATAAATTCCTACAATTATCCCCAGTAAAATATTTCCAAATTTACCAATGGTTCTCACATTTAAAACAAATAAAATCAAAACCTTCACTTTTTTCCCCCACTGTGAGCCCCCTTTTTTTTCGAAATTTACTTCTAGCCAATTAAAATTCCAAGCAAATGTTCATTACTCATTTGTTATCAACTCTTCAAGCTTAAAACAGTATTGCTTCATTTAAATATTACTTTAATAATAATTTAAATTTAAGTAAATTCAATTATTCCTTCCAACTATTATTAACACAATGCATCAATTTTGTTCACTACCATTATTAGTAAAAAAAATTAGAAAATCAATATTAGTATAAGTTATTATGACTTTTCCTTAAAACAATAGTAAATATGGCTCATAATATCTCCTATCTATCTGAACACAATTACTTTATTGCACATAAATTATCTTAAATTACTATTAATTATACAACAACAAATATATTTGGTTCGAGAATGTCAGCAGACAGAAATGATCAAAACACCTTACCTTATACTTTATCTGCTGGGGTACTCCGCTGCTCACACGTAGTTCCGCGATGCACTCAATATTTCGCACTTTAAAGTCACTTTGATGCTATTCAACACTCAGGCTGTAATACACTATAACTTGAGGCACTGTAGATAGGGCACAAACACTATTTCGGTTCGCCGTAACGACGATAGGGCACAACACTTTAGTTCGGTTCGCTGTAACGATGATAGGGCACAACACTTTAGTTCGTTTCGCTGTAACGATTATACGGCACACACACTCTGTATTTCTGCTCGACGCTTGGTTTTTATCTCTCTAAAATTCCGTTCGACGATCCGGCATTTCCAAGCAAGAATTCCACTGGATGCTCCGGCACTAACACACTGCAACACGGCTCGCTGGTCACTAGTCTGAGACGATTCTATCCCGTCGCTGCCATCAGTTTGTCGGAGTTTCCTCTTAGACCGCACAACTTCGAAGAAAATCCTTATTATTTATATGCTGTCACCACCGATATGATTACGTGATATCGGTCACGCACTGAGAAGATTGTTTAAAAGAAAACCAACGCTTTCAATTAACTAAATTAACAGTTTATTTATACACTATTTACACAACAACAAAACACTATTTACACTTACAAACTCGGATATAGATGATCCGGTTCAACATTAAATTGAATACAGTAAATGCTGGCTGTGTACTGTTAAACTACGTTAAATCACTCTCACTCTACACACGTTAAATTAGCTTTCCGGAGATCAATCTCGATCTCCCAACACACGGGCTCCAAGCCTGAGCTCCCCGAGCCTCTCTCAATCCTACGCACTCTCTCAGAGCTATCCAAGGAACACCCGTCCACTTTGCGCGCTACGCTCAAACTGACTATCTCAGCATAAGAGACTGCCTTCCAGCAACCCCTTGTTCCTTCTCAACGTAACCCCTCCGAAGTTTCTACCTGGCTCCCATTTCAAACTCTTTTCTTCGTTCGTAGAATGCTTTTGTCTTCCCATCTTCCACAGACATCTCAAAAGGTTGGGCACACCCCCCTCCAACTATCTTTTTCCCCCTTCATACCATCTATACATTTTCACCGGCTTTGATCCAGTTTTAGATAAGGAAAGACTGTTATTTTGAACTTCCAGTACACAGCCCATACAATATATAATATATTAAGACAAAAATAATATAGAACCCCAGTTCTAATAGCAGATATTTCTCAGAACCTGACATCCTCTATTACATACGTAAGTAGCTTAATTAGTATTTTTTTTTTCAAAATATTCTAAGTATGAACGGTAAGGAAACCTTCCTTCTGAGTGTAAAAACAGTAACATTTAAAAATAAAGTAAAGGTAAGAAAATTGAGCTTACCTTCTTCTTCAGATACGTCTACGATTTTTATGCGTTATATTGTTGAGCTGTTAATTAATTTTCACTTCTTTTTGTATATCCTATAAAATTTGTAATTGTGTATTTTAGAAGAAGATATTTATTAATATATATAATTCTGAAATGTTCAAATTACTATTCCAGTTTTGTATTTTAATTAAATTTATATAACTTCTAAATAAATGATACGTATAATTTTTAGAACACATTTCTGCTTCTTTCTGGATTACATTTTATACGAATCTAAAAATACATTGTTTACATAAAACTCGCATAAATGTTTCTTTTACAATGATAAATGAAGAATCATTTTCTTTTAACCCCCTCACTGACAAGCCCGTGTTAATACGTTCACTAAGCTCCAGGTTTCACTGCAATACAAGCAATATTTAACTAATATAATTCTATGGATTTAATGTATTTTTAATACATTGACCAATGATTAATATTTCCAAGGATTGCATTGATATTCGTTATTAAGTTTTTTTTATAAAATGTTCAAAGAATCATTTTTTTTAACATTTAAAACAAAATTCAGAGAAAACAACATTACAATTTTGCCCTTTTCCAAGACAGTCGGAGGGTTAAAGACAATAAGCATTTTTCTAAGTTCATCATGTAAATAACTTGAAGTCTTGTGATACAATGGTAATTATGAAAACAATTTATTTTCATTTAATTGACAGATTATTGCATTAAAAACAGATCTAATGTTCTATGATGTTTCAGGAATGAATGAGATGTTGAAACACATTCCAAGTAGTAAACATTAGGTGTTATGACAAGCAATTAAGTAGATTTCGATTTACGATGTTTTTTTTTTTCGTTTTTTTTTTTTTTTTTTTCTTGAAGTGATTAATATTTCTGGCAAAAGTCATTAACCCTTAAATGCCGGATGTTGCTTTTCGGCAACATACCCAATTTAGGCTTCTAAAATATTATTAGAATAATATTGAAGCTATAATGCCTAATGTTGCCAATAAAATACATTCTGAAAATATTATTAAATCGATTTTCAACATATAGATGGCAACACTTATGCTGTTTAGGAATAAAGATAGATTTATATTTTCAATTGTTGCTTCTTGTTCTTTTTGTTTTGTTTGGAAGCTTGCGAAATACCCTATTTCCTTTTGCAGAGAGCAAGTAAAATTTATTTTTTATTATAGTTTCTAAAATTCTTGTGTGTTTAATATTATAGAATTTTATCAAGGAAAATTATTTTTTCAATTAAAGACAAGTGTTGCCGATTAGTAACAAACTGTTTTTTAGCCGTAAACCATACCTAAAACAAAATATGATTTTTTAAAGTATTTTTTCCATGATTTATTTAAAAAATGAAAGCTGAAAAACATTATTACAATGACTTTTGAAAAATCAGCCATTTAAGGGTTAAAATGTACCAGAATGGATTACCCCCATAGATCATAATGTAATGGAATTAATTTGTGTGTCTGTGGAGCGAGTTAACTATAAATGATACACGTTTTATTTTCAGTATCGGACATTCAAAACTAAACTTCAATAACACATAAAAATTACATGGTAATCCGTGAATAATTATAATAGTTAAAGTATAAACACACTCGTAGACAGACAAAAAAAGGCAAGCAAACCGAACTCATAAACAGTTTCCAACCCTGTTAAAAAACGCTCAGAATTCAATATCTGGTTAGTCTTCATGACAAATATTTCATTTTTTAAGCAAACGTATATGATTTGAAATTGTTTCATACAAAAATCCTTTATATGCGTTTTAATTAATTTAGGGGCCCCATTACAGACACTGTTTCCATATATATTCATTACAAGCAGAAACTTTATAATTCGACGGCTGCAAAAATGAAATAATGGAGTTAAGGTGTAATTTTTTTATTATTGTGATTTAATTAATTGGTGTAGAATATGGTCAATACAAAAAAGTAAAATATATCAATAATTTACATTTGTATTGATAATATACAGTTTTGATCGATAATTTTCATTTTATATCCACATGACTAATAGAAAATTGCTTCGAATATAATAAAAAAGTTGAGGGTTGGTGTCCGTTGCAAGAATCGAAGCGTCCTACATTTTTTTTTCGCTACCACTATTTACAAAGTATAACCTTCGTGATAAATTTCTTAAATATATGTAATGGGAATCATCAGCGAATATTATAGTTTAAAACTATTGGTATCAAATATAAGAATATATAAGACGCTGGTGATGCCTGCTAATTGGATGTAATTGATTTTGTAAGTCTTAAAAATCTACATATTTAAAACTTCTAAGAATTCTAAAAGTGTTAAGTAAAAGGTCACAAACAAACAAAAGAATCTTTATGTATGAACTTCGACTTTTGGATTAGTTGACTGATTTTTTTATTTTCATTTATTTATTTATTTTCTGATCAAGATTTTCAATGAGCAAGGTTTAAACAAATTAATTTTTACGCAATAAAAGAAACTATTACAGCATTCTTCAACCATTTTCTTAGATTAAACATTTTGAAATGTGTAATATTAAAAACGTATTAAAAATAATGTAGCTTATAATAACGGGATAAGGAAATTCAATTATCATTAGCGGTCAAATGAGGAAATTTAATTATTTCCAGAATATAAAAAGAATAAAATAAAAGAACTACAGATTATATTTATTTTTTCATTTTAGCGTGATTTAGAGATTAGCAAAATTTTCATTAGCAAAATTTAGACTGTTTGAGCAAATTTGAATTATTTCCACAATTCTACAAAATGATAATTTATATAATAAAAAACAAATTATTGATTATGATTATTTGTTTTTCATTTCAATAAATAAAAGTTAAAATTCTAATGCTATATTCACCTTGAGAATTGTCACGGGGCAAGTTGGCTCGGTGTCTGGTGTATGCTAGTAGCTTGAAAAACAGCAAACACCGAAAAAAGTGGTTGCAATGCAAGATTTTGGGCACACGGGGACGACGAAAACGAACACACTCGAACGAAGACGAGTGCCCAAACGAAGACACTCGATTTTTTATTTGTGACAACTGTAACTCTGATTATGTTATCGAGTAGGATAGAAGTTACTCAATGTTAAAGTTTTATTCATTATTTTTATGTCTATATAATTTAGAATTTACATTGTACGGCGATAACGCCTTTGATAAGACCTACTGGAAATAAGGAAATTGATTTCTCTTAACTGCGTGTCTTATTTAAAATTTTATAAAACGTGTGCCAACTTACCCCGTAGGTATACGCAAATTGCCCCGTGACGGGGTAAGTTTGAGCACAATTTTCCTTTTATTTTAGGCTTCCTCTAAGCATAAATTAAAACAGCTACAAACTCAAAGCTCCGGGTATTTATAGCCCAATGCCTGTTCTTTAAAAGTACAGTTAAAGTTTCATAAAAAACTTAAACAAAAAATTAATAAAAATCAATAACTAAAAACTGCGCCTACTAGCCCCGGTCTCTTCTATGATAATTTATATAATAAAAAAAACAAATTATTGAGTATGATTATTTGTTTTTCATTTCAATAAATGAAAGTTAAGATTCTAGTGCTATATTCACCTTGAGTTAAATAATTTAAATACATATAAAAGAACAAGTAATTGTACAAAAATTACTTTCTGGTGTATAAATGTAATATAAAGATATTTAACCCTTAAATGCCGGGTGTTGCTTTTCGGCAACATACCCAATTTAGGCTTCTAAAATACTATTAGAATAATATTGAAGTTATAATGCTTAATGTTACCAATAAAATATATTCTGGAAGTATTATTAAATCGATTTTCAACATGTAGATCGCAACACTTGTGCTGTTTAAGAATAAAGATAGATTTATTTTTTCAATTGTTGCTACTTGTTCTTTTTGTATCTCAGAGAAATCCCCCTTCAAAGTTCAAAGATGCTGTTCTTTTTATTTTGTTTTGAAGCTTGCGAAATACCCTATTTTGTTTTGCCGTGAGCAAGTAAAATTTATTGCTTATTATAGTTCCTAAAATTCTTGTGTGTTTAGAATTTTATCAAGGAAAATTATTTTCTCACAAAGGCCAGTATTATTGTATAGTAACAAACTGTTTTTTAGTCGTAAACCATACTTAAAACAAAATATGACTTTTTAAAGTATTTTTCCCATGATTTATTTAAAAAATGAAAGCCGAAAAACATTATTACAAGGATTTTTGAAAAATCAGGCATTTAAGGGTTAAAATACAAATTAAAAATTTCTTAAATACATCAGAAAAACCTAGACTGTTGTCAACCATTACAAGACCGTCATCAGTAGGATTTAAATGATGTTATTATTTTATTTGCGCTTATTCGAGAAATGTCCAGAAGAGAACATTATTAACAATGAAAACAGATAGAATTAAAGAACATTAAGTAGATCTCAGATTAAATAGAACTCATACTACATTATCAAGATTAGCTAAAACTCAACCTATAAAAGTAGATATTAATAAATCAAAAATTATCTTTCATACAAATAATTACCAGGAAGCCATCATAAGAGAATCTATTGAAATAATTGCTAATAAAGATACAGTTTGTAACGATCCACTATCATACGTTATCCATGGGGTATGGGGATATTTGATGCATAATAAATGAAAGCTCATTTTGTTGGAAATTTGAAAAACTTTATCTGGTATCTCATCTGACGTACAACATTTACATTGCAATGTGTTCTTCAGGACAATTCTCGAATAAGCGCGAAGAAAATACTAACTATATTACATCCTACTGACGACGGCCTTGTAATGGTTGCAAACGCTCTAGGTTTTTCTGATGTGTTTTAAGATATTTTTAATTTGTATTTTAAATATCTTCATATTATATTTAAGCACCTGAAAGTAGATTTTGTACAATTATTTGTGCTTTTATATGTATTTGAATTGCTTCTCATTTCGTAAATGCTTCATATCCTGACAGTAGTATTTAGTGCAGTGTCAAATGTATTAAGCAGGGTTGCAGTAGAGGTTATACTATTATATACATCGTACAGTGTAAAAAACGGAGATTCTACTGGCAATGTAGACTCCAGTACTATTTCCATAATTTTACGGAAAAATTTCCCCATATGTTACAGAAAATTTCCGTTTTTCTGATTAAAACCGAAAAATCTTCTGTAATTTATGGGGAAAATTTTCCGTAAAAATACGGAAATAGTACTGGCGTCTAGATTTCCAGTAGAATCTCCGTTTTTTAGTCCGTTTTTTTTTTACAGTGTATACCCTCTGGATTTTTTAAAGATACTCCATATGTCCACTGTATCTCAAATAAAGGTATAGTGTATGCTCTAGCACATATTCTCTTCCTCATTCAAATACGCCTCTGACTATTCCTCTTGTTTTCTACAACACTGATATTAAGCTCTCTTCTAGAGGGTAATCAGCCTCTCATCCGTTCGAGGTCGATAAAATGAGTGCCAGGCTTGCTTAGAAATTAAACACTGAGGGTCCCTCGTTAGGCTGACCACTTGGTTAGGCACCTGGTTAGCCTGGACACATGCTGTATAGCACTTCAGGGACCAGGGTCAAGAAAACAGGGTTGAGCACTGTAGGTTTAGGTCCTAAATGGATCATAACGCCACAGCTTTAGTTTTGTACTAAAATATAAATTACGATTAAACTCGGAAATTCTATTTAAAAAAAAAATATTTAAAATAGATTATTCTACAGTTTATAAACAAAGTAATATACTATCAATCATGTTTATTGTTTATTCATTTTTCTATGATTTAGAAATTGAGATGATATTTGTTAGAATTATTTCGTATCATTTAGTAATGTTCAGTTATGTCAGGATATGAAAATTGAATCGTTTATAATTTTTTTCTTGAATTCTTAGATGTGTTCAGCAGCAGGCATCCAATATTTAGTAATTTTTATTGCAAATATTAGAGGTTTTTCAAGCATATGCATATTTATTTATTTGTTCCATTCTAGTTGTCATGACCTAGGTTTTATTTAAGTTACTATCATTACGAATACATCCATATCTGTTTATATCAAATTGAGCAATTCATATATCTTAGCTTTATTAATAAATTGATGAACTTTTGTCAGTGAAATTATTTATTAAAATTTCATTCACCACCTAAGTATATCATATCATCAAAGTTGAATAAAACAAGAAAATATCGATTACATTTACAGTTTTTATTTCGTAACATTTTAAAACGCCGACGCACTTCTCTTCTAGTTCATATCGATTGGAAAAAATTATAGGCTGTCTTCTTTTTACCGAGCGAGTGGATTTGAATTCAAAAATTGTTACAAATCGCAAAACACGTGTCAGAATCTCGCCAAATTTATGGTCGAAATGGCCCGCATCCTGTAATGTATTTCCGCTCTGTGGGCCATTTTGCCGCAATCTCCATGACAACAACAGACGACAGTAAATCGGATTTGTCTCGATGAGACGGTTATACGAAAATTGTATAAATAATTATGGATACTCTTGTTCTGGTCTACAGAAAAAAGGCTATAAGTCATTAAGAAACTTCTTTTTTCTTTGTTACATAATTTAATATTATTAATATGTTTGAGATTAAAAAGAATATAATAACTTAGATATCAGAAAGAAATATAATATGAATTATGTTGAAGAAAAATAACTACACCGATAGTTGCAAATCAGACGGATTTTGTTTTAAATTAGTGATGCAACGAATAGTGGTTTGGCCGAATAACCGAATACCGAATATTCGGCCAAGTTACAGCCGAATATTCGGCCTATTCGGCCGCCGAATAATGAATTTATTTTTGCCTAAAAACAAAATATAGTATGCATTATATGCACAATTCTTGTATATTTCACAATTAAAATGTATTGTTTTCTTTTAAAAAATTATTTATATACAAATTTTTAATTTTTTAAAGCATTATTTTTTTCTGAAAAAATATTCGGCTATGTTCGGCCTAAAAATTGCCTCAATAATATAATTCAGCCCCCCCCCCCCCCCAAAAAAAAAAAAAAAAAATCTTAGCAAAAGTTCCTCATCAGGTACTGTCTAGTTACATTTTAATAGATATTATGTGTGTTGTTGATACATTTAAAAATAATGACAAAATTTTAAAAGTACTAGGAAACATAAGTTTCAACTTTCAGATGAAATAAAATAAAAAATAAGAAATCTTAATATCTTAAGAAAAACCACTGATAGAAAGGGTGAAATGAATATCCTCTAAAATTGTAGAAAGAAATCACTGTAGACTTTATAAAGCTCACAATTAACAATTTTTTTTTTAAATCTTTATTATTTTTTTTTCTTTGCTGTCAGCAGCGAAGCCTCTACAGAAAGTGCCCCTCAATGTGAAGAAGTAAAAGAAATTAGTAATTTTCTTTCCCAGCCACCACTAGAAAGACAACAGTGTCCTTTGGAGTGGTGGGCGAAAAATTCGGAAGACTTTCCAAACCCTTCACAATTAGCCAAAAAGTACCTATCTGCACCAGGAAGTATAGTGAGAGATTATTTTCAGAAGCAGGTAACATTTACGAAAAAAAAAAAAAAAAAAAAAAAAAAAAAAAAAAGAAATAAACTATCATCTGAGAATGCTGAATTATTATTATTTCTGCATCACAATCTACATTTATTGAAAACATTTTAACTGTTTTTTAAGGCAAATATAAACATTACAATGCTATTCTTGAAAAAAATATCTAAAACATAAATGCATTACTAATTAAAAGAATTTAGTATTTACATTTCTTTCATAATTTAATAAGAAACAGTAACACACTTAAAAAAATCACTTAAATTATATTTAACTTTTAAGCGTATCTTACTAAAAAAAAAAACCCCTTAAGTAT
This sequence comes from Maratus speciosus, assembly GCA_963932465.1. Taxonomy (NCBI): domain Eukaryota; kingdom Metazoa; phylum Arthropoda; class Arachnida; order Araneae; family Salticidae; genus Maratus; species Maratus speciosus. The sequence goes on from OZ010790.1 coordinate 240,260,199, forward strand.
TGCAACATACACGACTTAAATATCTTATACATATAATACATCTATATCTAATCAATCATATATTTATGTTCTTTATAGGTATAATTCAAAATATTATTGAAAGAAACATTTTTTATGTAACAAGGGATAAATGTTAAACTTTTCATTATGATTAAAAAAAAAAATTGAATTATCTTGTACAGCTGTATTAAAACAATTTTGAATAGATTAATTTTAAATTTAACAGATTATGTTAGCTTATTACAGATACTTTTTGTACTTACTGATACAGCATAAATTTTTTTTAACATGATTTCTAAATTAGCCTCTTATATAAAAATGGGTAGATAAAACCCATTCGGAGTATGAAAGTTAATGGAAAAAAAAGTGTTAGTTAATTTCAAATAAAATTTTCATTATACATGATGAATATAAATTGTCAAATTAAAAAGTTATACTGCGTAAATGTAAAAACATTTATTACAGTATTATTCGGCCTTGGCCGAATAATGGACTTGATATTCGGCCGAAGCCGAATATTCGGCAGACAGGCCGAATGGGCCGAATATTCGGCTTCGGCCGAATATTCGTTGCATCTCTATTTTAAATTACTCTAACAAATTTTTAGTTGAAGTCGTTTTCTTTTTTAATTGCTTATGATGAATGTAAGGGGTTGTACATATATTACGTTACTTTAAGGGGAGGGGGTGGGGAGTCTGACACTTTATAGACTCATTGATGAGACTAAAGACACACTCGTGATAACACTCGTGGCACTTGTCTTGACAAGGGGTCTTGTCTAGGGGGGGGGGGAGGGAGATTTGTCTTTTGACATCGTTATCATTTTTGATGAAATAATTTCTTTTTCTGATAACGTTTTGTTTTCATCAAAATAGTCTGTTATCATTTTTTTTTCTTTTTTTTTGTCTTTTACCTATTTTTATGAAAATACAAAATGAATATGAAAAACATTAAGCGATTATAATTCATTTTATTGCAAAATATAAAATGGGGACGAATTGTGTCCATCTGCTTTGTTTATAAGAAGGTCTGCTTAACCCCCGTTCAGGGTGCAAAAAAAAAAAAACAATATTATTAAGAATGATTATGAAACAAAAAGCTGTTATTAAATACGTTTAAATAGTATTTCTGTCAGGTTTCTGACGCTAATGAGCAGATAACAAATTGAGATTAATATTATCTGATATTATCTTTATTATCTTTTTACTTGTTTGTAGTATTTCATATGTATCACTTTCTGTGTACGGGTTTTAAAGCAATATTCTTCCTTATCTTGAAGTTAATACGAGCTGTTTTAGTTAGATAGGATTGCATGAACAAGTTCATTGTATCAATACATTCCAGCTTCCTTTGCTATTCAAGAACGCATACCACAGATAAGGCAAACAAAGAAATTCCCTATCTCGTAAGTAGTGAAGGTCATCTGAGGGAGAAGTTTTTAGATAGGAGTAGGGATCCCTGTTCACAAGAGTAGATCTCCGTAGGTTGGGTTTGGAAGGCATCGGTGAAAAAGAGAGAAAAAGCAGTTCTGGCGTAGACCTCAACATAGTAGTTTGGTGTTTCCTGAGTGGAGTTTTCGGGAAAGAGTTTGAGTCTCTTGCGGAGATAGTCGGCGCAACGGAAAGATCAAGGGTGATCCTCCGGTAAAAATTAATGAGATACTATAGTGTGAGTTGCAACTATGGTATTTTAATAAGTCAATCCATTGCGCAGAAAGTACTTGCTATAAGTAACTTAATATCGGCCGGATCATCTATATCCGAGCCCTTAAATGTAAACAATGTTTTATTTTTATGTAAATAATTTGTAAATAAATAGTTCGTTAATTTTAATAGAATAAGTTTAGCATTCTTTTTGATAATCCTTCTCACAACGTGCCCGATATCACCTATATCGGTGGTGGCAGCATATAAAAATAAAAGAAAATATTTCGATGTCTGTGCGAGTGGTGATCGTGGATTTAGAAAAATTCATCAGCGTGTGGAGTAAGAATGAGTGCAACAATTTCTTTAAAGTGTTATTTGATACAAAGTTATTACATATATAATAGTAATGTTTTGTTAACTTATTATCTTTTTTCAAATCAGTAAAGTATACGTATAATAAATGTATAAGCATATCTGTATATCATAATCATTGCAATCGTATAGAAATACTAGTTGGATGTGCCAATCCCAAAACTTTCTTCTATCTCATGTCAAAATTTCATTTTAATTAGTTTTATTCGTATTTGTATTAGAATTATGCATAACTTCATACACTTTCCGATGGTACAATATTGAAAATTGCACAAAATTTGCTATTACAGCGCCCCCTTCCGGCGGAATTTTTTTCAAATTCAGGCAGAACCTTCTTGCCATGGCCAAAAACATACAAAAAAATGCTTCAATTCTATGCATAACTTCATACACTTTTCGATGGTACAATATTCAAAATGCACCAATATCGCACACAATTCGCTATTACAGCGCCTTCTACCGGCGGATTTTTTTCCAAATTCAGGGAGGACCTTCTTGCATTGACCAAAAACATACACAAGAAATTTGGTTCAATTCTGTGCATAACTTCATACACTTTTCGATGGTACAATATTCAAAATGCAGAAAAATCGTTAATACAGCGTCCCCTACCGGCGGAATTTTTCCAAATGCAGAGAGGAGCTTCTTACCATGGCCAATAACATACACAAAAAATTTGGTTCAATTCTATGCATAACTTTATATATACACTTTTCGATGGTACAATATTCAAAATGCACAAAAATCGCTATTACAGCGCCCGCTACCGGCTGATTTTTTTTCAAATTCAGGGAGGACCTACTACCATAGCCAAAAACTTAAAAAAAAAATGGTTCAATTCTATGCATAACTTCATACAATTTTTGATGGTGCAATAGCGACACACAGACATACGGACACACGGACAGACAGACATTTTGTATAAACATGTTTTTTGTTATCTCTGACCCCTAAAAAGTGTAAATACGTTGAAAACGGGAAGTCGGAAAAAATTTCGATTACAATACTTTCTTCTATTGAATATAGGAGAAAGTAAAAAAGAAGAAAATAAAAAGTATTTTTAGACACTGATAACGATATCATTAGATTAGTGGGAGGAGGTGTTCGGCGAATGAAAAAGTACGATATCATAAAGGGTAAAGGGGTCAAAATTTTCCAAAAAGTTAATAACGTTCTATATGTATAGCCCTAACCTGTTTCATGTATTTGAATGAAATCAGAGGTGATCAGGAGGAAATTTACGAAGATGTGTTTTGCTTATATCTCTTACATACGAATTCACAAAGTGACAAAGGGTAAAAATCGTTACTTTCAATGAGATCTTACTGCTTTTAGGCATTCAAAGAAATGCCAAGTTAACAGAAATATATAAATGTCATACCTTCATGATCTTTTCTTTAATAACAGCAATATTTTTCGAAGTGCGCAATTCTGTGCGAGTAGTGATCGTGGGTCAAAGAAAATTCATTAATTATCAAAATTACAAATCTGTATTTTAAAATTTTCGTTTTAAAATGAATTACAAATTTTTAAATCTCAATGACAGAAACTAACATCATTAATTATCAAAATTACAAATCTGTATTTTAAAATTTTCGTTTTAAAATGAATTACAAATTTTTAAATCTCAATGACAGAAACTAACATCATTCCTTATGTTAAGTAAAATTGTTACAGATCCCGATTTTGTCAAATATTGCGACATTTATTGAGAGTAATTCTACGTAAATGTTTCATTTTGAAGCAAAGGTGATCGCGAAATTACAGTTAACTTTAATCACTTGTTAGTGGATATTATTAAAAAAAACATGGTTCTTTTATTATTTTTCCTTTCTAAGGATAGTTGAATGATTATAAAAAAACAACAACTATTAATAACAAAGAATAACAGAAAATTACATTTACATTTAAAATTCATCAATTTAAAATCTTTATTTATTTTCGGACAATTATTTGTCTATGAAAGACAGTTTCGGTACAAATAACCTATCTATGTTTAACTCAGGCAATTCATGTTAATTAAGTCTTATTTACATGCCATAAAAAACTATTTCTGGCATTCCAAGTTTATAAATAATACCGACACGAAAATGGGTGTAAACGTTATTTATATCTGTGTCGTTTAAAGTGTAACTTGTTAGCTTAAAGGTAAGGCCCTTTTTAATAATTTTAGTCTACCCCCTCTCTTTTTAAGGAAAAATCTGTTTGCAGACATAGCACATAAAAAAAATAATAAATGTCATCCCATAATAAATAATATTTATAGGGCAAACAATTTAACGCTGAAAAATATTTATATGAAATGTGGTTTATTATCTTGATATCATAGGAATACTGAAAAATTGAGATAATTTTACGATTTAATTTTTTTATATATATATTGCATGAATAGTCCCACCATAGTTTAATCATTTTATCTATATTAAATTATATTAATTATAGGGAAATAAACAAGCAATGTTACATTTATAGATACATTGATACATTTATAGAAAAATTAATTCTGACAATAAATTTTATAATATTTATCTGATTAAATATCATTTCGCTTTTAGATTCAAAAAGACGAATCAATACAAAATGAAGGATTTCTCTAATGTTCTTGTACATCTTCAAACATTCTTTATTGCGTAAATTGTTTGATACGATACTTGATATAACTGGATAATATTTCGATTGTGCTCTCATAACAAACTCGTTACACTTCCCAATAACAGTTTCTTTGTCAATTTCTAAATTGTGTGGAAAATAATTTAGATCATCGAGGTACAAAAGAAACTCAACGATACCAAAATTTAGTATTTTAGATTGCAAATTTTACGCATGAGATTTCTAAATGATTTTCCGACATTAGTTTGAAATACAAATGAAGATATTTACCAAAATTGACGTTTCGGTTCTACTATTCTAGTGACGCAATTTGGATAATACATACGGATAAGATTTAATTATTCCTGATGTTTTATTACTATTTATTACTTGTCTTGCAAACATAATTTACATGATTGTTTTTTTTTTTATATTTGAACATTGATTAATAGTTTTATGTAGTTTTTTAAAAAGCATTGCTTAGAAAAAAGTGTGTAAGCGCCAAAAAGCAAATAGGAAAATTAATATCAATTAAATGTACCCAATTGGGAAAAAGTTGTAGCTAACGACAGACAATGCTTTAAATAACAGGTAATTATCACTTTGTTTGGTAATAAACTTTCATTGTCACAAAAAAACTCCTTTAAATTTAACTTTAGTACCCAATAATTTGAAACGGATGATTAAATTTCATATATATTTTAAAGAAATAGATATATTTTACATTTTGTTTGCATTTACGATCTATAAAAACAAGTTGCGTGGCAACCCGATGTGTTGCTCCGGAATTGCGTGAGACCATTCGATTCTTTTGGGAAAAATGAAATCTAACTTTAAATTTAGAAAGCAATTATAGTATTAATTTTATTAAATACGATATTTTAAATAATAAATTATATTTACAATTTAAGTGAAAAACTTTTCCAATAAAAATGCACCTATTCTATGATTTTATTTGCCAAAAGCTTTATCTTCTTCCAAGATTTGGCATCTAATTTCGAAGCTGGTAGAAATGACGTCGTTTGGGTGAACTTATCTGGTGACAAAAGCATTTTATATTTATGAATTAAAATAATAACTTAGAGAAATATAATTTTATTCGCTAAAACATTCGTTTCTGTACGGCCTTGTGACAAGTTTAAATTGGTATCTTAAAGAAAATGTTGAAAATCTGTTTTTTTAATAAATTAAATAAGCTACGGTGATTTTTTCCCTTTTACGTCAATCGAATTTTACTCAATGTTCCAGTCCATAGACGATTTTTTGACTTTCTAAAACAAACTTATTCCTAAAGCTTGAATATGTGAAAATGTGTTTGTATTTTTTTGAAATGTTCTTAAAAAATACAATTCAATCACAATATTATTTTCATTATCTATTCACATAAAAGTTAATTGAAAATGATGTCAAATAAAAAAAATATTAAAACGTCGTTTTCCCTTTTCTCCGATTTATTGACAAAAATGGAGCAATTTAGTTGCCCCCAGTAGCAGAATTTTCGGTGTCCATCTGCAGCAAAGCAAAACTTATCTGCGACCCAATAATGCTGAACCAAGTTACTAGCATAAATACTTATACTAAATCATAAAATAAGCAAAAATTGCATTTTACAAAGAAAATTGTATACAGAATAGCGCAAAGTGTATAACGCTTCCGGGAGTGAACTCATCCGTTTTCTGATAATCCAAACGCGGCCATGTTAGGCTTAAGCATTCCGATGCCGACTACCTTATTTAATCTGTCTATCTATTCGTTGTGTAACATATTCTTCTTCAATTTTCCTAAAACTTTCAAAAAGTATACAATTATAACACTTTAAGATCTAATTTAAAAATAACCAGATACCAACAACACGGTTGGTTCCGATGCATATAAGCGATTACCGTTGCCATTCATAAGCACAAATTACAAATCAAAAACAAATGAATGACTCTTTCAGCTATTCATTAAATGCTGTTAAAATATTTTGAGGAAGCATATTAATATTTTGAAATAATTTTTTCACTTTTGTTTACATGTATTTACAGTTTGAATTCAGTATACATTGTTAAAAATATCGCGAAAAATTACCTCTGTTTTTCAAGGCTATCTATTTTCTGACCAATGAGAATGCTACATAGTGTTCAGTGAATATAGCTGTATTCTGTGATTCATTCCTGTGAATTATTTTGTACCGGATTAACGTTTCCTTTCTAAAAATAAACGTATTTCAAATTATTTAAAGGTTTTATTATGCTTTTACAAATATTTTAAGAGCAAAATCGGATGTCGACCGTATTTTTTAATGATTCATTCAAAGCGTCATTCATTTGTTTCTGGATTTGGAATTTGTGTTGTACAAGTAGCATCACCAGTGAATGTTGATGATTTTTCAATCTTAAAACTTGCTTTTTTCTCACTATTCGCAAAAGTTACATTTTTAGACAGATTATTCAAAATAAATTAACATTTAAGAGATGACTTACATTCAATTATGCTGCGATTTTATTACATTCTGCTGCGATAACTTCAGTTAAAATTAGATTGGCAGCTCTATCTATCCCTATATGAAAGTAAACAAACAATTGATTCATTCATCTTGAACTTTTAAAATAGTATTAAAATAAACGTTTATATGCTCTGTTGCGCCATCTGTCGGTAGTTTAAAAAAATTGTTTTTAAAATTTTCTCTGAATTCTGAAGACAATGGGGGAAAAAAATTAATATTTCTTATAAAATGAAATTCGAATATCAGGAATATATAATGCCGTGTACTACACACACACACACACATATATATATATATATATATATATATAGATAGATAGATAGATAGATATATCAATGCATTATTATAATAAATAAAATTTTGTATTTTGTAGTAGGGAAAATAAATTTGTAATTTAATAACAGAATTTGAGAGAAAAAAATTGTTATAATGCAATTAATAGCTGCAATTTACTTATGTGATAAAATATGATTTTTAATTATCAAATTTATTACCGTATTTTATGGAAGAAACGCCGCGGCGTTTACGAGTTTGAAAGTTAATTTTTTTCCAAGTGCGGCGTTTACGCCATGTGCGGCGTTTACGATTTTTCTTAAATACCAACTGAGTTTCCTTGATTTAAAAATTCATAAAAATATTTAAAATCGGATTTAAATATTTTAAATAAGACTTTAGACATCTTAAGATAATAAAAACGAGGCATCCTACACTGCTCAAAAAACTTTGGTTAAAGTTAGGTCAATGTGACGCTGTCGACAAAAGTAGCGTTCCGACGGATGCGGCGTTTACAACGGGTGTGGCGATTACGATATTTTTAAGCTTATTCAGGCCAATTCGAGGAGTGCGGCGTTTCTTCCATAAAATACGGTACTGGTTTCTTTTATGCATGTTAAAAAAAAAAAAACGGAATTTTCTCTGTTCAACTTTTTAAAATTTAAGTTATATACTTATTATTTTGGCAATTGATAAAAACAAACTTTCTGTTGGAATTGTTTTTTATTTTACCCCCATACCATGAGTTAAAATAGTTAATTGACAATATGTTTTAAAATAGCATTATTAGTATTAATTTGCATGTTTTTTGTGAAATATTTCTTGAAATTTAGTGAGTGGAGTTCATTTGCATGCTTTATGTCAGTATTTTGCCAATTCAATTAATAATTTTCTTGCAAATTAAGTTTCAATGAAAAATGGGCTGTTTTTAGTTTACCCCACCCGACCCTATTAGTCAGACAAGACAAAATTTATTACTTCGCAATTCTTTTTATAATGCAATGCTATATTATTTTTTTGAAAATGCAAACACGTCATTATGATGGGCTATATTCTAGTTTAAGAAGAAACACAATAACTTTTAAAACAAAGTAAATTTGTAGTAAATTTTGTAAACTCAGTATTTATTTTTAAGCTTGTAGATTAATCTTCGAGGTCTAAAATAATCTACAGCACTGCTGCTGTGCTGAACAGTTTCTGCTATGGGGTTGCCATCGTTAAAGAAATGTCGTTAAAAATTACCAGAAAATTAATATAACGAAAAAAAAGTTCAATTTTTAAAATTCTAAGACCCTTATTTGACTTTCTCGGATCCACGCGGATAACTGACATTAATTTAATTGCCCAACATTTCATATTCTAGGAAGAGTAACTGTGAAATTCAAACGGACAGTCACTTTTTAATATAATAGCTTGGTGAAGTTTTAATTTCGTTATGAAAAATTAGACAGAGAAAAATGCTGAACTATTTTTATGGTTTTAAGTGCAAATGCGTTATTTTGGAATGGAGTCTGCACGCGATGGATTAGATAAAAAAATTCACACTTAAAAATTACTTTAAAAGCCATAATAAATCAGTCAATAAGATACAATTTTCAAAGAAATAATATTTGAAAGTACTTTTTTTTCTCTATATGATGATGTCAAAATTAAAAATGTGCAATGCTTAGAAATAAAAAATATTGCAGCAGAAAAAATTGAAAAACCGAAATTTCGTCGTCATGTGTTCGCAAGATGACGTCAGCGTTTCGCACGAACACGTTTGTCCTTTATACCATACATAGTTTAGGCGTTCCTGAAAATAAATGGACATAAAATAAAAACAACAAAAGTATTCTATATATTTTCATTTATTCTAGTTTCAACAAATTATTCTAAGTTAAAGACTGTCATCTAACAAAGACAAAAAGTCGATTTTTTTTTTCAAAGTATTCTGTCGTATAATATTTCAAGTATACACTCGAAAATTTTTATTTCAGAATTCGTAAAACGGACGCGGTTACAACTAGTTATAAACAGCTGGCAGCTATCAATAACACATCTACTGATTTTTCCCCAAAACTAGATTTTTTATAACGATATCTAAAATATCTCAAAATAAACAAAAAAAATAGAATGCATCAATACACTTGACATTTGAGACTTCTTTTATGCCACTAGTTTTCGTTACAGTTTTCTTCCTTTAAACTTTATATTTTTTATAAATGAAAAAGAAAACATTTAATGTTAAAAATACAATCTTGTTTTTAAATTGCAAAACATTTTTTTCCAACTATTTAACATTTTAAACTATTTAAATATCTTAAAAGTGTGCTTTAGCAGGCACACTTTTTTGATAAATTTTCTATTTTTATTTTCAGATAAAAATGGAAGAAACAATTATGATTACAACAAATGACCCTATTGGTGCAAGATCTCCAGAATACAGAGTGTGTTCATAAAGTTTCAAGACTGGTCAAGGAATACAAAATTTATTAAACATTTTTATACAGCGAACTAAAATTCTTCGAAATATGACCCTTGGGAATCAACACACCCCTGCCAGCGTTTATTCCATTATTCATAGGCTCCGTGGAAATCTTCGCTCGCAAGGCTGTTAAGGGATCTCGTTGAAGCTGCTTGAATCGCTGAAATCGTGTCGAATCGCTTCCCTTTTAGGCCTTTCTTGATCCGGGGGAACAAAAAAAGTCTCTGGGAGTAAGGTCGGGGTGTAGAGGGCTTGTGGTAGTATTGCCACGTTAAACTTAGTCAAAACATCGGGATCGACGAGTGGCATGTGAGAAGCCGCTTTGTCATTGTGAACAATCCAATCGTCTCCGATGTCTAGGCGGGCGCGCCGGACTCTATTTTTCAAAGTATGGCGCATTCCAGCGTAAAACCGGCCTGGCCCGTGCGTCTGTCCAGACACCACAGACGATTGGATTGTTCACCACGACAATGCACCCTCTCACACGTCGCTCGCAGCCACCAAAGTTTTCGCTAAGTTCAACGTGGCAATGCTGTCATAAGCCTCCCTACAGCCCGACCTTGCTCTCAGCAACTTCTTATATTCCTCTGGATCAAGAAAGACCTGAAAGGGAAGCGATACGACCCGATTCCAGCTTCCGCGATTGTCATTTAACAGACTTCCGCGGGAAGACTTCCAGGGAGCCTATGAACAATGGAATAAACTCTGGCAGTGGTGTGTTGATGCCCAAGGGTCATATTTCGAAGAATTTTAGTTCGCTGTACAAAAATGTTTAATAACTTTTGTATTCTAGGATCAGTCTTGAAAATTTGTGAACACACCATGTATGTCATTTACAAGGCTTATTTTACAATATTAAGAAAACTCTATAGAATAATAAATAAGGCTATATTAAGATTTTTCACAAACTTTGTAATATAACATAAAAAATAAAGAAAGAAAGAAAGAAAGAGAAATTTGCTCTCTTTAATTACTTATTTATTTATTTTTAATGTTACATTACAAAATTTGTGAAAAATCTTTATACAGGCTTATTTATTATTCTGTAGAGTTTTCTTTAAATAATATTGTAAAATAAGCCTTGTAAAGGACATGTTCTGGAGGAAGCAGGACGTATCGGTCCCTGGCCATTTCGGTCCCTTGCCATTTCGGTGCTCACCACCGTATAACTCGGATTCTAATTGTCGTGGGCCCACCAAACGCTGTAATTTCAACATTATTTGGGCCCTTAAAAAAAATTATCACCCCCTCCCCTTCCCCCTCAAATTTTATCTAAAGCTGAATATAACAGTCCGATAAATTTAAACTTTTATAACTCATGATTATGAAATCACAGCAAGCTGAAAATTTGTTTGATTGAACAATGTGATATAATTTTACAGGGGACATTGTCCTTTTTTTACTATTATTATTTAACGTAATGGATTTTTTAAGTTTTATTATTTATTATTATCATTAGGTATTTTATGTATATTATAAACTGCTATAAATGCTTTTTTTGGTTGTTTTCATACATTTTTAGAACGTCCAAATTATCATTAATTAAATAATTAAACCGTGCTTATTGTTTTTCTTCTTCTAATTAGATTAATCATAAATGTCTTGAATAATTTAGTTAGACACTTATAAGCTATTATAGGTAAGTATTTCCTCAAATCATCCTCTACACCCTCTCCTTTAATAATTCAGAAATGAGATATATTTATTGAAGGACAAATTTAATTTTTCTTATTATTTTTATAATACAAAGTTGCATCTTATAAATTTGTTTTCATAAGTTACTTTACCATTATAAACATTGGGAAAACAATGGTGATTTGGTAAATAGGCGTGCTATGAAAAGTATTTTGTTTTCAGAAAACTCCACCCACCGCTTCATATTTTTTTCTTTTTTTTAAAAATAATTATTGCTTGCAAATTTTCAAGTCTTCTCACCCTTTAAAGACGATTTTTGTGAGCTAATTTTATCGAATTCTATTTCTTTGTAATAAGATCATTATTTTTAATTTTATGTAATAATGTAACTATTATTTTAATTAATTTTATTTGAAAATTTTAACTGACAAAACTAAGCTTTTTTGTATTTGTCGTTTATTTATTTTTTTTTTATATTACCTTTTCCCTCCCACTTTCCCAGAAAGAAAAATAATTTTTTATTTTAGTTTTATTGTTAATTATATTAATAGTTTTACATTTTAGTAACTTTAAATATACAAATAAACAGGTAAAGGATAAATTTCAGTTTATAACTACTATAAAATATAATGATAAAATGAATATAAAATATATTATGTATTTAGTTTATTTTGAAGTAAAAATTTTAATGTAAATTAATAATGTTATTAATTTAATAAATTAAGAATACATTAAATTAAAAAATATATCTTTAATAAAATATTAATTTAATTTTTATACTAAAATTACTAACTGCATTGAGAATTAATTAATAGCAATTATTCATCACTTAAAGTTTTTATTCAAAATATTTGATTTATTATTTTCAAAAAATAAAATAGAAATTTTTTGAAAAATCAGTCAAAAACATAAAGTCTAAGTAATAATTAATTAATTAAACATAATAATAATAACAATACTAATAATGCAACATTGTACAAATACATAAAATTTATTTTTAATAGTGTTAGGTGACATTATTGTCCAGATGCAGATTTAAATTTTTTATAAGCACAGTTATAGTTTACAATTCGCAAAAAGAAAGATATTAATTAATTATAATTAAAGAGCAAAAAAAAAAAATATTATAAATTAACTAATAAATAAATAAACAACATATTTATCTTCAGAATCCTTATCATTTTTATACATCCCAATGAAGTTAATAACATTATAATAACCAAAAATTTATAAAATATATTTTCATTTACCCTAAAATAACTATTATATAGTTCATGTAATAGTTTTTAAACAAGTAATTGATAAATTAGTTATATAAACAATTAATAATTAAAATTATTTTGAATTGTTATTAATAAATCGTTTAATAAAAACAATTTAATTTTTGAGAATTTTTTTTATTTAACAATTTAACTATGAATGTTTCAGTTTTTCTAAGATGATATTAATCAATTAAAGGTGTTTTCAAATCCAATAGGGCAGCATTATGACATAAGTTTGAATTAATTTTTGTTCGAAAATGCGTGAAACTAGCTGGTGTTGTTGTTCAGAAACTAGGTCATCGAGCTGTTTGTTTTTTTTTTTCAGTTATTTGCAAACGCAATAGATCTTTCAGGAAATAGTGTCAAAGTGGACGTTTTGAACCGAATTTCCGCGCGATAGTAGAATAACCACTCAGAAGTGGGTGAAAAACGTGTTTGTCACGTGATCAAAATCACTTATATCTCAATAGGTAATTTATTGATCAAAAAATGGAAAACACGGTTCAATTCCAATCCACAAATCGCTTCCATGGCCAGGCTTTCCAGTTTTATATCTTTCTGTTAAAAAATGAATTTGTAAATGTGTCAAAACGTTTTGCGCTTGTTGAGCAAAGCAGTTAAGAAAAGGCTTAAAGAAAAAGTAGCCAAATAGTATGATAAGGCGAAGATGTAGTTGATATTTTTCCTGAGATTACCTTTCAACCAATTAATCCTTATTACTGGAAAGCTGGAGAAATTCTTATCTATCTTTACTTGTCACTGTTCGAGAGGGGATTTAAAAGTGGGCTCCATTTAAAAGCTTGTTCTGTCATCATTCAACACTTTTCTGGGAAACCAATCCTGTTTAACCCTTTAACGGTTTATTCACAATAGGAGGGGGGGGGGGGAGAACAATGCTAGGAAATAAAAAAACATTGATTTCAACTTGAAGGAAAGATCGTCCTCTTGCCTGATGTCCCAGGAATTTCTTTTTTAAGCCATTAAAGATGAAATGCCGCATGGCCACAAAAAAGTGCCGGCTGACCAGAACAAAGAGAGCGCGAGAAGAATAATACTTCTATTTGGGGCTTTATTTAGCATAGTCAAATGGGGGAAGTCAGGCAATCTACACTTGTCGTAGTACAGAAATATTTATGTATATATATATTCTTTTTAATGATAAATATATCGATTAAAAAAAAAAAAAAAAACATGTTTTCTAAATTACCAAATTTCTTCATTGAAATATAATTATAAAATTTTGCGTAAAAATGATTCACCATACATTACTATTTTGAGATTCTATGTTATTTTTTTATATTTATATTTATATTTTTTATTTGTCATTAAAATATGTACGCTGTTTTAATTTTAAGTATATAAGTCAAATAGATAATAAGGAAATATTTGAAATACAGAATTAATTTTAAATACGAAAAAAATATTTTATGATTATTAGAAATTTGAACCTTTGTGTCCCAACTTTACAGAAAAGTCATTTCTTTAACACTATTTCTAGCGGTGTCAAATGACGCCTTTTTAAAATTTTTGATTTATGTTTATTTTGCTCGTAGTTCTTGAATGTAATGAGCATAAAAAAGGATTAAATGTATTCAAAAGGATTTGTAATTGTTGCAACTTTAAAATTACGAATGAAAAACCTTAAATCGAAATCTTTTTAAAGGTGTCATTCGACACCGGTAGAAATAGCGTTGATATTATTGTTACATAAAAAATATTAATGCAACCTTTTAAATAGTTTTTTTAAATAGTAAATGAAATAAAAAGTTGTAGTCTGTTCCTATGCAGAATTTAAGAAATAATGTGTCTTTATCACAATTCCATGTTAAGAAACCCCTTTTAAAAAATATGTAAAATACAATATTCATACAAAATTTGCGTGCCGTTAAAAATAGAATGAAATAAAGATTTGTAAAAATATTTGCAGATTTTTTCTTTATTAATCACATAGTGACCAAATTATATGCAATTGAATATGTGCACTGCATGGGCATTTGCATACGAAAATTAAAGCTCGACTTATAAATGTTTTTAAATTGTCTGGACTTTATATCTATGATAGGCTAAAATATAAGGAGCTTCTAGAAAGAATCCACAGAACTCCCCCTTCCACCCACTCCTAAAAACGATTACTTCTACCATATGAAATTTGCATGGGGTGCTACAATTTGGATCCGAGTTATAAGTATCAAGGCGGTTATTAATTTATATATATATATAGGTGCTATCTTCTTTCTTCCGGTTGCGACCTATTATAATGATCAGTACTAATAACACTTTGAAATCACCAAATACACGTAAATTTTAAACAAGAAGCATGTATAGGTCAACATATATTATCATATCGTGTAAAGAGAGAAAACTGAAAGCGAAAAAGTAAAATACTGTATTAAAGTTTTAAAAAGAAAAAGAAGCATTTCTCTGTTCATGCTTTTGAAAGGAATTATATTAAAAAAATTGTAAAAAAATATCTGGTTTTATAATCCTTGGTACATATTCTTTTTTTTTTTTTTTTTTTTTTTTTTTTTTTTTTTTTTTTTTTTTGCGTAGAACAAACCAACACCGGTCGAAACCCATTTTTTTATATTTTCTTGCCTAACACCATATTTGATGAGATTTCACAAATAGAAGAGAGCCGGTTCTATATAAAATAAGTTGGTGCAATCGGATCATCGGGCAGAGAAGGAAGCGAATTTCACAAACAACGATTGATGATAGATGAATTTGCATCCCATTATGTGCAGAAACATACCAGTTCACATGGCACTGAATTTTAATTGAAGATTTTTTTTTTTTTTTGTAGAACACGTCGGCTGCGAAATAAAAACCACAACACAGAGGAGCACATAAAGTAGGTGATATAGTGTACCACTGATCGCAGGGGTGAGCGTAGAAACCAGTCAGCAGTCTTTAATTACTAGAGCAGCATTTTGAAGAAATGTACCAGCGCGTCACTGACACATCGGTCAGGACAGAACAGCAACTGTGATGATGGTCCTCAAATAGACCTTAGCAGGTGATGGACGATGAATCACAGGTCAGCAGACAGGTAACATGGCATGGTTCCCAGTGCACAGCGACGGCAAAAGAAAGCCGGAATCCAGGCACTGGCGAGATTTGAAATATGAGTCAGGAGGAGTCCGCAGGCGCTGACATATCCTTTAAAGTGCAGCAAATTACTTTGCAAAAAAAAATGTCGTTTTAACGAGGGCGGGGGTTAAATTTCTCTCTCTCCAATATGCATGTATTTTTTTTTAATGTTGGAGAAAAATCCGGAAGATGTGCCAATTTGTATCAAGGCGGTTCAGCAGTTTTAGGTTCGTACATGCGTATGAAAAACTCCAACACAAAATACGGGAACAAAACTTTATTTTAACTATTAAAATTACTAGAAAGCAAATTAGAATTACAATAAAGGGGAAATGGATTTCTTACAAATAATGGAGAGAGAGGCCCCCATTTAAACAAATGCACCGAAGTGCAGATACAGAAAAATTAGTTCCTTCTCAGTACATAGTCAGCATAGAAGTGACTCATTTTACAAACAGCTTCGATAACTTGGCGTTACAAATCCATCGCCAATATTACTAATATAATCGTGAACGAAGAGTGAACAAAGGTTTATTGGGGCGCAAAATGATTATACCACGCAATCTGGTATTCCTCAAGGCATCAATCAAATGATTGTTAAATAACTGTCACAAAGCATAATCAAAACGGCGTCAAAGTTCTGAATCGAATAAATTTGTTTATGCTTAATAATGTTTTATATGATAAAATGACCGTTACAGTAAAATGTGCTATAATTATAAAAGATATCTGTATTAGACAAAAAGGAAGTTAAAATTAACTGCAATCATTTTCCGAGACATAAGCTATAAACTTCATTTTATTTATGTTTTATTATTACATCGTAACAGCGAAAGATAAGCAGTAAATAAGAGTGAATAAATTCAGCGTGGGCATATACGAATCAAAGTTACAGACAGCTGCGTTTCTCTTTTTGTGATTTATTTAATGACCCACAAGTTATCTGAAAGTAAATTGCTTTTCTGTGAATGACAGATTACAATCACCTAAAATGAATATTACTACTTTAAATAAACCGAGGTTATTGAAAGAAAGAAAAACCTAAGAGATAAAATTCGATACGGAAAATAAGCCACTTAATTAAATTATAAAATTCTAACTTAAAGAGGGGAATAACAACACGTTTTAAAAGACAAAAATAAATGATTTAAATTAATTTAGGAGAGATCGTGATATGTGATAGGATCTCTATCACAATAAGTGTTTGCGATTTTCGGGCCCTTATATTCGGGTTATACTAAAATTTCGAGGGTTCAATTTAAAAATCCGTTAATGTCCCTCCTTTTATAAAGATTACGTTTACCATACAAAATATGAGTGTTTTGCGATAATTATAGATCGAGTTATAAATGTTTTAATTTATCAGGACCTTATACTTATGATACACTAAAATATAGAAAATGTCAATTTCCCCCTCCCCTGCTTTTTAAAATGATTAGCATACGAAATTTGTGTGGGCTGTTACTAAAATTTAGAGACCTTCATTTAAAAAACTGTACAATGTCCCCTATAAAATTATGTCACCTATTTCAAGTGCACAAAATTTCAGCTTGCCGGAAAAGGGACCGAAATGGCAAGGGGCCGAAATGGCAAGGGGCCGAAATGGCAAGGGACCGAAATGACTTGGGACCGAAATGGCCAGGGACCGAAATGTCTTGGGACCGAAATGTCTCGGAACCGAAATGTCTTGGGACCGAAATGTCTCGGGACCGAAATGTCTCGAGACCGAAATGGCGGGACTGAAGTGTCTCCGGACCGAAATGTCTCGGGACCGAAGTGGCCAGGGACCGAAATGTCTCGGGACCGAAACGGCGGGACCGAAATGGCGGGACCGAAATTTCGGGACCGAAATGTCGTGTACCCTGTTCTGGAGATCCACCAATAGGGCATTTGTTGTAATCCTAATAGCTTCTGCAATTTAGTTTTCACTCCAGTTGGGTTTATTGTATTTATTGTGTGTATGTCTGTGTAATATTTATATATACATTTAACAATTGATTGCAGGAGTTGTTTATGTGTGTATATATATTTTAATATATTGTAATAAGTGTGTTTTTATAGAAATTTATTCTATTTTTCCCTTGCTCCGCTGGTAATATCAGTTATTTCAGAATATAACACTAAATATTTCATACTGTTATATTATGTAGTATTATGTAGTAGCACAAAATATTGATCAATTGTTACACACACATATATATATATATATATATATATATATATATATATTTTTTATTTATTTATTTATTTATTTTTTTATTTTTTTATTTTTTTTATTTTTTTTTTTTTGCTTTTTGTTTACACTTAGATTGAGCAGCAAAGAAAAAATGTTCAAGTAATTCTATCACCGATTTTTAAGAGAAAAAAGAGAGAGATTGAAACGAAATTTTCAGTATTTGATTAACAGAGGGTTCACCTATCAGCAATATCAAAAGTTGAATTTTTCATAAGTAAGATAGTTTAACTTTAAACAAAAGTTTAATTTTACTTCATTAAAAGTTTTAAATTTTAAAGCTTTCATTCATTTGAAGCTAAATACGAATTGTTACGAAGCTTTTTACAATTGTCATTTTTTTTTTCTTTTAGAAATTTTGCATTTTTAAAAAATTTATTTTTTCCATCATTGTACTTGTCAAATATCCATTTTATCTGGCTATGCGATGTATGGCCCTGCTATGATGGAAATTTCAAACAGGCGATATTGCTCAAGCATTTGTTCTCCTTTTGACTGATTTTCGGTTATAATGAATAATGAATCAAGGAAGCATTAACAGTTTCGAAATCATATGGAAAACAGATAATACTGACGTACATTTTTCTGAGAAACTACTGAAATATATGCATTTAAAAAAAAAAAAAATTGGTATTGTAATTAATTTTACAGTAAAGCTATTTAGTAGTTAGTAGCTAGCAGTTAATAGTTAGTTTAGTAGCTAGCAGTAAAGCGCCGATTAAACGGATTGTCCAATTAATTGGATCGATCAAGGACCATACATTTATTTTCCGCCTTCTCAAAAATTTTTGAAGTGAAACTTCTTTAGGCGCGGTAGGGTAAATTCGGTTAGATGTTACGAAATTTAACCTATTTCCCAATCCTGAAATAATAAAATCGCCCACAAATGCAAAGACTGCAATGCATAAAATCGATTGTTTCTAGAACCTAAGAAGTTTGACTTTTAACGCACAAGAGTCAAAGGTACATTTTCCCCTCCAGGAGCATCCCTCTTTATCTTTATATTCTCTGAAGGGGGTCGAAAATTTTTTTTCTTTTGTCCCGTGGTGTCCTCTGAAAAAGGTCTCCCCTCCTCGCTCTCTGGTCGCTTTTGTTCGTACAGTGTAGGCATATATATACATGCAATAATTTCTATGTGTACTTCTATGTATGACTTTGTACCAATTTGTAGAAAATAAAATTATAAAATTAAAAAAAAATAATAATAATAACTTCTAAACGCGCCATTTGTAATATAGGGTAGTCCGACCAATAAGTGAACAGCCACCAGTGAATGAACAATTTTTATATATTTTAATATAATAAGGTTTGAAAACCTCCCCACTAGATGGGGTTACAACATTGCCTTAATTTTATTCAGCAGGAAGCTATTGCATTCATGATTGGTTACTGAAGTCACATTACTTTTAGAACATGTTTTATTTTTTATGCCTGAGAAACACATTGTTTCCGTGCTGAAATGATAAGCTAAGTGCTATGTCATTTCATATGTTTGATAACAATTTACTGTTTTTATTTGCATTATGCACTATTTTTATTGTACATACATTAAATATATACATTATAGCGATATTTCTAATTGTTTTAACCATTGTAGAATATGTACAATTTGAGAATAGGGATGTTTAATAACTGGTTAGGTAAATGTTCAAAATCTAATGAATGAACAGCTGTTCATTCATGATCATGCATCAATATCACTTCTTTTCTGCAAGATTTCACAAGTGTTGTCTCCTTAAAATAAAAGTAAAATCATATTAAAAAATAAATAAAAATTTCATAAACAAGTAAAAATATGAGTATATTTTTCTTGCTTCTACAGAAAAAAAAAGCAGAAACCACTTTTTAACAAAATCAAAAATTGATATTACATTGAAACTTTGAAGATTTTTGACGTTATTCTGCATATTATTACTTTAAAAAAAATGCTTGTTAAGAGATGCGTTTTTATGTCTATAATTTTAAGGAATACGGCATAATTTGTTTTGTCAAAAATCTAGTTTATTTAGTTGTTAATTAATTAGTTTAAATGCATTAAATTATTACCCAAAATTAGTTTTAATGCATTGATCAATTAGGAATGGTTAATTAATAATTAATGGTAAATAAATTAGGTTTTAGCGTTGAAAAATAAAGAATTCCTGTTTTTCACTCGCTTAAAAAACGCATGAATTTCAAATTCTCATTTTTAACTACTTTATTCGTGATAAATATTTAGTAAAAAATAGAAGAAATGGAATAAGAGCAATAAGAAATGGGCGTAAACGCTCAAAATCATAACTTACAATAAATGTAAATTGATCAGAAGTAGTATTTTTGTTTATGATAATAAGTGGAATTAAAATTAAAATACTATTACTAAAGTAACGTAAATCGAAAACAGGGAAATTTACTTTATTTTGCAAGTCTTAAATTTACTAATTTTAAAATAATGTTTCTTTTTTAACGTTTTCTCAGAAAAGGCTTTCCCAGAAATAAGAAAAAAAAGAGAGAGAATTCTGAAAATGGAAGGGGTTTGTTTATCTTTTTATTTTCTTGTCTGTTTTTGTTGTGTGCGTATATGAAATATGCTGGAGATTTCGTATCCATTTGGGATATCTTTTGTTACATATGCAGGAAGATTTTACTTTTATATTGGTTTGACTACATTCTGTACAAGGAAAAATAAAACTCTCTCTAGAACATTGTTCTTACATGAATTATTATTCTTTTTCATTTATTATTAGAAATTTTATTCCTTTCAGTGCAAGCATGTTACATTTTTCTTACACTAATTTTCGTTTCATCGAAATATTTGACAGCAATTTGCACACTTTAAGCTCTCTTTTTCATATCCCCTAATTTGCAACAAAATACTTTAAAAATTGAAATTCTAACATTTTAATGGATAATATACATTTCGCTAACGATATACATCATACATAACCATATTTTATATATAAATATTTGAAAATGTGATTTTTTATGCGTATATGTGGTTAATATATGTGTCTGAGCATTTTATTTATTTATTTATTTATTTTTCGTTTAATATTTCTTTGTTTATTTCTGCCCTACACTGTAAAAAAAAAATTGTGAAGTTACTAAAGTTTTTCTAGGAAACTTGGATTCCTAGAACTTTTCATGTAACGGCAACAACAAAATTTCATGTAACAGACACACTTTTGCTCCGAAAATCAAAAAATCTGTAAGGTTACTAAGAATTTTTTTGGAAACTGGGATTCCGAGAACCTTTCATGTAACTGCAGCCAGGGTTACAAATAAAAGTTTAATAAGATTACTGAAATTTTAGCAGATTCATTTGTAAAGTTACAGATTTTTGTAGCTTTACAAAAACTAGTTTTGTAGATTTGCAGCTTTTTTCGTACAGTTACAGGTGAAAGTTTAGTAAGCATGTAACTTTAGATCTGTAGAACTACAGATTTTTTTTTTACAGTGTATGCGATCTGCATGCGTATTTTTACACTTTGTATCCTAATTTGGATGAATCTGATTCAATAATTTAATTTCAGACCTGAGCTCTAGCAAGGCTGAAATAACATTTCATTCAGCAACGCGGCTAATATTGTCTGCGGTATTACTAAATATTTTATTCAAAATATTATAAAATACCCTCATTGAATTTCGTGCAAATCACAAAAAGATGTTATACACTGACAACAGTTGAAATATGAAATAAAATACGAAAATCTTATAAAAAAAGAACATGGAAAATGAAAATCTTTAGAAAAAATAATTTTTATCATATTTCAAAGAGCATTATAAAAACCAAGATGTTGATTCAATATTACATAAATGTCACCTTGAATACTATGAGTAACACGTTATTATTCTCAAAGATTTTATCAAAGAAAAAGGAAATTTTATTGAATTTTAAATCTTAGATGCTGCCTTTTATGCCGAAGAAAGTGTGCAAATCACTTACATTTTAGTAAATAATTAATAAAAAATTTGCAATTTCAATAATTCACAAGAACATAAAGTGAAACTGGTCGAAAAATATTTACTGCACCATAGAAAATTAATAAAAAATGACAATTTCAGTAATTTAGAAAATAAGGAAATACATGAAGAAATGAACTTCCAAAAGTTTCAACTTTTATTAAGTTGTTATTTTATCTTCATTTGAAACCCCAGAGCTACTGCTAGTGTAGTACTATACTCCTTAAAAGAAAAAAAAATATTAAAAAAGGCGCAATGGTTTACAAAGTGTTAAGGAGTGGAGTCTTTTATTAGAGAAAAATTTACATAAAAAACAACAGTTTAAATAAATAGCATTTCTCCTTTTGAATTTTGTCTTATTGTAGAAATGTGGACAAAGAAATTTTAGTAGATTTGACGCTGAAGGTCTTAAGTATCTTGTGCAAAAGTGTATTTTTGGAAATAAAATAATATATTTTGATTTTTTTTAAATCTTTTTATTTTATTTAGAAGCTAGTTTTTTGCTAATCCATTGGCAGCTTATTTTATTAATTTTAATAACTTTTGTCACATGAAAAAATTAATATGAAAAGTCTTTAGTACAGAAATTTAATTAATTTTTTTCTATGCACGTAATTTGTCGCTACTGAACGGAAATCATTTAATTAATTATAAAAGTATATTCTTAAACCTACGCATTTTTTCCAATTAAATACATTGCAAAAAAATTAATGAAAATATGTTTTGAAGAAAAGAGGATCTTAAACTTATAATTAACATATTTTTTTTTACATTATGCCGTCGAAATCGAAGAAATTACAAATAGAAAAATAATAATTAAATGCGATGAAATAAATTATCTTTTATGAGATTTTTTTTTTCAAATAATTGTAGCAATATAGCCACATAAAATCAAAACACTAAATATAAAATTTATTCGATACAGGGAAACAAGACATCTGGAGCAAATTTCTAAAACATGTTTATTCAAATAATTATTTCACAATATCAAAATTCTGGCTATTTATTTAGAATAGAAAATTTTTTCAACTTCAATGCAAATTTAACATTTGAGCAATAGAAAGCTATGATAAATGCAAATATTTGAATTATCCAGTCTGTAAAATAAATATCCTTTTAATAATATTCTTTTAATTCGCCTCAGAAATATATGATTAAATTTGTTTGCATCATATAAATTTCATGAAATTCTTGAAAGAATCACCAAAACAAATCTTCTGACTACTTGTTTTTTTATGCTTAAGGAAGCTCTTAAGTTCTTTATTCGTGTGACTAACATTTCACCATTGATTTATTATTTTAAGATTTTTCATAAAGGAATCATTTTGCTGTATACGGTACAAGCATCCCCCGACTTATGTAAGTAATGCATTCCGTAAACTTTTACGTAACTTGAATTTTGCGTAAGTCGAATTTGTAAGTTGCTTAGGTAAAATTTTGTAAGAAATTGCAATATTTATTATATATATATATATTATTTATACCGTATTATTTTATAAATAAAGCATCATGCGACAGTATTCACTCGCATATGAACTATAAAAGTATGAAAAAATATGAAAACTAACTTAAAAAACACTTTCAAATATCTTGTGGAATACGAGATTTATAAATATAACATTGATGAATTGAGTTATAACAATTTTGAATCTACATCAAACAACTATAAAAATAAGAAATAATTAAAGAGGACTAATTTAACCTATTCTCCATGAATTTCTGATGGCAAGACAAATGAATAGCACTCACAAAATAAAATAATCCTTGATAAGCACAAATTGTATTTGTTATGAATTAGATGACTACTATGAAAAACTAACAATAAAGATTAAGTTGTTTTATTATAGATTTGATTGTGTATACCAATAAAAATATAACTCTATTTAATATATAAATTATATTACGGTTGTGGTTTATATCTATTTTATTTAAAAAATAAATATCAAAAGTATGCAACTGCGTATCAAACGTGCTAGTATGTTCACAAATGTAATTTTCGGGATTTATTAAGTAACTGCGAATATACGTAAGTCGCGTAATAAGTAAATCGAGGGATGCCTGTATTCTGTATGTTAATAAGGAACGAATTTCGGAAAAAAATCCAAATGTTAAATTTTTAAAGTCTATATACACCGGCTTCCAAAAGCAAAGGAAAAGCGACCGAATGCTTTTGATTGTACACAGTTTGTCTAATATCTACCAAAATTATAGATGAAATGTCTTTGAACATCGGGGATGTAAGGAATATGTTTGATTTCATATTTTTTGGTCAAAGATTTAGTCGCGGAGACAATTAGGTGCCAACAACAATAATAAAACTAGAGAACAGGAATTCTGCTTTTTCAGAATTTAGTTTCGCCCCTGATGAAAAAAAAATATATATATGTATATAAATATAGATGCCGTAGAGTCCCGATTATCCAAATTACTCGAACTTATACCTTTGGAATGGATCATTTTCTTCTGATGGACTGATGGCTTCCATTATTATGAAACGACCATTATAAATGAAGTGTTAGGTGAAAATGAAAGAGCAGCCGTAAAAAGTTAGAACTCTGATTGTCTGGTCAGAATAAGAAAAAAATATGGTCATATTATATATATATATATATGGCCATTTTGTTTTTCTTTTTATGATTTAAAAACAATTTTCAAGCATGATTAATTTTCAATCTGTCTCAACAATAAATATTTGCTTGCTACAATACTGCAAAATAACATTCGCCGTTACCGATGACTGACGCGGCCTAAACGGAACGTTTAGTGTCAGTCACTGGTGACTGACATGGCGCTCAGCGTGTTGAGGGAGCCCGAGTATATTAAATTATGAATAAAAGTAACATGATACAATGCTTAGCATTCTTTCCCAAACATAACTTTTAAGAGAGATCTTACTGGTTGTCAAGGGCGGCTAGTTTAATTTAAAATGTTATTTGTTTGAAAACTGTAACCCAGTTTGTCTAAAAACTGTATCGTTATTTAATTTTTTTTTCAAATGAAATTACAACATCCATCAATCAATAAATAAAACAGTAAAATATAAATGAAACGCAAATGTAAGACACGTAATCGGCTGAAGCATTTAAATCACTGAAATGAACAAAATTAATAAGGCTGATTGTAAACAGTGATCTTTGGCGATTTTCCGCTATTAACTCCTGACACAGGGCTAATACGATAGTATCCCTTTAATAAATTTCCAAAATTATATTTGATCGTATTAATGTTATTTTTCATAGGAATATGATTTTTAGTATTGTTAATGGAGATTCTAAAAAAAAATATATAAAATTTAAAAAATCTATTAGATTTATCTATTAAAAGAAAAAAATGGTTTTCACCTATATTACAGTGAATGCCAAAATTGTGGACACTTTTATATAGTTTTCATTACAAAAAGTACATTTACGCCGAGGATTTTGCTATATTTTCGCCCAGATACCAGAACCACCCTCTGTTGAAATGCTGACCTATATATATGTACTATATATATATACTATATATATATATATACAGTGCGTGTAAAAACTTTAAGGACAGCAACAAATTGTAAATTTTTTTATAAATTTAAACTGCGATAATTGAAATGGTAATTTAATGTAGATCATAAAGTGAAAATACTAATATAAAAGCCAAAAAAATGTATCTGTGAACTTGTTATTGCGAAAAATTAATAATTATGCAATCAAACGCTATTTTTTGCCTGTGTAAAAACTTTAAGGACACCTCTATTTTTTATAGAAATGTTACGAAATACGTTTATAAAAATTATTATTAATTTGCCCGTTAAGAACTCTTCTGAATAGTGATTTTTCTGACTTTTCTATTAAGAGTTTTGCTAATTTTATAATAATGACAAAAGCAAGTAAACAGACTGAACATGAAAAAGGTGCTATTGAATCTTTTGCATTACTAGGAATGAGTTGTAGGTTTATTGCAAAAAAAAATAGGAAGATATAAAACCGTCATCAACAAATTTTTAAGGTTAAAAGACAAATATGGAAAAAAAAAAAAACCCTCGCTGCAGGCAGAAGTAAAACGCTTTGTCACCCAGAGATGTCAGGAGAGTTTTAAAGTTAGAATCAATTGGAGAAATTTTACAAACTTCTGGCCTCAAAGTGTGCAAAAAAAACAATTTGTAATGCAATTAATCGATCTGGAAATCGCCAATACACAGCAAAATTGTGTAAACACCTTTTACTGGCTAGCCACAAAACCCAGCGTTTACAGTTTGCAAGACAACTGATGACTTGGGACGACGAATGGCCGCATGCTATTTTCTTCAATGAAAAGAAAAAGGAACTTAAATGGTCTTGATGGCTGGAAATATTATTGGCATGATTTGAGAAAAGAAAAAGAAATTTTCTTAAAACGCCAGTTAGGCGACGAATCCATTATAACACGGGACTGCTTTTCGTTCAACGTCGTGGAGGCCCTGGCATTTCTTTTAGGAAAAGTTAATTCAAATGCATATCTAAAAACTCTTTCTGACCATCTTTCACCTGTTGCAACAGTTCTGTCAGGAGAAAAATGAATTTATCAGCAAGATAATGCTTCTATCTACACAAGCCGTGATGCAAAATTCTGGTTCCAGAAGAAAAATATTGAAGTTTTTCAATGGCCACCTTGAAGTCCTGAAAACCGTAATGAGAGCATATGAGGAGATCTAGCATGGCGAGTCTACGAAGATGGAAGACATTTTTTCCTCATCTTCATTTCTTTGAAGATGAATGGTAAAAAACCAGCCCCGAACTGTACCAAAATTAATAATTTCCATGAAAGGTAGAATATTTGCAGTCATTAAACAAAATGGTGGGTGCATAGTATATTAAGCATTTGTTTCTTCGTCATTCTATTATTTTTATTTTACTGTCCTTTAAGTTTTTACACAGGCAGAAATAGTGTTTTTTTGGACAATTACTTTATTTTCATTATAAAATAATTACAGATGAATTTTGTTGACGTTTTATTAGCTTTTAAACTTTATGATAATTATTTATAGTAAACTTTTTTCATCTGATTTGAAATTTATCAAAAAAATTTTATATTTTTTACTGTCGATTCTGTCTAAGTTCTTCCATCATTCCATTTCTGTTATTCAATTTCTGCTATTTTTTACTATGTTTTTGGAATATATGTTAAGTGTGTTGGGGGTAACTGTATTTGTTAATGTCATTTTATTCATAATTTCATAGTTTTTGTTGGTGGTCGGTAATGTTTATTTAATGGTTATACACTGCTCAGCAAAAGTTTAGACAATGAACAATTATGCTTCTGTAGTGAGAAGCATGTAAAGAATTGTTTGAACTCAATTGTCATAGATTAGTGGAGACTTATCTTTCATACACAAACAATAAATTTTAATTTATACACACTACATAATATATAATGACAAAAAAACAAATTTATCATTGTAGCAAAAGTATAGACAATTTGTCTGTTAACAGAAAAGTATCCATAAACTAAAATCGAACTGCACCTACGTTGTCTGCTATTAATGCAACAATGTGAGTTCCCATCGAAAAAACTAAATCCTGCGTCTCTTGGGGGTCCATTTCGTGCTAAACAGGTTCAACAGCGGATCGAAGTTCATTATTGAGGAGTATTGACAAAAAATGCATAAACCGGATGAGATATGATGCCACAAAAGTTTTCGATTGTGTTCAGATCAGGGCTACACGCGGGCCAGTCGAGAAAAGTAATATTTTGAGAATTAAACTAATTTTTACATTTGTATGCAACAGGAATAGACGCATTATATTGCACAAATATATATTTTGGAAGAGCTAAAAGTTCATCAAATGGCTTTCCAATGTATGTATGTAGTCTTACGCTGCTTGGCGACCATTGAGAAACTCCAGAGATACTTGAGAATTAAAACAAAGTGAGGCCCAAATCATTAACTCTTTCGAGGGCGGTGTCCTTAAAAAGCACACCTAATTTTAATTCCAAAACTGACATTCGGCACCAAGAAGAATTAATTAAAATTTTTCTTTTATAATGTACGTGAAAATAAGCAAGTTCGTACCTTCTAATAAATTCGTTTATAAATTCTGATTTCAGTCCATTATTTCATCAGTTTTATAAACAGAATTATTCCGCGACGGAAAGGGGTAAATTTGTTGTGAGATTTCAAGGCTGGTTATTTTATCATTTTCATATAAACTAATGTACATCTTTCTATAATTCATCTACGAAAGTATCCGTTGACACAGAAAGTTCTGACTCGCTTTTAATGCGATTAGCAGCCATCATTTGTCTAGATGCCAGTTTATGGTTCCTTCTATAATCTCGTTTTCTGGCCACACGAGGCCTTCCAGATTTATGTTTTGCTTTGAAGGAGTCACCCTTAGATGGTACTTAATAGACAGACTTCTTTGGACGATTCAAAGTAGCTGAAATTTCTCCAAAAATCTTCCCTTTCGATTTCAGCTTCCATGCTTTAATTACTTCATCTGACTGAAAATTTGTAGCTTGCGGGCATCTTCACTAACCGATATTATTGCGAAGTGCACTTAAATACTTCATGCATGTGTCGTCATAAGTTTGAAATTTGCGTTTATCCGTGAACAGTTGCCAAAAAATCACAAAAGTGTCTAAACTTTTGCAATATGCAAATTTCACTTTTTTCAGTTAAATTAAATAATACCCTGCATTAAAACCGTTATTTTTGTCCTAAAACATTTAAAATATATTAAAAAATAAATACAGCCATTTGTATAACCCAAGTGTTCGTACTTTTTATTTAAAGGTTAAAAATCACCAGTGTCTAAACTTTTGCTGAGCACTGTATATATATACCATATATATATCTGAATTTTGTTATGCTTTAACTCTCGAATTTTGGAATCGATTTGGATGAAATTTTTCATGTGTATCGTACATACTACAACATGACAAAATTCAGTTTTGGTACCTGGAAGTCATGATCGGCGAAAATATAGCAAAATGTCCCAAAGTGTTTTCCTTCGGACGGCTGCAGTAGGTAGCTTTTTACTTTTTGTAATGAAAGCTGCCTAAAAGTGTCCACAATTTTGGCCACCACTGTATGTGACCCGGGAAGCCCGCGTTTACCCCTTTGTATATTTAATATTAAAGATCTATTACAGTTTTCAGTTAGCAACATTACAAGAAACTGATATTGTTGGATTTTAAACTGAAGAATGCATTTATCAACAGAAAATAGTTAATTATGATATATAAATTTACTTTCAATGCAAATAAATTAAATACAGTTCTTTCTGATGTAATGATATGTTCTATTTTAATCATGTTTATCTAACTTCTTACACATCTGAAACGTCACAGTTAAATTAGTATATCTAACAAAGTCTTGCATGAAACCGAAATGAAAAACCATTTTTATGCAAAGAAAAGTTCTTTATTGTATTTGTATAAATGTATTCTATTCAATTTCGTTAAGTTTACTTCAATTCTAAATTGAATAAACGTTTTCTTCGTTAACATTTAGCTGAACTTAAAAATTTAAATAAACACAAAGAAATTTTAAACAGGTAAACAACTTGCTTGATTTGAATATTTGATAAATGGAATTGTTTTAGATTAAAAACTGCTTCCAAAACAGAAAACCATGAAATTTAATAAATTACAGAAATGTATGTTGCAATTTTTAATAAATTCTGAAAATAGTGTGTTATATATGCATATATATCTGATTTGTTTTATATATATGTATATATATATATATGAAATATATATAAATCTAATCAGATTGCTTTAGCTTATAGCATAGCTTTTATGAAAAAAGCTATAATTTATTATTAAATTTTGATTTTAAAAACTGGTAAAAATAGATGGTTTCATAAATTTGAAAAAAAGTGAAAAAAAATTGGCTTATTTTTCCATGTCCCGAAAACAAATTTCTATACAACATTTTGCTCAACAGAATTATGTTTTAAGAAATGTTAATAAGATGAAGGTATAGAACTCGTAATTTAGCCCCAATCGGTGAATAAAAATTCTTGAGTTAACCTAATTTTATAAGCATTTTAAAAGGAAGGTCATGCTCAGAGGATTTCGAAGCTACGTTTTGTGAAATATAATTTTTCAGTTCATTCTCCTGTATAAAAATCAAGTTGAAATCATTGTTTTCTGAAATATAAGAATTTACCAAACGACAGAGTTTGTAATAGTTGCGATTAAAATATGGATTTTTTCACGTTATACAGAAAGCGGCAGATGCATGAAAGTTAGTTAAAATATGCACATTTCACACTTACTTCTCATTTTTATAGCTTATGACATAATTGTCTTATACAGGGTGCATAGGAAAGTCCCTTTAACCTGAAAATACTTGCGAACGGAGAGAGCTACAGCTATGTAAGTGAGGTAAAGGTATAATAAAGCGACTATGCCCGACATAATGCAATTGACAGCAGCGCCCCTGGTGGCGAAATTTGGAAGATAGCCATTGCAAATCGAAAACGAAAAGAGATAAAGCAAAATTTTCAGTTAGAAAGTTTTAGAGCATTAATTAATTAGTACGAAAGACATTTGGTTTACACGGATAAGATAAATTGTCGCCGGTATACCCAAAAATGTCCGAAATCGATACGCGACGATTCTACTCTGCATATTCACATTTCGGAATTTAGCAGTGCGCAATCGCAGATTGTGACGTTGTATGGTGCTGTAACGTCTGTAATATTTTAATTTCCAATGCATTTAAAATTTTAGTTTAACCCATTAAAGAAGAGCATCATTTACACTTCTTTTAATTATTCGACACCAGTTTTTTTCACATTGTAATTTTGCTACATTAAATCGTTCAAAATTTGAGATTAGATAATGTGAAAATTTCCAAACTAAAATACTGGTATTCAAATTTAAATGTTTTGTTCACCTTACATGGCAAGTTTTCTTGCTAACCGGCTTTAATGTGTTAAAAGGTGTTGGCACTTGCTTAATACAAATAGCCTAATCTCATAGCATAAGCTTATTGATGGAAAACGATAATTTTAATCCGAATTCGCAAGCGCTTTTATTCTAAAACTTTTATTTTCTGTGTTGTGACAATCTTAATCGTTGCCTATCATCGAGTTGAAAATACGTGTCTTTTTTTTTTTGAGAGTGACGAAGTGACTGGAATTCTGAATGATCCAAAATGAATGAGATCCTACAAAAGGTACATTTACAGGGTTCGTGCGGGTCCTAGAATTGCAAAAACCAGAAAATCCTTCAATACCAGTATTTTCTTATAGGTAATCTCTCCTGAAATAAGGCTAAATTTCGCGCGTTTGAACTTGATTTATTTTTTATAAGAAAATACTGATATTTTGCCTTGAAAATAACGCTACCCGTACGAACCCTGATTTCTTAGTGTCTTAAAAATAATCTTTTGTTGTAGTTTGAAGTTAGAATTTTGGAAGTGTATGAGAATGGCGAATTTCACTGATTTCGAATATTGCGAGATGGTACTTATTTACGGCGAATGTCAACGAAATGCGACGCATACTGCACGGGTGTATGCCGTTCGTTTTCCAGCTGGGCCACATCCAAGTGCAGTTACCATCGCAAATGTAGTGTAACGTCTCAGAGAGACAGGAAGCACTAGGAATCGTCCGCGATCTGCCAGACCAGTGAGTGCAGGTATGCGTATTGCGCCAGAGAGTATTTTGGCATATGCACTAATCCATTCACACAATAGTACAAGAGATATCAGTATGGCTTGTGACTTAACACGAGGCCGACTATGGCAAATACTGCGTGATCAACATGCACATCCCTATCGTATCACTCTGCAGCAAGCACTGTTGCCACGGGATAATAAGCGTCGATTTGATTGGTGCAACTGGGCGTTGATTAATGTTGAAGGTAACTCAGATTTTTTGTCCAACATTCTTTGGTCAGATGAGGCACAGTTTCATCGTACTGGAGTACCAAACCGACATAATGCTCACTACTGGGCGCTGGAAAATCCCTCGTGGGGACTATCAACCAGACACCAAGTGCGCTAGTCCATTAACGTATGGTGCGGTATTTGGAAGGATCGCTTACTGGGACCTGTGTTCTACGAAGGTACATTAAACGGACAGATGTACCTCCAACTATTACAGAATATCATACCTGACTTTGTAGATGATATTCCCCATTCCGCATTACGGGACTTGTGGTTCCAACATGACGGTGCCCCTGCACACCAGCCAGTTGCAGTGCGAAGTTTTCTCAAAGATTGTTTTGGACAACAAATTATCGGGAATGGTGGTAGTGTTGAATGGCCTCCACAATCACCGGACCTCACTCCATTGGGTTTCTTTCTGTGGGGTTACATAAAAGATCAGGTTTATGCAATTCCACCTACAAGCCTGCTGGACCTACGTCGTCGTAGTGAAGATGCTTGCAATAGTGTGACACCTTCCATGCTGAGAAATGTGCATGCAGAATTACTCTCACGAATACAAACGTGTATCGTGAGCAATGGCGAACTTTTCGAACATACCGAAAATTAACATTTTATCACTGTGAGACAGTTTGTCTTTATTGCTTTTTTGTGTGATGTTATCAAAATGTATTGACGTAAGTACGTATTTATACAATAAATTGTGCCTATTTCTTCATACTTCTGGCTATTCCTTTCAAACATATATACAAAATGGAGTACATCGTTTTGTGACACTTTTCGGTAAACCGGCGACAATTTATCGTATCCGTGTAAACCAAATGTCGTTTCGTACTAATGAATTGATGCCCTAAAACTTTCTAATTGGAAATTTTGCCCTATCTCTTTCCGTTTTCGATTTGCAATGACTATCTTCCAAATTTCGCCACCAGGGGCGCTGCTGTCGATTGCATTATGTCGGGCATAGTCACTTTACTATACCGTTACCTCACTTACATAGCTGTAGCTCTCTCCGTTCGCAAGTATTTTCAGGTTAAAGGGACATCTATGCACCCTGCATAATGCAATATTTATAGAATTTGCAGACCTTATCTATATGACTTTCTTTGTCAGCTCAACTGTGCACTGCTAGGTCGAAACTAGCTTTTTTTTCACCCGGGGCAAAGATAGATTTTGGCGCACCCCCCCCCCCCCAACCCCGCGCCTCTGCAAAGTAAATTTACAAGGATAATTTTACCAAGTTTCTAATAGCCGACTTATTTTAAAATTTAAAATATGTAATCAAAAATACGGATTTCTGTTTTAGCAGGTATAATTGTTGGTATTATTTCTGTTGGGAGCATGTATGAATTTTTCATTTAAGACAGGATTCCGTTATAGACAGATCTCATATTCGCAGATTTTACGGTAGTTGTAAAATTGCGAAAAAGACATTCAAAATCAGTGATATGGATCCCATTGTCTTACGAGAGTACACTAGTCACGTGAAGAAACTCGCCAGCTAATGTTAAACCTGTGGGAGCGTTCTGTTTAAGTTTATCGCTTGTATTTAAATATTTTTAAATGTTTTCCGTTTGGTCTATATCTCTAATCGGGTTAATGTTTACTTATTCGTTTTTTTTTTCCTTATAAAGTTACTTACACTTTCGAAACCGGTTCCAAAAGTAAAGGTAGCCTCACAAAAAAAGAAAAAAAAATCGAAAAAAAAAATAACAACGGTAAAAATCAACCTCAGCTATCCTATTTTAAAATATTAAAATGCAAACGAGGAATTTTAAAAGAGCTCTCCCATAGATCTAACATTTAGCTTACGAGTTTTTTCGCATGACTAGTGTAAGTTTTTAACTCAAAAAACAATGTTCATTTGGAGCCTCGTTCATTTTCTGCTCTGGTGCCCGAAGCACATGCACGCTCTGCACGCCCTTCTAGCTTCGGCCCTGGTGCACTGTGAAAGAAGACAAATATTTCTTAAACTTGGAAATTACAATATAACCACGAATAAAAATATAAAATAACTTTTTCCGAGTCACCCATGATTCTGAAAATAATTCTTTATCTTTAGAAACCTCATAAATCAATACATTTTTGAGATTTTAAAAAGTATTTATTAAAAGGATGTTTCTTTTGCTGTCACTGATTTTTGGAAACGTTCCCGCTTAGTTTTTATAGTGTATTAATCAATTTTCTCAAACGGAATTTCGACTTTTAGGTTACTAACAATTCTCAATCAAACACTTTCAGATGCGAAATAGAATTTAAACATGCTAGAGTATGAAAATGCGAGGTTGATCAAAAAAAAAAAAAAGGTCACACGCAGTAGCATTTATAAAGTATTTATTGTGGAGGGAATATTTCTCCCCCAGAGTTAAGACAGATGGCGCTAGTTGTCTTACAGCCATTATGCGGGTAGGTACTGTAAGTTCGCAGACGCGTCAGAGTGATTGAAATGGCGAGATGTTTAGAAAAGTGATCTCGCTTTTCCCACTTCGATAAGGTTACCTGAAGTCATCCAACGCAAACGCCCTGGCATAATGAGTGATGGTGTGAATCTCCTGCATGACAATGTCAGCCCCATACTGCTCGTCAAACTCAAGAATTTCTGCAAAAGTTCAAATGGGAAGTATGGAGTCCCCACCCCCATACTGCTCGTCAAACTCAAGAATTTCTGCAAAAGTTCAAATGGGAAGTATGGAGTCCCCACCCCCATTCAGCCCGAATATGTCATACAGAGACTCTTTCCTTTTTCCGAAATAGAAGAGACACTTATCTGCACAGGGTTCTCTTCAGACAGTGATTTGAAAACAACTGACGAGAACTGTCTCAGTGAGCAGGGACGTGCTTTTTACCAAGCCAGATTAAACAATTTGGTCCTGCGTTCAGATAATTACCTAAATAGATTTGGTGATTATGTGTAAAAGTGATCTGCTTGTTATACCGAATATTTCCCTTTCCTATCGTGTGGTCCATCTATTGGTTCTTTTTTTATTATGAAAGAAAACGCATTTTTTATGAGTGAAAATCGAAATTCTTTATTGAACATGGAAGGTGGGTCTATGCCATTTATGTATGGAGTACAATATCGCACATGTGGTCCCCGCGGCTCCGCGTACATGCATCATCCGGTTCAGATTTCTCTTTTCCCCTGTCCTGTTTTACATTGTATACTCATTAATCAAGGTATTTAACCTCTTTAGTTTCAATAAACCAAAATTTTCATTATGCAATTTGCGTTGATATCCTGGATTTTTTTTCTCTGGTGGTATACAGGCACTTGATTTTTGCACGTCTGCCATTCTTTCAAATTCTCATGTTTTGAGTTTTTTATCGTCTCAAGTAATCAAAAAAGGTTATTTTCAAACATCGATAATATTCTGTAACTCTGTTGTTTCAAATAATACCTTTGGCAATATTTTTTTTGGAGACATTTGAAATCATGAATGTGTTAAATATATTCCAGTTAGCATTACAGTTTTTCCCTTACACTGACATTATCTCTCCCCCCCCCCCCCGCAACGCTGTATACCATTTCAATCACCGATAATATTGTGTAACTCTGTTTTTTCATTAACAATGCATTTCCCAAAATATCATTTTTCAAAAGTCTTTGTTGAAGGTATTGTTACTATGTTAATATCGCAAATGTGAGCGATGCTTAACAAACTTAGTCCACTAATTCTTAGGTTGGGTCGAGAAATCCTAGGTATGCTTCTGAAGTTGTTCTAAGTCATTTGCTTTCCTTTTAACATAAAAAAAAAATCATTTATCTAGAGCCTGAAAGAACTCTTGTGAATAAACTCAAAGAAAGGAGGTAGCAGTGCAGTTAAAAATAGAATATAATTAATTTATATATCTCTTTTGCTTTATATATCTACTATATTCAATATTTTTAGGAATACGAGAAATTTCGGTCTTAAATACCGGGGGTCGGCAAAAAAGAAGCAACACGCAAAAGGGTCCTTGCTAAATAAGGCATTAAGAACCCCTGTTCTAGACAATATTAAATCTCATTCGAGTTAATAGAAAAAAATATATACGCAAAAAAATTAAATTATTTACTGTTTTACAAGATGCTAAAATTTGTTAGCCAAGCTTGGTTATGAATGAAATTGGGAATAATACTTTTAACAACAGTGTTGTTTAAAACATATATGGAACACATGTTTAAAAAGTATTAATATATTTTCTCAAAATGTACGTTTTTAAAGCTAAAAATGAAGCTGAGATCTATTAAAACCTTGTAGTTATTAGAACATCTTTTTTTTCTGTATTTTTCAATCTGTGAAATTCGGATACCAACGTTTGATACTCGTTGTCTCTTACATAATTTTGCTATTTTTTAGCAACTACATTTGTCGGTTCATATATTTGTGCGAACCATTTCTGTTCTAATCAATTACTTCTTTAAACGACGTGACAACGTAATTTATTCGGATAAAACAAAATTCTGTTATTTATTTGACACAATTATTAAAAGGTAAAAATACTCAGTTTGTTAAATGGCACATTTCTTTCCCAAAAATCTAATAAGCGTTACTAACGCGATGGTTCGAGTGCTCTTCAGCACCAGTGCGAAACATTTTTCTAATTTCCAAGTATACCATAAACGCTCTCCGATGCTTATTAAATTCTTTATTTTTTAATTTCAAAAAAATTACGTTTTGATATAATATTTTGAATTCTCCAACCGGCTCAATGGTGCAGTCGGGTAGCTCGATTGCAAATGATAGTGATTTTACATTTTTATATTTAATATTTTTTATATATTTTTTTCTGGTATAAAGTTTCAGAATTTTTTTAATATAAATAAAAATATAGTATTTTAACTTTATTTTATTGCCTTCCACTTTTCCTTTTCTAGTACCAGAAACTTCTTAACAAAGTTTTGAATTGATTATCGAAGAATTAATTAAAAATTATAACACCGTTTTTCTTTACAAATAAAAGAAATTAAATTAGGCAATATGAATTGTATACCATGCATTCGAATAAAAATATTTTACTAAAGTATATTTGTCTTCTTTGCTTTCAATACAATTCTTTTTAATTGAAATCACTTCCGCAAATTTAATTTAATCTTCTACTCTTAAATTTTACCAAAACATTCGTTGTTTCTGTTAACCCTTTCCGGCACAAAAATATTCGGTTCGTAATATGATGAAATGATTGACTGACACCGAAATTTACAAACGACTTTTTAGAAATTAAAAACGTCTTAGTTTAAACTTTCAATGTAAAAGCAAAATCTTATTAAAATATTCTTGGTGCTGCTTGCAAGTTTGGAATTAAAATTAAGGTGATCCCGAAGTGGGACCACTGCGTCGGAGTGGGTTAAATGAAGTAATATTTACTTGGCTAATAACG
The DNA here is from genome assembly GCA_963932465.1 of Maratus speciosus. Taxonomy (NCBI): domain Eukaryota; kingdom Metazoa; phylum Arthropoda; class Arachnida; order Araneae; family Salticidae; genus Maratus; species Maratus speciosus. The sequence continues at coordinate 240,297,416 of OZ010790.1, forward strand.
GCACGAAGTTGTCTCGGGAATATATAAATTATTTTGCCCAAACATCATGTGTGCAACAAACATTTATATTTTTCTTTATTGAGAATATCAAAGCCTCGGAAATTTATTGAGGGAAAATTCAAATACTTGCTCATATTGCATCCTTATATATCCTCTTAAATTACCACAGAAATTTTTTTTAACAGAAATTCAATATGCCTAAATTACGAGTATGGATATCGAGACGTTTGTTAACAAAATTCCTATTACAATAGGATGTATAAAATGTTACTAAGCAAATCCACATTAAAGTTACTAGAAAAAGAAGCTCTTTCCAAACTTAAGCAATAAAGCACGCCTATAGTTATCACTTTAAATACGATTCGGAAACTGAACTCTGTTTTGCTGTTAATAAAAATGTACATTTAAGCACTTGTCACAGCTTTTTACCAACTTACCAATACCTTCTTCATAAAACTCAGCCACCTGCGAATTCAACCAACTTGTCACGGCGGTTTGAAGTTCCTCATCGTCAGCAAAGTACTGTGTCCAAGCTACTTCTTCATTTCAGTGAACAGATGGTAATCAGAAGGACCCATGTCCGGGCTGTAGGGGTGATGAAAAAACACGTCCCATTTGAATTCGATCAAAAGATTTTGTATTCGCCGAGAATTACACCTTTGCTCATAATGTTTGGTCCGTGTACGACACATAATTCATGATGAATGTCTGCCTCTGACATTTTTGCTGCCCAAAGAAATTATATCTCTTCTCGCACTCCTCGCATTTGGCGGGATTTTCAGTGGCAGCGCATATTTTGTGACATTATAACCAGGAAACGCGCGGAAGTACGACATTCTTACTAGAATAACTGGAAAGCTTACTGAATCGCAGATTGCTGGTGATCACAGATTGCTGTGCTTTACCCATTACTACTACACAACGGAGGTTAGGTTCAGAATTGCCGTCATATTACAAATAGAATTTCCCCAAAATGGTTTTAAGTTCATTATTGCTTTAAGTTTAAAAGGGTTAATCTTTGCCATTATAATCAGGCTGCATGCGATAGAGATAGATATTTAAGAAAATCATGTTCTATTTTTTTTTTTTTAATTTCATAAAATTTCAGTTAATTAAGACTCCAATTTTAAACAAATTGCATTTGAGAGAGCATTTTTCTTCCTATTCGACGGTGTAAAAATATAAATTGTGCGATTTTTGGAAGTTAAAAAAGCTAAGTAAAATCAGTATTATTTGGTCTGGTGTTGCCACTGTCAATATGACGTCGGTGCATAACGTATAATGTTTATATGTATACGTATTGTATACAGTACATTATTTGTATTGACAGTATATAACGTATACTGTTAGTATGACATCGGTATAGTTTTGCTTTATAATATAGATTCTCTGAGCTGGGAGGAGAATAATTTGATTGGAAATTTTTAAACATGTTAGCATCTGTATCATTATATATGTTCTTATGATTATTAGAAAAATATTTTAAAATAATTTTCTGTTAATAAAAACTGCTAATAAAATATTAAAAGTTCTTCAAAAGACGCTCGTCGTGAAAGGCTTAAATTGATACAGCATAGGTACTAATTTTATCTCTATTCTCAAAATACTTACGTTATTGCTGTATTATCTGCGAGTTCGCATGTCGTAATTTCCATATTTATACACTTTATACAGCGATCTTTCAGGCAGAAATGTATGTCCATTCAAATTTAATCACAAAAAACTAAAAAAAAAAAAAAAAAAAAAAAATACCAAATCGGTGTCTTGAAAGATGCCTTTACAGCTACATGAATAATAATCGAGTATTACTATAAGTAACACGTAGAAGCATTTTTCTGTATTAAAGAGTATTTCTATAAAACAAAATCTGTTTTCTTTGTGTCATTTTTAAGAACATGTGACCTTCTCCGCTCTTTCTTTTAAAACTCTTTTCATTTTACGTTGGTTTTTCTCAATCCTCTAATGTTTTGCAGCAAAATTAATTAAAAATATTACATATATTTAGGTTAGATAAATAAATTTTCTTTGCTACAAAGTTTCTTAATTTCTCAAGTCATTCATTTTATATTTTTATGTAACCATCCCTTCCATGAGATTTTGGAAATTCGGTGATTTCGCAGTTCAAGTAAATATTACATGTTTTAAAAGTAATTTTTAATTTAGAATTTTTCAAAACTAATTAAATTTTGTTCTTAATTGCATAAAATAATTGAATTTCAATAAATCAAAAGTGTTACATGATTGTCAAAAGTAAAGTTTTAAAATGCATTTATTTAGGTTTAACTTATTTAAAATAGTTAAATCTGTAGAGTAGAAACAAATCTTGGATACATTTTACTCAACTCGTAGAAAGGGAGATCAATTATCACACACGGACACAAAAAAAAAACAAAGATATAAAAATAGCTATACCAACATGAGAAGAGCATTCCTAAAATTTTTTTGACATTTTTAGGTGCGTTCGTAATTATATAAATATGTAGCACCTACAGTCGTCGTTCGGTCCGTCTGTCTGTCCGTCCGCATATATCAAAGCCAAAACTGCATATATATTAAGCGTACAATGTTAATGCTGGAATATGCCGTAAATTGACAAAGCTTGTGGACGGGGTTGATAACGAAAAAAACGCGGGTTTTTAGCATGACGTCATATATGACAGAATATCTACTATCTGCGCATCTCTTGCGCATATTTTCTGAATCTTTACTCACTTATGGAATATGAATCTTGTTTACCAGATTTATTGCAAAATATTTTTGTTACAGTTTATTTTGATAAAATTATGTACATTTTAAAAAAAATTGTAACAATATAAGTTTAATTACGGGGAAAAAAGCACTAATGCTACGAAATCATTATTGCCTTTCGCCCTAAAATTAACATGACATTGCGACTATTTTTTAAGTACACATATTTTTTTTATCAAAACAAGCTATAATAAAAATATTTTGCAATAAATCTGGTAAATAAGAATCATCTTCCATCAGTAAGAACCATTTGAAAATCGTGATTCAATTTTCAACAGAGATTCTCAAAATGGCTTTATCTGTTTCATTTTTTTAATCTAATCTATCTATTTTAGGATAATTATTGAAGCTATTGTCTAGAGTCGCAAAATGTTTAAACAAATAAATAAACAATACTTGCTTGTTTAATAGTACAACATTTAATGCATGCATTTCCGAATATAAAATGAAAGGAGTTTTAAATTGAATGAAATATTTGTTAGTTAAATAACATGAGTGCAATGAGTTCAAGAGGATATTGGAAACTTATCGTCTGCGCTCCATAAACTAAACAAGTAAGAAAAAATCATCCGTCAAGCATAGATTATGAAACACTTTTCAACACATTCAGAATAATGTAGCAGAACTATGCACTGTTTGAAAAATTAAAATATTACGTCTAATTCAACCATATGGAAACGCATAATACGTTTCAGAAACCAATTTCAGCTGTTCCCACCCACAATCGGAAAATTATGCGAATTGCATCCCTGTATATGATTTATAGATTTGAATCTATTAGCTACATGCAAGCCAAAATTTAGTTCACTTAAGAGACTTCATTTGAAAATTTACCTTCAGCAATTTCCTCTAATAATGAGAACGGTGTGTGAATCCTTTTGTGCAGCCCTGTATTTCAGGTATAGAATTTATATGTAACGGGTAAGATGCAAAAAATTAATTAAATTTAAAAGCGCATACCGAATTTTAAACCATGCACTCAAGCAATTATTACTCAAAGACAGTACTGAACTGTAACCGATTTCTTTTGTGTGTACCCGTAAATGAATAAAAAATGCAATGAATGTCCTGTTCTAACGTGATCGTAGTGAAGTTCAGTGATTTATATCAGTTTCAATACATTTGAAATAGCATAATGTCATTAAAATACTCTGCAAACGATTTTTCCCCATATACCATAATATAATGGAATACTTTTGAGTGCCCCTGTAAATGAATGATTAATCCTACATACTTCATATACAAAACCAAACATGCTTTGGTGACCCTAAATAACCTTTATCAATTTCAAGAAAATCCGAGTATATTTACGGGAGTTATTCCCCATATACCATAATGTAATGGAATACTTTTGAGTGCCCCTGTAAATGAACGATTAATCCTACATACTTCATATACAATACCAAACATGCTTTGGTGACCCTAAATAACCCTTATCAATTTCATGAAAATCTGAGTATATTTACGGGGGTTAGACCGTGAACAGACGGACAGACGGGCTGACGGACAGACGGCCAGACAAACCGAATGCATAAACACTTTTCAACTTTGTTGGAAAGTATTAAAAAAGACTTAAAATTGGATATTTTATTTATGATTAAGTTCTATACATATTCTAAACATTTTTAAAAGTTGTATTCTCATCGGGAATACAACCGTGTATATCATTTTTTATAACTTCAGCACGTAAGAATTCAGTAAAAAATGAGACTACAAAATTCTATCTTTATATATTAACTACTTTCTAATTTTTATGCGTATTTTTTCATTATGTAAAAAAAAAATAAAATAAATAAATAAAATAAAAATAATAATAATAATTAAAATATTGCTTACTTAAATCAGCAACATTTGATAACTTACATTAAATAATATTTTATCTTTTTTTATAAATTAAAATAAAAAACGTAACTAACCTATTTTACTCTATGGAAAAGGACAGAGATGAATTACATCAGAAAAAGGATTTATTTAGAATTTCGAAAACTACAGCAATTAGATGTTACTGCCAACATTTTGTCATTTTAACAAATAATATTAGTTCTAAAAAGAACTGTTTTTATTTAAGTAATTATCTATAATAAATAAATTAAATAATCACGAATAAAAATTAATAGAATATTCTATACTGTCAGAATATAAATACTACAAATAAATTAAAACACGGCGTTTTACGCTTACGCAGTTATTTCATAGATGTACAATTAATAGATTATCCACAAAGAAGAAAACAGTTAGACATATTCCTGTAGTTCAACCCCGTCCGCTACGTGGCATGTGACCTTGATTGATATGATTTAGTCTTTAATCTTGTGGTTACCTCTCTCATTTAAGATAGGACGCTTACTCCATACTCTGCTTTGTATCAAAGCAAAAACTACCCAACCGAATGGTCTGATATTTTAAATATATAATAGTTGCAAAATTTTGTCGAGTCATTGCAAATTTGATGAAAATAGGATGTATCGTTTAATTACAGAGACAGTCAAAAGTTTCCGTTGCATTACGGAAAATGGGAAAAAATATTTCAAGTGCATTTTAATGATGTTACAGCCTTTCAAACAGAAGGAAACATACATGCATTTATGAAGTTCAATAAAAATGTACATTCAGTACAATATGCGATGCAAAAAAATATTTATAAAACTTGTTATAGTACGAACACACCTCATTTGCCACGTTTGACGTGCAATTTCCAACATTTTTTGTGTAAGTGATTATGGAGAGAATCCTTGATAGTAGTCAAAATATTAAATGTATTACACTAGGGATGCACAACCTTTTTAAGAGAAGGGCCACTTAAAAAAAAAAAATCCTGGGTTGTCGAGGGCCACTTAAAAAAATTCCTGGGTTGTCGAGAGCCACTTAAAAAAATTCCTGGGTTGTCGAGGTCCACATGAAACCCACGGAGAGATTTCTATTTCGGGGAATTGATCTGTCGTCTGTAATCCGATAAAAAATATGGTTTCAAATGGGGGTGGGGGAGTTTTACCGCTCTAGGTTCCTCTATTCAGCCAGCGTAACGTATCCAATCCAGTTGTTAACGATATATCTGCGTTTGTATATTTAACAGAGATATAACAAGGATTATTGAGAAGGAATGATAATAGGTATTCCTTGACTTTATTCGGGGGAGTAAATTTTGCTTTATTAAAAGTGCTAAAAAAACAAACATAGGCATGAAAATGGCTAGTCCCGAAAAAAATGTGAGCTTTATGAACGAAGAGGTGAGGAGGAGCCGATCAACGAAATTTGCGAATTTTACGCTCCTGATTAACGAAATTCGTGATTTTTCCGTGCCTGATCGATAAAATTCGATGTTTTTCCGAAGCCTGTTGCAAAATTTGCGATTTTCCACATCCGGTCGAAGAAATTCACTATCTTTCCGCGACCAATGACGAAATTTACGATTTTTCCGCGCCTGATCGACGATATTTTCGGTTTTTTTTTTTTTGGTGAGCGAACAGCGAAATTCGCGATATTTCGGAGGCCGATCGACAAAACTCGCGATTTTTCTCTGCCCTATTGACGAAATTTGCGATTTTATCGTCCCTGATCGACGAAATTCACGATTTTTCCGCGTCCGATCAACGAAATTCGGGATTCTTAATTGACTCGATTTTTGCGAATTTTGACGTAATTTGCAATTTTTTCCAGCTCAAAATGGAAGAAATTTGCGATTTTTCCTTAGCCGACCAACGAAATTTTCAAGTTTTATGGTCATCATGCAGAAAATTCGCGATTTTTCCGTGCCTGGTTAAAGAAATTAGCGATTTTTCTCGCGCCTGATCGACGAAATTTGTGATTTTTCCGGCGGCAAATTGACGAAATTCACGATTTTTCCGTGCGACCTATGAACAAAATTTTCAGTTTTTCCCAGTTATAAATTGACGAAATTCGCGGACCACACGTTAACCCATTTCGGGCCACATCTTATACACACAACATAATATTACTGTAGTTTCATGCGTTTTTCAGCAAAAGGATACGGATGTATGTTTTATTACTGCACTGCAAAAATGTATGTAACTTTTGTTACTCCATAAAATTTGGGGCAACATGCTGCCTCTAATTTTATGTAATCATTTAACTGATATAGTAGTGTAATTTAAACTTATATAACTGATATAATATTACACAATAGTATAACGTAACACCAATTATATCATTTAAATTACTCAATAAAATGGATGCATCAAGGCTGCCACCAATTTAATGGAGTATCGTTACATAATTTTTACTTTCTTCTATCTTCAATCGAAGAAAGTATTGCAATCGAAATTTTTTTCGACTTCCGGTTTTCGACAGATTTACAAGTTTTAGAGGTCAGATATCCCAAAAACATGTTTACACAAAATGTCTGTCTGTCCGTCTATCCGTGTGTCGCCATTGTACCATCTAAAAGTGCATGAAATTACGCATAGAATGGAAACAATTTTTTGGTATGTTTTTGGCTTTAGCAAGCAGGTTCTCCTCCAATTTAGAAATATTCCGCCGGAAGGGGGCTCTGTAATAGTGATTTTCGTGCTATTTTCAATATTTTACCATCGGAAAGTGTATGAATTTATTCCTAGAATTGAACCAATTTTTTGTGTATGTTTTCGGCTATGACCATTAGTATTCCCCAAGCCAGCAACAGATTTTGATGACCAAGTTCCTCTCGGCCGATAATTTGTAAAATGCTTCAGAGAGCTGTATCATGAAGCTCCGTGAACGTCAGCTGCGGTTCCGTGGGTGGGTTGAGCAGCGGTAACCTCCCAAATACTTAAAAAAATAATTTAAAAAAAATAGTCATTTCTTCCCGGTTGAAAATTTGTCAAATTATAGCCAATCCAATATCTTGAAGAAAAAAAAAGTCAGCTGATTATAAAGTTGTGGTTAATACGTCAGCTGGTCACACGAACATAAAGAAAATATACAGGGTGCAAAGGAAAGTCCCTTTAACCTGAAAATACTTACGAACGGAGAAATCTACAGTTATCGAAGTGAGGTAACGGTATACTAAAGTGACTACGCCCGATTTAATGCAAAAGATGGCAGCGCCCCTAGTGGCGGAATTCGGAAGATAGCCTTTGCAAATCGAAAACTAAAAGAGATAGAGCAAAAACAATTCCAGTTAGAAAGTTTTAGAACATCAATTAATTAGTACGAAACGACATTTGGTTTACATGGATACGATAAATCTTCGTCCGTATACCCAAAAATGTCCGAAATTGATGCACTCCATTTTGTGTAAACGGTTGAATGGAATAGCCAGGAGTATGAAGAAATACACACAATTTATGGTATAAATACGTGCTTATCTCAATACATTTTGATAACATCACACAAAAAACAAAAAAGATAAACTGTCTCACAGTGATAAAAAGTTAATATTCAGTATGTTCGAAAAGTTCGCCATTGCTCACGCTACACTTTTGTATTCGTGAGAGTAATTTTACATGCCACATTTCTCAGCATGGAACGTCTATTCCTAGCCTGTTCAATACGACGACATAGATTTAACCCTTTCAAGGGCGGTGGCTAGACGGTCTAGACACCTAATTTTAATTCCAAAACTGACAAATGGCAGTAAGAATATTTTAATAAAATTTTGCTTTTGTAATGAAAGTGAAAATTAGCAGGTCTTTATTTCCTAAAAAATTCGTTTGAATATTCTGGTGTCAGTAAATTACTTCATCAGTTTACGAACAGAATTCTTCTGCCCCTGAAAGGGTTAATCTAAAATTTTAAATGCATTGTAAATTAAATTTTTACAGACATTACAGCACAGTACAACGTCACAATCTGAAAGTGTGCACTGCTACATTTACGGAATGTGAATATGCAAAATAGAATCGTCGCTCATCGATTTCGGACATTTTTGGGTATACAGGCGACGATTTATCTCATCCGTGTGAACCAAATATCGTTTCATACCAATTAATTGACGCTCTAAAACTTTCTAATTGGAAATTTTGCTCTATTGCTTTTCGTTTACGATTTTCAATAGTTACCTTCCAAATTTCGCCACTAGTGGGCGCTGCCGTCGTTTGCATTAAACCGGGCGCAGTTTATTTACTCACTTTACCTCACTTCCATAGCTGTAGCTCTCTCCGTTCGCAAGTATTTTCAGGTTAAAAGGACTTTCCTTTGCACCCTATATATATTTTTCATGTTCGTGTGACCAGCTGACGCATTAACCACCACTTTATAATCAGCTGACTTTTTTTTTTCCTTCAAGATATTGGGTTAGATATAATTAGACAAATTTTGAGCCGGGAGGAAATGACTATTTTTTTTTTACGTGTTTGGGAGGCTACCGCTGCTCAAGCCACCCACGGAACTGCAGCTGACGTTCACGGAGCTTCATGATACAACTCTCTGAAATATTTTACAAATTATTGGCCGAGATTAAATAACTGACGAAATTTGCACCTGGCTCGGGGACTATAGATCCTCTCTGAATTTGAAAAAATTCCGCCGGAAGGGCGCGCAATAATTGCGATGTTTGCGCCATTTTCATTATTGCAACATCGAAAAGTGTATGAAGTTATGCATAGAATTGAACAAAATTTTTTGTGTATGTTTTTGATTATAGCAAGCAGGTCCTCCCTGAATTTGAAAAAAGTCTGCCGGAAGGAGGCTATTTAATAGCGATTTTTATCTATTTTCATTATTGCACCTTCGAAATTGTATAAATTTATGCATAAAATTAAACCAATTTTTTTGTGTTTGTTTTTGGAAATGCCCAGCACACCCTCCTTCTATTTGGAAACATTCTGCCGGAAGGGGCGCTATAATAGTGATGTTGTGCTATTTTCATTATTGTACCATCGAAAAGTGTATTAAGTTATGCATAGAATTGAAACAAATTTTTTTACTATGTTTTTGGCTATGGCAAGCAGGTCTTCCCTGAATTTGAAAAAAATTCTGCCGAGAGAGGACACTTTAATAACGATGTCTGTGCCATTTTAATTCTTGCACCATCGAAAACTGTATAAAGTTATGCATAGAATTGAATCAAATTTTTTTTCGCCAGTTTTTTGGCTATGGCCAGCAGGTCCTAATTGAATTTTAAAAAATTCCGCGTGAAAGGGGTGCTGTGATATAGATTTTTGTGTAATTTTCTCGATTTTTCGTAGTTCATTTTCCGTTGACTGCTTGTGCAGATACGGAAACTCGAGTCCTGCTAAGACGGATATTCACAAACAGCTGATGTACAACTGAATAACGAAGAACTATTGATTTTAATAATTATCATGATCTAGATTAACTTGTTTTCACTTCTATTAATTGATTGAAGCAGAAATGTAAGATGAAAAGCTCGGATAACAGTAGATAAACGAAAGTTTCAAGTCTAAAATTACGTTATATTTAACAAGAGACATTTATTTACTTTTTAATATAATCTTGGTTTTGAATATTATTTGTACCATTTATTTTATTTATTTTGAATATAATTATATTTTTCGGACGCTGTATTTTAAAAAGTAAACGAGTAAATTAAAGTATTTTGTTATGAGTACATTATTTTTTTACATTAATTATAAGGTTCTTACGTGTGAAAATCACGTCATATTCGGCAGATTACGTGCATTTTTATTTATAAATATGAACTTTAAAGCTTCCTAAATTGCTAAAGAGCTTCCTAAATAGCTCTGGTGTAAATGTCATCATATTTAAAATGAAACGTTCAAAAAATATTAATATTTTCATAAACTTTAATAGTTTATCATGATTATACATGATTATTAGAGTCGCGTAAATTCCACAAATTTGTTCGTTTATAGTACCTTTTAACTAATTTTGCGTTATTTTATCGAAAAGGAGGGGTGATAGCAATAATATTTTAATAAAATAAAAGAGCTTTATATGCTTTTTTACTTATCTTTAAAAGACTATTCAATCTCTACATTTGCAATCATTTTTTTTACTTCTTTTCAGAATAGAAAAAAGTAACGTTTTAGATATCGAGGGTTCAGGATGGGTATTAGCGAACGTTGTTTGTAAAGAGACCCCTAGTTAATTTTATTATAGAAGAATTCAAAAAAATCATCAAGTTAACGTAATTTTGATACACTATTCCTGTCTGAGTAAATTCTTCCAAAAATAACCGGTGATTTTAGATGCATTAAATTGAAAAGAAAAAAGTGTGAGAATTAACTGAAGCATTTCCATTAATTTTACATAAATAAATTATTCATTTTCAAATTTGATGAATTAAAAACAACTATAAACACCACCGCTCTGTTTATTAACAAAACCATCCTTATTCTTAGCGAAAGAGGCTCCGTAACTGCCTATTTTGATAATTCCTTGGCACATTTCCCAAGCTAGAAAGTATGCTACCATGTAAATTCGGTGCATACATTTGTGATAACAAATTAGATGCTTTGACACTCCTTCATTTCTCTTCCCTAAATTAAATGTCATAAAAGCTTGAAATGACATATTCTATCATTTATCTATTGAATTTCTAGGTTTTGATTAAACAATATATATATATATATATTATTTTTCGTTTTTCAATAGGGCGAAGAAATAGAGAAAATGTTCTTTCATTTCCTGCGCATGTTACCACAAGATAAGGGATAAAAGACGGTGGGCTTTGACGAAAGGAAGGAATGTTTTAAAATATTTTTATTATTCCATAATAAACCTTTTATAATAGATAATTTTTCTTGGGTCATTTTTTTCTGAATTACTTTTTAAAAAACAATTTGAGTATGTGATGTAATTTACGCTTCGCCTAAAAATGTATTAATTTATCATCAAAGAAATTATTTCTCCCTTTTTATTAAGCATAAAGGAAACACGTTGAAAAAAATGGTAAAAGCTTTCGGTACTTTTCGGTTAGCCGGGCGCCAGTGTTATATATTCAAACATATATATGTATATGCACACATATATACATACATGTATTGTATATATCACATATATATATATATATATCCACATATATGTAGTATATATATTTATATATATACATGTATATAGACATATATATGTATATATGTATATATAACACTGGCGTACGGCAAACCGAAAAGTACCAAGCTTTCATTTGAATGCTTTAATTATAATTAGTAGAAAACGAAATGTTTAGTTGCAGATTTTAGGATTCAAGATTACAGTTTTTTACGATTCTTTTGCATCATTCGATATATTAAAATTTAGTTGATATTAATATATATATATAGGGGAGAGTTGTAGAAAACCAGGTAGCACAGATTACTTCTTGATTTAAACTTTTATCTCTTGGCCAACACCTGGAATTGCTTGTGGAATGCCTTTACGGCATTTGTAACTGAATGAAACGGTACTGTGTGAGGTTATTTTTTGTGTGAAGAATTTCGATTAAATTACTCTGAAATTTTGTTTTGTTTGACTCTATGTTTTATGCATATATTAAATGTTTGTCGGCATATTAAATATTGATAAGTACTGTATCTTATTCTTTGCTTTCCTGCTTGCATTTTTATAGTATTACTGATCTTGTACTATAGGATTGAGCGTAGTGACGCCATGCTTTAAAATCTGTGTCATGTTGGAGTAAAACCGGGGACTTAAGAGTGGGTCAAAACCGGCTATACCAGGTTCTGTCCTACACTCATGGAAGGAATTTTGTAGGATAGTTAATAATTTAGCATGGAGCTTTAAATTGCAATTTAATGCTGTTACGTACTGGTAACACCTTGATGTGTCATTCATGGCACTTCTGAACTCATACTACAAACAAGAGGGGAGGAACTGGTTACTTTCCAATCCTGGGCGATCTGTAATAATTTACTAAATTGGAAAATTATTCAAAGCTGCATTTTTTAGAACAGCAGTTCCAAATACTCCAAGCAGACTGTTTAAGAAAATATGAAAATTTCCCCTACAACAACGATGTTTTTCCAGACCATCTTTTTGCTCCTTCGGAAATGATATAGAAACCCATGAAAGTCAATGATAACACACCCTAGGTCTACACAGCCATGCGTTGGCATAGCTGCAGCAATAAATAATTCTGAAACATCACAGCATAATAAAGCTCATTCTTTCAGATCTAAAATTGTTGACATCACACATCCAGCACTTGACAACATCCAGTCTCTTCCATCTATATTTCAGTTTGCGTAGCCTAACAATCTGCACTTCCCATTTCACCTAAAATGTTATTACCCGTTCCCCAGGAAGGCTTTAGAATTGTGAAAAGAGCTGGCAAAAGGAAGGGAAAACCAGTGTTGCCAGTTTGGCCTACATTTTTATTCAGAAATTTAGAATTCATACCAGAAATAAAGAATAGTATTTTATGGTTTATTTAATAAAAGACATTTTGTAATTACATAAAGTAAAAATTCTTCTTTCAAAATTTAAGGTATGAATTTGAAATTTCGAATTAAAATTGGAGGCCAAACTGGGAACCATGAGGAAAACTGTTATTTTGATTTCTTCGTCCTATAAATTAGAGCTGGAAACATGTATTAAGGAGAAAGAAGCCACACAGCCTGGGAAACAAAAAACGAAGCTTCTTAAAAAAATTAAGAAACAACCGAAAAATAAACCAAAAAAGGTTGAACAAGCATCCTCAGAGTATAGTGAAGCGTGACCGTTTTGCAGTGAACTTTACTCCAGTTCTAATTCAAAGAAGGCTGGATACAATGTTTGAAATGGCACTGATGATCAAATGCAGCATGTAGTATGAAGAACAATGGGATAACAAATTCATTTGTTATTTCGGCATTTAAAATAACTAAGACTTTCAGTTTAAAATAGTAAGGCATATACAATGTAGAATGTCTGCCACAGGTTTATTTTTGGCACATGGAGGAAAACATGTGCCATTTTGTTTTGTTAAAAATAACAAAAATGTAATTTTTTACTATATTGCACAATGGGTGGTAAACCAACCAGTGGAATAAACCGGATTTTTGCGTGCTTCTGAAAAAAGCAATTATTTTAAATAATCAATTATATATTTATAGAAAATAATATGTTTTATTACAGCCAAAGATTCATTTAATATTAAAAACGGCGTTCAGAATTTGTTTTCCCATTTGTTTGCATCTGAGAACAACAAATATTTATTGTACCCGATTTTACCCTACCTTCCCCTACATATATATTTCACGGAACATAATTTCAAATTATAATCAAAATAGAAAAAAATTGAGACCCTATTTCATTTATTCTTAGATAATATTGGAGAAAAAAAAAGTCTTGCGTTTTAAAAATATAATGAAAGCAAATAATCGTCAATATTGAGTAAAACTTTTCAGGCTTTCAGTTCTATGTGCAACATACAGCATGCACTTTTCTTCGTTCTGTAATTCTTAAAAAGAATAATCGGATTCAAATTAAGGACCATCTATTGACTTCATTAAAACTTATGTCTACTAATGACTAAACTAGATCCTGATTATATAATTTCTAAACTTCGTCGAGCCCTTTTAACTCGTCATGGTTCGATTTCGCTTAAGTTTTGTCTTTGCTGGAGCTTGTAAATATAAAAATACTGACCTTTGTTTACGATTTATCGTAAGTGTAATTACTTTAGAATACTTGTCTATAGAAATTATCTATCAGGTATACATCCAGTGCAACAATTCACACAACACTGTGCGGTGTTATAATATTAAATTAATAAATAAAAGTAAAAAATGCACATATTTAATTTATTTAGAGACTGTATAAATAAACACAATTTAATAATTGAAAATTGTCGTGATAGATACTTTATGGAAACTGGGGTGTTAAAGTAATACTTTACAATCAAATCACCATGGAAATTTGACAAAAATGAATCATTACAACACTTTTCACTAGTCAAACTATCATCATCCTTAGTGAATGCTGTATATCTTCACTTTGTGCTAATTGCTTGCCACTTTTCCAAACCTCGCAACTATGTTATCATGTAAATTTAGTGCACTGATGTGAGGTAACCAATTAGCTGCTTTGGTAATCATTTCATTTCTCCTCCTAAATGAAATATAATGTCGTAAAAGCTTGAAAAGATCTGCGCATTTATCACCAGAAATATTATGTGGTTTTTTAAGAGAAAAATTCCTTTACTGAAAGTAAAGAAAAAAGAAAAAAAAGAAAGCAGAAAGACAGACAATGTAATTCATCTCCTGCACATGTTTCCATGCGATAAGGTATAAAGAATGATAGATGGTAAAAAAGGAAAATAGATTTTTTAATAAGTGGGTTATTTCTTAGGATGCCTATTAAAGGATATTTTATGTTTCGTGTGAGTTCATCCATCTTTTACTACTTTCAGCGCAATAAATGTATATATACAGAATCTGATTCAGGTAAAACTTTTGGTAAATATATTGGATGCGTTTGTATTATATTTTCTAAAACCTTTTAGTTGTTTAGTTTAGGATCGGGAGATTGTATCTTTCACAAGCGTTAAATTAGAAGTTTTTATGTTTGTGTTAATTTTAATAAAAATAAATTATAAAAATTCATGTATATCTAGTTATATTAGCATAGCCTAGTTATAGTAACATACTTAGTTATGTTTACATAGTATTATTTATGCTTGTTGCATTTCTTTTCGATACACCGCATTGTTAGTTATGACAGCCTAAGAAAACAGAGACCTCTAATTAAAATTAAAATACTTCGAAATTTATGAAAAATTGAATAAAACGTGTTATTCAAAACAAAGATAAGGCCGACTATATACTACTAGCAGAGCCCGCGGCTTTTTACCCGTAGTTGTTGGAATATACAAATGGTGTTCGCGTGTATTTGAAATGGATACATTAATAAATTGACATATATTGTGTAAAATTACACATAACTCGTAATTTAAAATGTTTTTAGACCGTTGTCCACACTTTTAAATTTCAAATGTTTTAGAAACGATTTTTAGCGACCATTTATATGATAAAAATAACCCCTATACCAAATTTCTAGTTTCTAGTTCCTTCAGTATAAAAGAATTGTAATTTAGAATCTGTTTCCTCCAGCACACTTTTAAATTTCGATTTTTTATAAACTGTTCTTCGCATGTATTTGTATCTTACAAGTAGAAGACCTGTCAAATTTCAAGTTTTTGAACAATTCCATAGAAATCGTAATTTAGAACGTTTTTAGAAAGCTTTCGGCGCACTTCGTCCTTTAAAGTTTTAATTTTTTTAAATACCCTTATTAGAAAGCAATTATATCTAACAAGTAACTGCCGTGCTAGCTGCTTCAGTATCTCAAAAATCGTAATTTTAGAATGTTTTTCGCTCTTGCGCCCCATAAAGAGCGTAGCACCCACATAAAATATAACCTATGTTAGAGCAGCGACTGTCACCAGCATTTTGCCACCATTATTTTAGAAATCACACGTATAAAGTACTAAATATGTTAGATATAGCATTTTTTTATGTGGAAATGCATGTTTACTATAAGAAATAATAAATGTAATTTTTTATGCTGTCCCTTTTTTCTGTAAATTATCTTTACAAATATTTTGCCATGACACTAAGGAGATTACCAAAATCACACTCTTCTACGACAGAAACTTAGAGAATTAAGATGCCTTGAATTTTATGAAATTTCAATATTTTCCGGCTCTAAAAATGACATAATAAATAAAAAGTTGTAAGAAAGGATGTTTTTTATACTTCCTTTTGCATATTATGTTAACTATTTGTTCAAAACAACTTATCATATTAAAAATGCAATTCAGTACAATTGGTTTATTTATATATGTAAACTTTTGTTTTATTAAAATTATTTACAGAAAGCAAATTTTGATTCACGGAGGAGCAAAAAATTGTTAAAATATTTAAACGCTTTTTTATTGATTGTGCCAGCAAGTGTCGTTCCCATTTCTAACATTCCTGTTCTGCGAGTCGGAGAATATTCTGTTACTAGAATAGAGATATGAGAGACAAAGGATGGGGAGATAACCGGCATTCCGCATACATTTTAACTCAATTTCTGTATATTTTCAGTAAATAATCTTCAAACATTATCCATTATACGCCAAAATAAATTTGAATAAAATAACTGAAAACAAGTCCCGGGGAAATGGGGAAAAACATTTCAGATAGTCCAAACTTAAAAATTACGATTGCATTCTAAAAACAATACATAAATATGCGCTATAAGTATATTAATATGTTTGTTTTTAACACTTTCCAACATAATTGAAAAGTGTTTATGAATATCGTTTATCTGCCCTTCCGTGCACTAATTCAGTTAAATGTAGTCGGATTACCAAGAAATTAATATATGTTATTTAGACTTACCCTATGACATGCTCTTTACTGAAACTGAAGTATGAAGCATACATCTTTCATTTACAGGAACTCAAAATAATTCATTTACTTTATGGTCTATGGGAAAAAATCGTTTGCGCCGTATTTTATTCACGTTCCACTATTTCAAACATATTGAAATTAACATATATATTTAAGGTGAACGGCTAGAGGCTTACTATATAATATAGTTTGCATAAGCATCCATGGTTCATATACAGGGTTTGAACAAAATAATTCGCTTACAATACAATCTATGAACAATAATTGATTGAACTGCATTTATTGCTGTAGTACTGCTGTAGTATGCGTTTTAAAATTTTACATTTTTTTAGGTGCGTTCGTAATTATATAAATACATAGCACCTATAGTCGTCGTTAGGTCCGTCTGCCTGTTCGTCCGTTCGCGTTATAACAGAAGCAAAACTACCCAACCGAATAGTCTGAATTTTTATAATCTATAATTGTTGCAAAATTTGTCGAGCCATTTAAAATTTCACGAAAATAGTATGTATAGTTTAATTACAGGGACAGTCAAATTTCTTCGTTACATTACGGCCAATGGGAACAAATTATTTCAAGTGCATTTTAATGATGTTACAGCCATTCGAACAGAATGAAATGGATATGAACTTATGAAGCACACTAAAATATACATTAATTACAATATGCGGAGCAAAAAATAATAATAAAACTAGTTTAGTACGAATGCACCTCATTTGCCACGTTTGACGTGCAATTTCCAACTTGTTTATATTGCTAAGAATGCATAAATTCTAGTGATCATATACAAGGGCTGCACAAAACGTATAAAGTACATTTCGGTTTTATGATTGAAATTGGTAAAGGGGCATTTTCATCAGTTCTATGCGTTTCCTAACTGAAATGAATTTTAACATACTATGTATTATATGATAAATATATGGATCGTATACAAGGAATAACAGAAAATTCAGATATTGTTCAAATAATTTATGGTACTGGCTGAAATTGTGTTATGAAACGTATTATGCATTTTACAAATTGCTTATTTAGACACTATTATTCACCATATTTATCTGTAAAGTTTTATTATAGTGCTAGCAGGCTATGCCCGCTATGCTGGTCTGTTTATCCAAACGAACCTTGAATCAAACAAAATATATCAGTGAATTTGACATTGTTATTTAAAGCGATATGGAACCTTATCTAGGATTTTTTTTCGCACTGCTGAAAACGATATGAACCCCATTGCGCTATTCTGTTTTCTAATGTGCCGATATATTTTCAGCTATTAAGGTCTTAACCCTTTTAGTTTATCAATCACAGTAGGATTTGGTAAAGAATGATAGTTCAATATGCAATATAATAAAACAAATCCTAAAAAATTATTTAACTAATAATGCAAACAAACAAACTGACAAAATTCATCCAGTAAAACTTTTTTTAAAGGCTGATCTTTCATATTGGGGTCCATCTGATTATAGAATTTCCCCCCATAATTATATAACTAATCATCGTAGAATGTTACGCAATAAACTAAAACCTCCCCAAACCTCGTCTAATCAACAAAGCAAGTATTATCAATATCCGCCATCTAGAACTTTTTGAAAAGTCTAATCTTTCATAATCGGTTTCACATGATTATGGAACTTTCCGACATTACTTTATGACTAAGCAAAGTAGAACAATATGCAAAATACTAAACCCGTATCTGAAGAGGTATCTAACTAACAATGGAATTCCTATCAAAATCAGTTCTGTAGATTTTTTTAAAAATACTAAACTTTTATAATCGGGTTCAAGTGATTACAGAACTTTCAGCCACATATCTATTATTAAATAGTGCAGAAGGGTATAGTATATACTAAAACCCTGCCTGGAGAGTTATCTAACTAACAGTGCAAATTCAATCGAAATCCATTCGGCTGAATCTTTTAAAAAGGCTAAACTTCCATAATCGGGTTCGTCTGATTGTGTAACTTTAAAACATAATTCTATGTATAAGCAACGTATAACGATATGTTATATTCTAAAATCGTCCCTGAAAATTTATCCAACTATCATTTCGATTATTCACCAAAATCCATTTAGGTAAGCTCAAGTTATATGCAGCCGGGACGAATTTCCCATTTGCGTTTTACTCTCGTATATATAGTAGAAGCAGAAGTAAATAGATAAGAATGTTGTTTCTTAAAATCTATGAAACTGCAAGTTATTTCTCGTTGTTTCATCTGAATAATTTTAAATACTTTTCAGTCGGCGAGTATTGAGATTTACGATCATGTCTACAGCAAATGTGTTTCATTTTGTACGAAAACATTCTCGATAAAATGAGCCAATTTGGTGTGGGTTCCGATATTATATATATATATTTTTTTAATCGCCATTTAAACTATGCACATGAAATTCTAAGTGTCTCTTAGCACTGCAGTAAACATTTCCATTTTTTAATCAGCGTAAAACAAAGTTATAACTTAATTTTACTTAATAATAAAAAATACTTTCAATTTAAAAAAATAGTAAATTAAAATTTTATGCATGGTTCAGGGCCGTAACCAGCTAGAAATGTCAGGGGGGGGGGGGGGGGGCTCTGAAATAATTTTGTGGGGCTAACCACTTTTAACAATCCATATCTTTCGTGCAAACAAAATACAGTAAAACCACCGAAAATCGAACTGTTTATAGAGGAATTGTTTTCAACGTAACCTGTCTATAACGGAATATTTTACAGCAAAATTCTTAAACGGGAAAAAAAATTGTGATCCGGGGAAAAGAATACAAAACAAATTAAGAGCGGTGTAGGGGGGATTGGGGGAATGGCGCCACCCCACCTATTTTAAAAACTAATAGTAGTTTGAGAAAGTGAATGCGCCTTCACTATAGCGGCCAACAATAGAAAGAGTGCCTAGAGTGAGAGTGATTTTGTTGTACGTCGTTCGTTTGTTCTAGTGAAAAATTTAGTTTCCATCTCGTTGCTTCTTATTTTGGAGCTTCAAATGAGTAGAGGTACCCACCTTTTATTGTAACATTAGGTACTTAAGATAATATTACCCGTAATCTACATGCTTTCGCCGACATTTTGATGTAATTTGTTGAACAAGTTCGGTTCGTCTTTCGGCTTTGCTGGGGGATTTCCGCTATATTGCTCTCTCGGGATAATACCGCCACCATTGCAAAGGGTGACTTTTCCAATTTGAATTAAATTGTAAGCTTAGCACATTAATAAATCTAGCTTAAGGAACATTGTAATTATTCATTATTTTGCTAAATTATTGCTTTCTAAATATATTCAGTAGGTTATGTGTTTCCTTCTATCCATTTTATGTATTTACTCGGTCATTAAAGAGTGGCGTCATTACCCCGATAGAGTGGCGGAATTATCCCAGTATCCTGGGTAATCCCGCCACTATACATAGGTTGAAAGAATTTTTTTTTTTATGCGTGCTTACTTTACATTTATGATTACGGTTAAATTTAAACAGATACTAAAGATAATTATTCAGCTTTATAATTTTTACTATTAAAAGATAAACATTTTTTGAGGTGAAAAAATTTAGATTCCCTTAAGGTGTCACCATTCCCCCGGTCTCCCCTACCTGTTGAGACGAAAACCTATCTAAAAAAAAATTTTTTCATCCCGTGAGCGGTTTTTACTGTATATAATGCAAAACATAGATTGCTTA
Organism: Maratus speciosus; assembly: GCA_963932465.1. NCBI lineage: Eukaryota > Metazoa > Arthropoda > Arachnida > Araneae > Salticidae > Maratus > Maratus speciosus. The sequence continues at coordinate 240,318,063 of OZ010790.1, forward strand.
CGGCACCAAATAGAAAAAAAAATATTTCATTAAAATTTTAATACAGAAAAAAATTAAGCATTTCACCCTGGTTACATGAATTTATTTTTTTCTTTATTGAGCATGTTTTGCAAAATGTAGTACGCAAAGATATTTCCGATTACATTCACAATTCATATAATAAGTGGAAATTATTAATTGGTGTTAAAATAAGATATGAGCAATTGATAACTTAACAAAAATAGGATGAAGAAAAATAAAGCATAGAGCAATTATATGGGTTGTACTTTACAGACTTCACTTAGTTCAGTCCTTTCAGAAGTAATCTATATTAATAAAAGAAAAATGTTTGTATGCCCGGCATGGCTAGTAATATCTACCAATGTAGAGGTCTGAAAAAATAGGTGAGAATAGTCCAAAATAGTCATGATGCACTTGAGGCTTAGATTTTTCATTTTGTGTTAATTAGCCAATATATTATTTAAAAACCATAATAAACATCAGAAAATGACCCGAAAAGTCACAGCGCGGTATCTGAAATCCCGTCCCGCAGTTTTTAAAACAGAAAAGAACGGATTAATCATACTTTTTCCGTATCTGGGCTAGACGAATAGAGATACGTAAAAGGAAAAAAACACATATGCGGTATTATCACACTCTTATCATTCTAAATGTTCAATCCATTAAAAAATATTAATATTACTCGTAACCCTTTAAAAAAGTCTTTAGAAAGGTCGTTTTTGTGCCCCCCTATTACATGTGGTAGTTTAATTGGTAATGACCCAGGGTAGATTATTTCAGGAGAAGGAAATGTTCGCATTCAGTTTGCATTTCCAGAATTTTACCGCAGGATAGTAAAACAAAACTAATATGCTTCTGAAAGGGAAAAAAATCGCATATTGAATTCAAGGCAATTTAAAGATCAAAATGTTTTTCTTGAAAATAATTTTTTTTTTGTTCAGATTAGCTGGAACATGTATATGTATATTGTTAAAACAAAGTAAAAAATAGTAAAATGGTTAGGGGGGGTGACTCGAGAGGATGCTAGGGGGGGGGGGGGCTCAGCCCACCACGACTCCATAAGGTTACGGGCCTGGCATGGCTACGATTAAATATTAATTAAATCCAAAAGAAATTCGCGTTCATTAAATAGCAAGCCCCATTGTTTGACACAGTTTGCAAAAAAATTTGGTACTTTTCCACTATAGGCGCTTTGGCGTTTTTTTAAACAGCTTGGCGCAATTTGGGCATCAGAAAGTGAGATTTGTTGCCAATTGATATAAGCAGTTAAAAAAACAAACTTCATGAATTTTTTGTTTGTTTATATATGTGTATTATTGGTTTTTTTACTTCTATCTATCTATCTATCTATCTATATTATAAAGGACAAACATATCTGTGCGTAACGCATACGTCATTTTGCGTATGTCAACACTTTGAAATTTGAAATAAAATTTTGGTTTTGCAATTTTCTCTACTGCAAATTTTTAAACTTCTAAACATCGCACATTTTAAATTTTTACACCGTCGTATAAAGGAAAAAATGCTCTTTTAAATGCAATTTGTTTGAAAGCTGTATCTTAATTTATTTTTGAGATATTAATTTATTTGTAGTTTTTAATACCTTTTTTTTTTATCGTGGCAACAAAAGTACCTCATTTCTATTGAAAGTCATTGAAACTAAACGGATAATAGTTGAAAATAGGAGATAGTGTATCTTTTTGTTGCCATTTTCTCATAAAACCTGAAAAAAAAAGTTGAAATTAAAATATGGGCTATGTCCAGAATATTGTCTGTTATTCCGTGATAATGACGTCATATGCACACTTTTCTATATACGAAGTTTAAGACTGGATTGTAAAAGTGGATTGCTTAAGCGGATTTAAATGACGTCATTTTATAAAAAAGCGTGTATTTTAATTCTTAAACCTGAATTATGTTTTGTAGAAGTACGTCATTTCACAGCCCAGCTGCTTTGAAATTCTTTACAGGTGAAAATGCTTCACTTTTGAAAATAATGTAATCGAAATCACACACTGATAAAACGCAATGTTTTACAAAAATTTAGAGTGTCTTTATAGGAGAGAGGTGACATGCAGATAATAGTGATTTATATTACAGAAATTGATGATTCTCGCCGAGTTAGACAAGCAAACGAATAATTCGTGGTTTAAAATAATATCGTGTTCCTGAAGTTTTTGTCAAAAAATTTCTCGAATAATAAAATTTTAATGCTATTCTTTAGGACATTCTACACTAATTTTATCAAAATAACATAATTTGCATTAATTTAATTTTTCCTAATTTTACATTATATATTTAAAACACAAAGTGTGTGTTTTAGTCATCTGCCCTGATCTTTCTGCTGAATCAATTTTACTAATATATATATATATATATATATATATATATATATATATATATATATATATATATATTAACTGAAAGCTCTTCCTTTGTAGATGTGATCGTACTATGTGTTTTTTCTAAATATCCCCACATTTATATTTTAATTTTTAAAGCCTTTTTTAAAAAAAATTTCTTCAAAATGATGAAAATTAGAAAGCTTTGATTATTGCAGACAAGAGCGAAATAATGAGGTATTTTTAACTTTATTCATTCTATTTTCTGATAAAAATTCAAAAATGTTGATAAAAATTGTTGTATAGGGTTTAGTGGCGCAAAATCCCATTAGGAGCAGAATATTATATTAAGAGCATAATAACGGAAAATGACGTACTGCTTTTGAAAACACGCATTTTTCCTCATAAATTTTCTAGATTGTTTTTCCTTCTGCATGTGTTCTGATACAAAGTTTCAGACACTAAGCGAAATGCTTATTTAAGTGAAAATAAAATCATATTTAAAAGAAAACTATCATTTTCTTAGATAAAACTAAACATTTTAACACAAATGCATCTAAAAAATATAAATTACGGAAATTTTTTACTCTCCGGAATCGAGATTAGAATCTCAAGTAAAGAGTGCGTCTGTTCACATAAAAGATGTTGCTGACAATCGTGACTTCAAGTTTTGAGTTAAAATGATTTTTAAATGATCCAACAAAAACAATTTTTTTTAATGATGAATATGGATATGAGAAGTGCGAATGCAAAATCTGAGAAAGTGAAAATTGCTGTTTTCATTCCGGAAATCCAAGCATAAGAGCCTCAATTGATAACCACATCCTAATAACTGGTCTTTATTATATTTTACTGATTAAATATCTATATTATAAAAAACAAACGTATCTGTGCGTAACGCTGACGTCGTTTTGCGAATGGCAACACTTCACGAACAAATTTCGGTCTTGAAATTTTCGCTACTGCAATTTTTTAATTTTCTGACCATCGTACATTTTCAATTTTCGTCGCATAGGGAAATAAAATTACTTTCAAATGCAATTTTTTTAAAAACTGTATTCACTGACTGGTATATATTTTCTGAAATATTTTTTAAGCATGATTTTTCTAAGTTTATCTTATCACGTGCCGGTTTCAATACATAATAATAATAAACATTTTGACATAAAGCAACAAATATTTTTCAGCATTTGTTTCTGACTATTTTTGCATAACGAAATTAAAGTTATAAGTAATAAGTTTGCATAACCAATCTAACATATTTGTGAAAGACAAGTTAACGAAATTAATACTTCTTTTATAAACAAATAAAAGAATAATACTGAAAAACACAAATCTAACATATTTGTAATCGGACAATTTAAATTTTTAGATCACCAAATAGGATTTTTTTTTCAAATGGAATTTGTTTGGAAAGTTCATCTCAGTTTACTGATTTTCTATGGTTTTAATAACAATTTTAAAGCATGAGATATTTTTTAATTTATCTATATCGCACGGAGCTCGATTACGAAAGATTAATCCGTTTGCCCTTAAAACAAAATAAAGAGTTCATCATTTTCTTACGGCTAATATCCGTTAAAAAAAACTTCCCTATGAATAAATAAATAAAATATAAATAAAACACAAATTTACCAGACATGTATATAAGCTCTGAAATTATCAGAATATAAAAGGATGCCTTAAGTAGCAAAATCTTGGCAAATAACACTTATAAGTTGGCAAATAAGAAAATATCGCTTTTGATAAATTTCAAAAATTTATTTGAGTGTATAATTCGTATTTTCCATATGAAAAATGCTTTTTTAGTGTAAGTGGTCAATCTAAAAAAATTATTGCATATAAAAAAATTATTAGTTTTCAATTAAAAAAAATGTTTTCACTTATATTCTTAAGCCCGGGTACGATCCCCTAGTATATATAAAAGCCGTTATTCGTGTGTATGTCCGTTATACAAATCTTCAATTTTTGGCCGATTTCCACGAAACTTCATGTACATACGTTTTAGACCGTGGAAAAGATCACTGTCTACTTTAAAAAAAATCATCAGACCAATACTTATCCCCTTTTTCTACTACCTTTCATAATATAACATTATAGATATATCTCTTTTATTTAATTTTATAATTCAATCATTTCTTTCCTGTTGCCACAACTTAAAAACCGGTGCAATAATTTAAAAAAATTGTTAACACGCGTACTTTCTTTTTATAAGCTAATAAAAATTCAGACTCAATCGCTATATTTTTGCATTTTCGAAATTGTTGTCATTCTAATCAAGAATTACATTTTTCCCATACAAAAAAAAAAAAAAAAAAAAAAAAAAAACTTTAACTAAATGTGTGTTCAAATGACATAGTATATCTTCATTCGAATGTTTTTGAAGCTAAAAAATCTATTTAAATACAGGCGTTTCAATATCAAGAAAATAATTTAGGGAAAAGACACTACTAATAAAAATCTTTTTCTAGATATGACGTCAATTTCTGATTAACTGACACTGCTTTCTACTGATGTTTCTGAAGTTTTTACATATATATATGAAAAATGTGCATTTTCTATTTAGAATGACGTCGATTTCAAAAATGCAAAAATACAGCGAGAGAATCTGAATTATTTTATTGTGTTGCCACGCCCTAAAAAACGGCACAAATAATTAAAAAAAAGACAAACACGTGTAGTTCCTTTTCATAAACCAATACAAATTCAGTCTCTCTCGATATATTGTTACATTTATTTAAATTGATGTCTCTCTAAGCAGAAAATGCGCATTTCTCATATTTTAAATAAAAACTTCAAGGCTTTGAGAAAACTTAAAACCTCCATTTAATATATTTGAAATTACAATTTCACTAAAATACAGGCTTTTCAATTCCAAGAAAAATGATCAGAGACACAAATCACTAAATATGGCGGCACTTTCAATAAATTATGACGTCAATTTTAATAAATATGGTCTCAAACTTGCTCTAAAAACCGGTTGCAATTATTTATTTCCTATTTCTTTATAATGTTGTTTCTTTAATTATACCATTTGGGTAAATGTTTTAATATTTTAAATGCAGTGATAACATTCTACGATTTACATCAAATACCATAATGTAAAATCTACTTTTATACGATTTATATTAAATTGAAATTAAAACATAACAACTATTTTTTAGAGTTAGCTCTCTCATTTTAAACAAAGCTTCATAGATCGACGTCATTTTCATGTTAATAGCTGTGGATTTGGGTTTTATGATTAGAGTATAAATTTCCGTTTAAAAATTATAGGCAATGAATCTTAGGATACCCGTGTTTAAAGGCTCCTGATACACTGCGCATTAACAGAACATAAATAAAAATCGTTTTTAATTTGAAAGACTAATATATTTAGTGCATTTTTTAGATTCCTCACAAACACTATGAAAAAGCATTTTTTGTACTTTCGTATTATAGCGAGCAGTTAATCGTGAATATTTTCACTATAATTTCCTTATAATCAAAGTAACACATTTCTCTCGCTGTGCTGGTCGGTTTCTCCAAACGAATCTTGGATTAAATGAAATATAGGGGAGATGGGGACACATGTGAACAGTTCGCATAAATATAGCTTTTTCCCATAACTGGATTAGTTTCGATAAACAAAAACAACTTAATATGGTAAACAGAACTTTCTTTTACACATGGTATTTTTTTTTTAAATCACCTGTATAGTTCTTCTTACATTTTTTAATAGTTTTATAAAATCAAAAAATTGTTCACATGTGCCCCATCAGCGGGGTAGTTGTGAACACACGTGGGGCACATGTGAACATAAGGAAAAAATATCCTTTAACGTGCTTTTTATTCTTTTATTCATTTGTCATAGTAATCATTAATTATATTACCTTTTAAATTCCCCATAAAGAGAAATATATATATATATATATATATTTCTCTAGTTTCTGCTTGATATGTTTAAGCAAAAGATTATAAAATGAAAATAAGTAGATTAAGGGAGAGGCTTAAATGATTCATTGAGTATTGTTGCAATAAAATAAAAAAATAAAGAAGCAATTTAAAAAAAGAAATTAAAACTTTTAAATTTTGGTTAAGGGTTTTTGTTTGGGGGAAATTTTAGGGAGGGGGCATTTACATACTATTTATCGGAAATCTGCCGAAATACGAAAGATTCTCACTCCTGTATTTGCCTTATTTTCTTGTAAATTATAGATAAAGAAGGGTTTTTTAATGCTTAAAAAAAATCTGGACTATACCCCCCCCCCCCCAACCCAACTTCTTTTGCTTTTGAAAGAGGGGGTAAAATCGGTATTTTACGGTAGTTATCAGTTTAAAAATTTTACTTTCTTAAAATATTACTGGTATCTATCTCCATTCAAAGCATCATATACATAACTGTTTTAGAGATGGAAGTACGCCATCATTGCAAGGGTAGAACAAATGTAAAGGAAAAATTTGCAAAGTTGTTCTAAGTAATTATTTTGTATTAACAATGCATAAAAAATATTGTTGTAAACCGTTTAGTAAAATAATATATAACACTTATTGTATTTTAGAAAACATTAAATTTATTTAAAGTATAATTGAACGTAAACGAGCCTGTTGTTCTTTATGTATTTGCTGAAAGATGTGTTTGTGGGAGTTTCAATACAAAATCAACTTTGTGTGAGAAAAATATCTTCTATTTCAGGAAAATTGTAGATAATGGAACTGACATTATCTCTCATTAAGTTAACGGAAAGAAACAGAATCACAGGATGATTATTGGAGTACTTATGAACTGTTCATATCTGCCCCAACTAGCCTGTTCACAAGTGCTCCACATTGCTGCTTCTATTAAATTGATGAATCGTTAACATTTCTCAAATTTAGAAGAAAAAGAATTTTATCAAAAATGTTTATTAGTATTCGTAGTATATGGTAAAATACTCAAATTCAAATAAATGAATAAATAAATAAATTTATTCGCTTATGAACTTGGAGCAATGATTTTACTTTTGAGATCTATAAACAGTGTTTTGGCTACAGAGGACAAACAAAATGCCATAGAGCTTAAAATTTTTTTTACCATATGTCTACAGGTGCTATCATCTTTAGTATTTTTTTTTCAAATGAAAAAGCTTATAATAACTATCGAAAAACTGCGATGTTCACATGTGCCCCGTGTTCACATGTGCCCCCATCTCCCCTATCGGTGAATTTGATCCGTCATTTTAATGCAATATGGGTCTTTATATGAAACGTCCTTTCGCGTAGATGAAAACGTTACTAGCGCCACTGCGCTATTATACTTTCTAATGTTTAAGACAAAACTTCGGTTGTTAAGGGCTAAATTATTTAGTTGATGATTTACAGTAGAACTTGGTTTAAGAATGATAGACCGATATGCAATATACTAAAACTATCCCTGAAAAATTATCTAACATTTTAAAAGGTTAATCATTCAGAATGGGGTTCAACTGATTAGTAACTTTTCAGCTAATTCTATAACAAAACATGTAGAGCAAATTGGGATATACTGAAACCATTATAGAAAAATGCGTCCATAGTAACAGCGAAAATTCCATCAAAATCTGTCCAGTAGAACTTTTTAAATGGCTAATCTTTTATAATCGGCCTCATCTGATTATTGAACTTTCTTCCATAATTTTATATATAACTGCCTGACGTAAATGCGATATACTAAAACCATCCGTGTAAAATTATCCAAGAAACGATGAAAGTTCCAAGGAAGTCCATTAATAAAAATCTTTTAAAAAATACTAATCTTTCATAATCGGGTTCACATGATTATAAAACTTTTCCCTATAATTCTATGACTAAGCAACATAAAACAATATGTTATACACTAAAACCTTTCCTTTTCCTAAGAAACTGATAGTCGCATTGAAATCCATTCAGAAGAACTTAAGTTATAAGCAGCCGTAACGAAATTGCCATTTGCATTTTCTATACATAATAGATTATTTTACGTAGTTCTATTTGATATATGTTAAATTCATGTTTTATTTTATTTTATTTTGGCGTTTTAATTTCGTTTACCAATTTAGTTATGAAATATTATACGAAAACAAACAAGTACTGAATTATTTGCAGCGTTTTTGAGCAATTGAATAAGCTTTTGTAATTGCACGCACATTAAAAAAAATATTCATGCTTGAGAATCACTTTAAAATCTATAAAAAATCTATAACGTGACATAAACTTTCAAACAAATATTATTCAAAGTTTTTTTTTTCTATTAGACGTTGGAACAATCGAATGTGCGATGTTTAAAAGTTAAATTGTAGTAAAATCGAAATTTGTGAATAGATTAGGTTGTTGTGACCAATAGTAGGAGAGCTGTTGAACATTTTTGAGTAGGTATTTGAGGCACCCTGAAAATTTGTGCAACACTTCTTTTGTAATGCCTGAATACAAAATCGAATGTCTGGCTGAAGGATCGTGGCTCAAAAACTGTGCCAGACAAAAAATGGCACTTGACACGCGTCTGGCACAGTTTTTGTGCCGACTAAAGTGTCTGTCATTTTCAAAATATTTTTTTCTAAGCATAAATATTATTCTGTCTCAATCTCAGCGTGCCTCAAATACCTTTTTTGGATAGTCAAAAAATGGCACTTGACACGTGTCTGGCACAGTTTTTGGGCCGACTAAAGTGTCTGTCGTTTTCAAAATATTTTTTTCTAAGTATAAATATTATTCTGTCTCAATCTCAGCGTGCCTCAAATACCTTTTTTGGGTAGTAAAAAAAAAATGGCACTTGACACGTGTCTGGCACAGCTTTTGGGCCACGATCCTTCAGCCAGACATTCGATTTTGTATTCAGCCATTACAAAAGAAGTGTTGCACAATTTTTCAGGGTGCCTCAAATACCTTCCCTAAAATGTTTAACAGCTCTTGGACTACAATAATATGATGACAAAGTTACACATAGACATGCCTTTTCTTCATAATATTGCATTAAGAGCAAACGGGTTCATCTTTCGTAATGGTTATGTTGGGCTGCACGTACATTTAAAAATATCCATGTTTGAAAATTACTTTCAAACCCATTAAAATAAAAAAAATGAGATACAATTTTCAAATAAATTTCATTTGAAAGGAATTTTTGTTCTATTCGACAGCTTAAAAAATTAAATTGTGTGCTGTTTAGAAGTTAAGAAAAATTGCTGTAAAAGAATAATTTGTCTATTAGGTCGTTGCCATCAACAGTATGACGTCAGCGTTACACACTGACATATTTTTACTTTATAATGTAGATATACGCCATGCAAACGAGAATTTGACTATATGATATGCCATTTGGTGGATTTGTTTTTCGTACTGTCAGAAAATTACAAATTTTTCTGTTACACCAGCCGAAGAAAACGGGCATTGTGATATTAAAGCTCAACCATTTTATTATGGTGGCGAGACAATAGCACATATTTCCTAATTATCATTTTAATGATTTGTGGACGGAAATGCACAAATCTCAGTTATTGTGATTACTATAGTAGTTCATTTTAATTTATTATTTTACATGGAAGGTCTCTTACAATTGACACGGGCGAAGCGGGGTAGTTCTGCTAGTTTCTATATAAAATTAGATAAATATCATCTTTATGTTAAATAAATTGTATAAACACGGAAAAAATGCTTGTGTACATGAAATGAAACAGTGAATAGGTTGCCAGAAAACATGGTGCCAAATTTCCTTCTCCGCCAAGGCTATTTCCTCTATTTCGCCAAGATCCCTGTACTGGAAAAGTACCAAGAAATCTTTGCACCTTTAGGATTGAAATAAATGGCGCAATGGTATACATTTTGGTATGGTGTGGTATAACATAAAAGTAGCCAAAAGACTCCAAAAAAAATTGTTCCAAATTACGCCAATTCTCTTTAAAACTCGATTATGGAATAAGTGTCCGGTTTAAAAACAAAGAATCAACTTAAACCTTTCCTAAGTTAATTGTGCGCCAAACCACGCCCGGTAACATACGCCAATTGTCTGTAGACTCAATTATGTAACTTATCAATACCAAATACGCCAATTGTCTGTAAACTCAATTATGTAACTTATCGGTACCAAATATGCCAATTGCCTGTGGACTCGATTGCGTTATTTCTCTCCTTAATTAGTGCATACTTTACACATTACATCTACTTTCCAATTTTCCTGATTTTAAGGTCAATGGGTACTGTTAGATGTTAAAAAGCTTGGCGCAATTCGGGCTTCAGAAAGTGAGATTTGTGGCCAAATGATATGAACAGCTATGAAAACAAATAAAATGAACTTTATGCTTTTTAAAATATGTATTCCTATATATAAACTTTTTATTTATGAATATTAATATTTTTGTTATTTATATACAATTTAGTTCTGTTTTTCTATATAAAAAAGAGATAAATGTCTTTTTTATAGTAAATAAATTACATAATTATTGAACAGAAAATATGCATAAAAACTTTCCTTCTCTCGCCAAGCCCATTTCTTCCACCTCGAAAAGGGCCCTATATTGGAAAATTACAGAATTTGCCCCATTGCTCTATGATTGAACAGTGTTGAACAATATATTATATACTAAAACTATTTCTGAAAAATTGCCAAACTAACAATGCAAATTCTATCAAAAACCGTTTATTATAACTTTTTAAAAAGGCTAAATTGTGATAATTGAGTTCACCAGATTACAGAATTTTCACCAAAACTGTATGGCTGAGCAACGTAGAAGGGCATGTTGTATACTGAAACCTTCCCTGGAAAATTATCTAATTAACAGTCCAAGCTCCATCGAAATACATTCGGCAGATTCTTTTATAAAGGTTAATTTTCATTATCATGTTCATCTCATTAAAGAACTTTAAACCATAATTCAGTACCAAGCAACGTAGAACGACGTGTTATGTACTAAAAGCTTCCCTGAAAAAGTAGCTATCTAACAGTGTAAGTTCAGCAAAACTCGATTTCTAAGCAGCTGGAATGAAATTTCCATTTGGATTATATATATAAGTAGAATTAGGCTTTTTCAAAAACGCAGTCGTCTACTTAAAAAATAACCAATATTGTGAACGTCGCTCAAACCGATGACACGCTTATGCATTTTTGATATATGTCAAAATCATGATGCATTTTTCTTAACCTGACGCAAGAGGTAAATTGCCAAATATAGTTTAAAACAGCAATCTTTCATACTGAATAAATTTTTAAGCATTGTGAACATTCCCTTTCATATTTAAATTCGATATTTTCGTTTTATAATATTACCACTCGTCAAAACTATTTTTCATTTTCTGTTTTTTTTCTTTTAAATAAAATTAGTAACAGTTTTTTCTGAGATGTGCAGTCATTTCAATTCATTTATCAACGAAATTTATCGCCAATAAAAGAATGGCAACTCTTTTGTCCAAAATAGCAGAACTTTTTGTCATAATTCTATAACTAATCTACGTAGAACGATGTGTTGTAGTTCAAAACCTTCCCTGAAACGATATCTATGTATCAGTGTAAGTTTTGTCAAAATCTATGCAGTAGAACTCGAAATATAGACGTTCGGAACGAAATTTCCGTTTTGATTTTATATATAGAAGTAGATTCTGAATCTGTTGGAATGTCTTTCATAATGTATACTTGACGAATTATTTTAATTTCTTGTAGATTTCATATCATGGAATCCCATGCAGACATCCCGGATTGCAGTAGAAACATACTGCTCGGTTACAGAATATAATAGTAAAATAAGTATTGAAAACTCTAATAGATTTATTACAATTAATGTATTTTTTAATTGTCCGCTAACAAAACAAAAAAGTAATTTTATATGAAAAATATAATATATGTATTTGGATTAAAGTTTTAAAATTTATTAAAAGGATTGTTCGTGCCAGCGGTTGATAGCTCAAGATTCAAATAATGATAACCTTTGTTTATTTTGATTATTTTTCTGTTTAAGCACGTAGTTAGATTATATGTCTGTTAAATTTGTCTTTCATTTAAATTATTTTATTTCTTTATTTACTCATGAAGGTTTAATTTCATTATGGTATATTATCTGAAAAAAAAATAGGAATGTGATGAACATATGTATATTGCATAAGTGATTCATATTTCTTTAAGGCGATAGATGGTGCTGTCAGTCTAACTAATTCAATGGAGTGAAAGAAATTTAAGTTTATAATTTAGAACCAATTATGCACGCTTTTTACCTAAAAAACTGGGTAGGGAATCTATTTGTACTTACTACGGGCTTTAAAAAAAAAAAAAAAAAAAAAAAAAAAAAAAAAAAAAAAAAAACTAGTTATTTTCATTTATTTATTTATTTATTAAAACTACACGACCATTAAAAGCTGCCATGAATTTTATTTTTATTTGTCTCATTCTCTAAAAACCTAAATTTGAAACATGATGCAGCTAACGATTTATAATATATATTTTTTATTACTTGAATTTTATTTTACACTTTTATACATTTTTCTAAATATTAAACCTGGATATCTAGGTAATTTCTTTTATAGAATGTTTTATATACGAATATTTTTCTTTCTTTCCGTTTTACTTTTTATGCAAATGAATGACAAACTTTTCTATCTGACACACACACATATATATTCTTGATAATGGTCGGAAAATGTAACAAAAATTGTAGATTAGCTCAATTTATTTAATTGATAATTACATGCAAAATATTTTAGCTTAAATATTTTAAATATAAAATCATTATTTTTTCAAAATCTTCTTGAGTGTTAAATTTTATTTAATTATAAAGCATTAAATAATAATAATAAATTAAAAATCCTATAACTTCTCTACCTAATAAAATGTCATTTTTGAAATGAATTATCAATAAAATTATTACACTTTTCGCCAGCTTGGGCTCGAAGCAGCGTCCTCTACAAAAATTCAGAGCTTTAAACCGCTGCTTTAACCGGCTACTATCGCAGGAACTCGTATTCCTGTCTTGGAGAAGTTCGAAAAACAGTTGACGCATACGCAAATGTCTCGAATTTGAGTTCTGATCTTACAGAAATAGTCTTGTGTTTTAATGTTTATGATACTTTATTTTTTCAAAGAAACAGCTACAACTTAACGTGTTAGTTTCCCAATCTTCGTGTGTAACTATTGACAAATTCATAAGACGGATCACCAGTCATAACTTTTAGCCTCAAATCACTGTGTTTATCGTCTGTGTGTAATGTGACCAAAACAATATGATACCCCGAAATAAATCGTATCTAGCTCTTAATATCGACACAATAATTTTTTGAATTTTTAATAATGCTGAAAGAGCCAAATAATATTAACTTTTTGAAAGAAAGAAAAGCTTGTTTACAGTAAGACCAAATAGCAGACGAACTTTAAAGAGCTTCTACCTGTGATATGATAGTTCAACTGATCAAGTATCTTTGCGCATGTACAGCATGCCACTCCAAAGGCAGACTTGTACTTATATACTGCGCATGCGCAACTGTAGAATTTTAATTTAAAATTACGGCTAATTAATAAAATATTTTAAGAAACGAATGTACGATAACAAATCTGTGGCCAAATCTCATCCATTTAGAAAAAGATTGGTGTGATTTGATGCAGTAGTTTCTTCTCACGGACTGTCGAAAGAAAGCGTTTGGCGTTTTATGTATATAGATAGTCAATATTTCAGCAGAATATTTTAAATAATAAAAAGCGGAACTATAAACTGATATCTTTATTCTTGTTAATTGGTATTTTTATATGCGTTAAATATTAATATTTATCGCATTTCTCAGGACAGTTTGGAAATAGCGATATTTGCTTGAATTATTGCGATTTTCTTTAAGTCATTGACATTACTAGGGTAATTTTGATAATTATCGTTTCTAATATATATGTACACACACATATATATATATATATATATATATATATATATATATATATAAGAAGCAAAAACTGAACTTCTTTTGAAAACCCCTTAATTAGATTTGCCCCCTAGAAATGCACAAATCACACTCATAAAAAAGTAACTAAAGAGTAATAAATAATTTCATTAAGTTTTTCTTTTTTGGGAAGAATTAATTTTTGCAATAAATAACATTGAAATATTTATTTTTTTTAATTATTTGCATTAAAAATATTGTTAGTAAGTTTATGAAAAAGTGTTTCTCACAACTTAAAAAAAAAATGAAACAAAACTGATTTTAAAAAGAAAATGATAACTGTTAAAATAAATAATATATTGTTCTTTTCCAATTTTATACATATATTATTCAGTTAGAAATAAAATGAAGTAAAATATGATAAAAGTAACTTTAGTAAAATTAGTTTTGGAAATCTTAAATCATAATTAAAGAACTTTTTTTTTTTTAGAAAAAATATAATTGTTCTTGATTTTCTTTTATGTTTTATCTTATTTACACGCTAATTTTGATTTATCTGCATATTTCATCAATAAAACTTCCCTTAATTTGGTATAGCATAAGTTAATATGAAAAGTAATTAAAAAAAGGGTTTAATTAAATATTTTTTGAAAAATTGTTTTCTACTGACGGATGCAAGATATTTTAATTAACTCCAATATTCACGTTTTTTGAAATCTATTTTTTTTCTTCAAATTAACGGAAATAGAGAAAAAAAACTAATTAAGATATTAGGAAGAAAACTAAATTTTAAACTGTTAATTAACATAACTTTTTTACATTTTTCTATGATTTCGATGAAATTAATAATAAAAAATTAATAATTAAAATGATAAGAAATAAAATGTTTGATATGGGATTTTGCATTTTCAAGTTATTAGGTATGCAAATTATTAGGCAAGCAGAAAGTTAAGTACCAAGTAAGTATTAACTTACAATCTGCGTTGCAATCTGCTGTGTTGTTTACAATCTTTCTATTTTGAAAATACAAAGAAAGCCACTTATATTATAATTCAAATTTGTATACAACATTCATTTTATAATTTTTTTATATTCAATGGAAAATTTACTTGCAACATATTTTAAATAAAAAATGCGAAAGTTCTATTTTTATAATAATTACCTGGTTTTATTGCAATTATAATATACCATCGTTGTTTTGTTAATAAAATTTCACATTTTATACCGCGGGAATTTCATAAGGAAAATATTCCGTCCTTTTTAGATTTACTCCTACCTTCGGAATTTGTGGAATAAAAGATCTGAAAATATCATCATTTTTTAGTGATTACTTGAAAGAGTTTTCTTAGACCAAACTTATTTCTGTATTAAGGTTACTTCTAAAGTTATCCCTCAAAACTTTGGAGGGAAGTATTATAAAGTTTTAATCATTAATTTGGAAAAGAAAAAAAAAACAGAAAAAATTGAACTTTTCATTTAATAAATAAGATTTTATTAATTTACTAAATATAATATTTCAATGTCAAAGCAATTTAAACATTTAGATATCATCGAAACTTTCAATTAAGACACCGTGAGAAAAGAAACTGTTTCATAACATGTACAATTGTGGGGAAAAAAAGTAAACACCCCTTTGTAACTTTGAAACGAATTATAATAAAAGAAAGTTACTGGTACCAAACGATTGGAAATAAAGTCTACTTTTAAATGGTGTATGTAAAATTTGCTTAGGAGCCATCTGCAAATCAAGAACAGACGAAACTTCGTTTTTTTTTTCAATAGCAACACCCAATTTCGACAGTTTATTTTAAATCTTAAGTTCAAATTATGCCTAGAAACGAAATTTTCTCGTCGTTTGGATGATAAGTTTTTGAGTTATACGCATTCAAAATTTAGAGCTTCTAATGTTGAATTACATTTTCATATTTTTATTAATATCACAGAAAATTATAATCCTAATGTGATATTTTTTGCATGGTTATAATTACATACATTCAAAATTTAGAGCTTCTAAAGTTAAATTACATTTTAATATTTTTATTAATATCACAGAAATTTATAGTCCTAATGTGATAATTTTTGTATGAATATAATACTAAAACCCCAGACATAAATACATTGAATTTGAAATTAAAAAAAAATTATAATATGAGTTAGGAATTATAAAATTAATATTCGAAAATAATACAAATTGCAACCTACAATTTTTTTGATAGATTTATATTTATTATTATGTCCTGTTTTATGCGAATTATCAATTTAATTGTTTTCTTCGAAGTAGTTTTCGAATTATGATTAAAATACGTCAAAGTAATAGTTTAAGGGGCCGTCTATGATTGCTGATTGCAGAAAAGCATAATTTGAAACAAAATACATATATACTCATTTTATTGAAACATTTGGGCTGGCAATAGTCGACATATATTAACCGCATGAAATGATCCTATTGGCAAGAAATAATACATTAACAGAAATGACATAATCACTCTCTAACATTTCATCAACCTAGTACCGAACTTAAATTTGGATACAGTTCCTAAAATATGCTCAATTAAAAAAAAAAAAAAAAAAAGCAATTTAACAAATTACAACGACCACTTACAAAATGATTTTTTCGAAGACTAAAATTTAAGACATAAAAAATCGCACGGAATTGATCATACATTACGTACGCCATGAATTAAACATTAATAGTGTTATTACACGTAAAAATTGCAAGCGACAAAAATCGCCTGCGACTCGTATTTGGTGTGAAATATTTATATGTATTCATTCCTGTCCTATTTATCTACTTTTTTTTTGGCTTATTCCATTTTTCTTTTGCACGTGAAAATCTTACAAATTAAAATTAACTCTTTGGCAGAAATTGTTATTCATTTTCTTTCATTTTCATTAGTTATTATCCGGCTGAAACTTACGTATTATCCAAGCATTTCATTGGCTGTTCGGGAAAAGGCTTTTCCGTCGTCAGATTTCCAAGAAATCTGACTACCAATTTTAAATGAAATTTCATTCTTAAACTTCTAAACATCCGACAATATTACTTTTTAAATCATCGGATAGAGAAAAAAATTTTCTTTTAAATGGAATTTGTTTGAAAGCTGTATCTCAATTTGTTTCTGAGTTATTATTTTTTTTTTGTAGTTTTTATTACTTTTTTGTCATAGTGGCAACAGAATGTATCCATCTCTGTTGAAAGTAAAGGGGAATACAGATTACTGTATAGACCAATCAGAAAACGAATAAAATGCGGATTAAACCAATAAAACCCTTCAGATATGCTTTTGATTTCCTACCCTGACGAGAACAATAACCATTTTTCCAAATGGTTAATAATTAATTTCTCTGAAACTAATCGTACGAATTTCATGAAAATTATTTTTTAGACTATTTGTAGGGTGTAAAATTTATTTATGATGTCGAAGTTGGGCATTAATATTAAAAAAACTAAGCTTGGGTTCGTTTTGATACGTAGATGTCCTCCTAAGCAAATATTATATAAATCGATTAAAAGTAGATGTTATATGTTATTTCCAATAGTTTGGTACCAGTAATTTTTTTCTACACTAATTTCTTGTAGAGTTAGTAGGGGGTGTTTACTTCACCCCCCCCCCCCCCCCCACGATTGTATATAAATATCGGAACAGGTAATTTCTGTTAATTTCTGAAACCTGCTGGCTCCTGTGATTTCTTATTGATTCTCTTCCTAAAGGTTTCAAGAAGAGAAAGGAAATAATTTCGAAATCTTGGTAATCGTGTTTTAAACTTTGAAAACATTTCTTAACTAAAGAAAGGTTCACTTGAAGCCCTTTAATTTTTGAAAAGGAGTTATAGTTTTTATTTGACACTATTTTGTGTTCTGGGGTTTCTGATTATGTTTTTTTCTAAAAACTGAAAGAAATAAGAATATGTTTTCAGAATCGTGATTAACTGGTATACTATACCAAGCAGTTATTCTATATTAAGAAGCACTTCCGTAGCTTTTTACAGCACACAAATGTTTTAATCTCTAGTAAGAATAATATACTTTCCCTAAATAGTAATTTGGAAATTATGAAAACTCATTTAACAAAAGAAAGTGCTTCTGTATTTCATAACCTTTGTAAACTTGAAATTACATAAAAATTAATGGGAAATATACACTTTTTTAACTCTCCTCAAAAATATATCATATATTTATTTCCAGGTCTGAATCGTCTGAAACTTTCGAAAGAGACAACAAAATAAATCTGCTGATATCTTGTTTCTCTGAAGCACAATGAATTGCTTACGTTCAGTATTCAATTTGATTGACATTTCTGAACTGATTTTTAGTTGTAAGGTTCTGAATAAAGAGATAGTCTTATTTTGTACAATATTCAGTCAGTTATAAGCAAACAAAGAAACAAAAATCTTTCACATGCTAACGTTTGAAATGTAGCTACTTTCCTCATTAAATGCAAAACTTTATCTCTATAAAAATATTCGTTTATCTACTTTATATAGAATTAATTTAATTCTCTTTAAAAGAAATAAAGGAAAATTAATAATACTATTTCAACTACAATGTAACTTTAAATTTACTGTAATTACAGTCTATAATAAATTGAATTATTTTAATTTTCAATTTGAATGAATTAAAAAATGTAAATCACTATGTATATATAAAAGAAAACTATAATAATATTGTGTGTTTAGTGAAAAACTTTAAATATGACGCTAGTATTTGCTTAAAACTCAATATTTAGCCTTATTAATAAGTTTTTAAAATTGCATATTTCTTCTGGGAACCATAAAAACTTACTCAGTAAAAAAGATTCACATTCAGTCACACATTTGACAACTTTTCTAAATTTGAAATTATATAGAATTGAAACTGAAATATATGTTTTTAATTCCCATAAAAATTGTATTATTAAATTTGTTTGCAGCATCTAAATTCGATAAAATTTTTGAAAGAACCCTCATAATAAATGATCTCTGCTTATTATGTCTTGTTGTTTGATGTACAAAAAATGCATATTTTCTTTATTAGTTAAGACATACATATCAGCATTCATTTACTATTGTAAGGTTATGTATAAATAGATTACTTGCCTTGTCCAATATTTTGTCAGTTATTTCAACAAAAAACTTAGGAAAATACTTTAGTATGCTAAAAGTTGAAATTTTAAGTGTCTGTATGTTTTATCTCTCTATGCAAACTAAAATTGTCATTTGTGTAATACAAATCCAATATCGCAGGTAAATTAAATTAACGTTCTTTAATAAAATGAATAAAATTTTTATCCATTAGGATTTAAAGCAAATAGAAAGTTTGTTAGAATACAGATATTTCTTTCTAAACGCATAACCAACGTGCTTAATTTTATTCTTTCATAAAAATTCACTTGTAAATGATTAAAAAATTAAACAATAGAAAAAAATAACTAAATTCACTATATTAATAAAATATTTGTAATAATTATTTATTAAAAAGTTCCGTTTATGGTATAAAAAGTTCACTGTAAATATTCATTTTGTTTCATATCTCAAAAGAGTTGATATGCGTATTAAAATTACTTAAGACTTCCAAATATTTAAAAACAGATAGAGACTGTATTTTACAACTTTACAATTTATTAAAAATATTATTTTACAATTACAATTCATTGTAATTTACAACTAAATCTTACAATTGTAAAATTCAATTTTACAATTTCAGTTTTTAAAAAATATTTGGTATTAAAATGTTTTCACATTTTTGAAAAAAACACTTGATTTAATATATGAGATGATGCGTAAAGTAATAATGTTATTTTGTAGCATTTTCTACCAGTAATTATAATGCAAGAATTAAGAAAAATTTCTTTCGCTCAATTTTTGATGGATTTTTATATATTTTATTAGTTTTATGCAAAGGAAATCTCTTCTACGATACATATATGCAGTAGATTGTCAATTATTGGAACTCCAATTAACCGAAATTCCAATTATCCGAACAGCCTATTACTCTCAATTTTTTTTTTAAATTCGAACTTCCAATTATCCCAACGGCCGATTTCTCTTTCTCTCTCTCTTTTTTTTTTAAACTGGACTTCCAGTTATCCAAACACCCTATTTCTTTTTAAGGAGACAGTGGAGTTTAAAATCCCTAAAAATATATTTTTTTTATTTTTTGTAAATTTCACCTTAAATATTAATCAAGGGTACATTATATGCATTATGGCATGCATTTATCACAAAAAAAAAAAATTAAAAAATATATTAATTTTTGAGAAAAAAATGGAATTTTACGCGTCGTCTTAGAAATCTTCGAAATGCCCCCTTCACGTTCCATATCAATGAAAATCGCCAATATTTTTTATAAAAGTTTGGTTTATATATATAAATAAAATAGAGCATTGAATTTTACATATTTGAATTTAAAGGTAAAAGAAAAAAATTCAAAAATTCAAAATTTTTCCAAAAAAAAATTTTTTTTTAGCCTTTAAATTCAAATATATAAAATTCGACGCTATATTTTATTTCTATATATAAACCAAACTTTTATAAAAAAAATATTGGGGATTTTCATTGATATGAACGCGCAGGGGGCACTTCGAAGATTTCTGACGCGTAAAATTCCATTTTTTTCTCAAAAATAATTTTTTTTGTGATAAATGCATGCCATAATGCATATAATGTACCCTTGAATATTATTTAAGATAAAATTTACAAAAAATAAAAAAAAAAAATTGAAAAATTTTGAAAATTTCAAAATTTTTCATTTTTTTTAACCTTTAAATTCAAATATATAAAATTCGATGCTCTATTTTATTTCTATATATAAACCAAACTTTTATGAAAAATATTGGGGATTTTCATTCATATGGAAGACGCAGGGAGCATTTCGAAGATTTTTAAGACGCCGCATAAAACTCTCTTTTTTTCTCATAAATAATTTTGTTTTTAATTTTTTTGTGATAAATGCATTCCATAATGCATATATGTACTCTTAAATAATATTTAAGGTAAAATTTACAAAAAAAAAAAAATAAAATAAAAAAATTTAAGGATTTTAAACTGTCCCCTTAACCTTCAGATTTAGGATGCGAAATTGAATCCCCGATTAGTGTATCGTTGGGAGCCGTAACAAAAGAATAAATGGCTTGGGAAAAGGGGTTGAAATGAAAGAAAAAGAAGACGAATGCTCTGAAAATGATCCAGGTCCATCACACAACGAAAACTATAGATACTTGGAGCTCGAACTGCATAAAAGAAAACTCGGTTTTTGACTCGATTTTTGATGGTGTTGTTGTGGAGTTACGCTGTTATCACTCTCTATATATATTTCTCCAATGTGTTAGTTATTTGAAATGCCTAAAAGTAAAATTACTGCAAGTCGATATTTGGACTTTTTTCCAGCTAGATTTGCAAAATCTTACACTGTGCGTTGTTTTAAATCATGAAAAAGATATTCTTAAATCGTCGAAAATATGTTGTGTTCCTTTTAATACGTCGTTCTTTCAATATCATTCTGTCGCATTCTATTTTCATTCCTTCGTTTGTTACTCTCCAAGCAGCATTGTTGTTTATAATCTGGAAGTAGGTATTTTCTTATTTTCGCGCACGATGCTGACATCGGGTACATTCACTTACAAATCAAGATTAGCTTACGTAGATTTCCCACATATATATAAGCAAATGATGATTTCATTCCGATTGCTTACAACTTACGTTCTATTTAATGTATTTTTACGGGACTTACATTGTCAGATAGGCTATTTTCGTCGGAATCTTTTAGTGCATAACACATAGTTCTACGTTGCTTAGTTACAGAGCTACATGGAGAAAGTTAAATAATTATGTCAACCGTATTATAAAAACGAATCTATAAACAAGAGGGTAAGTGTGATCACAGATCGCACATAGGGTTTTGTTTAATATTCCTTTCAAAACACTTTATCCTTTTGCAAAATCTGTTAGTTCCGTATTTCGCAACCAGGGGCGCACTCTATTCTAAACAAACCTCTATCCGAACGAAATTCCGTTTTACAACCTATCCGTAGATATATTAGTTGAAGGAATCGGGCCCATAGCACCCGAGATAGGTAGACGCCCCCTGGCAGCAAAAAGTGGAACTAAAATATGTAAGTCTGTGTTGCATAATATGAAAGAGAAGTCAGAGTGGTGTCGGCAAAAATTAGAAAAGTACCCCTCAGGTGAAAAGGGGAGAGGATAAAAAAATGCTTAAAATACACAAAGTTAGAGCCCGGAGGGTAATTAATATAAGACTTTTTGAAAATTTTATGATTTTTCGTGTGATCGCAAGTATTCTGCTATAAGTATGCAATATTTCAAGTCTCCAACTTAATTAGGGACTGAGTCAGAAAAATTGCTTAAAATACACAAGTTAGAGCCCGGAGGTGAAAATAATATGACTTTTTGAAAATTTTATGATTTTTCGTGTGATCGAAAGCGCTCTGCATAAGTATAAAAAATTTCATGTCTCCAACTGATTAGGGCCTGAGTTAGAAAATTTGCTAAAAATGCACAAGTTAGAGACCGGAGGGGTAAATATAAGACTTTTTGAAAATTTTATGATTTTCCATGTGATCGCAAGTGTTCAGCTATAAGTATACAAAATTTCAAACCTCCAACTTAATTAGAGGGCTAAGTTAGAAAAATTGCTTAAAATACACATGTTAGAGACCGGAAGAGTAAATATAAGACCTTTTTGAATTTTTTACGATTTGTCGTGTGATCGCAAGTGTTTAGCTATAATTATGCAAAATTTCAAGTCTTGAACTTAATTACGGGCTGAGTTAGAAAAAAAAAAGAACCTAAAATACACAAGTTAGAGCCCAGAGGGTTAAATATAACACTTTTTCGAAATTTTAAGATTTAAGGTTTAATCGCAAGTGTTTAGCTATAATTTTGCAAAATTTCAAGTCTTCAACATAATTAGGGGCTCAGTTAGAAAAAATAAATCTTAAGATACACAAGTTAGAGCCCCGAGTGTGAAGTATAAGATTTTTTCAAAAATTTATGATTTGTCGTTTGATCGCAAATGCTTAGCTATAATTTTGCAAAATTTCGAATGTTCAACTTAATTAGGGCTCAGTTTAAAAAGAAAAGCTTAAAATACACAAGTTAGAGTCCAGAGGATTAAATATACCACTTTTTCGATATTTTATGATTTGTCGTTTGATCGCAAGTGGTTAGCTATAATTCTGCGCAATTTCATGTCTTCAACTTAATTAGGGGCTCAGTTAGAAAAAAAAATCTTAAAATACACAAGATAGAGCGCAGAAAGTTAAATATAAGACTTTTTCAAAATTTTATGATTTGTCGTTTGATCGCAAGTGCTTAGCTATAATTTTGCTATAATTTTGCTATAATTTCAAGTCTTCAACTTGATTAGGGGCTCAGTTAGAAAAGTGGGTAAGTGTGATACATAGATCGCACAAAGGATTTCTCTTAATATTCCTTTCTAAACACTTTCTTTCAAAACGTCCAATACATTTATCGTCATGGTACATCTTCTAAATTTTGGCAAACCCTTCCTAAACTATCGTAAAGCTTCAAACAAATTCTCATTGTTGTATTTCCTAATTTTGTTCGTGCACTCCCCCCCCCCCACCCAGAAATGCATGACCGGTATCTGCTAATATAGAAAAGTACCCCCCTTGGGGGGCAGAGTGGGGGATGGTCACCATGATTTTTGACGCGGCCTGATGTTTAAAATTTTTGTTATGTTTTATAAGCTAATTTAATGTTGCAAACAGAACGTCCAGCTATATTTCCTAATTTTTTTCGCGCCCCTGCCTCAACCCCCTTCCTTCGAAATGCTACGCGCCATTCTTCTTTATACTTTTTTATCATGTGATATAAAGTATCTTAAAGTTGTTAGATTTCCTACTTCAAATGAAATCGCGGTCTGTTAGTTCCACATTCCACCACCATGGAGCACACTCTATTCTTAACAAAAGCGTACCTGAACGAAACTCCTTTAGACAACCTATCAGTAGATATGTTACTCGAGGGGGTGGCGGTCTTCAGCAAGAATTTAAGATATTTGTTGAAATTGCTATTCGAAAGTACTCGTAAATTAACTTTTGACATATTTATATTTAATAAGTAGCATGTATCTGAGGACTCCGTCAAAAAACCGCACCTGAAACGGTATGAAACAAAACGGTAAAAAAAAGAAATGTTTTTCCTCTCCCTTCTCCCCACCTTCCCAAATTTCACGCGTGATTTTTTATAAACTTTTTCATATTATGTGTTATAAACTATCTTAAAGTTTCAAACCGATCGCCTTGTTAGATTTCCTACTTTAGGTGAAATCGCGGTCTGTTAGTTCCACATTCCATTACCAGGGAGCGCACTCTATTCTGAAGCGTACAGCGTTACTCTGGGGGGTGGCGGTCTTCAGCAAGAATTTAAGATATTTTTTGAAATCACTATTCGGAAATAGTGGTAACTTAACTTTTGATATATTTATATTTAATAAGTAGCATGTATCTGAGGACTCCGTCAAAAAATCGCACCTGAAACGGTATGAAACAAAACGGCAAAAAAAAAAGAAATATTTTGCCCCTCCCCCTCTCCCCACCTGCCCGAAATTTCACGAACCATGATTTTAAAACTTTTTCTTATGTGTTATAAACTATCTCAAAGTTTCAAACAGATCGCCTTTTTAGATTTCCTACATTAAATGAAATTGCGTCTATTATTTCCATATTCCACCACGAGGGAGCGCACTCTATTCTTATCAAAACTGTATCTGGACGTAACTCCGTTAAACAACCTATCAGGAGATATGCTAGTCGAAGGGGTGGCGGTTTTAACCAAGAATTTAAGATATTTGCTTAAATTACTATTTGAAAACAGTGGTATGAACACTTATAAAATTTTTGATATTGAATGAGTAATAGTTATCTTATCACGCCATCAAAAAACCGCACGCAAAACACTACAAAACGCCCTGTTATAACTGCCTAATTTTGTTCGCGCCTCTTCTCCACCCCCTCCATATACACACCGGAATGAGACGCGCCATTCTTTTTATGATCTTTTAGTATTTGTTACTAGTATCCGTCAGGCCGAAATGTCGGAGCATGGAGTCGTATAAACTTAACACATAACATTTTAAAATTAAAACAAAAGTTTAATTTTCATGATCACTATTTAATAGTACAAAATTAAATTTGAAATAACACCCGTTGAATCCTCATTTTCTAATGTTTAATTCAGTCATCAGTTGCCTCAGGTAATGCTCAAATGCTAATTTGCGGCATCATCATCAACAAAATGAACCTTTATAGCCTGTAGCAAGCCTGGGAGTTGAAATCTTGGGTCACAGACAGTATCTTTTACTGTACTCAGTACACCGCTTATCAATCCCCACTCCGTCCAGATATTGGTATGTATAACTCTGCATCCAACTTCTGAAAAAAGTCCAGCCTGAAGTCTAAACACGTGATCATCTTCACTACATCTTACTTTTAATTATTGTGGTCTGCTATAATTCTTGTCATTGACCATTTTGATTTAAGAATAACTTCTTGTTTATGTTCTTTCGCTTGCTTGTTTTGGGAAAAAAGACATATAACATCTTGAAATCATTCAAGTTGAGCCGGAAGCAGTGTAATCTTCCACCATTGCATAAAGGATGAGAGTAGTCTGAAACTTGACCCACGCAAAGCGAATATAGAGTCTTTCGAAACTGTCTTTGCTGATCGTCATTTTGTCTTAATGAGTTTGTTAATGTGAAGCAATTTTCAAAAACTCTAAGCATTTTTTGTCTGTGAAGAGCCAAAATGTCTTTTATAGAATGTCTATTATATAGGGAGATGTCTCTTATATAGGGAGATGTCTTTTACGCGATGTAACTACCGAATACCTCCAAAGATTTAAACAAATAAGCCTTTAAAATGTTCAATGCTATCTATTGGACCTTTGCCACATCTTTGTTCAATTTCAGCCATAAGACGGCAATTGAAAATTCGTCAATAAAGATAAATAATACTGTATCCATGCTGAGCTGTAGATTTCTTTCTGCATGACTTTTTAAATCAGCGAACTACTTAAAACACGGTGGTTAGCACTGAGTGAATTAACTTTCCTTCGACATTAAGCGCAGCAATAACTGTTAGTGCCAAAAGAATGACAGCTTCTGATCCTAACTGCTCTATGATTGTTTTACTAATTTCTTTGATTATCCTATTTTTTCCAGCTCTTGCTTTCAAAAGTTGAAAATATTGTAACTTTTGTTTGCAATGATTAAAGCTGTTCTGTGCATAACTAAAGTATTTTCTGCTGCTCATCTGTAAATCTGAGGCCAGAATTATCAAAATTTTCATGCAGCTTGATTTGTTGTTCTTTAAAATAATTCAGAAATGTTAAAAGTAAAGAGAATTCATTGAATAAGAGAGTCTACGGTAAAGAGAAAGAATAACCACCGGAGATGTGTTGAGCGATTTTGATTTGTTTAATGTAACTCCTATCTTTGACACAATCAAAAACTGGAACTGGATCCATCGAGCTAACGGCAGAAAACTTCAAAGCCCCTTCAAAGACTTGCATGTCTGGCATAGCACAGACTTATTTAATACGGTATCAGAAAAAGCTTTGAAACACGTATGTAACACGCACACATGGGCAATCTGCTATACTCCTCTATCAATTCTTCTCTAATCGGGTTCTTTGCATTTTAGCTTAGTGTTTTCCCGTAAAATTAGCTAAAATATTAAAATCAAGAAATAAGTAAGCTACCTTTTATTTACGCTTTCAGGAATTTCTTATTTTGTTATCTACATATTTCCGTTTTCAAGCGTATATCTAGGACAAAAATGCTTATCTCTTTCACTTCAGAATATTCACTCGCATTTCAGTTGCAACAAATTCACTTACGGTGAATTAAAAAGAAAAATTAATAACCTTTTGAAATTGGGACCGCTACCAAATAGTTAAATTTGCGAATCAAACAACGCTCACTAAATTATGAAATCGTCTACAAACCCGATTACGGAAATTTCCCAATACAAACATATATATGTTTTAATACAACCATACATAAGAATACATACATATAAGTACTGCATATATCACATCATATTTTTCTCGATTTTTTTTTATTATCATTCGTATAATACAGAAATCGTTACCATGCGGCTAATACCCGAAATCGTATTCTCCGTATTCGATTTCTTTTCATTTCTCTTAATTTAAAATTCAAAATGAATTGCACCGATTTGAAAGGTTACGGAGAATGTCCATGTGCATTTCAGTTACAGCACATTCACTTACACTGAATTAAAAAAAAAAGGAGTAAACTTCTGTAATTGGGACCGCTACCAAATGGTTAAATTTGCGCATCATACAACGCTCGCTAAATTGTCTACAAACCCGATTGCGGAAATTTCCCAATACAAACATGCATACTTCTGAATATAATCATACATACATAAGAATACATACGTATAAGTAATGCATACATGACATTATATCAGGGTTTCGTACGACTCCTGCAATTTTGCGAACAGGACATTCTTCTGAACCGCTATTTTCTTACAGAAAATCTCTCCTTATAAGAATGCAAAATTTCACCAGTTTAGCCTAGATTTGATTTCTTTTTCTATAAAAAAAATATTGGAACCTCTCCTGGAAAATACTCTGATCCGTACAATACCCTGTTATATTTTTATCGATTTCGTTGATTTATCACTCGTAGCCATGCGGCTAATACGAAATCCGTTACCATGCGGCTAAGATCCAAATCCCATTCTCCGTATTCGATTTCTTTTCATGTCTCTTAATTTAAAATTCAAAATGAATTGCATCGATTTGGTCAGTTATGGAGAATAAAAGGTTCGCACTGAAAAAAAAGAAAAAGTGTTCGTTACGGACGTAGAAAGTAAAACTTCTGAAAGTCAATCTATATCTCAGGTCACAAATATTGACGACGCCGTAACGATTCGGATGAGGTTAAAATGCATAATTTACAACAATGGAGCTAATGTTTGTTTAATAACGAGATGAAACCCGTCGTATTTTGACGAAAGAAATTGTTTAAAAAGGAACTCATACATTAGTTAATACTTACACTCAACAAATATTATTTTTAATTTAAAGTTACCAAAATACTAATTCCATAAACTTCGACTGTTCAATGTATTAAAAAATTAAAATATATTGGTATACCTAACCAAGATAAGTAATTATGATGAAATTACCCATTGAGGTTCTTATGTTTGAAATTATCGATTGAAAATCAGCAAAAATGATTTCACCATGATCCAGTCATAGAATTATTTTTCGCATGAAATCTAAACTTAATGTCATTTTCATCGTCTCAAAATTTACATACGCATCTCTGAAATTTACATTCACCATTTCAAAAGTATCGCAGTACGCAATAAGTTATTAATACATATATTTCCAAACTTGAAATCAAGTTTGTTAACTACGACTTTGCACGTGAACATGCCCACTCTTGACTTGAGGTTCTAACCTCTGTATCGGCGAGTAAAATTCCAAAAATATATATCTTTTAGAGGTATTCGTAGTAAAATATTTCATTTTATCAGAGAAAATGATGGTTTTCATTTAAATATCATGTCATTTTGCCTCAATGAAGCATTTCGCATAGCGTCTCAAACTCAGTGGAGTGAAAAAGTAGTGAATTATAATAACATTTTGAGGAAAAATTTAGTGTTTTTTTAAAGCGTGACGTCATTTTCTGTTTCCTTTTTTTACAAAGTTAATTTTGAATTTTATTAGAAATTTGCATCAATAAAGATAAACTTACTTTATCAATTTTCTTTTCTTTACAACAATGTAAGTAATCCAATTGCTACCATTTTGAAATTTTTTTAATTTTAAATTTAAATATAAAAATGGGAATATTAAAAAAATATCTAGTGCCGCAAATCTACAAAGAAACAGCTTTCATTTAAAAAAAGAATTATTAAAATTGGTTCCGAAAACAGCTCAAGGTAGATGTCTAACAAAAAAAAAAAAAAAAAAAAAAAAAAAAGCCTTATCTTTCAAATATATAGATTTAAAACCGCAATGTTATCTCTATGGGAAAATTTTGAGCAGACATTTCATGCCGTTAGGGTTGACGAATATTTACGATTTTCAATACGCACCGAGATTTTGGCACTATCAACGTGCATTTATTTTTGTTGTCGATGCGACAAATATTTTGGTCGCTATCGTGTTAACAAAAAGTGAAATTTTTGCAGGGAAGCCGGAGCTGTGCTCCGACAATAAATTATCTTAAAGTTTCAAACAGATCGCTTTATAAAATTTCCTACTTTAAATGAAATCGCGGTCTGTTAGTTCCACATTCCACCACCAGGGAGCACACTCTATTCTTAACAAAAGTGTATCTGAAGGAAACTCCTTTACACAACCTATCGGTAGATACATGGCTCAGGGGGGGGGCGGTCTTAACCAAGAATTTAATATATTTGCTGAAATTACTATTCGAAAATAGTGGTATCAATACTGCTGACATTTTTATCTGAAATAAGTAACATTTACGCTGTACTTTTAATAATCGGACACAGTTCAGAAGAATACTGCAATGAAACATCACGTGACAGCCTTTTAAAATAAGTATATAATAGAAATAAAACAATTAGTGAAAATTAGCGACCCCCCCACCCCCCACCCCTACCCGAAATTTAAAACTATACCCGAAATATAAACTACCTTCAAGTTTCCAACAGATCACTTTGTTAGATTTCCTACTTTAAATGAAATCGTGATTGAAAAAGCCCGTTACTTCATTTTAAAATAAGCATTTGATAGGAATGAAACCAATTAGTATTTAAATAATAATTAATATCTTCCCTTGTAATTAAGATAGAAGATTGAAATGGACATTGATGAAATCAGCGAAGAATTTTACGTCCGGATGTAAAAAAAATAATCAAAAAATTGAATAATTTAAAAGTTTAAAATTCGTTTAAAAATATGCTAGTACGAAAAACCACTTAAATTGCTGTGGTGCCAATACGTCTGCAGATAATGATGACATCTGTTTTTAATTTGTGGAAAGAGATCGTTTTTGCAATTTGATAAAAAATCCATGCTTTTTTGAATTATGAATGCCTTTCCGATCTTGTAATTGGGGTTTTTCAATTAATAACGTCCGCTAATTACGACTTTTTCAAAATTTTATGATTTGTCGTTTGATGTGAGGCGTTCGTCTATAAGTATGCAAAATTTCAAGTCTCCAACGTATATAGTTTCTGATAACGGGCTCTGTGACAGACGGACAGACAGACAGAGGAGTGAGACGAATAGGGTTTCGTCAGATGAACGAAACCCTGAAAAGGAATTTATTTCGAATGCTTATAACCCACGTTCTGCTAAACGAATTTTTATCGAACTTGTATTATCAGTTATGTAATGTTTGTTGTTCGATTATAGTGTATAACTCATAGTTCTACGTTGCTGAATTATACAGCCGTGGGGGAAAGTTCTATGATTAGGTGAATGAAAAAATGATATATCAGTTTTTAAAAAATCTACTATCTACTATGTATATAAAAATAAATTTTTAGGTATTTACGTTGTCATATAGGTACAGTCGTGGAAAAAAAAGTAAACACCCCCTATTAACTCCTCAACAAATTATCATAGAAGAAAGTTACTGGTACCGAACGATTGGAAATAAAGTCTACTTTTAAATGATGTATATAAATTTTGCTTAGGGGGCCATCTACATGTTAAAACGAACCATAACGTGGCTTTTTTCAATAGCAGTACACAATTCTGACAGCATAAATAAACAATACACCCTTCAATTAGCCTAAAAAACGAATTTTTATGCAATTCGTACCATAAGTTTCCGAGAAATTAATTATTTTAAAACGAGCGTATTTTAAGGGCTGTGTCCAAATTGAAGTTCGTACTCGATTGTTAACCGAGAGAGCGGATGATTGCGGATGATTCTTGATCAAGACATCTTAAGCTCCACTCAAGGAGTCAATGAAGCCTGTTAGATTGCAGTACAGCAGAATAAATTTCAAAATATCTACTCACTTCTGTCATAGACTGCTCCTTATACCATCATTTTGCCGTTTTTTAAGTATAATTTGAAAACTACTTATAAGAAAAATGTGAAATTTGGGTTTTGCATAAAGCAGGACTTAATAACTCTAAATCCATCAAAAAAAGTTGTAGATTGCTATTCATAATTTTTTCGAATATTAATTTCATAATTCGTAATTCATATCATAAAATTATAAAAAATGCAAATTCAGCGTATTTATGTTTGGGTATTTTAGTATTATTGCTACAAAAAAAATTAGCACATTAGGAGCATAATTTCAGGAGATAAAAATAAAAATATGAAAATGTAATTTAACAGTAGAAGCACTGAATTTTTAATGTTTATAATTCAAAAACTTATCATTCAAATTACTTGAAATTCGGTGTCTAGTCATAGTTTGAACCGAAGATTTGAAATATCGCGTTAAAATTGAGTATTGCCATTGAAAAAAATGAAGTTTGGATTCGTCTTAATATGTAGATGGCCCCCATAAGCAAATTTTATATACATCATTTAAAAGTAGACTTTATTTCCAATCGTTCGGTACCAGTAACTTTCGTCTTCGATAATTTGTTGAAGAGTTAGTGGGGGGTGTTTACTTTTTTTTTCCACGACTGTTCTTTGGGGGGAAAGTTTTAATGTATAACACATCGTTCTACGTTGATTAGTTATAGAGCTGCGGGAAAAATGTCTATAACTAGATGAATCCTATTATCAAATATCAGCTTTTTTTAAAAGCTCTACTAAACAGATATTAATGGATACACTTCGTTCAATAGAATATTCTGTTGAACTTTCTATATGGCAGAACAGGTGCAACTGCCAATATGATTATCCGAGGGCAATGTGTCTGCCTGTTGTCAGTCCATGTAGCTCAATTGGCAGAGCGCTAGGAATTTAAGTCAAATGTCTTGGTTTCGACACCTATTGGGCATTTTTTCACTCAGTTGTAAATTTTCCGTTCGAATGATATCTTTAAAGTCACTATGATTGAGTTCAAAAGTATTAAGTTGCACTATTAGTTACATAAATTATGCAAAATGCATGTAAAATTTGTATTCCGAATTGCAAAACATAACATTCTGTGTAAAGAGCCAGCGGGAAAAGCTATTTAATATTATAAAAAATATCTATTCTGTCATTTAATTTGTTTAGATTTCTTATATCGTTCCTTAAAATGAAAAAGAAGTAAATCGTCTACAAGAATTTAAAAAAATGAAAGGTGTAAATAAAAATTGTTTTCAAATAAAACAATAAACATTGTTTAGTTTAAATAGTTTTAATATGAAAAATAGTTCCAATATAAAGGCTATTATAGTTTAATTCAGTTCAATCCATTATACAAATGTTTGTAATATTTTTTTAATGAAATCTGGCAGTAGTTCAGTAAAACTATTAAAATATATGATTGATTTTAAGTCAAAATTTTGTTAATTTTGTATACATTCTTTATGAAAACTAAAAACACTGAGTGTAAAATATAAACATAAATTTAATGATGAATGATATATGATAAATGAATCTGGAGTAAATATAAATAATACACATATAGTTACACATATAGTCATTTACTAATCTATTCCTTTTTAATCACATTAATCTCGCTTCTTTAATATTAGGAATATAACACGTATCTTGCGGAAAACATATTTGGATCTCTATACTTTTCTTAAAAAATATAATTATTATTTTTTAGGGTTTCGTTCATCTGACGAAACCTTATTCGTCTCGCTCCTCTGTCTGTTTGTCTGTCCGTCACAGAGCCCGTTTTCAGAAACTATACATATTGGAGACTTGAAATTTTGCATACTTATAGCTGAACATCACGCATCATACAACAAATCATAAAATTTTGAAAAAGTCCTACATTTAAACTTTTGGGCTCCCACATGTGCATTTTAAACAATTCTTTCTAAGTGAGCCCCTAATTGAGTTGAAGGCGTGAAATTTTTCGTACTTATAGCTGGACACCTCAGACCAAATGACAAATCATAAAATTTTGAAAAAGTCGTACATTTAACCCTTTGGGCTCCTACATTTGTATTTTAAACATTTCTTTCTAAGTGAACCTCTAATTAAGTTGAAGGAATGAAATTTTGCATACTTATAGCT
Organism: Maratus speciosus; assembly: GCA_963932465.1. Lineage (NCBI taxonomy): Eukaryota > Metazoa > Arthropoda > Arachnida > Araneae > Salticidae > Maratus > Maratus speciosus. The sequence continues at coordinate 240,351,348 of OZ010790.1, forward strand.
CAAAACCTCACATCAAACGACAAATCATAAAATTTTGAAAAAGTTGTAAATTTAACCCTTTGGGGTCTCACATGTGTATTTTAAACAATTCTTTCTAAATGAGCCCCTAATTAGGTTGGAGGTGTGAAATTTTGCATACTTAAAGCTGAGCACCTCACATCAAACGACAAATCATAAAATTTTGAAACAGTCGTACATTTAACCTTTTGAGCTCCCACGTGTGTATTTTAAACAATTCTTTCTAAGTGAGACCCTATTTAGGTTGGAGGCGTGAAATTTTGCATACTTATAGCTGAACACTATCATGCGACAAATCACAAAATTTTGAAAAAGTCGTACATTTAACCCTTTGGGCTCCCACATGCGTATTTTAAGCAATTCTTTCTAACTGAGCCCCTAATTAAGTTGGAGACATGAATTTTTTCATATGTATAGCTTATAGAATTATTAAGAATTATATATTATAGAATTATTAAGAAGAAATCATCCATTATCATTGAAATAATATATAATACTTATGAAAAAATTTAATAAATTAAATAAAAATACAATAGCATACCTCTTAACCGGAACTCCGCTTTAACCGGCCGAATTTTTTTCCCAACATCAGTCAAAATTCAGAAAGGAAAATACAGGTTTTCATTTCTTTATGGTTAATTAACTCAAATGTACATAATGTAGATTACTTTCAAATTCTTATAAAGGTATGTGACAAGATTTTCAACAATTTAACTTGTATTAAATATTGTTCATTATTTGTTATTAGTGTAATTTTTACTTCATTTCAGTTAATTACAATTAGTATTCATTTAGCAAAACATGGAAAATATGCACTTAAGTACAACTAGTATCATTTCACAAAATATAGAAAATATATACTTTTTTTAAACTACACAATTTAAAAGACCAAATGCATCCTGCGCATTTAATTAATTAAATATTACTTAAATATTATTAATTATTAATTAAATACTTATATAATTTACTTAATAAGTTTTGACTTATTTAATTTTTTTCTTCGGTTTAACTGATTTTTCTCTTAACCGGGTAACCCTTGGTCCCGTTAAGGCCAGTTAAGCGAGAGGGTACAGTATGACATGTATCTTGCGGAAAACATGTTAAGTACAGTCGTGGAAAAAAAAAATAAACACCGCCTACTAACTCCTCAACAAATTATCATAGAAGAAAGTTACTGGTACGGAACGATTGGAAGTAAAGTCTACTTTTAAATGATGTATATAAAATTTTTTTGGAGGCCATATAGATATTAAAACGAACCCAAACTTCATTTTGTTCAATGGCAAATACCCAGTTTTAACAAGATATTTCAAATCTTCAGTTCAAACTATGTCTAGACACCAAATTTCAAGTCATTCGAATGATAAGTTGAATTATAAACATTCAAAATTTACTGCTTCTAGTGTTAAAATACATTTTCATATTTTTATTAATATCTCCTGAAATTATACTCCTAATGTGCTAATTTTTTGTATAGCAATAATACTAAAATTCCCAAAAATAAATACGTTGAATTTGCAATTTTTATAATTTTATGATATGAATTATAAAATTAATAATCGAAAAAATTATGAACTTCAACCTACAATTTTTTTGATGGATTTAGATTCATTAAGTCCTGCTTTATGGAAACCCAAAATTTCACATTTTTTCTTCGAAATAGTTTTCAAATTATGCTTAAAAAACGGCAAAATGATGGTTTAAGAGGCCGTCTATGATAGAGGTGACTAGGAATTTTGAAATTTCTTATGCTATCCTGTAATCTTGCAGTCTTCAATGACTTCTTGAGTGGCGCTTAAGATATCTTGATCAAGAAAGGGGCTCTGCTCTCGGTCAACAATCGAGTACCGAACTTCGTACACTTCAACTGGATACAGCTCCAAAGATATGCTCGTTTTAAAATATTTAATTTCTCAGAATCTCATCGTACGATTAGCATAAAAATTAGTTTTCAGGCTAATTGAAGGATGTAGAGTTCATTTATGTTGTCATAATTATGTACTGCTATTGAAAAAAACAAAGTCATGGTTCGTTTTAATATGTAGATGTCCCCCTACGCAAATTTTATATACATCATTTAAAAGTAGACTTTATTACCAATCGTGTGGTACCAGTAACTTTCTTCTACGATAATGTTTTGCAGAGTTAGTAAGGGGTGTTTACTTTTTTATCCTACGACAGTACATAAACATGAGTATATAAACATGTTATGTTGAGTTACTTAAACCGTTTTTGCTTGTAGTGTGCCTTTATAAATAAGAGAGTGGCTACATATATACAGGGTGCATGTTAAGTTTGTAAGATTGTATAAACTGTGAAAACTCACTTTCAAGATAGCAGACATCAAATACAAGAGAACCACGGATTTGGCCAGATTAAGCAACTAAGAACATTTACAGATCGATTTTAAAAATAGCAGAATAATTTATCCGTCAAGATTGTATTTATCATCCATTATCCAAGAATCAATAGAGATATTTTTACGCAACGAGAATATTTGCAATGATACAGTGTCCCTTGAGTTATGTAAAATTTGGAGAGAGATTCTATGCAGGTTTAGTAACAATAGTAAAAATTAATCAACGCTCACAAATATCTAATTTCATGTTATTTTATGATTCCACTGATTTTCATTATGCAGGAAGTCTCGTCACATTATTTACCAAGTTCTCATTGAATAAAAGCGAAAATATTTCTTTCAAGAATGATTTTGAAAGTTTCGCCGTTTGTGCGATGAAACGCATGTTAATCTAAATAAAGGTATTTTATCACTTTTATAGCATTTTTTTTGTTTGTTTAGTTTATACTATAACTAGCAGGCTATGCCTGCTGCGCTGGTCAGTATTTCCAAATAAACCTTGAATTAAGCAAAATGGTGAATTCGAACTTGTATTTTTTTTTTATGGACCTTTTGCTGCAATGTCCTTCCGCGTTGCTGAAAACATGCGAACGCCATTGCGATATTAGATTACCTTATGCGTTGGACAAAACTTAGCTATTAAGAAGCAGTTCTTTTATTTGGTTATTCACTGTGCACTTTTGGTAGGGAAATGAGGCCATTATGACAATAGGAATTAAAATGTTCTCATATCTGACAATATTAAATTAGAAATGTATTACAATGATTGCAGGGATTTACCACTGAACTTGAATAATGCTCGGGTGGTTTATTTTCATTTGCTTGTCCTTTACCTCCTGGACTCTCAGGTCGCGCAATATGTGATTCTGGTAGCTTAAATACAATCTCACTGGATGTTAGTTATATTTCTTAATAAACATCCTCTTGTGCTACTATTGTTTGCCCTCTTTGGATTCTAGCAGAGTAAATACTGTCAAAAAAGTAATAAATTATTTTCAGACAAAGAAGATTGTGTAACTTTCATATTTAAAAGGAAAGTGAAACATAAAAATGTGTGCTTTTAAAGATGAATTGCCTGAAAAAATCTAAAATGACGTCATTTTCAATGTCTTTTCATTTTGTAGACCAGCTGAAATCATGTAACCGTTAACCGGGGAAAAGATCGATGACTTAATCTGGTAGAAAAATAAACCTCATGCATCCTAACTAATGCAACTGACTGATTAAAACTGATGCAACAATTAAAACTGATGCAACAATATTGTTGCACGTGTACCAGGGTTAAGATCTGACAGTGATAAATAAAGTTAGTTATACAAAAATTTTAGCAATATGCATTTTGGTGAACACCTGAACCGAAGATTTATTTTGCATTTTTCTAATGAGCATAATAACACGGACAAACAAAAAAGCCTGCTATTTTCTTTATATTTAAGAGTAAATTAATCTTCCGTCTGTTGTGTAAATACCCAGATTATGAAAATAACTCTTAATTTGTTGCTGTGTTTAGCTGCTATAGTGTCGGTCAGGACAATTCGCTTTATACCGATCGAAATTCCAGGTAATTTAATCCTATCTAGGCTGAAATGATAAGTCCACGGGCATTATTCCATTTGCCACCATTTAGTAATCGCTAATTTCAAAATCTGTCTAATTTTTTAAATTTTGATACGCCATCCAATATGCTAATTGGCAGGTGACACGATTCCGTAAGATTAGTCCAATAAGTTCAATAAAACATTTTTTAAACAATGGTTAAGCAAAAGAAAGTTATGCAGAAAAAGCTAAAAAGAAATGACAAATTAGCAAGCAATATTTATTGCAAAATGTTTATTTTATTATTATTATTTTTTTAATAGTAATGACGTATAATTGCAGAAATCTTCTTAACAATATTCTTATATCCTAACTTTTAAAGCAGTGAATATTCCTATAAGTGAAATCGACAATATGTCCGGCATGTTAAAAAAATAACATAATACACAATATTCAATTAATAAGTAATGATCTGAGTTCGAAGATATAGAAATCACATATTTGAGGAAAACAAAACGCATGTTTCCATACTAATGGTATTCCATACTATGGTGAAAAATATTTTAAATCTTTGAATGTAAATTATTTTAGGATATGTGTGTATATGGAAGACATTTACACTAAAATTTAAATGATTGACTACATAATTATATTTTTTACTGCTTTTTATATAATTTACGCTTGAATATAAAAATGTACTTCGAAATGCTCTTCTCTCGGCTTATTTCCCACTTTTGTCTTTGGTTTAAAATTGCATTTTTTGGCGACGAAAGTAATAAATAAATAGCATGTAACTCACTAATACAGCCATTTTTACAAATACTCCTAGTTTTTCCTGTTAATCATATGATAGGAGAATTATATAAAAATAATAATTAAATTGACAAAAAAAAAAGAAAAGAAAAATACTAAAGAATGTAACCTAGATTTTATTTCATCCTGTTTTCAGACACGTTTTTATTAACGTGGCGCAAGCGATAAAAAAGCTAAAAAGAAAAAAAAATTGCCATTTAAAATTGTCAAATCAAATTTTCAGATTCATTTTTTTAACCTATCGCAAGCGATAATTTGCCAAATATTGTTCCAATTGTAAAATTTCACAATCATTTATAGTTTAAGCATTACAGATATTTATTCCATGTTTAAATTAAATATTTTCGTTTTATAATATTATGTCTTATTAAAACTTTTTGTTGTTGTTTTTTAAATTAAATAACAGTATTTTTTTCATTTATTCGCGAGGTGTTCGTAATATTTTCTAACAGATATAGCCTTCTTAATTCTTTAATCAACAAACCTTTCGCCAAAAGATAATCACTGGCAACCTTTTCGTTCAAAATAGCAGTAAAATACGAAATTTATTATCAAAAACCATAGCCATCCCTGTATATTTTCTCATAAACCACCCCGGGAATATTTCCTATCTAATGATACAATTTTGAAAAAAACCCACCGGGTAGTTTCTGAAAACACTCGAGCGGAACTTATAGAACTTACTGCTTTATAATATATATGATATGATACTTATATATATTATATACAATTATAGCTGTTTATACTTGTTCATTAGTAATTTTATTGCGTATGAAACTATTATGACTGCTTATTAAAAGGCTATTTTTAGCATTTATATCATCAAAAGAATTTTTATTTTATCAACCCAAATTCAAGTTAATATACTTTCTTGCCTGTAGAGTGTCTTTATAAATAGAGAGTGACTACATTAATATTGTGATTTCTTTCTGGATATTTTTTTCATTAAAAATTAATTTTAATTAAAGAACAAAAACAACTTAAAGTGGCTACTTTGATCCTTCGGCTTTCTTGTAGTTGTGCAAAAATATTCATGTTATCATCCCATTATAGAATTATTAAGAAGAAATCATCCATTATCATTGAAATAATATATAGAACTGATGAAAAAATTGAATAAATTAAATAGGAACATAACATGTATCTTGAGGAAAACATATTAAGAACAGTCGTGGAAAAAAAAGTAGACACCGCCTACTAACTCCTCAACAAATTATCGTAGAAGAAAATTACTGGTACCGAACAATTGCAAATAAAGTCTACTTTTAAATGATGTATGTAAAATTTTCTTAAGGGGCCATCTACATATTAAAACGAACACAAACTTCAATTTGTTCAATGGCAAATACCCAATTTTATTCAATCATGAATAGGGCGCATGTCAAAATTGGAAGTTTGTATAAACTGTGAAAACATACTTTCTAGAATGTGGCAGCCATCAAATTATTTTGCTCGTATGCCATGCTTAGTGATTCCAGGTGTTCCGCGTAAATCGGGGCTCCAAATGCTCTGGGCACCACCCATATCTTAAAAGGTACCTAGTTAAATCTTTTTTCTTCAAGGTTTATGATATTAAAACAAATTAAATTACTTTTACATATTGTTCATTTCAATTTTGGAAATTTGATTATCCAAAAATTAGTTTTTGCAACAATAACAGTATTTTTTTCATTATAAATTTCTATATCAAGTAGTGTAATAGAAAAAAAAATTGAAAAATAAAAAACTTTACCGGAATGCTGCTAAATGGATTCAAATGAATAAGTCTGATTATGAAAACTTGTGAAAGGGAATGCTAAACCATACTTTTTTCCCCATTTTAAACAAAGTTGAAAAGTGTTTATGATTTCGGTTTGTCTGTCCGTTTGTCCGTTTGTCCGCGCTCTAACTCTCGTAAACGTATTCTTTTGCCCTGAAATTTTTGAATGTTATTAAGGTTCGCTATAGTACGATCCCTATTTCAAATGAAATTTGTAGCATGTTTAGTTCATTTACAGGGACAGTCAAAAGTATTCCGTTACATTACGGCCAACGGGAAAAAAATCTTTTCAAATGATTTTTAATGATGTTACACGCTATCAAGCATAAAATAATTGATATGAATTTATGAAGTGCACTAAAATATGCATTCTGAAGAATATGCGGAGCAAAGAATACTTATTATTAATTTACAGGGCCACACAAAATAATCCCGTTACATAATGATATGGGGGGGGGGAGGGGGCGTTGTTTGCGGCGTATTTTAATTATGTTAAACTATTTCATATATAATGAAATTGATATACGTCGCTGAGGTTTACTATAAGTTATTTCATGCATAAAAAGAAGTGCATAGCATTTTCAGGGACACACAAAATATTTCAGATATTATATTGTATCCGAAGTACTGTACATAAGCGATGAAGGCTAAAAATGCATTTTTAATTATGATATGCGCTTTTGCATTTCACTATATTTATGCATACTATACGGTGTGTATAAATGCTATGTTTCATATACTGGGCAACACAAAACAATTCGTTATGGTTATTGAGTATGACCGTAAATTACTTAAAGGTTGTTTTTTAAGGAGTTATGCATTTTTCGCTGGGGTGTATTTAGTTTATTAAGACATGCTTGTAGAATATACATAAAATGATATACATGGTCACGCAAAGAATTGGATACATAACTGCCTATGAATGATAATATCTGAAAATGTGATATCAGTAGTTTTAAGAGTGTTTTAGTTTAAATTAAATGTTAGCTAAATAGTGGCGTGTAAAGGTACTATTGGCTATGGACGGTAACTGCTGAAATCAATTTTTACAATGTTTTATGCGGTTTCTAAAATGTTTACTTAATTCTACTTAATAAGTGCTTGATAATGTCTAGGAAAGTATATATATTTGATTGTACCGAGACCTTGATGAAATTTCGCTGCAAAAGATGCAAAAAAAACCCCCAGTGGAATAGAATAGAATATTTTAAACACTTCCTGGCATCTAATTTTAATTTTCTGAAATAACTTCAAATATTAATTAATTTTACAGATAACTATCGCATTTTAGTTATTAAAGTTTCAGATGTTTTCATTCAGTGATTGTGAAGCTATCATGCGTACAATATCTTAATTTACATCGTGTGAAAAATGTCCAATCCTTTGTGATTAAAGAAAAAATCGTAGAAATTAATTCATTTATCGATAGTTTTATGAAATAAATAAAAATCATCAAAGTCAAATTTTGTATCAAATGTTCAGAACTAAATTCATCGTTTCATATAAAAATTGTATATTGTAATATACATAATTATATTAATAATAATATTGTAATATACGTAATTATATAAAATTGTATATTGTACATAATTGTAGTTTCATATAAAAAGCGTAAGTTTTTTTTTTTTTTTTTTTTTTTTTTTTTTTTTTTTTTTTTTTTTTTTTTTTTACGTTTCATATAAAAATTGAAAAATCGAAATTTCAATGTTTTAAAAATGTACCGTCCATTTAAACATATTCAATCTTCTGCAATACACTATGGAGATAACTGTTAACTTATGTATGATTTGGTTTGCAAACAATGTTTTGTATTTAGCAAATTCAACGAAAGTATAATTACTGCGCTGTTTATTAACAAAACCATCATCATCCTTAACAAAAGATGCTCCACAGGTTCACATTGTGGTAATTGCTTGGCACTTTGCCCAAATTCTAAATGATGATTTGCATGAAAATTTCGCACATACATTTTATATATCAAATTATATATTTCGGCAAAAAATTTGCCTATGAAATAAATGTCACAAAAACTGAAAAACCTTGCGTAATTATCTCTAGTTACTCACATTTCCACGAAAGAATTGTGTTTTTAATACTTTCCAACAAAGTTGAAAAGTGTTTATGAATTCCATTTTGCTGTTTGTCTGTCCGTCTGTGCTTTAACTAGCATAATTATAGTCCGATTGCCATGAAATTGATTATTAATGTTATTGGGTATTACTATGGCATATTCGGTATTCAAGATGAAGAGCATAGTGTTTGCTTTTCATTTACAGAGACACTGAAAAGTATTCTGTTACATTTGGGCCCATGGGGAAAAATCGTTTGCGGTTTATTTTAATAATATTACAGTATTTTAAACATATTGAAATTTATATATCACTCAGATGAACTACACGGCGCTTACTGTAGAATATGGTGTGCATATAATATATCGTTCATTTACGGGGACACACAAAAGAATTTGGCTACAGAAGAAACTGAACTATTGAAGCCAATGAACAATAATTGCCTGAAGTGCGTTTTCAGTTGCGGTACGCGTTTTTAAACTGAACTATGCTTTAAAATATTACTTGCTGTAGATCAATTCTATAGATCATATGCAAGGATGCACAAAATTTCTCAAGTACTTTCCGTTTATTCATGATCACTGCTGAATGGAAATTTTCGACTGTGTTATTCGTTTCAATGAACTAACTTTTAGCTTGTTATGTAGTATACATACAAATCAATAGATTAATAGATCATATTCAGATCTGCACAAAAAAAAACGGATATTTTTCCGAATATTGATTGTATTAGCAGAAATTAACGAGATTGCTGCATCGATATATAGAATAAGTTGAGGTATTATGGGATGGTCGGACAATATGGAATACTTCAATATCTGGCGTATATGCCGTTGCAACCAAGCGTAAATCTGCCGTACGACTTCCTAGTACTCCCATGAGAGACTGTGCTCAGTTCTGTTTGAAATCCTGTTGTTGGAGCGAAGAGGTTAAATGAAATCTTACTCTCAATTTTTGCAATTTTTTGCGGGTAAATTTTATATAATTGGTATTAATTATAAAACCTCAATTTCAGTTATATTAGCTAAGTTTAGTATACATTTGAACAGTTATGTTTATTTATAAATTAATCAGTTTTCCTCTATGCTAACTAGTTGACGAGTGAAGAGGTTATTTTTTCAAGATGATGTGTCGGCTAAAATGGAATATCAGCAAAACAACTGCTTCATGACGCGTCTAGTGGAGAAGATCAATCCTTCTATTCCGACAAATCATTTGAAATGGGCTTTTTATCAGATTGTGCACCAGATGAGAAATATTCAGTGTGACTGTTTTGCAATGGAAAATATTCAGAGGATAAGAGAGGAAGGAATAGATATAATGTCTGATGTGGGCACACGTGGACTGGACTGGGGCCAAAACAATGGAATGCATTTGTGTTATTGCTAAAATTAAAAAAAAATTTTCAAAGAATCATAATTTACAGATGATCTACTAATGATTACTTATAAAAAAAATTTGTTTATTCTTGTAAATCGTGGTTTTTTATTGCAGTTTTAAGATTTTTTACAACTCTATTCCACATTATCTGGCTGTTTGCCATTACCCGAAAAAGGTAATATTTTTTTAAAGCTAAATATTAATATGTAATTTTTCTTCCTCTTTAATTACATTAAAAACGTGTTAATAAATAGTCAAAGTTTGTTTTATACAAACCTATAATGTATCTTAATTTTTTTTTATATTGACTTACAAATAAAAATGAAAATGGTATTTCATAATACTCGAACTTCCTCTCGATAGTACACAGCTCATATTCAAAATATTAGAATAAATACTTTTTTTTTACAAATTGAAAATATCGTTTGGTAACTTAATGTCTTTTAATGCAAATATAAACGATATTTTTATTAAGAACTTATTGTTGATTAAACTTATTTATTATCTTAAAATTAATATCATATTTGAAAATATTAACTGAAAAAAATTATTTTGAAAAGTCAAAATATTAGATTATTTATTCAAGTGGTTCAGAATATTAGAATATTTCACATTAATTCTCCTTTAATTATCACCAATTCATAACTGGATGCATCATTGATTAAATTCTGACGATTTTATTTGAAATCACTATTCCTTTTGCAGTTTGTTTGCCTTTGGTCTTAAAATGGGTCGTGTGAGTGATATTCCTGTATCTATTAAACTTAATATGGTTGATTTGTATCCGCACAGTAAAAATCAATGTTATATAGCGAATTATTTACATTGTTCGCAATCAAGTGTTAGTAAAATACTAACAGAATATTCAAAAAATGGAAAAATTCAAAATAATCGCCGAAATGGCGGCCGAAAACCAAAAACATCTGCTAGAGATGACAGGAAACTGAAGCGTATAGTTAAGAAAAACCGTTTTAAAAATGTGAGATTCTTACGCCGTAAATGAAAAGAAGAAGGTGTTGACGTTTCTACATCGACAACATTAAGATGTCTGCATAAAATTAAGTTTGAATCTCGTGTATCGTAAACAAATCCTCTCATGACTGCAAAACAAAAGCGTATAAGATTGAATTGGTGTAAATCAAGACGTTTATGGAGCGAAGAAGATTGAAAAAATATATTATTTAGTGATGAAAGTATGTTTGTTTTTCATATGGTAATCAAGGTATTCGAGTTTGGAGAATGAAGCAAGAATCATTTGATAAAGAATGCCTTAAAGGTTTCATAAAATTTGCTGCTAGAGTCATGGTTTGTGGTTGCATGAGTGCAGAAGATCCTGGAAAGTTATGCATCGACTACGAAAAGGTTAACTCTCAGATATATCAAGAAATTTTGGAATATTACATAATTCCATAATCAGAAGATTTATTTGAAGATGAGAATAAGAAGATTTTAGCGTCTAGATTTAGCGTTAGACTAGATTTAGCGTCACTGCATACTTCAGTGTCAACTAAGAATTGGTTTCGGCAACGCAAAATTAAGGTACTTCCTTGGCCACCAAACTCACCAGACCTTAATCCCATCGAAAATGTACGGTGTATAATGAAGAAAAAACTCCAAGAAATCCAAGAAAATCCTCCTTCAAGTAAAATGAAGTTAGTGGCATGGATAAAGTCTATTTGGGCTGATACTGATAGAAATGTTTGCAACCACTTTGTATATAGTATGCAAGGTCGATTGTACGCTATTATGAAAGCTAAAGTGGATGCTACAAAATATTAACTACCATTTACTTCATATTCATAAGGTAATATTACTAAGTAAAATAAAATATTCTAATATTTTGAACCGATCTAAATTTTATTCTAATATTTTGATGTGTTTCAGAAAGCTGTATACCTAATTTATTGTACTGTATTTTATATTTTCTAAATGTTAAAATCTTATCTAAACATTCTAGATTTAATTTAAAAGAAATTTAGTTGCATTTACTTAGTATCAAAAATAAATAAATGAAAAATATTTTTTTCTTATTAATTTTTCTTAATTATTCTAATTAAAATAATAAACCGTTGTAAAAAATCGACATAAAAAATAATACATAGGGCGCGTTTCGAGCTAAAAATATTAACAGCTCGTCATCAGCTACAGTAAACACCTATCCGTAAAGGGACAAGTTCAAAAATGATCTGAAAGGTAGAGAGTAGAGCTTGCAAAAAATGCGACAGATGGCACTAGCTGCAAGAAGCACATGCAGAATACGAAAGTGTTGCCAAAATGATATAAGAGAAATTGATAGGGAAAAGTGGAAATAAAAGAAATAAGCAAAATTAAAATAAAGTACAAGAAGTAAATTAAAAAAATATAAATATAAATAATAACAATAAATAAATAAATATAAAAGAATAAAACCAAAAGACCCTTTTTTAACAAAATAAAAAGAAAAGAAACAAAAGAAGAGGGAAAAGAATTACAAAAGTAATTTCCACGCTGGACAGAGGAAAGGAGATGATGAGAGATCATTGACAAAATTATCAGAATTTTTAGAAATAAAATATGCTTCATGAAAATCCAAGTGTGAGGGAGAGGCAGAGGAAGAAATAATTTTGCCCATGGCCAATCAATTTCTCTTCTATGATTTTGGCAACACTTTCATCTTCTGCATGTTCTCCTTTCAGCTAGCGCCATCTGTCGCATTCTTTGCGATTTCTTCTCTACTTTTCAGTTCATTTTTGACCTTGTCCCCTTACGGACACGTGTTTACTGTAGCTGATGACGCGCTGTTAATATTTTTAGCTCAAAACTCGTCCTATGTATTGTTTTTATTTTATGGTGATTTTTTTACAAAGGTTTATTATTTTAATTGTTTCATATCGCCAGTTTTCGGTGCTTTTCGCTGTAATTATTCTAATATTTTGAATATAAGCTGTATATTGGTTTTCGTGAGCATGAAGCGCACATGCATGCGACTTATTGATCGCTGCATTATAGAATTTCTCGCATTTTTAAAATTTGCTAGCGATGTTGCTGCTTCCAATGATATTTTGTTGTTGTTGTTTTCATGGGAACGACGCGACAGGCTGATACATGCGAATTATTGGTAGCTGCATTACCAAATTCGTATTTTTTTTTTTTTGAGTCTGTCATGCAGCGAGATTGCTCCATTCAATGATTTATTTTCGTTACTGTTCTCATAGGCTATGGACTCGAAGCTCCTATACGCGCGATTTATTGATCGCTGCATTGGCTCTCGCATTTTTTGTGTTCGTTATGCTAAATGAGGCTGCTGCATATTTTAAATGCATCACGATATTTTTTTTTTCAGGGGGCGCAAAGCGCATATACACGCGGCTTAGTGATTGTTGGCGAAAATTTTGTATTTTTTTGAATTTGTTACACAATGAGGCTGCAGCATCCAGTGATTTGTTTCCTGGACACGAAACGCACAAACATGGGGTTTAGTTATCGCTGCATTACCAAAAAATAACACTTTTGTTATTCTTATAGAATAAACTAATCGAATCCGATTAATATTGAATCGATTTGAGAGCTTGGGATTTGATAAAATTTTTGAGGATTATCGCACCTAATATAGAACAATGCAATGCAGTATGTATATTTATATTTCTTGTGTGAAATTTTTTTTATTTTACGTAATTGAACCCTTACAAATCTTTTATTTCTAATGTTTCGAACAATTTGTACAATTCATTCTTTAATTTTACATTTAAATGAGATCTTAATGCGTAAAATTGTTCCTTACCGCCTGTTTCTACTTACCTAAGAAAATAACCTTTTAAATGTTGTATATATGAAAAGAACGGCTACAATTCCCTCTTTCCAAGTTTGATTTCCCCAGCTTTAAATTAACGACAATTGTTGAGTAAAGTGAAATCGCTGCGCCACTATATCAAATATGTTCCATTTGATAGATAAGGGTCATAAATTGTTGCAATCTCTTTTTGTAATTTTTCCCCATCCTATATATACACCGCTGCCATTAAAATTGCAACACCACGAAAGATTGAAAATACAAAAAAGATATTTATTGTACGTAAACAGTATGGCATGAAAACAAAATGATTAAACTTGTAAACAGTTTGGGGGTTTACAAGGGTGCGAAATTGCTAGAAACAGCTGCTGCCCGTGGCAGCTAAAACGGCCCTTATCTGGTTAGGCAGGGAGCCGAACTGGGCTTTTAGGACAGAAATGGGCTACTCATTTCATGCTGCTTCAAGTCTATGCCACACTTCATCAACCGTATTAGCTGGATATGAGTGGCGGGCTAGTCTCTAAGCAATTCATGACCAGATGTTTTCAATGGGTGACAGATATTTTCTGGAGACCGTGCAGGCCAGGCCAGGCCAGATATCGAACACCCTGTGTATCGAGGAAGGTCAGAACACAACGTGCAACACGTGGTCTTGAGTTATCTTGCTAAAAGATGGCGTTTGGCAGGACTCGAAGACAGGGCACAACCACTGGACGTAAGATGTCAAAAATGTACCGATCTGCGTTCAAATTACCATCGATCCGAACTAGAGATGTGCATGTCGTGTACCCAATGGCTGCCCAAAACATTACGCTAGGTGCAGGGTCCCTGTGCTGATATCGAATGCAAGCAGGCGACAGGCATTTTCTTCGGAGCTTCCAGACAAGTATACGGTCATCAGAATACAGCACGTATAACCGGGACTCGTCTGAAAAGAAGACATTGTGCCAGTAATGCATCCAGCTTTGTCGTTCAGCGCACCAGAGTCGCCGACTCTCCCTATGCTGCATTGTCAAGGGAAGCCGCAGTGACTGGGCAAGGGAAGCCGCAGGGTCGCCGTTCTGACAGTCCACGCTGGTGCAAACGTCGTCGAAAGCATACGAGCGGATACTGGGTGCGCTTCAAACATGCCCATTTCCTCACTAATGGTTCGAGATGTGGTCGTACGGTTTTGCGGGGCCGACCTCACAATATGTCTGTCCTATCCAGCGTTAGTCATGGGAGGGCGTCGAGAACCTGCATGCCGTTCAGCATGGCCCTCAGCAATCCATTGATTTCATATTTGCATGACAGTGGTTGGATTTCGACGAATGCAATGGGCGATATCACGGAAAGATAATCCGCACTCTCGACAGGCAACGATACTACATCTATCAAATACCGACACTTGGTTGTAAGCGTTTCTTCTTATTATTCGAGGCATAACACGATAGTCTGAGAAAGACCGACCTTACAAAGCACGTTCCGAATGAGAAATCCACTACGCAACTTCTCTTTTATGCAGTGCTTCAGATGTCGTTTCTCCCGCCTGCCTCGTCCAAATGGGCTGAAATACTAATTATTTGCATATTCCAACTTCTTCTTCCTTTCATGTGATTTTGACGTTCGTCAGATCATTCCTTCCTGGTGTTGCAATTTTAATGGCTAGCAGTGTATATATCTATTTACATTTGTTTCTTTAGAATCAAAATTCTTCACATTTTCATTTTCATTTTCATTTGTTAGTGATAACTTGCTTTAGCAATTTCTCCACACAATATAAGTACCATTTATGCATTATTTTTTATCTCCTGAATTTTATAATCTGATGTTCTACATTTACGTGTTTTTCTGTGTTTTAAAATGTGGTATCGAAATCGATCGCAATTTTAAAACAACAAGGAAATTTCGTTTTCCACTATGGCGATCAATTTCAAATATCTATATTTTCTTGATTCTAAAAATATATTATATAGCACAACAGAATAAAATATAAAACACATTAAAGTACTCTACATTACACACTGCAATAATTTGCATAATACATAATTCGCATAACAATTACATAATACAGTAATAACATTAAAAAAAAAATTAAGAAACACCACACCCACATTTTTTAGGGAAAAACTTTTAAGACATGAGATTGATATGAAAGAGTGGGATTTACTATTTTTTACGATTAGGAACAATAATTACCTCGCTGTTTTTGAATATCAAAATACAAGAAAAACTGGCACTATCTGGAGCTCTAGATAGCATGTATATGGTTTCGCGCTCAAGCAAAAACAAACAAACACACACACACACACACACAAAAAAAAATAGACAGAAAGAAAGGGAAGAATAAGAACTACAAAGAAATAAAAATCAGCGGATCCAGAATCTCGCTGAACAGGAATCTCAATGGTAAACAAGAAATAAAAAACATATCGACTTAACCCAACGCTTAATATCTGAAATATTTATAAAGGAAATAAATGAAATCTTAAAGAAGTATTATTTCTTTTCAAGCATAAACAAAACTACAGGAAAATGAACTAGTTTCCAAATATCAAATATAAATTTAGGTACAAATTTAGTAAGCATAATTTACTATTATTAACGAAAATTGTACAGTGCAATGATACGGTTTCTGTGATTTTTCATTTACAACTTTACTTACCGCCTCGTCAGATTTTTGACAATCAAAGATGATAAACGCTGAAATTGACTTAACATTACTTTTAAAATGTAAACTACAGGCATCCCCCGACTTACGTATTACGCGACTCTCGTAAATTCGCAGTTACGTAATAAATCTCGAAAAGTACACTTGTGAACATACTAGCACGTTTTATACTCAGCTGTATACTTTTGATATTTATTTCATAAATAAAATATATAGATATAAAGCACAACCGTAATATTGTTTATATATTAGAGTTATATTTTTATTGGTATACTAGGGGGCTCTGCCCCCTGCAAGCTACGCTCGCCAACCTCCGTTCAGACACTGCAGAATCTAAAAGCACGCTAATCTGAACGGTTTTAAAAAGATTAGAGAAGACTGAATTATGCTGAAAAAACCTGTAGCGATCTCCCTGTAAAGGGTTTCCATTCAATTCCCTTTGATTGCAAAAATTTAAGGTAGAATCAGTTGCTGTTAAGACATCAAATGGTTGTTTTCGTGTTTGGTTAAAGAAGATCAGTTAAACATTTGAAAAGAATCTAAAATAAAATAAATTAAGTAAACAGAGTCTTTGTCTCTCGGTATTTTTTAACAGCGCTATAAAATGATTGACATAATACAATTTAATACAATTACTAAAATTTGCTGCTTTAACCCCTTCAAGGACGGGGGTTCATTTTTGGACCACTTAATTTTAATTCTTAAATGCCACTTTAGCACCAGAATATTGGGATGAAAATTTCCCTTTTATTAAGTATGTGAACATAAGCATTTTTGTATTTCGAAATTTATTTGTAAATTATGGTGCCATTCACTAATTTCAAGATTTTACGAATAGAAGTGCCTTACAATTTTCAAGATACAATTAAAGACAAGATCAAGATACAATTAAATACAATTTTCAAGACATAATTTTCAATATTTTTCTGCTTTTAACACGTACTCATTTAATGGTAATTTTCAAGGGGGTTTTTTTTTCTGTTTTTAATAGTCACGTGAAAATAAATTTTTAATCGTTAGGAAATATTATTCTTTGCGCTGTTTTTAGAAATGAAAACAATCTCTATTATAATAGCCTAAGTCATGTGACTATCATCAACAGCTCCAGGCGGGTCCCTTCGCTTTTTATATTCCAGGCGGCCATTTTGGTACTTTAATGTTAGCCAGCCACAGGTGTCATAAGTCGCCAAATATTATTCGATTGCCATTATTTCGTTTATATTATAATAGCCCAAGTCAGGTAACTGCCATAAACAACGGTCTGATTCTTTCGCTTTTCATAAGAAATGTTTCTATTTTGATTAAAGAATCAAAATTATTTGTTCGAATAAAACTACATAAAAGTTGTCATGATCGCAAAGAATTCCTGGTACTTTTATGTTAGCCTGGTGAAAATCTCGCCAATAGCTTTTTTTTTAACTCTCCAGTTAGCATTTTTTTATTTTTCGAGTGGTAAATTAAAAAGGTGCTACTTGGTTATCCCATCGACCAAAAATCTGTCGCCAAACTATAAGATTAAATGCCAATAATGGTTGATCGCAAATGTCACATTCACTTGACTTTAAGGAAGTTACACCTGTTCACGCCATGAAGTGATTTTTATTTCGACGTTTTATTTATATTTTATTAATGTTATACTAATTTATTTGTTCTTTTGTTATTTAAAAAAAATGTCAATTTGTCTAATTTGGCTATTTATATAATTTGGCGAAATTGGTCGACGGGAGAAGTAATAACTTTAAAACGTTGCTTTGAAGTGGAAATTAAATCTTATGATTTGTTTCATTGTCACATACGCACCGGGTTCGGCGCGATTTTTTTTACAACAATTTGGCGAAAACCTCGTTTTCAAATACCTGTTACATATGTATTTTTAAATTATTTTCTGTTATTTTTAAAATGAAATAAAATAAATAAAAAAATATTTAATAACTATAGAACAAAACAATTTATAACATTTTTTGTAAATAAAAAGAAAATAAATTCAAATAAACATTTATTAATAAATAAGAAATAATAGCCGGGTTACCATGTCAGGCAAAATAACGCCATTTTGGCGCCAATTAGGTACCCCTTTGCGTATATGACATCTGTGTCTAATATTTTTCTTTTCGTTTCGCTTAAAAAAAAGAATGAAGTAAAAGTCATTTATTTTAAAGGTTTCAATTTTAAATGAAAGTTTTGTATTAAATAAAATGATAATGAAATACAAATTGAATTATGAATAAAAGTAACATGATGCATTTCTTAGCATACATTTAAGGGAGGCCAAACTCGAACCAAATTAATTTAAAATAACCTTTTCTAAAATATGAAAAACAAATATCTGTTATGATTCAAATTTGAGTTGACATCATTAGAAAAAAGTATTTAAAATTAGAAAAAAATTAATATTTCGAAAACTAATTCTAATTTTAAAATTCTAGTACCAGTTTTGAGATCTGTGGATCAATACGGATTTTTGGTGTTAATTTCATCGCAAAGTATTCTATATTTTAGTAGAAGTCGCCGTGAAACGTAATCAGTTGTTTAATCAGTCGTTTTATAGAATCGTTACATAAATTCGTTTCATTAGGATTTTATATATATAGGGTAGATATGTTAATGTTAAAGTGTATATGGCCATAGGTGATCGGCCACTTGGGATTTTTGACGTTTTGTTAAATATCTAGAAAACTGCTTGAGGAATTATTCTGATACTCCAGGTATGTAAACAGAATAGTACAGATCATATATTTCCGTGAGGATTTTTTCCCGAAACTCCTTCGGGGATCGTTAACAAATTGAAAAAGAACGAATATTTTTTGGATAACCCTGTAAAAACCAATGTAGTAAAAGTGTTTAAACGGTAGATTATGATTAGGTGCCTTATTGTAATAAACTGTGTTCATTTTTATGAGGATAGCATATATACACGAAGAGAAAGTAAAGTTTTTATAAAAAGAGTCCCAAATTTTGCCACGTTTTTTGCTTATAATTTGTAGAGTTCTGAGTATAAAAAAAAGTTCCTTTCAGAAAATATGACAAACAACGTTCTACACAATACCTGCAATCAGAATTAAAAAAATAATAAAAATTGTATTAAAGATGAGCACGTTTACTAAATAATGATTTACTGTGCATGCCCCAATGTAATCAAAATATAATTTACATAATGTGTTAGCTAAATGTATAGAGTAACTTTTGTGAAAGTCTCATAAACATAGTTTGAAAAGTCTCAAAATTATCATTGATAGAATAAGCTCAAATTCAGTTATTCCCAAAAGAACGCAGAAAGGATGAGCAATTGTATCCAAATACAGTAGTGCGAGGAATCTTCTGTATGCTATATTGGCACTAAACAATGGATATATTGATACAGCCCCCCACCTTTTTGCTTCCTTTTGGGAACAACGGATTTTGAGCTTATTCTATCAACGATAATTTTCAGAATTTCCAACCTATGTTTTTGAGACTTTTACAAAAGTTGCTCTGTACATTTAGCTATCA
The DNA here is from genome assembly GCA_963932465.1 of Maratus speciosus. Taxonomy (NCBI): domain Eukaryota; kingdom Metazoa; phylum Arthropoda; class Arachnida; order Araneae; family Salticidae; genus Maratus; species Maratus speciosus. The sequence continues at coordinate 240,371,190 of OZ010790.1, forward strand.
CATTATGCACATTACATTTTGATTGCATTCGGGCATGCGCAGTGAAACATTATTTAGTAAACCTGCTCATTTCTCATGCAACTTTTTACTATACTTTAATTCTGATTGCAGGGTATTGTGTACAATGTTGTTTGTCATATTTTCTGAAAAGAACTTTTTTTTATATTAAGAACTCTGCAAATTATAAGCAAAAAACTTGGCAAAATTTGATACTGTTTTTATGAAAACCTGAATTTTTCTTCGAGTATTCATGCTATCCTCATAAAAATGAACACAGATTATTACAATAAGCCACTTAATGATAGTATATTATATGAACGCTTTTGCGACATTAGTTTTGACAAGGTTATCCAAAAGATATTCTTTTTTTTTAATTTGTTGGCGGCCTCCTTCGGGGTTTCGGGAAAAAATCTTTGCAGAATTATATGACCTATACTATATTGTTTACACACCTGGAGTTTCAGGTTAATTCTTCATGTATTTTTCTAGATATTTAACAAAACGTCTAAAATCGCAAGTGGCCGGTCACTTTTGGCCATATAGTGTAATACAATTTCTTAGAAAATTTTACCTAAGCAACTTCAAATTCGACTTAAATAAAACTCAAATTACGTAAAACTTTACGGAACGCATTACTTACGTATATCGGGGGATGCCTGTATTTCTAAATTACTAAATATAAATTTAATTTTGATTTTAGTATTTCATTCGCCTTTGTATTTCTAAATCTAATATCATGATCGTAATTTATCATTATTCTCATTAAATGTAAAACATAATAAAACTTATTCTACGAGTTTTCATTAGAAAGTTTTATTTCTATTTACTCATTGTTTTTTATACCCGCCAAGGATTAAATCAAATCAAATTAACTTAATAATATGTTATCAAACTCAACATTTTGAAATAGAAAAATAATTGTAATCCTAAAGGAAACATATCTTTATAATGAATAACCAGAATAAACAAGCCACGTAAAATATCAAAAATTTATTTTGTTATGATTTATATGTTTTAAAACGATCATGTTTTCATAGTCCAAATGCTTTAAGTATGATTAATATGTAATTAGATATGCAAATTTATTTCTTTTGGTCATAAATTGATAAGAAGGTTTCATTTTCTCCTATTTTGAACAAATTATTTAATGAAAAGAAAAGAAATTTATTACAAATAGTTTAATTTTCGTAGATTGTTGTATTCTAAGTAAAAGCCCAAGAAATATTTTACGATTTGCGAATAAACTACACTCTCAGAAATGCTTTCTTCAATTCACGGAAATATTCCTGGCAGCACTGCTACCGGTATATATCCGAGAATTGAAGAAATTTCCGTTCTTTTTTTCCGTTTTAGAACAGAAAATTTCCGTAATCTGAAAAAAGGAGTTTAAAAATAATATGTCTCTCACTCTTCCATGGATCCACGTGGGTTTAAACTTGCGACCGCATGTTTCGAATCGAGCATCTTAAACAATCGGCAAGCGAGAACTTGGCAGAACACGTGTTTAAATTGGTGATATGGGTTTCTTCAAATGGGGGAATGGTAAGTCTTGTTAAATTTCTTGTTCAGAAAGTTCAGATATTTAAACTTAATTGCAGGAACATTTCGTCGTTATAAAATAATGATTGGTGTTTTATCACATATAGAATAATAGAGGATGAAAATTATTATATATTAGACACATTTTTAATAAGACATAATTTGATTGTTAGATGTATAATATGAATATTATATTTTTAATTAAATTCGAGAAGGAATGTTTGCTGTTTTGAATAAAATCCATTTTTTTTTTTAACTTGACTGAACTACAATATATATCTTTTAAATGTGTTCGTTAAGAATATATTTTATACGCGAATATTTTTTTAATACTCTAAAAAATAAAATGCTAATGAGTTTAAATGAATGAGAAAACTGCTAATTTATTAAATTTGGAAGCATTATTTTTGTTTGTTTGTTTTTAAACAAATTAGAAATTTTAATTTATTGAATTTTCGGTTTTTCATTTTAAAAATAAATTCGAACTTTGGTATTAATACAGCCAATACGCACGCGTGCAAGGACTAAACGGTATTTCCCTCTCTTTTTCAGACTTCAAGGGAAGAATTAACGGAAAAATCATGTTTTCTAGCAGTGCGAAAATTATTTGTTTAAAAATGACGAATAATTTAGTGCTCAAAAACGAAATTTGTCTGACATTGTAAATGCTAAAAATATTAAAAATTCATAAAGCTTGTTAATAATATTTTACAAATATTTTTTAAATTTCTAAATTCGTCTAAAGAAGTGTCATAAACAATACCGCACTCATTTATTAACAAACCTATCGCCATCCTTAACAAAAGAAATTTCTCAGCTTCAATCTCTGGTAATAGTTTGGTATTTTCCCCATGATATAAATTATGTTAGCATGTAATTTCAGTTCATGAATTTCAGATAACAAATTAAATGCTTTGGCAGCTATTCCATTTCTCTTCTCTAAATTAAATGCCATAAAAATTTTAAATGACCAGCGAATTTATCTATTCAATAGAACTGCTAGAATTTTAATGTAACAGGTCTTTTTCTCTTTTGTAAAAAAAAAAAATAAGTATACTACTTCAGCTCTTCCACATATTACCATAAGAGAAGTTGCAGTTACTTTAAAGAAACACAAAAAGAAATGAAATTTACATTGTTATTTCTCTTCTAAAATTTTCTTTCTATTTTGTTATATAATTGACATGGAAAACAAGAAAAACACATATCGAATTAACCCAGCATTTTAGGGGCACAGGACATTTCTATTTGTCGAAACGATCAAAGGCATCGCCTTTTCAAAGTATCAAAACACAAATAATGTGCAATTAAGATCTTTTTTTTTTCTCTTTCTGCCTAAAGTATATATTCTTAGTTATAGTATACAGAACAATACATTTTGCATATAAAAAATTAGTAGTTAAATTTTAAATTAAAAAATTAGTAGTTAAATTTTAAATTAAAAAATTCATCTCACTAATGCATGAATTAAAATCATTAAGTGCTGCTCGCATGATAAAACTCTAAATTTTGCATATAGAAAACAATTTTTGAACAAAATAGAAACATAACTTATCTAACTCTAAATTAAAACCAAAATATATACAAAACGTTTTGTTTAATACTTAATTTTGATACTAAAATTAAAAAATAATCTAAATCTTCAAGTTTTTTTAAGTTTTTCAAGTGCAACAAAATAAATAACCAAAATATGTGATTTTTTTTTGTTTGTTTTAGCTTGAAGACTATAATGAACTGCGTACTTGGTTAATTTTTTAAAATTGTGACTTATATAGTTTGAAAGTAACAGTGCATACAAACTGCAAATTTACTAATCTGAGAAAACGCCTTTTAAAGTTTCAATATCTATCAATATCTACGGACCTTCTGTTCTTCTCACCGTTTATAAATGATTATAACTCAAAAAGTAATGCCGATTTTAGAATTTTTTTTTTTTTTTATAGTGTTGAGAAATTTCTAAAATTTCAGAATAAAACAAAATCCGAAAGTTGATTTTTTGAAATTTTAAAGGTCCTTGTGACCTTTTAATATATGAAATATTTATAAAGAAAATAAAGGAAATCTTAAAGAAATATAATGTTTCTTTTACCAGGATAAAAAAGATACGTGAAAATAAACTAGTTTTGAACTATCAAATATAAATTTAGTTATGAATTTTCTTTTAAAATTAATATATTAGTTACAATTTTGATATTATAAGCACAATTTACTATTACAGTCGGACCTCGTTATCCCGACACCCGGTTTTCACGTCACTCCGCTTATCACGTCAGTTTTTCAAAGTCCCGATTTTCTGTATATGCTTTTAATGTAAATAAATTCTGGATTTTACGTCGTTGAATAATTTTCAACTCCGGATATCCCGACAGTTTAGGAAAATTGTCTATTTTTCATAATCCATCTTATAAGCACGGAATATAAGCGGTAAAAAATGTCTTTGCCAAACTTTTCACAAAAGTGTCTAAAATACCCATTGAGATAAATGAGAAATTTTACTTCAATCCTTTATCTGAATAAATCAACCCACACACTGTGAATTACCCACTTAAGCACCAGATAGACGTATCAGTCTACTCGCGGTGTTTTTGCTCTGGTCAGGCTTCGCTTTCTTGTGGTTACGCGGCGTTTTTCATCCGACGAAAACCGAAGTGAATTGCATTGAAACGATCAGAAATGATCTAACATCCATTTCTGAAACAACGAATATTGATTACAATTCATTGCATAAAATTGAAAAAAGAATTGTAGGAAGCACATTTAGGGATAAGCAAACATTAATTCATCAATATTTCATGTAGCAATAATAAAAAAAAACAAGTCATAATAAATCTGATTTTTATTCTTTTCGATTTTGTTTTTGTGTTCATTTTTTTAATAATAATATTTTATTGTTTAAAACTGCAAAAACAGTTATGAATATAAAATTGACTTAAATTAATTAAAAATACAGCTTTTTATAAACATACTTTTCTCCAACTCCGGTTACCGCGACACTCCGCTTATGACGCCACTTTTTACTGGTTAATAGAGTGTCGGGATAACGAGGTTCTACTGTATTAACGAAAAAATGTAAAATGCACTGAAACGATTTTAATGATTATTCATTTTCAACTTTTGTTACTAATGCATCATATTTTTGGCAATCAAAGCAAAACAGTGAAATCGATTAAACACAACAATACTCTTAAAATCTGAAATCGTTCAATATATAATGTTTGTTAACGTGGAAAAACAAGCAATGTAAAAAAAAAAAAAAAAAAACTGTTTCTGAAATATTAAATATAAGTTTAGTTTTAATTTTTATTTTCCAATCACCTATGTATTTCTAAATGTAATATCATGAGCGTAATTTATCATTTTTCTCATTAAATATAAAACGTAATGGAACTTATTTTATGAGCTTTCATTAAAAACTTTTATTTCTGTTTTCTCATTGTGTTCTTATGCCAGCCAAGGATTAAAATGAAATCGAAATATTACTATGTTAATTAACATGGTAATATTTTTGCAAACTGAACTGTTTCAAACTGAAAAATAATTTTAGTCCTAATGGAAGCATATCATTATAATGTTTCAGAATAAACAAACGTAAAATATGAAAAGTTTATTTTGTTATATGATTTCTATGTTTGAAACAATCATTTTTTTAATAATTCAAATATGTAAGTATGATTAATATGTTATTAGATATGTTAAATTTATTTCTTTTGATGATAAATGGATAAGATTTTGTACAAATTATTTAATGAAAAGGGGAAAAAATGCCCAGATAGTTTAATTTTAATAGATTATTGTATTCTAAGTAAAAGCCGAAGAATTATTTTACGATTTGGAAATAAACTAAATGATAAAATTATTAAAAATTTATAAAGCTTTCAAAGAATATTTTACAAATAATTTTTTTAATTTCCTAAATTCTTCTGAAGAACTCTCATAAACAACACCGTACTAATTTATCAACAAAGCTATCATCTTCCGTAACAAAAGAAATTTCTCAGCTTCACTTTCTGATAATTGTTTGGAATTTTTCCCAAGATAGAAATTATGTTATTATGGAAATTTAGTTCATAAATTTGAGATAACAAATTGGCATCTACTTGATGTCTCTTCCTAAAATTAAATGCCGCGAAAACTTGAAATAACCAGCGAATTTATCTATTCTATAGAACAGAAAAGGATTTTGATGTAAAAGTTCTTTTGCCCTCTTCCAAAATCAGAAAATAAAAACTTTAAATATAATTCCTCTCTTCTGCATATTAACATAAGAGAAAAGCAAAAAAGGAATAGCGGGTGGTATAAAAGAAATATTTTTTCTGATGCACTTTGATTATTTTACATCAAATTATGTGAAGACTATTTCATCTTTTTGGTGACTTATTGAACTTATAATTACACTGTAAAAAAAATGCAAACCTTTCTTTATTTACAAAAACTTCATATAACTACGAATGAAAATATACGTTAACGTCTTCCGAGTTACCCACGATTCCGCAATGCTTTTTTTTTCTTTTAAAATCTCTAAAACTAGTATATTTTCTAGATTTATAGAAAAATTTATAAAAACAATGTTCCTTTTGTTCGCCGCTGATTTTCACGTTTTAGAGTGGTTTTTTTATAATGTATTAATCAGTTTTCGTGATATCGTTTTGTCGGATGCTACCATTTTTAATAAAACATTGTAAGCTTTGTAACTGAATTTATGCATATAAGAGTAAGAAAATAATACTAATTTGAACTTTAATGTTAACGCTGTTAATTTATCATGTTTGTCTGTAAAACATAGTCGCTGAACATGAAAATGTTTACTTGTGAATTGATAGCAGCCCCAAAATCTACGTTCAGGGTTAAGAAAACTGGTGAATACACCATCAAAATTATTCAGAAACGTTTCCGATATTCAGTGACAGCAAAATAAAATGTATATAATTATAAACATTTCTTTAAATCTCAAAAATATATTCGTTTCTGTGGTTTTCTAAAGTAAAGAACGTTTTCCGGTACCATGGGTAAATCGGAAGAGGATATTTTCGCTCGTGGTTGTGTCATGTTTTTATAGATTATTTGTCTTTTTTACAGTGTAATTTAGCAATACGAAAATAAATTAAAATGCAATTTAATAGAAACTTTTTAAACCGATTGGGCCCATGTGCATGTTATTTTCGAGAAGATTTTGACTTCTCTATCTTTTTTTTTTTTTTTTTTTTTTTTTTTTTTTTGCACGCTATAAAATGGTATTAACTACTTTTATTCTCAATAAATAAATAAATAAATAAAATTCCATCTATCTGTTTGCATTATAAAGGTAAACCATGCCTGTGAGTAACGTCTGCGTCACGGAGGCAACACCTGACCTTGAGAAAAAATTTCGCTTTTACTACCATTTTTTTTATTTCTTAGCATGGCAAAATTTCATTTCTGATACCGTCGAATAGAAATAAAAACTTTTTTTTTTTTTTTTTTTTTTTTTTTTTTTTTTTTTTTTAATGAATATATTTTTTAAATCTGTATCTCTCTCCATTAACTGATTTTTTTTAGTCTTTAAAATATTTTCGAACATTATTATTTTTAAAATCTAACTCCATCGCATGCAGCGAGATTGCCAAAAATGAACTTGTTTGGACTTAAAACATTTTAAACAGTTAAACATTTGTTTCCGGTCAGTATTCTAAAACGAAATTAAAACTTTAAACTTGATGTTTTTCTTTCTTTTTTTTGAGTTGACTATCCGTAAACTAAAAAATAAATCTGAAAAAATAATTAGAGTTTTTAAATATATATATCTTTTTCACTTATATAACGCATGTTATATTAGCCCGGGTTAGCTCCCATAGTTTCTATTAGTAAAACATTTGAAAACTTATACTTAGTTATTTCCATTTCAAAAAAAAAAAAAAAAAAAAAAAGTCTATTTTATCTTGTTATAAAAATTTCAAACAACTAATACGTTTGTGTATAAAATTGCTAGAATTTAATGAAAAAAAAATTTCTATGTTTCCGAAAAGTAGAAAAATATAGAGAAAAGTATAATTCAACTCAGAATAATTCAACTCAAAATAAATAAAGAATATCAGATGGTTTCATTGAAAAAAGTAATATTTTAAGCAGTTAGTTTATTTTTTAATGCAATCTTTGTTAGAGATTTTCGTTTCCGGCTGGGTTTATAAGTCTTCCGAGTCTTATAATATAATGAAAGTAAATAATATATGTTTCCAATTACACTTTTTAAATTTGAACTGTCAGTTATTTGATTTGCGTTATACTTAAAAAGCTTTATTTTATCAGTAAATGACTTTATTCATCTTTTTAGACGAACTTTTAGCTAAAAATAACAACACAATCACGACACGATTTTCACCACACAATCATGAAAAATGAGATAGTACAGTGTGCTAATGCTAACACCTTTTATGTATAAATTTGTTTTAATTAATATCATATTGTTTGAAATTGAAACGAGTAAAGAAAATAACTTAAAATAATATAAAAATGCATTCAAAGTTTCAATATTTCAAGCAAAACAGCCAAACAAAACATTAAGCACAATGTATTATAAACTTTAACCAGTTTAAATAAGCCACGTAAAAAACAGTTTTAAATACCAAATACATATTTAATTATGATTATAACTTTAGAAATACTAACGTAGTTATAAGTGTAATATCATAAATATTTATCATAATTTTTATGCTTAATGTTCGGCTAATAACTCATGCAAGCTAAGATCATATAGAAACGAACAGTGAAATACGTTTAACACGAAATTGAGGGGACCGAAATTTTTTTTCGTATTAAAAGAATTTCGCGATAAATGATTCGTAAAAAAAAAAAGAACAAAACTCACAAATATTTTCAACGTCCTCAAATTTTATCTCGATTTCCTGTTAAACTACTAGGTTGCATCCATTAGGATAAAATGCAAGTTTAAAAAAGATTGTTTTTATGGGGGGGAAAATCAGATATCTTTTTTTAAGTGTATTTTTCAGCATTCTGAGATCTAGCTTGTTTGAATCAAATAAGCGAAGCTATCTTTAAATCTTCGTGCTTAGTGGTTCTCATAAGTTCTCTCTATGGCTTAAACATACTGCGCTCAAACATTAACGTAAAGGAATGCCTGTTTTTTATTATCGTTGATAAAGTAGAATTGGCAATGCCAAACTCTTTGCAGATTCCTGTTTTCGTCCTTCTTCTTCATCAACTACATTAAGCAGCTTCATCTTCATTTGAAGCGAAATAGCAATTTGTTTTCGGACCGATTTCTCAGCCATTGTACTCATAAAATATAAGCTAATTTACAAAATAAAAAAAAGACGAAATTCACTTATTTTTACCCAAAATTCAGTGGTTTTAACACAAAATTCAACAATTTAAACTCAGACTAACTAGATGGAAGGCGAATTTTTTTCGTGTTATACGATTTTTATTTCGTGTTAAAAGAAACAAAATGCATTAAATTGCATAGTATATTGTCCGAACCGCTATATTATTTCGTGTTAACCGATTGTCCATGTTAAGCGTTTTCTTTTAAACGTATTTCACTGCATGTAAGAAAAATGGAAGAAAAATTAAAAATTATTATTAAAACATTACCCAGAACTTTCATGCAGTAGTATCTGTTTATTACTAAATGCTGCAAAAAGTATTTTTTAAGAATGCATTGAATGTTAAAAATATTCAAATTTAATAAAGCAAGAATTATTTTACAAAAAAATGTTTCAACATATATATATATATATATATATATATATATATATATATATATATATATATATTACCATAAACAATAGCGTACGCTATATTAACAAAACCATCATCATCCTTAACAAAAGATGCTCTAGAACTTCCTATTTTGATAATTCGTTGGCACTTTTCCCAAGCTCGCAGTTGAGCTATAGCATGCAAATTTAGTCCATACATTTGAAATAACAAATTCCATGCTTCGGCAGCCGTTTTTCTTTTCTTTCCTAAATTAAATGTTATAAAAATTTGAAAAGACTGCCGCTTTATCTATAGAAATGCTTGATTTTGATAGGAAAAATATTTCTTCCTGCTGCAAATGGGGAGAAAAGAAAAAATATGTAATCCATCCATGGCACATGTTACCACAAGATAAGGGATAATGGTGGGTTGTAAAAAGTGAAAGAATGTTTTTAAACAATTGGAATATTTCATAACGCGTCCTTTCAAATAGAATTTTGTTTTCGGGTTTATTCTATGAATATTTCATTTTTTCCAATATAATGAAGTCTCATTTAAATACAATTAAGATAAGAATGTGTAATTCGTTAGGAGAGCGTCTTTATCCTATTTACTAAACACTATTAGTAATTTATTTTATTATTGGAAGAGTTATTTTTTTCACATACGATAAAATTAGAAGTTTCTCAATTACTATTTCACAATAAGTAAATGAATAAATAAAAATTCATATAGCTACATTATGAAGGACAAACTTATCTGTGCGTAACGCTGACGTCATTTCGTGATTGGGAACAGCAGACGATCAAATTTCGCTTTTGCTGCATTTAATTTTTTTAAAAAACTTCTAAGCATATTTCTAAGCAAACTTCTAAGCATATTTAAGTATTGCGCGGCAGCGCAATACTTATTTATTTCCAGTGTCACTTCTCAATGTAAATTTAACATAGAAAAGCCTATGGAGATCATAACTTTTTCATTTTTTCTTCCCACCTTTTTGTCCCTGATGCCACTCATTTTTAATTCTTTGCTAATTCTAATAATATTATAAATTCAAAGTGTAAAAACATTTGCCAGACGTCAGGATCAAAATGGATCATAAAATGCCTTTTCATATAGGTGGATTATAATCTAGAGAGTAACATGGGCTAATTTTTATTTACATTATTCAAATATTTTTCTTAATACTTCCAAATTTCGCTTTTTTCATTGAGAAACAACGGACATTTTCTAATAAAATTTAACATTTTTCCTTCATTGTTGTAAATAATTCAAAAGCCGTAATAATAATTTGCCTATTTTTAGTTGAATGATTTTCACGTGAAACATGAAACTGAAAAAACTGAAATAGTTTTTTTTTTTCTAAGAATTAAAAAAAAAAGATGAATATGACGTCACAGTGAAAAAAAAATGACATTTTCAAGCAGATTTTTTAAGTTCAGATTGTAATTTTTTGACCAAACTACAACAACCTGCATTACTGCACTGGTGAAACATTTTGAATTATACATAGGTAAATTGCATCACAAATTGTGATGCGATATCGCACAAATCAAAGCCTGATGATGATACCCTCCATTAATTTTGAAATGTGTCTGAATGCAATAGTTATTAAAAAACTTGACATATTAAATAAAAACCTAATTTGCAGAACAAATTAAAAAAACAAAATTTATTTCCTAAATTGTTAAAGCCCGAGAAGAGGCAGATATTAAGATATTTCATTCAATTCGTTCTACATTTAATGTTAAATTTTTGTAACACATAAGCTAAACCAATTGAACATTAAAAAATAAAAATGAAATTCATACAATATAATGCTTTAAACACCTATAGACTTAGATTCCGTTCAAATGAAATTGAAATAAATCTTAGACTTTTTCCATTTTTAAGTTGTAAATATTTGTACTGCAGATTTTGCATTATGTTTATGACGATTGTAGATAATATGATAAGGTACATGCAAAATACAAAAATTTAAAAAAAGTCTAAGATTTATTTCGATTTCATTTGAACGGAATCTAAGTATATAGGTGTTTAAAGCATTATATTGTATGAATTTCATTTTTATTTTTTAATGTTCAATTGGTTTAGCTTATTTGTTACAAAAATTTAACATTAAATGTAGAACGAATTGAATGAAATATCTTAATATCTGCTCCTTCTCGGGCTTTAACAATTTAGGAAATAAATTTTGTTTTTTTAATTTGTTCTGCAAATTGGGTTTTTGTTTAATATATTTTCAATTTTCATGCCGGCGAGTAAGGGGGGGGGGGGTGATGTACTTTCAAATGAAATTTCTTTGAAAACTACAATTTTTTTTTTTTTAAGTATACCGCCATTTACTCAAATTTATTGCTTTAAAAATAATTTCAAGCATAGTTTTTTTTTTCAAATCTACCTCTATCATATGAATACTGTGACGACTGTGAAATATAACTCCGATTGCACTAAAGTTAATATAAATAGCTCATAATTTGCTTCTTATATTCTATATAGAAATTAAAACATCCATTAATGAATAATTAAAGCAATCTATATATATATTTCTATTACGTAGCGCGAAAAAAATGCTGTATTTGCAGATTGCTATTTGGCAACAGCCAAAGCGACGATTCTCAGTGGTTAATTTACTGTCACATGACCCGACCCATTCAGAAAATCGAAATCCAGACAGAATATTTCTTTTAACACAAACCGATTGAGCGATGCATGAATAATAATTGCTATTGGTCCGTTTTACAGTGATGTGTTGAATTCGGCGAATCAGCTTTCTGTTAAATATTATATTTAGACAGAGCCAAAAACGTTTTGTTTACTGTTTATTAGCATGATACGTAGCATCTTTTACAGCGTCTTATTATAATTTTAAATGAATTTAAGCCGTGATGTTCAGTACTATAGGCAAAATGAAAGCAGAAACACACCATCGGACGCTTCATGCCATTTAAATTTAAACGGAGTCAATTTCCAGTCAGCTTAGCTTTCTCGATGACGATCAACAAGTCAAACTACCAAACTTTTGATAAAATATGTTTAGTATCACCACCTAAATGCAATTTTATTTACATTTTCAACAAAGTTTTCCATTATTGTTTTATGCATTAAAAATATTTGTGAATTTCATATGACATAATGATGAGCACTCATTCCAGCTAGAGTTGATGCAAATAGTGGAGAGCGAGCGAAGCGAGAGATGGGATCGCATAGCGGTCCAACTAAAAATATTTTTAATTGTGTTTTCACTGAAGTTTTAAATTAATTCTGTTTCCAAGGTACTTTTTTCAGTTTATTATATTGCATTTCAAAAATTTTTAAATTGCATAATGTTACAGTAATTTAAATCCATTAGCAGCACCATCTAAATACATTTTTACTTACATTTTCAACATAGTTTAACATTAATGTTTTATACATTAACACTATTTGTAAATTTAATGTGTTATAATGATTTATGATAGCATTCATTTTGGCTAGAGTTGACTCAAATAGTGGCGAGCGAGCGAAACGAGTTGGGATAGCTTAGCGGTCCCAATGTGATTTGCGTAGCAATTTACGGAAGTTGGTGAGCGTGAGCGGGCAGGGGGCTCTGCCCCCCTAGTAAAATGTAAATAGAACAAAAATTTAAGACACGTAATAAGATTTCTTGTTTAAACCACTGAAAACGAACCTAATCAAAAAGGCTGATAGTAAATACCAATCTTTTGCGATTTCTTTGGTTGGTAAATCCTGATGCGAGATCAAGGGGAAAATATCGTTTTTTATACATTTCAAAACTTTATTTGAACGCGTTATTACTGTTTTTCATATAAATATGACTTTTAGTATTGTTAATAGGCAGTATAAAAAATATATTTAATGTAAGAAATCTATTAGAGTTATCAAAAAAAAAAAAAAAAAAAAAAAAAAAAGATCCGCGCAGGTTTCTTATCTCAAGATTGGGATTTTTTGTTTGTACGTTTTTACATTAACTGCAACATTTTTTTTTTAATCAAACAATTCGTTTGAACTATGTAAAAAAATACTACATGAAAAGCCTCATGTAGAACCTTTCAAAAAATACTTCATTCATCGCTGTGTTTTTAGTATGTGCAGAGAAAAGTGATATTAATTTCAGAATAATAAATAATATATATGATTGTTTTCACCTGTATTCCGTTAACCGAATTTATCCCCTAGTTCAGGCTTCGGCAAACCTTTTCACGTAGGCGTGCCGAAAATTTTCAAACAATATCTATAAACAATGTAATGTTCCAAATTTATACAGAAATAATTTTGAAGAGTACGATGTTTATACGAAACACTGGTTATAAAATAAGTTGCTTTCGTGCATTAATAATTAAAAAAATATTAAAAATCAAATGCGATTTTTCTGTATACTGGAATCAGCCATTAAATGAACGAATTTTTAAATCGTTAATAGAACACATTTCTGCGGTATGTACTGTAATAAGGGGAAAAATTAACTAAATTTTATTTCATTAATTTTTAACTTATTAATGCAACATCTCGGTTATAATTATCCAAATTGCATGAAACAATGTACTAATAACGTATAGATGAGATTTTTGCTGTTGTACGTTAGTAGTAGGAAAAGGAGAGTTCTGGGTCAGCCGCAGAGGGGACGGGGGACCGTCCCCCCTGCGGTCCCTCCTCCGTCCCCCCTCCGGTCCCACACCCCCTGCGACACTGCACCCCCTCCGCCACCGCCCCCTAGCGGGAAAAATGGCGTTTTTACAGTATTTTCATGCTATAACATGAGAGTTGAACGTTAGATCGACTAGATTATCATACTATAAGATGAAGATTAAATTTACATTTGAATTTTGAACAACCTTTACCGTAATGAGTATTATTAATTAAGCAAAACAATAGAAAATATCAATTTTTTAGGAAAAAGCTGATTTCTGTAGATTTTCTTTCAAGTACAAGATCAGAATATACTCTTAAATGGAGAAAGTTAAACATACATTTGAATTTTGAACAACCTTTACCTTAATGAGTATTATTAATTAAGCAAAAAAATGGAAAATAACAATTTTTAAGGGAAAAAGCTGATTTCTGTAGATTTTCTTTCAATTGTAAGATCAGAATAACAAATTAAATGGAGAGAGTTAAACATATATTTGAATTTTGAACAACCTGTACCTTAATGAGTATTATTAATTAAGCAAAACAATGGAAAATAACAATTTTTAAGGGTAAAAGCTGATTTCTGTAGATTTTCTTTTAACTGTAAGATCAGAATATCGACTTAAATGGAGAAAGTCAAACATATATTTGAATTTTGAACAATCTTTACCTTAATGAATATTATTAATTAAACAAAACAATGAAAAATATCAATTTTTAATGAAAAAAGCTGAATTTTTTCAAGTACAAGATCAGAATATAATCTTAAATGGGGAAAGTTAAACGCGTACATTTGAATTTTGAAGAATCTTTACCTTAATGAGTATTATTAATTAAGCAAAACAGTGGAAAATATGAATTTCTTAGGAAAAAAAGCTGATTTCTGCAGATTTTATTCAACTGCAAGATCAAAATATCAACTTAAATGGAGAAAGTTAAACATATATTTGATTTTTGGATGATTAACACCTTAATGAGCATGATTAATTAAGCAAAATAACAAAAATATCAATTTTTAATGGAAAAAAAGAATATTTCTTAGGAGTTTTTCTACTATAAGATCAGAATATCAACTTGAAAGACAAAAGTGAATTATATATATTGAATTTTGATCAACCTTTACCTTAATGAGTATTATTAATTAGGCAAAACAATGGAAAATATCAATTTTTAATGAAAAAAGCTAATTTCTGCAGATTGTTTCTCAACTACAAGATTGGAATATTAACTTAAATGATGAATGTTAAACATACATTTGAATGAACAACACCGTAATGAGTATTATTAATTAAACAAAAGAATGAAAATATAAATTTTTAACGAAAAAAGTATATTCTTTTAGAGTTGTTTTATTTTTCAACTATAATATAGAGATATCAGCTTGAAAGGAAAATTTAAACATATAATTTAGTTTTTGATCAACCATTACCTTAATGAGTTTTGATAATTAAACAAATAACAAAGAATAATATCGAATTTTTAAAGAAAAAGATTAATTATATTAATCCAATAATGATTTTTACATCTTTATATAATACTTTGAACCCATTCAACGTTTTTATTCGTCATTATCTTTAAGTTTTATCATTTTCATATAAAATTTTAAGTTTTCAAACCAATTACTTAATTTTACTACATTTTAAATGTGAAAATTTCTAGGTAAATAACCAATTTTATCTTACACTTAGTAATTTTTACACCAACCTAATTGATTTTACTATGTTTAGACCACTGTACGATTATAATTCAACATATCAGTTCTTATGAAAAAAATATGAGCAGATTTTCTTTTCTTTCGCAAAATACATCTACATTCCTTTCAAGTTCATAGGGAAATCCTGCATCCCTCCCCTTGAAAGGTGACGGGTACAATAGGTTGACGTCACTTGTTTTCAAGTATGTATGGTGATACGTTGACAATTTGATTTATTTTTCTTTCCATATTCTGTAAATGAAAGTGTCAATATTTTTACATTATTACAAGTATAATTTTTAGAGTTTAATGAATAATTACTTATTTATTATTAGATACCCAATTTATTGACAGATGAATTAACTATACCTGTGCTTAAACACTATATTTCACATATTCAGACACATTTTGAGAATTTTTAGCTCAATAAGTAAACATTAACTGCATTTTGAACATAACCCATGTTTTTCAACACTAGTTCCTACACGAGAATTTTGTTTATGAAATTGTATTCACTTTCAAATTGCTTTTACATGAAATTATATGAATCTTTTTAACAGATACGAATTGTTGTAGTTAACACGTTCAACCTCAATATCAATAATTAAACAAAACAATGGAAAATATCAATTTTTAAGAAGAAAAATAAAAACAGATTTCTTTAGATTTTCTTTTTCCAGCTACAAGATAAGAATAAGAACTTAAATGAGGAACGTTAAATATATATTTTAGTTTTTGAACAACCATTACCTTAATGAATTTTAATAATTAAACAAATAACAAAAGGAAAATGTGATTTTTAATGAAAAAGACGAATTTAAACGAATTTGATTAACTTTTACACTAGTTTGAGAGTTTATCATCCTTTTGGATGCTAGCTATGTAGACTTTTAAGCTTTCAACGAGACACACTGCAAGAAATACTCATTACTAAACAAAAATAAATTAAATTTAAGCTAATCAATGACTGAAAATTTCATATTTAAAAAATATTTTCATGAATGTGCATAAAAAATAAGAGTTTACAAATTAATATCCTTATTTTTATTACATTTAACTGGATTTTTCTACATTCGAGCTTAATTTTTATACACAAAGCATTATTTAATCAAATCCAGTACTTTCAGATTTAACGAAATTCAGCAATTTTTCACTTTTCAAACCAATCCTATGACTTAAAAAACAACAGCGCCTCCTATAATTTTATAGCTTTGAGTGAAACGAGTCGAATTTTTTATACTGTTTGCTGTTTTCGTTATATGAAGACGTCAGCTTATATTCTCTAGTTTAACTAAAATGAGTAATATGCAAGAAATGTCTTTAGCAGAGGAAGATTCAAGTCAATCTTACTTAAAGGATATGAATTCAGCTATACCCAGTCAAGAAGCACATGCTTCGAACATTGAAATATTGCCCTCTCACCAGAACAACTAAAACCAGCTTTTTCTTGCAATCAATGCGAGAAATCCTATTCAAAAAAGAATGCATTAAACAGACATCAAATATCCCATTTGGAGAAAAAACCCTTTGAATGTGAAATATGCTCAAAGACATTCATTCAAAGCAGTGATTTAAAATGACATAGTGTAACTCATCCCAGGACATGTACTACCTACAAATGCGATCAATGCGGGAAAGATTATTTACAAAAGTTTCTGTTAACAATTCACAAGAGATCTCATAAGAAGTTTTATGATTGTTGGCCAACCATTATAATACTATTTAAAATATCATTTTTTGAAACTTTTTCATAACTTTTTTGTAAATTTTTTTCAAACTTTTTGCAATTTTTTTCACGAATTTCGTAATTTTTTATTATTTTTTTTTTATGTTATATATATATATTTTTTACTTTTGTAATTTTTTTTTGTAAAAAATTTTTTTGTAAAAAAATTTATGTAAAAATATTTTTTGTAAAAAAAAAAAAATTGTAAAAATATTTTTTTGTAAAAATATTTTTTGTAAAAATATTTAAAAAAAAAATTTTTTTTTTCACTTTTGAAAAAAAAAATCTAAATTTAATTTTTTTCCTACTTTTCTAAAAACTCACATTTGTAAGAAGAAAAATATGTTATGTTGTATTTTTTTTTTAATTTTGTGAAATTTTGTCTTTTACTCTTGCAATTTTTTTTTTCTAAACATTTTTGTAAATATATCTAGAAAACTTTGTGAACATACATATTTTTTCATTCATCTGTTAATTTTTATCTGTTCTTATGATTTTTTTTAAGATGGGAAAGCGTTTTTCGTTTAAAATGTTAGGAGATATAAATAAACACGTCGATAAGTGCAGATAAAAGAATATTTATTATAACAATTTAAGGAA
The DNA here is from genome assembly GCA_963932465.1 of Maratus speciosus. Classification (NCBI taxonomy): domain Eukaryota; kingdom Metazoa; phylum Arthropoda; class Arachnida; order Araneae; family Salticidae; genus Maratus; species Maratus speciosus. The sequence continues at coordinate 240,389,075 of OZ010790.1, forward strand.
TACATTATGAATAATATCAAATTCATTGTGGTTACGAGAATCATGGGTAACAAAAATTTCTTTACATCCACTGTGTGCCTTCGAAATTCATCAAACGTCTGGTTATTTCTTGAATATCTTCACAAAGTTTACATACAGCTGGTGATAGACTATATGATGTAGTATGCATTTTTGATTCATATTTTCTTGAAAACGGCTTCTGGCAATCTTCACAAGTATAGTGTTTTTCATCTGTATGGATCTGTGTATGTTCTTTTAAATTCCATTTACTTAAAAATTGTTTGTAGCAAATAGAAATCATCTGTGAGAGAAATAAATGTAAACAATTAGAATTCTCTTCAATGATATGGATAAAAAACATTTGACTACTTGATTAACTTCATAAACTTGATTTGAATATCTGTATATTTTAAAAATGTATATGTCCTCCTATAACTGTTGAAAATGATGAATAAATATTGTTTAACTGAAAAAGCTTTTGTCGTTTATTTTTGCCATATCAACTTGTGATTTTCCTTGACTCTATCTCATCAAGTCAAAACGATTTTACTAAAATTTTAAAATACATATTGTATATTTTTTTAAGTTTATAATTTTTTTAATTTCTTATCGAATGAAACATGAGTTAACTATATTTTGTTAATTTCATATTAAAAACCTAACGTTTTCCATATAATTTTATTATGTTCCGTCTAAATTTTATCTACCCAATTAAATTCTATAATCCCTTCTTATTAGCAAACATTACTATTTAACTGGAAATTTCACATTAATGTTTTTCTTTTTTCATGATTGTACATATAAAAATAAGAGTTTACAAACTAATTTCCATAATTTATCACATTTGAACTTAATTTTTATACTCAAAACATTATTTAATCAAATTTTTATACTTTCTGATTCAGTGAAATTCGATGATTTTTCATTTTTTAAACCAATACCACAATATTTATCGACATTGGACTTGATTCTTCCCTTGTATATTTTTACATTACACAATTAAGATAGATATAGACTTAGGACAGCAATAGAGTTAAAAATTGATTATACTCAATTTTCACCTTATATGAATTGGTCCTACATGACATTTCTTATTGCTACAATCACTTGATATATTAAAATTAGTCCGAGTTATTCAGTCTATATTATTAATCAAATTATCATATGTTTCATCTTACACTTCTAAGATTTCTGAATTATCATCCATCAAGTTGCTTAAAATATTAATACTGTGTTTATAGTTCTATTGATACATAGCCTACATGAATATAATCTTTAATTTTAACATTTCATATTTTAAATGACCTATTTTCAAAACTAAACTATATGAATTTTTACTACATCACTTATCAATATCACAGAATGATTTATGCTTCACACTTTTCTAATAATTATCAGATTCTTATAACATAATTTCTTGATAACATATATTATACTACTGATTTGTACGCATGAGTGAGTTGTCACGTGATCAAAACGATTGATAATAATATAAATTTTCGAAAAGCAGCGCAGTATTTCTCATTTCAGCTGTTAAACTTGGGAGAGAAGGTGACTTTAAGTGCGCAACTCTGATAACTTTCCAGATTTTAATTCAAGTGAGGAATCGATTTCTTTGTTAGTGAATAAAGTAAGTTTTAGTGTATCATTATAACATATATGTATTAATAAAAATAAATAAATAAATGATTACTTATATATTAAATCTTTCCTAAGTATATAAATATATTTCTTTTATTGTACAGATGTTGCAGCAAGATGAATAAAAACAGCAGCAATCCTCTTTATCAGAAACTAGCAACCCCCGCGGCTTTGCTCGCGTAATATTTGAAATATGCCAAGTGATATTTATATGTCTAATTTTTATTAAAATGTACTAACTAAATTTTTATTTTATTAAAAGTAATATTTTATTTTATTAAGAGGTACTTATTACTTTTAGGAATAATTCAAAAATTACTATTTAAAACACAGTTTGATTAAACATCATTATTACACTGCATTAGGCAGAAATGAGACTTAAATTAATAAAATGAAATAAAACTAAATAAATGATAATTTAGAAAATATTTTGAAACTTTTATGCTCAATTAATACGCTCATTTCAGTATTCATTTGAAGTTTTGAATTTTTTAGAAACCATCTTCTTGCATCTTAAAATTAACCATCATGTCAAATTCCAAGTCCGACTACCTCTCTCAACATAAAGGGCTATGTTGAAACAGGAACTGTCACACCATTAATTTGCCAACATTAATTTTGTAATCGGTTTGTTATTTCCTAGTATTCCACAGAAACGTAATTTAAAAAGCTTTTAAAGCTATTTTTTAGAACGTTTGTTGTTTCTGTGAACCCCAGGTGGTAGAATCACCGGCATAAAATATAGCCTATGTAGGATCAGAGACTGTTACCATTGATTCACAACTATTACTTTTATAATCGGTTTATATTCCCTGAAATTGCATAGAATCGTAATTTATAACTTTTTTAGAATGCTTTTCGACCTCCCCTTCGCTTCACCCCTTTTTAATTCGAATTTATTTTCGACGTTCCATTGAGGGCATTTATATTTTATAAGTAACTACCATGTCATATTTAAAGTTTCTAGCCTTTTCAGTGTCACAGAATTCGCAATTTAGAAAGTTTTTAGCTCCTGCAACCCTCTGGTGGTAGTGGAACAGACATAAAATATAGCTTATGTTTGAGCAGGTTCTATCACCAAAATTTGTCATCATTATTTTTTTTTATCGGTTTGGTAATTTATAAGTTTGCTTAAAAATTGTAATTTATAACGCTTTTCAGTCACTCCATTTTTTTAAATTTGGAATTTTCTTTCGACTGTTCTTAGAAAACAGTTGCATCTTGTAAGTAAATACCATGCCATACTTCAAAGTGTTAGACCCCTCAGTTGTGCAAAAAACGCAAATTAGAACATGTTTTGCTTTTGCAACCCTCAGACGGTAATGACAGCAACATAAAATATAACCTATGTTATAACAGGGACTGTCACCATTGGTTTGCAACCATTGCTTTTGAAATTGCTTTGGTATTTCCTTAGATAGAGTAGAAATCGCAATTTAGAACGTTTTTAGGTCGCTGCTCGCGTATTTTCACCCCTTTTTAAATTTCCAATTTTTTCGAAACAGTTCTTAAAGAACATTTATATCTAATAAATATGTACCTTGCCTAATTTTAAGTTGCTAGCCCCTACCGATCACAAAAATCGAAATTTAGAACGCTTTTTTGCTCCTGCAACGTCTTGGTGATAGTGATACCGACATAAAATAGCGTCTATGTTAGAGCAGGGGCTGTCAGCATCAATTTCCTGCCATTACGTTTGAAATCAGATTCATTCTTCTTGAGATATTGCCAACAAATCGGCATTTAGAACGTTTTTAGAACGCTTTTCACGCATTTTGCTCCTGCATCTCCTCTGGGGTAGTGGAAACAAATATAAAATATAGCCTATCTTGGAGCAAGATCTGTCACCATCATTTTTACACCATTATATTTGAAATCGGTACAGTACTTCCTGAGATTGCATAGAAATCGCAATTTAGAAAGTTTTTTACAACGCTTTTTGCGCATTTTGACCCCCCCCCTTTTAAATTTCGATTTTTTTAGGAAATGTCCTTAGAGATCATTGATATCTTATAACTAACTACCATTCCAAATTTCACGATTCTAGGCCCTTCCGTAGCGCAAAAGCCGCAATTTAGAGCGTTTTTCTCCTGCACTCCCTTTGGGGTAGTGTCACCGACATAAAACATCGCCTATGTTGGAGCAAGGGTTGTCACCATTTTTTTTTAGATCGGTTTGGTATTTCCTGAGATTGTGTAGAAACCACCATTATAACGTTTTTTAGAACGCTTTTCGCGCATTTTCACCCCTTTTAAATTTCGAATTGTTTAAGAACTGTTCTTAGAAATCCTTTATATCTAATAATTAGCTAATATTTCAAATTTCATATTTCTAGGCCCTTCGGTAACGCAAAAATCGCATTTTTAGAACGTTTTTGTTCCTGCACCCCCTTTCGGGGAGTGACACCAACATAAAACATAGCCTATGTTGGAGCAAGGGTTTTCACCGTCATTTTGACACCCTTATTTTGACACCAATATTTTTTAAATCGGTTTGGTATTTCCTGAGATTGTGTAGAAACCGCAATTTAGAACGTTTTTTAGAACGATTTTCGCGCATTTTCACTCCTTTCAAATTTCGAATTGTTTAAGAACTGTTCTTAGAAATCCTTTATATCTAATAAGTAGCTAATATTTCAAATTTCATATTTCTAGGCCCTTCAGTAACACGTAAATCCCATATTTAGAACGTTTTTTGCTCCTGCGACCCCTTTGGGGTAGTGACACCGACATAAAACATAGCCTATCATGGAGCAAGCGTTGTCACCATCATTGTGACACCAATATTTTTTAAATCGGTTTGGTATTTCCTTAGATTGTGTAGAAACTACCATTTAGAACGTTTTTAGAACGCTTTTTGTGCATTTTCACCCCTTTTAAATTTCGAATTGTTTAAGAATTGTTCTTAGACATCATTTATATCTTATAAGTAACTAATATTCAAAATTTCATATTTCTAGGCCCTTCAGTAACGCTAAAATAGCATTTTTAGAACGTGTTTTGCTCCTGCGCCCCATTTGGGTAGTGACACCGACATAAAACATAGCCTATCTTGGAGCAAGCGTTGTCACCATCATTTTGACACCAATATTTCTTAAATCGGTTTGGTATTTCCTGAAATTGTGTAGAAACTACCATTTAGAACGTTTTTTAGAACGCTTTTTGTGTATTTTCAACCCTTTTAAATTTCGAATTGTTTAAGAACTATTCTTAGACATCATTTATATCTTATAAGTAACTAATATTCAAAATTTCATATTTCTAGGCCCTTCAGTAACGCTAAAATCGCATTTTTAGAACGTTTTTTGCTCCTACACCCCCTTTGGTGTAGTGGCACCGACATAAGATATAGCCTATGTTCTAAGTTGGACTAACACCATCATTTTAATACCATTATTTTTGGAATCGGTTCGGTAGTTCCAGAGCTTACCTCCTACAAATAAACAATTTTTTCCTCTTTATAATAGGAGTATAGATATAGATGGGTGATCTGAATGATTCGCTCTTAGCACATGTAGAGTTAAAGAATAATAAATCTGTAAGTACTTAGATATGAAATACTATAATTCATATATGAAACGTAATTAGAGTAAATTTAAAATCAAATATTTTATTGTTTGTACTTTAACAAATGTTTTTTATCCATATCATTGAAGAGAATTCTAATTGTTTACATTTATTTCTGTCACAGATGTGTTCTATTTGCTACAAACAATTTTAAAAGAACATACACAGATCCATACAGATGAAAAACACTATACTTGTGAAGATTGCCAGAAGCCGTTTTCAAGAAAATATGAATCAAAAATGCATACTACATCATATAGTCTATCACCAGCTGTATGTAAACTTTGGTGAAGATATTCAAGAAATAACCAGACGTTTGAAGAATTTAACAATCAAGGAAGAGATTTAGACTATGTACTCAACCTATTTGCATAAGAGTTACCACAATATCCCAAAATTTGAATTTCGAAGGCACACAGTGGATGTAAAGAAATTTTTGTTACCCATGATTCTCGTAACCACAATGAATTTGGATATTATTCATAATGTATTCCTTAAATTGTTATAATAAATATTCTTTTATCTGCACTTATCGACGTGTTTATTTATATCTCCTAACATTTTAAACGAAAAACGCTTTCCCATCTTAAAAAATTTCATAAGAACAGATAAAAATTAACAGATGAATGAAAAAATATGTATGTTCACAAAGTTTTCTAGATATATTTACAAAAATGTTTAGAAAATAAAAAAATTGCAAGAGTAAAAGACAAAATTTCACAAAATTAAAAAAAAATAGAACATAACATATTTTTCTTCTTACAAATGTGAGTTTTTAGAAAAGTAGGAAAAAAATTAAACTTAGATTTTTTTTTTTCAAAAGTGAAAAAAAAAAATTTTTTTTAAATATTTTTACAAAAAATATTTTTACAAAAAAATATTTTTACAAATTTTTTTTTTTTACAAAAAATATTTTTACATAAATTTTTTTACAAAAAAATTTTTTACAATTTTTTTTTTTTTTACAAAAAATATTTTTACAAAAAAAATTACAAAAGTAAAAAAAAAAAAAATTATAACATAAAAATTAATAATAAAAAATTACAAAATTCGTGAAAAAATTGCAAAAAAGTTTGAAAAAAATTTACAAAAAAGTTATGAAAAAGTTTAAAAAATTATATTTTAAATAGTATTATAATGGTTGGCCAACAATCATAAAACTTCTTATGAGATCTCTTGTGAATTGTTAACAGAAACTTTTGTAAATAACCTTTCCCGCATTGATCGCATTTGTAGGTAGTAGATGTCCTGGAATGGTTACAAAAAATGTCGTTTTAAATCACTGCTTTAAATGAATGTCTTTGAGCATATTTCACATTCAAAGGGTTTTTTCTCCAAATGGGATATTTGATGTCTGTTTAATGCATTCTTTTTTGAATAGGATTTCTCGCATTGATTGCAAGAAAAAGCTGGTTTTAGTTGTTCTGGTGAGAGGGCAATATTTCAATGTTCGAAGCATGTGCTTCTTGACTGGGTATAGCTGAATTCATATCCTTTAAGTAAGATTGACTTGAATCTTCCTCTGCTAAAGACATTTCTTGCATATTACTCATTTTAGTTAAACTAGAGAATATAAGCTGACGTCTTCATATAACGAAAACAGCAAACAGTATAAAAAATTCGACTCGTTTCACTCAAAGCTATAAAATTATAGGAGGCGCTGTTGTTTTTTAAGTCATAGGATTGGTTTGAAAAGTGAAAAATCGCTGAATTTCGTTAAATCTGAAAGTACTGGATTTGATTAAATAATGCTTTGTGTATAAAAATTAAGCTCGAATGTAGAAAAATCCAGTTAAATGTAATAAAAATAAGGATATTAATTTGTAAACTCTTATTTTTTATGCACATTCATGAAAATATTTTTTAAATGTGAAATTTTCAGTCATTGATTAGCTTAAATTTAATTTATTTTTGTTTAGTAATGAGTATTTCTTGCAGTGTGTCTCGTTGAAAGCTTAAAATTCTACATAGCTAGCATCCAAAAGGATGATAAGCTCTCAAATTAGTGTAAAAGTTAATCAAATTCGTTTAAATTCGTCTTTTTCATTAAAAATCACATTTTCCTTTTGTTATTTGTTTAATTATTAAAATTCATTAAGGTAATGGTTGTTCAAAAACTAAAATATACATTTAACGTTCCTCATTTAAGTTCTTATTCTTATCTTGTAGCTGGAAAAAGAAAATCTAAAGAAATCTGTTTTTATTTTTCTTCTTAAAAATTGATATTTTCCATTGTTTTGTTTAATTATTGATATTGAGGTTGAACGTGTTAACTACAACAATTCGTATCTGTTAAAAAGATTCATATAATTTCATGTAAAAGCAATTTGAAAGTGAATACAATTTCATAAACAAAATTCTCGTGTAGGAACTAGTGTTGAAAAACATGGGTTATGTTCAAAATGCAGTTAATGTTTACTTATTGAGCTAAAAATTCTCAAAATGTGTCTGAATATGTGAAATATAGTGTTTAAGCACAGGTATAGTTAATTCATCTGTCAATAAATTGGGTATCTAATAATAAATAAGTAATTATTCATTAAACTCTAAAAATTATACTTTAATAATGTAAAAATATTGACACTTTCATTTACAGAATATGGAAAGAAAAAAAAATCAAATTGTCAACGTATCACCATACATACTTGAAAACAAGTGACGTCAACCTATTGTACCCGTCATCCTTCAAGGGGAGGGATGCAGGATTTCCCTATGAACTTGAAAGGAATGTAGATGTATTTTGCGAAAGAAAAGAAAATCTGTCCTTATTTTTTTTCATAAGAACTGATATGTTGAATTATAATCGTACAGTGGTCTAAACATAGTAAAATCAATTAGGTTGGTGTAAAAATTACTAAGTGTAAGATAAAATTGGTTATTTACCTAGAAATTTTCACATTTAAAATGTAGTAAAATTAAGTAATTGGTTTGAAAACTTAAAATTTTATATGAAAATGATAAAACTTAAAGATAATAACGAATAAAAACGTTGAATGGGTTCAAAGTATTATATAAAGATGTAAAAATCATTATTGGATTAATGAAATTAATCTTTTTCTTTAAAAATTCGATATTATTCTTTGTTATTTGTTTAATTATCAAAACTCATTAAGGTAATGGTTGATCAAAAACTAAATTATATGTTTAAATTTTCCTTTCAAGCTGATATCTCTATATTATAGTTAAAAAATAAAACAACTCTAAAAGAATGTGCTTTTTTCGTTAAAAATTTATATTTTCATTGTTTTGTTTAATTAATAATACTCATTACGGTCTTGTTCATTCAAATGTATGTTTAACATTCATCATTTAAGTTGATATTCCAATCTTGTAGTTGGGAAACAATCTGCAGAAATTAGCTTTTTTCATTAAAAATTGATATTCTCCATATTTTTGCCTAATTAATAATACTCATTAAGGTAAAGGTTGATCAAAATTAAATATATATGATTCACTTTTGTCTTTCAAGTTGATATTCTGATCTTATAGTAGAAAAACTCCTAAGAAATATTCTTTTGTTCCATTAAAAATTGATATTTTTGTTATTTTGCTTAATTAATCATGTTCATTAAGGTGTTAATCATCCAAAAATCAAATATATGTTTAACTGTCTCCATTTAAGTTGATATTTTGATCTTGCAGTAGAATAAAATCTGCAGAAATCAGCTTTTTTTTCCTAAGAAATTCATATTTTCCACTGTTTTGCTTAATTAATAATACTCATTAAGTTAAAGATTCTTCAAAATTCAAATGTACGCGTTTAACTTTCTCCATTTAAGAGTATATTCTGATCTTGTAATTGAAAAAATTCAGCTTTTTTCATTAAAAATTGATATTTTTCATTGTTTTGTTTAATTAATAATACTCATTAAGGTAAAGATTGTTCAAAATTCAAATATATGTTTGACTTTCTCCATTTAAGTCGATATTCTGATCTTACAGTTAAAAGAAAATCTACAGAAATCAGCTTTTACCCTTAAAAATTGTTATTTTCCATTGTTTTGCTTAATTAATAATACTCATTAAGGTAAAGGTTGTTCAAAATTCAAATATATGTTTAACTTTCTCCATTTAATTTGTTAGTCTGATCTTACAATTGAAAGAAAATCTACAGAAATCAGCTTTTTCCCTTAAAAATTGTTATTTTCCATTGTTTTGCTTAATTAATAATACTCATTAAGGTAAAGATTGTTCAAAATTCAAATGTATGTTTAACTTTCTCCATTTAAGAGTATATTCTGATCTTGTACTTGAAAGAAAATCTACAGAAATCAGCTTTTTCCTAAAAAAATGATAGTTTCCATTGTTTTGCTTAATTAATAATACTCATTACGGTAAAGGTTGTTCAAAATTCAAATGTAAATTTAATCTTCATCTTATAGTATGATAATCTAGTCGATCTAACGTTCAACTCTCATGTTATAGCATGAAAATACTGTAAAAACGCCATTTTTTCCGCTAGGGTGCGGTGGCGGAGGGGGTGCGGTGTCGTGGGGGGTGTGGCACCGGAGGGGGGACGGAGGAGGGACCGCAGGGGGGACGGTCCCCCCCGTACCCCCTGCGGCTGTCCCAGAACTCTCCTTTTCCTACTACTTACGTTCGATGAAAAATGCTTTTCAATTTCTTTATAGCTGGTTCATATTTTGCTATTTTTACAAATATACAAAGGTAAATTAGATCCATTTGCCATTTTATTGGAATGATTGTCAAACGAAATTCATTCGAAAATTACAACTATTTAAATTCATATAGAAAGTCAAAATTCATGTTGAAAACACTGCATAGTATGACAGAAAAAGAAAATTATTTTGATGTATTAATTCATGCAAACAATAATTGTTTTATTTGTTATCTACCTCTATGGAGCAGAATTTTATTGGTTATAACAGCAATAAAAAATGGATTTTATCTGTAAAACGATTACCAAATTTAATTTTTTTTTCGTGCCAGAAAAATTAGCTTCCGTCCCGACTCTGGTATAGCTTCGCGACGTGCCTTAGGTTCGCCAACACTGCCTAGTTGTTATAATAATATAAAAATAAGAAGCATACTTTTATTTTTTTTCGATGTTATCTTAATTTTTTTCGATATTACCATAGTACTGATTCTAATAGCCTAACAAAAAATAAAATATTTCAAATTAACATCCAAATACTTTTCATTTCAAGAAGTTTCCTATCAGATAATTGGTTAAGTGTTAAAATAAATTTATCATAATCATTATACAGTTTAACCATATCACGCAAAACATAGCATAATTTTAAAGCTATAAGATATTTATTTATGGTACTATAGTTTAAAAAACTTTAAAGGAGCATAATATTTTGTATGGGGATGCTATACAAAAAAGGAATATTTTTAAGAACTTGGATTATACTGCAATACGTCGTTTGAAACTTTGAAATCAATTTTTTTCGTATCATTAGGTAGGTTTAAGAATTCTTTATTACTTCTAAAATATTGAAAATAAATTCTGTTTCAAGTTATACTTTTGTAAAATTTTGTAGTATCTTTCCTAAAAACCGTTAATTAGTCACGAACGAATAATTTATTTTTATGCGAATAAGTTTACGTTACTGTTTTGTTATTCATGAAACCGTAAAAAAAAAACAAAAAAAAAGTGATATATTCTTTAAAAATGCGATGAAGTAATGCTGAGAAATGATACTTAAATTGTTTCTTTGGATGTGATATTGTTTGCAGAAGAAACCGGAGTAAAATAATATAAATGAATTTTTTTTAAACATGCTTTTATTAAATTTGTCTAAAATTTATATTATTTTAATGCATTACCAAATTTGGCGATATTTAGCCAAGCTGCCCAAAATTTGGTGCTAATGTGGTAACCTTTCCATTAGTACTTTTCAACAAAAACTCAATGTTGAAGCTGATACTGATTTCCTCATAGGAAATCAAACTATAATTGAGTAAATATTAAGTAGTGTTTTTGCGAGTCTTTTGAAAACGGAAGGCGCATAGCGACAGGACATCCCTTTAGTGTCAAATTTTGAAAAATCCTGAAACAAAACATGTTTAGTAATTTTAGTTATAGTATATGTGTGGGATAATACTCTATTTATAAATCATAACTCATTTCTAAGATGAACAATGGCATTTATTAAGACGAAGACAAAACAAAAATACAGTTAATAGCACTCTTCTCAATCTATATTTAGCTTAAAAGCAACAAGCTTTGGCTTCATTTACTTAGCATCGTCGAATATTTCTAAGATTTCCATACGTCATTTAAATACATTTAAATATTCTATTTTATATCGTCGAAAATATTCTGTTCCTTTTAACAAAACCGCCGTCGTCAAATTCTTTCTCGTTCTATTTTTTTTTTTTTTTTTTTTTTTTTTTTTTTTTGCATTTCCACTTCACGCAGCTTCGTTATCTTCTTAATTTCGAAGCGGAGGGGACATTGAGTCTGAATGCAGGTGTTATATGCGAAGTTTCCCGCTTCATCTACTTAGCATCGTCGAATATTACTAAGATTTTGATACGTTATTTAAATCTTCTATTTTATATCGTCAAAAATATTCTGTTCCTTTTAACAAAACCGCCGTCGTCGAATTCTTTCTCGTTCTATTTTTTTTTTTTTTTTTTTTTTTTTTTTTTTTTTTTTTTTTTTTTTTGCAATTCTACTTCACGCAGCTTCGTTACCTTTTTAATCTCGAAGCGGAGGGCAGCGTCGGGAACATTGAGTCTGAATGCAGGTGTTATATGCGAAGTTTCCCACATATGCATGTCAACTTTCAAGATTTTATTTCCATTGGTTTATGAGATAGGTGGATAATTTTTAAATTTGCTCCCCGTTGCCTTCCTTAGGTATGGAATTTTGAAAAATCAATGTCTAATTCCTGTATTGCCCTCAGAAATACATGCATACACTGAGGTGACAAAGTCACGGGCTACCCTGCTAATATCGTGTCGGCCCTCCGTTTACCCGGGAAGTGTAGCAATATGACGTGGCATGTAGCTTAACTCCTTCTGTTTTTCCGTTTGAAATGGGATAGAATAAACACCTGCAATTTCCTTATTAGGTACGGGATCAATTTTCCTTTGAACATACCTTGAACAATTTTACATAGGTATGACCACTCGAAAAGTTAAAGAAAGATTGGGGGAGCACATGAGAGATATGAAGTTTAACCGACCATTTACAGCACTTTCCAGATTAAATCAACGCCAAAATTTAAATATAGATTTCGAGAACGCAAAGGTTATTATACCTACATCAGATTATTATGCTTTGAGAATTAGAGAATCATTGGAGATTTTAAGTAAAGAAAATAGTGTATGTAACGATGTTTTATCCTACGACATACCTCATATTTGGTTTAATATTTTAAAAATATCTACCACTTCAGCATCGGAATGAAGCAACTTCATACCCCCAACAAATAATAGACTGATCCTTTTTTTCCTGGTGTATAAATAGCTCAGTGAATGCGACATCCCAGTGAAAGTATCCTTTGAAAATGATCGGGTTTGCGATAGAAAGATCTCAGGAATCATCTTTTTCTGTTTCATATGATTTTTAACATCTATGGTTTTTAAGTATTTAAAGACCAGTTCATTTTGTAACGGAATATTTTAATAAATTTTTATGCACCTTTTTAGTAAACAGTTTTTAATTTTGGTTATTTTAACGCAAGGTGAACACTTGTCATTCCACTCTGAGCTCATTCTGAGTTCTATGTTTTCAATTAAATAGGGATTTAGTTTCGGAAACTACTCTATTACCAAATTTTTAGCCCAATGTATTCTGTACAAATTGCTTTAATCCGCACTTGAATTGGAGAGAAATAAACGATGAGTTATTTACGATTCTATAAACTCTTCATGTGAGAAAATTGCTGCCAACGATGAAACAAAGATGGCCGCCATGCACAAACAAAAATTAATAAAATTAAAATAATAGTCATTTTAAACTTCCGTCATGTTAGAGATGTACAAAAAATTTAGATTTTTTAAAAATGGTCTAGCAACAAGTGCTGGGCCACTTGAAATAGATTGACCAGAAAACAATTTTCTGAAGGTTCTTAGTATATAAGATTTTATTAAAACTAGATTTTAAGATTTTGAATCACTCGCACAATGATTCTTAGTGTTTATAAAATAAATGGTTGATTAAAATTGAAGAAGTTACTGGAAATTTTTTCGCAGGGCTATTTTAAGGATTTAAAAAAAAACTTTCATTAATATTAAATTTCCAATGTCAATAAAACATACCTAGTACATGGATATTAAAATTATATTAAAAAAATGAACTTAATACATAAAGAGTTTTAGAAAAACGATATTAATATTTAAAAAAAGCCGTTATAGGTGTTCAAGTTTTTAAAAATAAATACATCACACATTATTATACATTCCTAAAGCGAGCATATATTAAAGTAGTATTTATTTGACTTTTTTTCTGTATTTTACGTGTTACTGTATTTTAATTATTTCACATTCTAAATTGACAATGTTTTATTTCATATAGATAATCAGAAATAACAATTTTACAACACACCTATACAACTGAGAAAAAAAAATTTACAAATTTAAAAGAGAAAATTGAGTCATTATTCTTCCAATTTCTGCTATGGAATATCACCGATTTTTATTATATTTAATATTATATATTATTATATATTATGTATAATTATATATTATGTATTATATATTATATTATGTATTATTATCATCTTATTTGAGGGTAGGTTATTGATATAATTGCTATATCATTAAATATAAAACAAGTGTCTTTTTAAATATCCAGGGCTTCATTTTTTATTACACACAGTATAAGCCCCGACTTAAGAATCTCAACATCAAAAAATGTGTCCAGCCTTTAATTATGACCACGTATAGAGATGATAGCAAATATGTTTTTATTAAATTTTAATAGCAAAAAAGAAAATGTACTATTACATCTTTACTATTTGTAAGCTGTTTTATTTTTCATTTAATAATGCTTTATGTTCGCATGCATTATAATTGGTTTTTTAAATAACAGAATCTTATATACACATTATTCGAAAACGCACTATCAGGATTAAATGAATCACATGAAATAAGCTGCGTATAGGTGTGTCCAACAATAGAATAAAAAGAAAAATATTCCTTAATATACGAAAATATAATATAGCCATGAATGAAAATATACAGTTACCCACGAATCCAAAAAGCTTTCTTTATCATTAGAAACCTTAGAAACTAATATATTTTCAAACACATGTTTTTGGACTGAATTTTCAGAAACGCTTCTGAGTAGTTGTTATAGAGCATTAATTACTCAGTCTTCTGAACCCGGAATGAAGGTTCTTAGGATGCGATTAATTCTCAATTGACAAGCTTCAGCTGCGTAATTGAAGTTATACATGTAAGCGTCTGTAGAACATAAATTTTTATTGAAGAATGGATTGCATCTGAAAAACTTATATTCCGAGTTGGAAACACTGATTAATACTCTATAAAAAATACTCGGAATCTTTTATGATAATTAGTGGCAGCCAAAGAAATTTTATTTTAAAATCGTTCTTAATAATTCAAAATTATATTTTTCATGAGATTTCAAAATATAACCAAGTTAGAAATTGCACGTCAAACGTAGCAAATGAGGTGCGTTCGTACTATAACTTGATTTATAAATATTTTTTGCACCGCATATCGTACTGAATGTGCATTTTAGTGCACTTCATAAGTGCATATCAATTTCATTCTGTTCGAAAGTTTGTAACATCATTAAATGCACTTGAAATAATTTTTTGCTAGCCGTAATGTAATGGAAAACTCCTGACCGTCGCTATAATTAAACTATGCATCCGATTTTCGTAAAAATTCAAATGACTCGACAAAATTTTGCAACGATTATATATTTAAAATTTCAGACCATTGGGTCGGGTAGTTTTTGCTCTGTTGTATGCGGACAGACGGACAAACAGGCAGACAGACAGCCGGGCAGAACGACGACTATAGGTGCTACGTATTTACATACTTACGAACGCACCTAGAAACGCTCTTTGGAATAATGGATAAGTCGAGAAAGGTTATTGAATATTTTCGTTCATGATTAAGTTATATTTTCCTAGATTAAAAAAAACATCTGTACTTTCTAAAATGTAGCGTCTGTGTTTGTTTTTAAGTAGGCCATTTTAATTCATGTAGGATTTGAATTTAGGTAGCATTATTTATTCCACTTATGACGTACGTCATCAAATCAACGAACTCTCTAGTATTTATTACTGTCTATAACTGGGAAGACTTCCATATCCTGTTTCGGTTTTTAAAGAGAGCTTCTTTTTTTTGGCGATAAATGTTTCGATGTGATTGTAACGATCTCCAGCATTCGGGATAGCTTTTTTTTGTTACTTGAATGCTACCGGTGAATAAGTAATAATTTTGGATACTTTTTTTATAGTTAATTTTTTTAATAATTTTTTAGCCTCCGCTACGGTATGCTATTTTTTTCTCCCAGCTTATTTTGCGTCTCCAAAAAATAACGTTACCTTACAGAAGCCCGCCGTAAAATAAAGCAGTACGATTAAATACTCTATAGCAATTTTTTTAACTTCTAAGTATCGCACATTTTCAATTTTTATACCGTCGTATTGAAAAAAAAAACTACTTTTAAATGCAATTTATTTGAAAACTGTATCTCCATTTATTTTTGAAATATTAATTTTTTTGTAGTTTTTGGAGCCATTTGCTTAATATTGGCAACGGAAGTACTCCATTTCTGTAGAAAGTGAAGGAAAAATAGTTGTAAAGTATTAATTATACATTTTTGTTGCCATTTTTTCATAACAAAAAAAAGTAATTAAAATACGTGCTATTTTGAAAAAATATAAACGAAGGATTTCTATTAAAACATGGAGCTATTATAAACTATATTTAATTTTGTTTGTAACATCTATATTAATGTTACGAACAAATAAAGGCCTATGAATCATTAGATAGCCGGTTTTTTTTTTTTTTTTTTTTTTTTTTTTTTTTTTTTTTTTTGTCGTGTTTCTTTAATGACGGCATTTTTTTGCTGCATTTGTGTATTAATTCGCGATAGTGACGTTCTATGCATACTTTACTGTAGATGTTTAAAAGTGGATCGCGTAAATGTGGAATTCGTAAGCGGATGCGAATGACTTCATTTTACATAAAATAAAAGTGTGTGCTGTAAGTCTTAAAATTGAAATATGTTTTGTACTATTTATATATACATATTTTTTTTTTTCATCGGGGCGACACTAAATTCTGAAAAAGCAGAATTCCTGTTTTCTAGTTTTTTTATTTATAATTTTCCGTGTTTTTTTAAACGATATTTTCAGTAGATGCAATATTATGTAAATATATTTTTTGTGCATTTTTATATATTTTAGGATGCAAATAAAATTAACGTTTGTAATATAATGTTAATGTTTTAATTTCACATGAATAATCAATATGTCAAATATGAAACATATAAAATTTTAAAAATATATATAAGTATATACCATTTTAAAAAGCAGAAAAACAACGTTTAAAAATGCACAAATAATACATGAAAAGCAGCAAACAGCTGTTTCGAATCTACTAGCTGATTCTTCTTCAGTGCAAGATAGGGAAAAAGGAACAGTGTGCTAGAAAAAGCAAGGCTGAGTTTTTGCCAGCCTTGCTTTTTCTAGCACGCTGTTCCTTTTCCCCTATCTTGCACTGAAGAAGAATCAGCTAGTAGATTCGCTAGTAGATTCGAAACAGCAGTTTGCTGCTTTTCATGTATTATTTGTGCATTTTTAAACGTTGTTTTTCTGCTTTTTAATATTGCTGCACAAAGGCTTTATTTGCTATTTTTATATATACTATTTATTTATATGTGTGTATAATATGTATTTATATGTATATCTATATATAATTTCATATATGATATACGTAAAACTAATACATATATAACATTTATAATTTAAAAATATGTCTTTATAAATATTTAAAAAACATGTTTTACCGCAATCTTAAAAATATTTGGAAAGATACTAAAACGGCCTATTGGCGTCATTTTGGATGCTTTTGCCAATCGCGCCAACTGGAACAAAATACGGAACTCTTCCCCTATAATTTGAATGCATGAGATATAAAAACGAAATTCACGGATCACGAGCACAAGGATTTTAGACTTTGAGTATTAGAAAAGAGTCAATATCTTGTTTTTCCATCATTCATGAAGCATTGACACGGAGATGCCAGTAAAGCAATTGGCTATATTAGGCCTAAGTAGAATACTCGACAGATTATATGTTTTAAGTGTTAACCCTAGTATATTTGAAGAAAGTAGTTATAAATCATTGTAAAATTGTATTTAAAGAATTAAATCAATATTTGTATGAATTCAGCATTCTTATGTTATATGAATATCTAACAAAAACATAGCTGTGAAAAAAGGGAGCCAAGTTCGGTAAAAACAATGGCAAGAAAAGAAGTGATATCTAAGTGGGTGACAAGTTCAAATAAAATTCACTCAAACTTACCTACTGAAGTATTAAAGCATTTTTTAAATTATTTAGAAATAAAAATTATTGATAGCATATTAATAATAAATCTAGAACTTGGCAAGTTTTTATCTACGAGTCATTTATTTTTAATAATGACATTATTATATCAAATCTTGTTATTTCATGATTGGAAGCCTTAATTTGAGTGAGCTCCTTCCCCTTGAAGGGCGGTGGGATAAAATATATCCCACCTAATTTAACTGCAAAATGCCACATTGACACCAGAATTCAGGACTAAAAAGTTTAATTTTATTAAATACGTGAAAAGAAGCTTTTACCCATTTTGAAATAAATTTGTTTTTAAATTCTGCTGTGATTCAACCATTTCAGCATTTCACGAATAAACGTTATTTGCCCCTGAAAGGGTTAAAGGGGTGTAGTCTCTAGAGTGATGACCAAGAACAAGCGTAAGTATATCTGTCTCTTTGTCAGACATCTTAGTCTGTTTGCATTGAGGTTTCTGGAGTGTGGGTGCTAGAGTGATAACCAAAGGCGAGCGGGAGTGTATCTGTGTATTTATTGGTTTATCAAATCTTTAACATGAGTCATTTGTTTATAATAATAACTATATTAATTTTTTTTTGTAATGTCATTGAAATTAATATTAACATCACCATTTTATTAAGACATGAAATTGATAGGCATAACATTTAACAAAAACTTGCCAAGTTCTAGATTTATTATTAATATGCTATCAATAATTTTTATTTCTAAACAATTTAAAAAATGCTTTAATACTTCAGTGGGTAAGTTTGAGTGAATTTTATTTGAACTTGGCACCCACTTAGATATCACTTCTTTTCTTGCCATTCTTTTTACAGAACTTGGCTCTCTTTTTTCACAGCTATGTTTTTGTTAGATATCATTACTTTTTGTAAAGTTACAATATATTTAGACACTTTACTTAATGCTTTTTAATCTGTTTACATGTGACTATTTTATTCACAAAGCAACATTCAAATTTAATTTAAATTTCCTACAACAAACTATTTGGCTGTCAATTTGCGGCAGAAATCTATATTTTAATACTGCTACACTGAATGCATGTTTTGAAACGTAATGTATTGATTCGAAATTTTTATTGTTTCTGAAACAACAATTCCTATTAAATTCCTATATTAAATTTTCCTATTAAATTTTCCAATTAAATATCCTATAGGGGCCTGCTTTTTTGTACTGAAAGTGAAAAATAAAGTTATGTGCTTAGGCCACGGTATGTTTCATTCATCCGTGGGTGCCGGCAAAGAGGCAGTGCAGAGGAAGGACATTGCCTCCCCTGCATTTTCAAATTTAATTAACTAAATATCCTTTTCTCTGATGATTTTGAAAATAACAAGTGGGTAAGTGTGATCACACATCGCACAGACGGTTTTGTTTAATATTCCTTTCAAAACACTTTATTCTTTTGAAAAATCTATTAGTTCCACATTTCGCAACCAGGGGCGCATTCTATTCTAAACAAACCTCTATCCGAACGAAACTCCGTTTTACATACTATCCGTAGATATATTAGTCGAGGGGATTGAGCCCATAGCACCCGAGATAAGTTGGCGCCCCTGGCGGTAAAAAGTGGAACAAAATTATGTTAGGCTATGGTGCATAATATGAAAGAATGGTCAAAGGGATGTCGGCAAAAGGTGGAAAAGAGTTCCCCGGGTGAAAAGGGGGAGGTTAGTAAAATTGCTTAAAATACACAAGCTAGAGGAGTAAATAATGCAACACTTTTTGAAAATTTTATGATTTGTCGTGTGGTCTGAGGTATTCAACTATACGTATGCAAAAAGTCATGTCTCCAACTTAATTAGGGGCTCGCTTAGAAATTGCTTAAAATACATATGTGGTAGCTCAAAGGGTTAAGCGTAAGGCTTTTTCAAGATTTTATGATTTGTCGCCTGGCCTAGGTGTTCTGGTATAAGTATGCAAAATCTGCAATTTAATAAGGGGCTCAGTTAGAAAGAATTGCTTAAAATACGCATTTGGAAGCCCAAAGGGTTAAATGTATGACTTTTTCAAAATTTTATAGTTTGTCATTTGATGTGTGTTCAGCTGATGTGTGTATGCATATTTTCAGGCCTCCAACCTAATTAGGGGTTCACTTAGAAAATATTGTTTAAAATACACATGTGAGAGTCCAAAGGGTTAAATGTACGACTTTTTCAAAAATTTTATGGTTTGTCATTTGATGTGAGGTGTTCAGCTATAAGTATACAAAATTTTACGCCTCCAACCTAAATAGGGGTTCACTTTGAAAGAATTGTTTAAAATACACAAGTGGGTGCCCAAAGGGTTAAATGTACGACTTTTTCAAAATTTTATAGATTGTCCTTTGATGTGAGGTGTTCAGCTATAAGTATGTACAATTTCACGCCTCCAACCTAATTAGGCGCTCACATAGAAACGATTGTTTAAAATACACATGTGAGACCCCAAAGGGTTAAATTTACAACTTTTTCAAAATTTTATGATTTGTCATTGGGTATTATGTGTTGAGCTATAAGTATGCAAAATTTCACGCCTCCAACCTAGTTAAAGGCTCACATAGAAAGAATTGTTTAAAATACACATGTGGGGGCCCAAAGGGTTAAATGCACGACTTTTCCGAAATTTTATGATTTGTCGTATGATGTGTGGTATTCAGCTATAAGTATGCAAAATATCAAGTCTCCAATATGTTTAGTTTCTGAGAACGGGCTCTGTGACGGACAGAATATCTCAATTTGTTGATTTTCTGTATGCAAGTAAACCTAGATAAACCCCAGTAAGTAGATAGGTTTACAATGGTAGTCTATGGAAATTTGGCGAAATATTAGAGATATTTCCAAGGTAGCGTCACTTTTGGCGACTAATTTTGGTCGCCAAATTTGGCGAGAAACTTGGCGGTATTTGTTGACAGAACAGCGTCCCCCCCTACGGCAAATTAAAATTTCGCCTAATAGACGTAATGTTAAAGTAAAAATGGGCACCCCCCAGGTGGATAATTCATCGATTTTCACATTTTTTTTATTTTTTTCCTTAGTTTTATAGTGTAAATGAACTTCACACCAAATTGGAAGTCTGTAGCTGCAGTAGATATACGAGATCTTTTTGATGAGTGAGTCAGTCAGTCAGTGGAAAAATTATCGATTATCAGACATTTTCAAATGTCATTATCTCGGAAACTAAATATGCGTTATTTATAAAATTTTGGATTTTAGGTAATTAGGGTGGCCTTACTACACATTTTGTATAACAAGTACGTAGGTCTCATAGATTTCCAGTAGTAGAGCATTGAAATTTGACGAAAACAGATCGAAATGGTTCGTGTAATATAACACACGGCTATGTCAGACGAACTTGGCTGACACACTGCCGAGTGTCTAGATTTCAATAACTACTTCTTAAATACATATTCCTTAAAAAGTATCGCATGAAAAAGAAAAAACCTTTTTCACAAGCATTCACATGAAATGCACATGACTAATTTTTGAGTCGATGATTGGAATAACTTAATCGCAACTATACCTGCAAAAATGAATTTTTATCGTTTACACGTAATGTAAATGGCAATCTATGTTCAAGTCAAAATATGTTATTTAAATGAAACAATAATAACCCTACTTGACATAATTTTCCATTGGCGAGTTGACAGATTTCCCGGTCTACAGCATGGCTCTCAACATGTAATATTCTGCAGGTGCATGCATTATAACACAGTAAGTAACGCAATATCGCTCTTCCGCAAGAAAATTGACGCATCTTGCAAAAATTCATTTTCCGTTTTTTTTCACTAATAGGTCTATCATAGGTGCGTCTTGCTGCACAAACAGTCTCATAAGTGTAGTTATACAGAAAATCACTTTATTACGCTATATGTCCATTTGTGACCACAGAAGAGGGGTGGATTGTGTGGGGAGGTAAAATTATTTAACCCTCCATACCTCATCCTACGTCTTCAATCTTAAGGGTTTTATGCGTTTATGCACGTCTTTATTCCTGCATGCAGAGATAAGTGCTATAACTTCATGTTACACTAAAATCAGGAAAATTTTCTTTTGCCTCTCCTGTGAAATTTACTTTTGTCGAGATGTGTTACTTTTCTTGCGGGTGAGCGATATGTACAATGTTACATTTTTAATTATGAAGCGTCTAATTCATTGCTGTTTAATCGATAATGCTGATCACTTACAGTAATTCGCGTTATGGTATCACAGATAAAAATAATAAAGTTAATTTTTTCCAAACTTTAGCTAAAATATTTAATTTTTTGTTAAAATTACGTACCGTAATTCGGCTTAAAAATCAGTTTGAAATGACACACTGCCTATTTTTGACTAAGTAAGCGGGCTGGGAACCTGGTGTTCTAAAAGATTATTCAATCCGTCAGATCAGACCTTTTACTTCACAAAAACAGCGCTGCAACTCATGATTCCTGCTCAAAGATAAAGAATGATTTATATGCTCATACTTTAAAGTCTACTATACAATACATATCCGCTTCAGTTTCATGCAAAGCCTATTCATTTAAAAGTAATACATTAATATACATTTTTATAAAAATGATCAAATTTTCCACTCATAATAAAAATTCCTTGATGATGGCCAAGGTAGTTTGGCCGAAACTGTCGGGCAGCAAACATATTTTTGAAACTCTCTAAGTGTTTTGCCTGTATTTTTGCTTCCTCAAAACAATTTTAATCGGCTGTAAACAAAAATATTTTTAGCAGAATTGTATTTTAAGATATGTATAAAATAAAGACATATGAAGTGCGTTTTAGACACAAACAGGGAAAGAAAATTTACGTCCATATTAGTTTTATGAACATTTTTATAGAAAATGCAGGAAAGCCCCCAGACGATCAAAGGTTTTAAATGTCATGTATATTTCATTTCCCATGGTACACTGTTGTAGCATATAAATTGTACATATTTCTAAGTTTTCGTTCACTATTTCACGTATCAAATTTGTTACCCCTTCTTTCTTTTAATTCTGTTAAAATAGTGTAATACTGTTTTGAAGAATATTTAATGTCGGCTTTTAAATATACTTTTTTATATGTCTACAAAACCAAACCTTAAAACACCAATTGTTTCCTTTTATACACTTAATAGGATGGTTTTTAAAGAATGAAGCAAGCAAGAGCAGAACGGATATTTTAAATATTTCTCATTATCTGCTTAATTAATCCTTTTATGCGCCTTTCAAAAGCTTGTAATTAAAAAACTTTTCTGCATGTTGTCTTAATTTTGCATAATCCAGTATAATTTTTTTTAAATCAATATTTGAATATACTTTGTTTACTGTATGGGGAAAAAAACTTCCTTTAAAAAACATTTATTATAATTTATTTATTTATTTGTTGAATATAAAAAAAAATATGGTCTTCTTTAATGAATGGAACAGTGGTTTTTCTTGAAATCAATTTATTTTCATTTAAAGTAACTGGTTGTTCGCTAAACTGACTTAAGATTAAAACATCCGCATACTTGCCAACTTTGAACTTAACTTCCGTAAAATGTGGATTAATTTTATCGAAGTTAAAGACTTTGAAACCAGAAATGTTTCAGAGAAATGAAATGTAACATATTCCACGTGGAAACATGAAATTAAATACTTGTCACATCAAATAAATTTGCTGATTAGAAATGTCTTTAATTTGGATCAAATTAACTGATATTTTACGGAAGTTAAGTTGAATGTTGGCAAGTATGCGTCCGGAAATTTTACTCAATCTTAATAAAAATATTTTTAAAGATAATTTTTATTTAAAGCTATTTAATTTATTTATTTAACTTAGTTCTGAGTCGTTTGTATTTAACGATTCGACGTTTAATCATTTGGTCAGTATTGAATCGACACCAGCTGGAAGTTCTAGTGTTAAATGTCTAGAACTATTTTACTAGAATAAACGTCGGTATTTCACTTTACACAAAAGCAGTTAAACATTTATAATAATCCAGCTTTGTAACAGTAATAAAATTTGGATCTAGTACTGGGGATTATCTTCCTATATTCGTACTAAAAACAAAGCGACTATCCCATACAACTTCGACTGGCAATAGTTTAGACTTTCCAAACAAAGTGCAGTTTTTGAAAGAAAGGTTGTCCATATATTAAAATTGTATTAGCTTTGTATTTTCAAATGGTATCAAGCACTTTTCGCATAATATTACAGATCTTCAGATCATGATTGTTAGCAGTAATTTGTAGTTTATCTACTTTTTTTTTAAATTTGTGTTAATGATTTACTTATAAAAATAAATAAATAAATTACAGAAATTCCGGGACCCGTCAAGTATTTACCAGAAAAATTGTAGGGGGATTCTGAATGTTATATCAGTGTTGCAAGAAAGTCAAAAGTCGATTTCCACAAAAGCTCTGAAAATTTCCCCAAATCAGTGGTTTTTGCGGACGGTTTTTATCCAAGGAACTCATAAAAGGTGTGAAAAATGGGGTTGTTATTCGAAAATTCAAAGTTGGTAATTTTTTTTAATATGTAGAGAATTTCTATTTTAAAACTGCATTCATATTCGTAAAGTATACACAATTCCAAGTTAACACTAGAAAGCCCGAAAGGAGTCGATTCGGCTCCAACCACATGAATTGTCCACTAGAGCCAGATTTTTTTTTTTTTTCATAAAATTAATTAAATTTAAGCGAAGCAGAATTACGTTAAATGAATCAGTTAAATAATTTTAAATAAAAATTCTGGAGTGAAATATTTTTATGAAACTTGAGTAAAATTTCCGGGCGTTCTAGTGTTAAAGGTACTTCTCACACAGCTCTACGATAAATTGGCGATTAGAAATTATGAGGTACTCTCCTTTTTTATTATTTGTTATTAAAAACTTGCAGCATATTCTTATATTCTGAGATTTCCTATCTTACAAAATTTCATCTGTAAGATACTATACATTTTGAGATACAGTATTGCCCATTGACGACAAAATTTTATCTATATCACTTCGTTATAAAATCCCCTACAATAGTATAAATCAATAATGCTTGTCTCAATTAAATGTTTATTGATCCCCTCCCCAAAATTTAAATTACCTATTTTTATTATTATGGAATGTTATAGAAACTTTAAATGTTATATTACATGTATGTCAAATTTACGACTTGGAGTCGTGACTGGCATAACTATTACTTTAAAAAAACACAATTCGTGCGTATAGTCTTTTATTGGGCTCATAGGAACCTCTTAGAACTGAGACTGCAGCAATCCAAATCTGTACTCCGGGAACATTTGCCAGCAGTCCCGATATCTGAATCTATTCACAAAGACAACTAATAGAAGATTAATTTGGAGTTTGCTACGAGACGCACACTTGGAGAACGTGCTTTTTTGAGATTTTTTATCCTTATAAAATTTTACTTTAGACAGATGGCCCAGAATAAATAAATAGGCGCTAAATTGAGGATCCAGTTTTTTGGCCTCGTTCTTTTCCCAGCATTGAAACGAAAGAAGTAGGTTAAACGTATGAAGTGGGTCTCAGTCGCCAATTCAATCTTGTTCTTATGAAACCACTCCGTATATTTAACCTCTTTCCTATCTGAATCAATGCTGTAAGAAGAGCTAGGCTAAAACACTGGACCTCAGTTTAGCGTCTGGCAGCTGTAGATGCTATTGGGAACTGAAACCGGGAATCGCAGTACAAAAACTCCCGACATATCATCTAACCCTAATGCAAGAATTTTTTTAATAGCTGTCACCATTTGCATGTTATTGAATTTTAAAGTCAGTCATTCCACCCGGTTATATAATGCAATGTTATTCTTTTGAAATAATTTTAATTTTATAATATTTGGAATTAGAAATGTATCAATTTTAATAAAAATGAACTGATTCGTGCTGAATCAAATGTCTAAGTATTCCATAAATATTGCAATAGTCTATAACATAAAGAATTCGCTGGGTAGTTTGGTTGTAAGTTCATGAATTGCAAAAGTCACATATGAGCATTTTCACTTTTCAAATCAAGAATGTGAATCATGGGATCTCAGCGTTCATCAAAATTATATTTGCACAGCTAATTAGAATCTAAGCTGTCTAATATGACACATTATAATATTATAACATCTCCTTTGCTTATTTTTTCATTACTCAAATAAATTTGTTTCAAGATTTTCTCAAAATGTATATTTTCTTCCAAGGTTAGTAGTTATAAGATTCCAAATATAATTTTATTTTTGATTAAGATAAATCACTAAAGTAGAAGAGGGATATTTGTAGCCATTAGATACCCTATTTTTATCTTAACGGCACCTACGAACATTCAAGATCCGATGTTTTAAATTTCTTGTTGTGTAACAAAAATACAACAAAAGTAATATTTGAAAATGATAAGCTTCTAATACTGAATATTCGTTATTAGGGACATTTTTCTAATCGATGTTTGGGAACGCTAACAGGTAAAAATCAGTAGCTATTGTTACATTATACCATTCTGTGTTTATGTTATGATAATAATATTGTACGGTTGTAATATTTTCTGAAAAAAAAAACCTATTCAGTTGAAGTCTGCCAAACATTTTTAATAGATAAGACATAAAATTTTCAGAAAAAAACATTTTATAACAGAAATGAAACCTTAACTTAAGGCATAATAATCGAGAGCTGATGAAGTGCAGAACTGGTCAAAATTATGGTCACATTCTTGTAAAACTGGATTTCCAAAATGGTGGCCGGTTAAAAAATTAAAACTTTAAAAAGCGGTGCAAATAAATTAAAAACTGAAAAATATTTTTTTCTTAACTGTTTGGCCTTAATACAAGAATTCCGAAGCATGTTTTGTTTCGTCTTTATCTTAAAAAATGGCTTAGATATAGCAGTTTGAATTTTTAGGGTGGCTGACATTTTGAAACAATCTTAATTTCGTCATTCTGTAACTCTCCTATTTATAAACTGATTTGGATGAGTTTGATTGTATGCATAGTACATACCAATGTCTCGAAAGAGTTCGTTGGCCAGCTTCATCCGCCATCTTGTTTCAGATTGGCGGTCGTTTGCACCGTGCACAGCTGCGCAATGCTTAAATATTATTAATATCCGCCAGCTTCAAATTCTCGCCAAGTTTGGCGACACTTAGAGAAATATCGCCAAATTTGGTGACCAAAAATAAGTAACTATAAATGATGCCAACTTGGCTATAGCTTACGAATTTGGCGCAATTCTCATTCAAATTCAGTATTGACGAATATTCTCTTATCGGGTTCGTCGCATTTTAGCTTCTTAAAATTTGAATAAAATTATCTTCGAGTAAAACTTGCAAAATTTTAAAACCAAGAAATATTAAACCTACATTTTCCTTCCGGCAAATGTCGAAAGGACGCTTTGATTAAATACGCTTTTTGCGACCCCATATTTCATGGTATATTTTCATCCTTTTAATGCCTGCTATCATTCCTCTGAATTTGTCGATCGAATTCGGCAACACCCTGTATATTAGGGTGGAGCGCTCGCCTATGAATAAAAAAATTCTTCAAATCAAAATTGGCCGGATTGGGAAAGTTTCTCTATCATATCCTCATTCTGAATATAAAATATCTTTGAAAAATTTTAACATACTGCCTCAAAGTCAATGAATACTGAAAAAGTTAAATCGCTCGCCTATGGTAATTTTATTTCCTCCAAATCAAAAAGGGGTAGTGTGGGAAAGTTGCTCTATCATATCCTCATTCTGAATAAAAAAATATCTTTGAAAAATATTTATATTAAATACTTCCCCAAGGTCATTGTATATTGGGAAAAAAAGGAAAAGTTGTGCATTTTCCCATTGTTTTCCTTAAATATACAAACAATTAATATTAATTTAATTTGAAAGGATGATCCCCGAATTATTATTGTTATTATTATATATTTATAGTAAAATTATGTACTATTTATATCAAATTCGCTTTTATTATACTAACTCAACGATTATACTTTTTTTAAATATATGAAATTTGGGTAATTGTAATTGTTTTATACTTTTTACTTAACCTATGTAAGAAAATACAATTTGAAATTATTCTTAAAGAACTATAGTAATACGGTAAAAATAATTTACTATTACAATTTACAGGCAATGGAGTTACTATTTTATAGTAGTCCATACTGTTTTTTGGTTTCGAAAACTGGCATTTTTTTCCGAGACCCCAGACAAGTTTTAATGAAACCATCGCGTCTCAAAGGACCACAAACAGCAGAAGAAGCCTCTGTAACAAGTTTCACAAATCTTTCAGTGGCTTGGTTGTGACAAGGGAATAGTTTAATCTTAGGTAAGATGTCTTCATCTATTGCCTTTGGATTAAGGATATACTCTGTGAGAATGTTATGATCTAAGAACTTATTTAATGGTGATTCAGTCACGGTCACTTCAGCCCAATTAATAAAATCGATATAGTCTTTGGCTTCAAAATCGATTTCAGGTAACTTGAATGTATGTAAAGAATTTCTTGATTTTCGAGATGTACGGAGATGTACTAAGAAAATTAAGCGGACTGTATTTCACTAACAAAAACAAAGTTTTATTCTTCAAAGATGGAAAAAGAATATGGCTCGTTGCCAATTTTGAATTTGAAATTTTCTACAAAGTTGAGAGAATGGCTTGTTGCCATTTTGAGATTGGTTTTTCTTCAAAAAAATAACTGCGCAATAAATAGATGAACTAGGTTGCATAAAAAAGGGTTACAGGAATAGATGCCAATTGGCACAGATGCGGGAGTTGTGTTCTGTCGCCAAGGGCGATGCTACAATGAGATTACAAGTACGGAACATCCCGCACGGCGTTGAAATATCATATTTCAAAATACAAATGCAACATGAGTAATAAAGAGACATATAATAGTACAAGTTATGAGAATCATATAAGCACTAATACATAAGAAAATTAAATTAAAGTTCAGTTTTTTGACAAATTATCACTAATTGGTAACACACTTAATTTAGTTATAGGCCGTTTAAATATGCCTTTAGCGGTGCGTAATTCCGCAACCCTAGCCATTCCATCTGCACCTGGGAATACCTTTGTAATGCGACCTAGAGACCTGGTGCAAAGGGGGAGTTGGGAATCCTTAATCAAAACTAACATGCCTGGCAGAATATTTGGCCTTTTAAATAGCCATTTATTTCTTTGTTGAAGATTATTTAAGTAATTATTCTGCCAGCGCCTCCAGATAACTTGAACAACTTTTTGAACTGTTTGCCATCTATTTAGCAAATTTCCCTTTACTTTTAGCAAATTAGGTTCGGGAATTGAATTAAGCGGTTTTCCTATCAGAAAGTGGCCTGGGGTCAGAACTTGAAGATCGTTTGAATCCGTAGATAACGGAGAAAGTGGTCGCGAATTTAGTAATGCTTCGATCTGAGTAATTACTGTTAGAAATTACTCTAGAGTAAGGCGAGTCGAGCCCACTACCCTTTTGAAATGGTATTTGAAGACCTTAATTCCTGCCTCCCAAAGGCCACCAAAGTTGGGCGCTCTAGGAGGGGAAAATTTCCAATTAATGCCTTCTGAGGCCAAAAAATTTGAAACTTCATTACTTATTACAAGTTTGTGCAAACGCTTCAATTCTGCTGAAGCCCAGACAAAATTAGTAGCATTGTCGCTAAAAATTACTGAACTTTTACCGCGACGCGAGAAGAATCTCTTTAACGTTCCTATTATAGCTTCAGACGTTAAGTCGGAGACAAATTCTAAATGTACGGCCTTAGTGACCATACACACAAATATAACGACGTAGATTTTTTTGAAAAATGCCCTTTTTTTGGCCCTTATATTTTATTTCGAAGGGACCACAAAGATCTAAACCTACAGTGGGTTGCCAAATTATTAGGGACAGTCATGAAGTATAGGTTTTTTGTACAATATTAGGATATAATTTGAAAATAAACACTATTTTTAAGTTTAAAAAGCTTTATTGTTATACTAGTTTAAGTATTTACGCAATATTATAGGAAAAAACCCAACAAAAATATAATACAGTCAATTTACTAATGTTAGTAAAGAATATTAATATTTGGTGATAATTCCTTTGGCTACGAGAAGTGTTTCGATGCGTCTCGGCATTCTTTCTATGCAATTTCTGGCACTTTCTTTTATTTTAGGGTTGTGATGCCATACATTTATTAGTTTTTCGATGAGTTGTACTTTGGTTGTAATCATATCTTTGGCGATTTCCGCCTCGTGATCTCCCAGAAGTTTTCTATGGGATTCATGTCAGGAGAATTGCCAGGGCAAGATAAAACTGAGGTATTATGGTCTGCCAAAAACTTTGTAACGCTTCTAGCTTTATGACAATGTGCTGAATCATGCACAAACATGAACTCCTCACCATCTAGGAATCATTTTTCAATTTGCGGCAGCAGCCGAGTTTCCAGAACTTGCCTGTACTGGTCTTGTCTCATGATTGCCTGGACAATGTAGAGCCGGCCAACCCCTTTAGCGGTATGACAGACCACACCATTATTTTATCATGGTGTTTAACACTTTCCCCGATGCAGTCAGGGCGGTATTTTTCGCTTGGGAGTCACCTGGCAAAGCTGCTTTTATCGGCTAAATTCTCAAAGGTTGATTCATCTGAGAAACAGACCTGAAAAAAAATTAAATATGTTAATAATTTAGAAATAAATAATTTTAAATGACATAAATAATAATTATCTTAAGAACTGACCTTACTCCAGTCATCAAACGTCTTCTGGCGGTGTTTACGAGCCCGGGCAAGGAGCTTCTTCTTCATCGCTTCTGTGAACCAGAGTTACTTGGCTGTCAACCCTTCCTCCGCTAATCTCCGCTGCACATTTCTCTTAGAAACTGGTATTCCAGATACTTGAACGATCTGAGTAAGGAGCCCCACACTTTTCTTTCTGTTTCCTAAACAGATATCCCGGATTTTCCTATCGATACGTGGAGTTGTTATACGTTTTCTTCCACTTTTACCTTTTCGTTTGGGCAAAAGTGGCTGGTTTTTGTCCAGATTTATTTTTATCCTGTTGACTACTGACTTGGAAACTTCAGCAAGTTCTGCTATCATCCTTTGGTAATGACTCGTATGCAGAAGAAGAGTTTTTACCTCAGATTTTTTCCTAGAGGACGAATCAATCCCCCGAAATAAATAAAAATAAAAACTAAATTAAAACCGTAAATAATTCGCAAAAAACAAATATTTAATCAATAAAAGAAAGATAATACTCGCATATAATTCTTAAATTTTCCAAAAAAAACCACAAAGAATTTTGTTTAAATTAAAGAAAAGCGGCTTCCACTATTGCGTGTGTAAAAGACTCAGCGCCTCTCTCGTTATTAAAATATTTATAGAAAGCAAACAAACCTTTTAACATACCAAAAGTACTTAAAAGTTGAATTATAGAGATGTTGACAACAGTAAAATACATGCCTGCAACACTTAAACGATTTAGAGCCGCAGTCAAGTGCACCCAAAGTATAAAACTAGCAAAAAATATGACTGTCCCTAATAATTTGGCAACCCACTGTACATTTGAAAATGGAGAGTTAGGTACTATTCTTTCGGGAGGAAGATCCCCCATCATTTGGTTAGCTAGTATGGGCCTAAATTTAAAGCATCGTACACATTCATGTACAACCTTACGCGCAATATTCCTGCCGCCAAGTGGCCAATATTTTTGACGCACAGTATTCAGCAGAGCTTGAGGTCCGACATGAAAATTTCTCTCGTGATAAGATTTAAATATCAATTTAGTTAAGCTGCAGTTTGCTGGTAAAACCATTGGGTGTTTGTGGTCGAAGTTTAAATTCGATTTCTTGAGTCTACCTCCTACCCTTAAAATGTTGTTATTATGTAAGAATGGACTCAAGAATTTTAACTTATTTGAGCTATCTACTATATTTCCCTTTTTCAGAGCAGAAATTTCACTATAGAAATAGCTTACCTGTGCAATTTTAATAATGCACATTTCTGCTCTCTCCAGCTCTTCAATTGACAAGGGGCCTGTTGTAAATCCTTGTTTTTTACATGCTGAAGAAAACCTATAAATATAAGCTACTACTCTAATTAATTTCTGAAAATTATTGGTAAGACCAATTAAATCATCAAAAAAATCATTAGAATTAATATACAGGGTTATATTGCGCACAGTCTTGAGTTCTTGGGAATAATGTTCATTTTCAAAGTTAATATTTGGAAAAGTTTCTCTTAAACAGTTATTAAGAACACTAAGTGGGGGACCCCTCCATTACAGCTCACTGGAGGCAAGGTTTTTCACATCCAGTCCCCTACTTGTTAAATCAGCAGGGTTGTGTTGAGAAGGGATATGAAACCAATGAAAGCTCTTTGATTTGCATAACGCGATTGCCTACAAATGTCTTTAATAGATTTGGAGCAGTTTCTATCCAGGATAACGTTATAGTAGAATCTGAAAACAATCGAACATCATCGATCTGAAGCTTTAAACAGTCTGAGACCTTGCAGGTTAGTTTAGCTAGAAGCAAACACGCAGATAATTCCAGACGAGGTACAGTCATTATCTTTGTTGGTGCTACACGACTTTTGCTGCAGAGAAGATGAGTAACAGTTTCACTAGAGTTAGACGTTTGGACGTACAAGACTGCACCGTAAGCCTTTGATGAAGCGTCTGAGAATCCATTCAATACCACTGAATTGACGTGCTCCATTGTTATGCACCTTGGTACCTGAATAGATTCTAAATGTGGTAAAGAAGCCAGGAAATTTTCCCATTGTTTGGAGGTATGCGTAGGTAAAGCTTCATTCCACTCTAATTTAAGTAGCCACAATTGTTGCATAAATATTTTTGCCTTGGTAATTACTGGCCCTAGGAGGTCAAGAGGATCATAAATTCGAGCAATTTGCGAAAGGATTGTTCTTTTTGTAAAATTGTTGACAGCGCTGATGTTGACCTTGTATGTAAATGCATCACTGGTACTGTTCCATAACATCCCCAGCGTTTTAACTGTTATTTGTTAGGAATTCCTATCAAAGGGAAATAATTGATTGTCACTAGACTGAGCTATATTAGTGCACCACTTGTATAGTTCATGCCCCCTCTTAAGAGAAGTTGGTTTAATTCACCTTTAACTAAATTAAATTCCTCTAAGTTGGAGGATCCCGATAGGCAATCATCCATATAAAAATCTTGCAAGAGAATTTTTGAAGCTAAGGAAAAATCTTGCTGTTCATCCAAGGCGAGTTGTTGTAACACTTTAGTCACTAAAAATGCGGTGCATGCTGTACCATATGTAACCGTAGAAAGTTGGAAAGTTTGTATGGGAAAGCCTTGTTTTCCTTCCACAGAATTTTCAAAAATTCATATTGAGAGGGATTTATTTCTATCATTCTAAACATCTGCTTGATGTCTGTAGTGAATGCGTAAATATGTTTCCTAAATCTTATTAAAATAGAAAAGAGATCGTCTTGCAGCACTCCACCATTACATAATAAATCATTAAGGGAATTTCCACTCGTTGTTTTGACACTAGCGTCGAAAACAACGCACAGTTTCGTTGTGGCGCTCGACGGTCTTAAAACTCCGTGATGGGGAAGGTAATAACCTTGATAGAAATCATTAGCTTCTATTATTTCATGCATATGATTCAGCTGCTTGTATTCGTTAAGAAATTCTGTGTATAAATTTCTCATTGTGGGATCGCGATCTAGACGTTGCCAAAGATAGTTTAATCTTTTTGATTCAATGCGTTTGGAACTGCCTAAATAGGTTTCAGAGAGTTCTGGTTTGAAAGGCATTTCTATAACAAATTTGCCACTAGAATTTCTAAAATGTGTCTTATCAAAATGATCATTACAATAAGCCAATTCTGCACTTATACAGGATTGCACGTCATTTACTTCCTCGATCTCCCAAAAACTCTTTAGTGTATTGTTTAAATTTTCTAAATTTTGTTAGGAAGCAATATCTTTCAGTATTGTTTATTTCCGTATCGAAAATGATTCCTGAAACAAGAAAACCGAAAAGGCTGGACTGCAACGTTAAGTTATTGCCTAAATTTTTTTTCCGGAATGAGGAAATAAAAAAAATATTCAGCACCCAAAATTACTTCGATTTTGTTTGGAATATAGAACTGTGAATCAGCTAAGTATATTTTAGATGGGATTAAATGTTGTATGTTTAATTTCCTTGCTGGCGTAACATCTGTTATTTTTGGAATTAGTAATAATTCAACAGCTCATTGAAATTCGCCAGATTTATAGATAAACATGTCTTGACCTTTGACTTCAGACATATGAGAGAATTATTTATCCCACTAATCGGAATGTTTATTGATTCCTTTTTCAATCCCAGTAATTTAATTGCATCGAAACTGATAAAATTACTTTCCGAGGCTGAATCTAAAATCGCTTTGAATGGACGATTTATGCCATTATTATCTTTCAAATAAATTATGGCTGTATTTATCAAGACTGATTTACTGCCGTGCGAAAAAAATGAATGAATTGCAATTTCGTTTTGCGCCTCTGAAAGAGGATTTCTATTCATTGATTCTTCCGTTAATGGATTGTTTATTGTTTGTTGAAAGTCAATTTTAGTGTCTGGTGATGAGTAATTATGGAGTAAGGTGTGATGTTTCGATTTGCAAGCAAAACAAGTCGTTTTTGAATTACATTTGCTAAATAAATGCCATCCCAAACAGTTAAAGCAAAGTTTGTTTTTCTTAACGATATTTATTCGGTCAATTAACTTCATGTTTTTATATTTATCACAGTGATAAAGTGGGTGAGCTTCGGTTTTACATATATTACACAATTTTTTTGCGGTTTATTCGTTTTAACGAATAATGCTTTATTAGTGTATTTTGTAGCGATGCTAGAATTAATGCTGCTTAAAATTTGATGTCTACGTTCCAAAAATTGGTCGAAATTGGGACCTTCATTGTCCTCTAATGTTAACTCGTATTGTTTCCGAGATTCGCGGTCAAGCTTATCTAGTACAATATTTAGCAAAATTGCGTTTGAAAATGTGTCTCTTTCAAAATTTAAGATTTTTAGAGCCCTTAAATTCTTCTTTAAATTGTCTAATAAATTACGGAGATCTTTAGCCGATTCATGTTTCATTGAATATATATTCAAAATATTTTTTATATGACAGTCTACCATAATTCTTTTGTTTTCATATCTTTGTTCTAATGCGTTGAAGAGGGAAGTGAAAATATCATCAGCGGTTTGTAACGTTCTGTGCTCACCCGTTAACGCACCGCGGAGATAAAAGAATTTTTCATTATCCTTTAAAGCGAGATTATCAATGATTATTTGTTTGAAGGTCGTTTTAAATACAGATTATTCTTCATACTTGCCACTGAAAGTTGGCAGAGGGATTTTAGGGAGCTTTGAGCTGCTTCCTTTAGTAATATCACTACTATTATTAGACAGTGTAAGCGCAGAAATGTTAATTTTAGCATTTTTTTCTTCATACTGTTTATTAATAGAAGATTGTAAGCTTGCCTCTAGTTTTTGAATATCTTCATCCGTCTTTGAAATCTGCTCTTCTACTTCACTGATCTTTTCTTCATCTACAATTTTGTAGTATTCCTCTTTAATCAACTCAAATTTGTTCTCGGTTTTTCGGAGCAGCTCTAGTTGAGCTTTTAGTTCTGAAACACAAAGAGTCTTGCCATCTGTAGCATTGAAAATCTTTGTGACTTGCGCCTTTATGTTTCCACGTCTTCTATTGAGCGCTGTTATGTCCGCGTCGGACATTTTTTTGTTTTGTTTAAATGTCTTGTTGACAGTATAGTAAATTCTAATTACGCTGGTTTAACCTCCGGGTCGCTAGGACCATTATGTACGGAGGTGTACTAAGAAAATTAAGCGGACTGTATTTCACTAACAAAAACAAAGTTTTATTTTTCAAAGATAGAAAAAGAATATGGCTCGTTGCCAATTTTGAATTTGAAATTTTCTACAAAGTTGAGAGAATGGGTTGTTGCCATTTTGAGATTTTTTTTTTTTTTTTTTTTTTTTTTGAAGAAAAACCAAACTACGCAATAAATACATGAACTAGGTTGCATAAAAAAGGGTTACAAGAATAGATGCCAATTGGCACAGATGCGGGAGTGGTGTTCCGTCGCCAAGGGCGATGCTACAATGAGATTACAAGTACGGAAAACGAGATTTTATTATTCTGCGTAGTGCCAACACTCTTACATAGTCTCTATCGTCAGCCAATTGGCCAGAGCCCAATCAAGCTCAAGTTGGGCCCAGGGCTTGTTAAAAAGTTTCCCCCTTCCAAATCTATCTTCCCATGCCCGGCGACACTTTCAGAAAAAAAGTAGGCTTATTTGGTGAGTTGACAACGTTGTTTGGGTGAAAGTTTCAAGTTTACAAAAAAAAAAAAAATAATAATAACTTACAAGAATAATCAAGAAAATGAATTAAACGTCCACTTTTTCAAATAAACATTTGTATAATTCACAAGCATCTATAATCCACAGTTTATGTTGCAGAATAAATGAGGACGTCTTTTTCAAAACTCGCCTTATCCAAAATCATAAAAATTTTGTTTTTTCGTACCAGGATTCGAACGGATACAGTTATTTTCAAGGCCAAATATCAGTATTTTTTTTTTATAGAAAAATAAGTTTAGTTTAAGCGTACGAAATTTCGTCTTATTTAAGGAGAGATTTTCCATAAGAAAATACTGGTATCGAAGAATTTCTTAGCCTGGAAATTCAATCACCCATATGAATCCTGCTAACAGTCTAGTAATCATTTTAAACTATAATTATGAGATTGTAAAATCCTCCTTTATATTGAAACCAATAGACACAGTATGCAGTTTTTAGTATTTTCGCAAATCTGATTTTCTGGATACGGCAAGTTTTGAAAATTATAGGTACTCTCAAATTGAAAAAGACTTTTACAGAAAATTTAAATATGGAGTTTTTTATTACAGTAAAACTTTGTTTTTACGTCAGGGACCAAAATATAAAATGCAAACAGTGAAAAAAATTAAATTGTGAGAAAATACACACAAATCTGTGGGGGTCTGAAATTGGTGGGCCCGGGCCGAGGCCCCGGAGACCCATGCATTAATCAGGCCCTGAACATGGGAATCAAAATATTTTCCGGGTGACGAAAATAACCATTTTGTTTCATTACGGGATCTATTATTGTTTGTAATTCCTTTGGTAAATATCGTGATAACATAACTGTTTGATTCAAATTCTGAGCTCTGTAAATGCATGAAGGTGTGCAGGTGGCTTGTTTTAATTTGAAACCATATAGTTGCATAAACTCTTAGTATAAAATTTGTCAGAATCAACAAATTTACAGACGGTTCACTTGAAGAAACATATAGCCTATGAATTCTATTTGCCACTGTAATCCATCTAGAATGTACAAATTTACAGGGATTTCTTTTATACAATTTTTCGGGACACAATCCCGAAGAAATTGCTTCATATATCTCAAGCAAATAGAGTTGATCCGTGCTTAAATCATTTTTATTAGCAATTTCTGGCAAAGTACAACTTATTATCTTATAATGTACAAGAGGAAG
Organism: Maratus speciosus; assembly: GCA_963932465.1. Lineage (NCBI taxonomy): Eukaryota > Metazoa > Arthropoda > Arachnida > Araneae > Salticidae > Maratus > Maratus speciosus. The sequence continues at coordinate 240,426,266 of OZ010790.1, forward strand.
AAGTTCACAATCTTTTAGAGATTTGATAATTGATCCTGCAAAACTTTGAGGCCTATTTGTTGTACCGTGAGAATAAGGTTAAAAAATACATTAAAACATTATGGTTTAAGAAGCAGAAATAAATCTCTAAATTGTAATAAAATACAAAAGTTAAAAAAACTGCAAAAGGTTGTATAACCGATAGCATGAGTTATATAAATATTATGTATTTTAAATGTTATATAGGAATGCATTTTTAATGAAAATTTTACAGTTTAGCATAAACGTTCTAAAAATAATAAATTTTCATCTCTCTGCTAAAGCTTTCTTACAAACCAGAGAATATTTAGATGTCAAATACAATAATATATTGAAATGAGACAAAATCACCATATACGTAGAACATAAAAATATGCATGTTTATTTTCGATTACTCTCAAAATGCATGTCTAATATCAATATTTTGTATAGTTAAGACGAACTTAGAATATTAATTTTGACACTTTAAATGAAAAATTTCTAGAACATGTTTTAATTTTCATTATTTACCTTTATATTTTAAAAGGAGCAACAAAAATTGAATAGATGTTCCATCAAATATACCAAAATTTTAACACACGAAGTCAGATAATATTTTATTGTAATTTTAAATGTATAAGTACATAAAATTATTTCTTTCTGTCAGACGCAATTAGATGCAACTGTCTTCCATATTTTAAATATATAAGATAAAAATTATATTCATCAGATAGCCTGAAAATTTTGCTAAATTGTCCTCTCTTTTATATATTACAAATCTCTTTTGTACTTTTAGATATGCATTTAAATTACCTTAAAAGTATGAATTTTGCTGACTATTTAAATGTCGTTTTTGATAAATTAAAATTACGTATTCATCATAGTATTTAAATGAAAGAACTAGTTTCGGAACAATTTTGTCCATTGCGACTACAATTTCAATTACTAATTTTAAAAAAGGGAAATTCATAAAATTGTGAAACTGTTCGGTAATTAATTTACTCAATGGTTTCATAATAGATATTTATTTTATTGCGCTTATTGATTTTCATATTCTGTCACCTTAATACTTTTATTTAATTTTACATAAAATGTTTTATGCATTTTCTCGTTGGAAGTCTGGATGTTATGCTATAACTTTAAAATATCCTACTGGGAATGAATATATTTTAAATTTGAAATATATTTTTGTAAAAGCTAATTTTTATTTATTTCAATTTTATCGAATTACTAGGATTTCATACATGCATTATTTCATACAAACCGTACGTAAATAATTTTTAATATAAACCAAAATTTTGAACATTTAAATAGGTAATAATACTAAACTTTTTCCTAGTATATCGTGATGAAATTTTCCTTATGCATCAAAGTTTTCCTTTTATTAATAAAGAATTAAGACCCCCCGTTCCCTCTTTATGTATTATGTTAATTATTTTTGTGATGTTTTTATTAATATCTTTATTATTTATATACGAAAATTGAAAAGTTTTTTTTTTTTTATATACTTACAATTTCAAAAATATACAAAATTTATGAAACATGAGGGAAGATGAAGACATTTAGTTTCTTTTTGTATTACATTTATCTTTTTCTGCAAATTTTATAATGACACCTTTGAAGGTTCTTTTAACGTGTCTAATTTTACGAATATTTTAAATGTTTGAATAAAGATGAAAAATGTCTCTGAAAAATAAAGAACCATTATCACTTACTAAAATTAAATGTTGGAAAAGTAGTTACGTTGTTTATTGGGAGGGGGTAAAAGTTAAGAAGAGGTTTAATGCCATTAAAACATATTCATTATCAAAATTATCGGAGAAATATCATATGTAGTAAATAAATTATTTCGAGAAAAAAAAAACATATTTCGTTGAATCCAATTCTTGTAAAATAATAAATCTTGAAAGTCTTTTTATGTTTTATTTTGGACAGCACCACTTCACTACATTTAGCACATTTAATATTTATCATTTAAATAAGATCATAAATTCCGAGAATGCGATAATATGAATCTTAGCCAAGCACAACTATATTCTGAATCTTCTAGTTGCACAAATTCAAGCATCATTTCACTACATTAAATCACACTTGTTAATATAAATATTTACAATTCCGAGGAAGCATTTTTACCCCGACCGAACAATTCAAGTTTTTGTTTTTAATTATAAAAAGAATTCTAGCATCAATCAGTTTTTCGGGCGCTCTTTCTACATGTACTGAGCCACGTGATCTCAGCTATTTTTATATTTTTCCCCAACGCTAGGCAGATGCGATTTGGTAACACTGCCCACCCATGAACATGTGGGTGTTCATCACAAATAATTACAATGTATCAGATTAATACAAATATAAAATATGAAATGATATACATACTTCAATGTATTTAAACACGTTACAATCAAATTCAAACTAAAATAAGAAGAAAAAATAAGATTAGTATATTAATAATTAAAGTCAATCAGTTCCCAGTTCCATGGGATATAAAAGTTGAACTGGACGTCTGCGAATAGATTTCTCAGTTTTCACTTTACAGGCCCTCACCTTGCCGTCTCTTCCAGGAAATAATTCAATAATTTTTCCTAGACTCCAGAAATTTCTGGGTAATTTATCATCTTTGATTAGTACAATGTCATTTAATTTAAATTGAAGAAAATTAGTTTTGTTAGAACTTAAATGAGCTGACCTCAAATTTAACAAGTATTCCCCTTTCCATCTAGACCAAAACAAGCGCATTAATTTTTCACGATAGTTATAAGATCTAATTAACTCTTTCCTGGAATAGATATTCAAGTCAAAGTGAAGCCGAACTGGTGGCAGAAAAGATATTCTTCTCCCAATTAGGAAGTGAGCAGGCGTTAATGGTAGGTGGTCTGGACCTTCTGGCGAGATATATGTAAAAGGTCGAGAATTGACCATGCCTTCGATTTCAATTAAAACCGTATTTAGTTCATCAACAGTTAGCGAGGATTTGTCAAGAGTTTTTGTTAATGCAGTTTTTATAGTCCTAAACATACGTTCATAAAATCCCTCCCCACCACCACCATGTTGCTCGTTCGATTATGAATTTCCACTTAATGTAATGGGAAGAAAAAAATTCTTGTACATCTGGATGAGTTATAATGGACCAAAGTTTATTTAAGTCTTTTTTGGCGCGTTTGAACGTCTGAACATTATCTGTATATATAACAGCTGGTATTCCTCGTCGTGAGATGAATGCACGGAATCCTAGTAGAAAAGCTGAAGTTGACAAGTTGTCTACAAGTTCTAGCTGTACATTTCTAGTTACAGCACATGTAATCAGCAAAATGTACTGTTTATTGTCACTATTTCTCACGAATAATGGTCCTGTAAAATCACATCCTATTACCTCAAACGGATTTGCTTGTTCTGCCCGATCAGCTGGCAATGGCGCTACCGTTTGGTTTCCTGCAGTTGAAGAAAACCTCTTGCATATAATGCAATTTTTAAGCACACCTCTCACGGTTTGTCTAGCCCTTATAAGCCAGAATCTTTCTCGAATTTGAAGAAGTGTATGGGCAACAGCGAAGTGAAAAACTTTATAACGAGCATCCCAAATTATTAGCTCTGCCAATTTAGTTTTTGGCGGAAGAATTATAGGATGTTTTTCACCCATTGATAAGTCAGTCTTATTGAGTCGTCCAGAAACTCTCAAAACTCCATCTGAATCTAGATAAGGGTTCAGGGAAAGTAATTTTGATTCTCTAGGAAGTGGTTTTGAATTTTTCAGGCATAAAATTTCATTCGTGAAAATTTTGTTTTGACAGTTTTTTATCCAAAAAATTTCTGCTTCTCGGATTTCCTCTTACGTAAGATTAAATTTTTTCTAGCTTTTTTTCTTTAGTATTTTGATAAAGAGTATAACATAGCCAGTTACTCTTAATAGATTTTTTAGGTTACTGTATTTGTTTATGTCAATTAAATTTTCTTTAACGATTATTGCATTGACAATAATTTTACTTCTAGCTTCAATTTCAATTTCAGGGTTGACTGATTTTGTTTTTAACTTATCATCCTTAGGCCAAAAATTTTCAGTTTTATTAAGCCATTCAGGGCCGTACCACCACTGATTTGACTTCAATAATTCTTTAGCTGATAGCCCCCTATTAAGCATATCCGCAGGATTTTCCTTGCTAATTACATGCTTTCAAGAACTAGGGTCGCTCATCCCCTGAATTTCTGTTACCCTGTTGGCAACAATTGGCTTCCATTTGGATGCCGCTCCTCGGATCCAATGTAATAGTTGAATCAGTCCACAGTACTATTTTTTTCAGATTAGAGAAAATACATTTAAGGTGATTAGCTATCCTAGCCGCTATTAGAGCATCTAAAAGTTCGAGTCTTGGTAGAGTTATTTTTTTCAACGGGGCCACTCGAACCTTAGACATAACAAAGCATGTCTTAAAAGCACCTTCGGATGTTTTAAACCGGAAGTAGGCTACCGCTCCATAGGATTTTAAGGAAGCGTCGGAAAATAAGTGAAGTTGTACATTGTCCTGCACTTTACCTGAATGATAATAATAACTGGGTATTTTTAATTGTGCAAGCTATTCTATTTCCTGATACCATGTTCTGTATTTAATTTTAAATTCTTCGTTAAATTCGTCGTCCCAGTCTAACCCACTCTGCCATAATTCTTGTAAAAAGATCTTAATTCTAATCAAAAATTGTGACATAAATCCGATAGGATCAAATATTTTGGCGGCAGTTTGGAGAACATGCCTTTTGGTAAATTCCAAGCTATCACCAATTGACACTAAAGATGCCAAATCTATGGCCAGAAAATCCTCTTCAATATTCCAGTTTAGCCCCAATACTTTAGATTCTGCACAATTTTCATTAATTTCTATAACCGGGTTACCATTACACAATTCCATTAATTCTGGTAAATTAGTAACGAACTTTCTCAATTGCATATTGGCATCTTTAAATATAGAAACTGCAGTAGTTGTTAGTTTCATGGCTTCTGCAACCGTGGATGCTCCATAAATTAAGTCATTCACGTACAAATATTTATTAATCATTTCATAAGAGGTGGGTTCCGTTTCCTTATAATTACCAGTATGTTTTTCAATTGTAGAGGCTAAAACATAGGGGGAGCTGATCAAGCCGAAACAGTGACGATTAAATTGGTATAAAACGCTGAGTTGATCTATGTCGCAGTCATCGAAATACAAAAAACATAAATAATTTCTATCATTTTCTGATACCTATATTTGTAGAAACTCCCTAGCAATATCCCCCGTAAAAGCAATTTTAAACTGTCTAAAATTTAATAGCACATCTATGGAATTAGGATTTAAATTTTCCCCCGCAAAAAGACATTGATTTAGACTTTTCTCCCCATTTTTTCGGCTGCTCGCATCAAAAACTATCCTGGTTTTTGTGGTCGAAGAACTTGGCCTTGAAACTGCTGAATAGGGCATTACATAATCGATAGAGCAATTATCACTACATTTCTCAATAATTCCCTCACTTAATTGGTCTTTCATCTTTTCATTATATTTCAAAAACAAAGATTTATCACTCTTTAATCTTTTCTCCAAACCAGCGAAACGCTTTTTTCGCAACCTCCTAATTATTAAACAAATTTTGTTTATCTAATTCATTACACCATAACAAGGGAGTCATATATCTATCATTTTTAAAAGTGATTTCTTTCTGGAAGTGATTAATGACCTCATAAGTCTCTTCGTGCTTTTGATCATTAGAATCGATTAAAAAGGACTCGATGCGCCTTAAATTCCTAAGATCATTTTCTGGTGGGAAATAAATTACATTTAAACAGAGAGTTGTGTGTGAATTATTACTATTAACTCTACCGGCCAAGGTTTTACCAAATATTATTGGCTGCATAAATAATTGATGATTAATTTTTTCGACAGATCCTTATAGTTTTGAATAAATAATTTTCCCCTAGCAATATCTGAATAGGTTTCGAATGAATAAATGTGTCAGCCAATTCATGTTTATCTAATCGTAGTTTATCTATTAACTGATAATCAACAAAAGTCGCTATCTTAGTACCGCTAATAATTTCAGAAACCAGCGCTTTTAAAGTTATTTTTTCCTAAGGATGATGACAACCAATAATAGTTAAACTTACCACATTAAACTCCTTTTCTATGGCGTCGCGATTCGCAAAAGTATAACCCAAAAGTGTTTCCTTAGCAACAGGTTTTAATTTTAACGCTGAGGCTAAACTTTTTGTAATAAATGTTCTAGAGGATGCAGAATCATATAAAATTCTGGTGTTTGATTCATTTCCTGTTCCCTGCACTTGTACACAGGCAGTTTTCAACAATGTTGCATACTTTTCGGGTGAATAATTTGTTTTTATTACATATGAAAACACGGCTTCCCTTTTGTCATATTTAGACGCTTCGGCTTTCACTGAGCCATCATCTGGACGCGTTTTTGCCGATTTTTTAGTGGGGCAAAATAAATAATTATGCTGATAACTTTTACACAATTCACAAGGAGGTATTTTTACCTTACGCAAAGATATTAAGTACGCTTTCAAGAAGCATCGATAGCATCTCCCATCTTTTTTCAACTTATACCTTTTCTGCTCATCGGTAATCTCGTTACACTTTAAGCTTAAATGTTTCGAGTTACAAAAAAAGCAAAAATTTTTATACAATAGTGTTAAGCGCGACTGAAGTGGGAACATTAGGTTTTAGCCTAGGAGCCCTTTTTTCCCATCGTGTTACTTCCTGATTGTTTAAGGAAACCCCTGACACTGCATCAGCTGCTTCGCGCGACTCTAATTTCAAACTTTATTAAATTCATCAATTCATTCATTTAAACAGCTTTTTCCGCATTTTTTTTCCTCTGAAATTCGACAACTAAATTATGGGGTAATTGTTTTTAGATTATTGGTATCAATAAATACCCAAAATTACCTGACGCCACCCCGATAGCTTTTCAATTACGAATGCTCACCTCGCATTCGTCATATAAATCCCGTAACAATTTTATGTTCGCGGTTGATTTTACCGGTTCTAGTTCTAACAACTTGTTTATAAACCCGCTTATCAAAATTCCTTGTTTACAGTATCGATTCTGCAGTAAGTCTAAAGACTGCTGACAATTAGTTTCGTTTAAAGCTAAACCGGAAATTTATCTAAGCGCTTCACCTCACAAAAATGATTTTAAGTAATTTAATTTATCCGTTTTGGTTAAATTCTCGTTCGAATCGATTGCACTTTTGAAACTCTTCATGAATTCTAAAAAGGTATTTGGATCCCCCGTAAAGACTGGTATAGTGATTTTTGGCAAATTTATTGTTGCCGGTCTAGCACTAACATAAGGAACTCGCATTAAATACAGAACTAGTAACAGGTTGATCAGAATTAGTTTTAAATTTCTTCAAATTCAATTTAATTTTAAATTTAGTTTCATTAATAACATCGTCGTAATCGATGCTCGTTTGCACATCATTTTCGAAAACTGTTCCATCTTCAATTAATTCCTGAATTTGATTGTTTACTAACTTTAATTCGTTTTGCTTTTCTATTACATTATTTAAATATTCACTCAACTGTTCAAAATTACTTTTTTCTTCAAAGTCTAGACTTTCTAAGGAATTATCAATTTTAGTAATAAACTTAGTTATTGAAGTCTTCATGACTTTCCATTTACCTTTTAATTTGTCGAGATCCATTATTTTCAATTATTTTCATACATAGAACAAAATGGGTACAGTACCTTATTTATCCGCGACGTGAAGACTGATGAGCCGTGGACAGGTAATCCAATATTTTGAAGACGATGATAATCTTATAATCCTATGGAGCACTCACTAATTTAATTCTGACAAATTTCTAAACTCCTTTGGGTATTCGGAACCATAAATCATATTCATTATCAAAACTATCGAGAAATACATGTAGTAAGTAAATTATTTCGAAAAAAAAGAAACAAATTTCGTTGAATCCAATTCTTGTAAAATAATAAATCTTGAAAGTCTTTTTATGTTTTATTTTGGACAGCACCACTTCACTACATTTAGCACATTTAATATTTATCATTTAAATAAGATCATAAATTCCGAGAATGCGATAATATGCATCTTAGCCAAGCATAAATATATTCTGAATCTTCTAGTTGCATAAATTCAAGCATCATTTCACTACATTAAATCACACTTGTTAATATAAGTATTTACAATCCCGAGGAAGCATTTTTCCCCGACCGAACAATTCAAATTTTTTTTTTAATTATAAAAAGAATTCTAGCATCAATCAGTTTTTCGGGCGCTCTTTCTACATGAACTGAGCCATGTGATCTCGGCTATTTTTAGATTTTTTCCCCAACGCAAGGCAGATGCAATTTCGTAACAGCCATACCTATGCATGTTCACTAAGGAAAATGCATTATTTAATAAAAACTTTATTACACTAGACGTTGTAAGTGATCATCACCTTAATCAGTAAAGTCACCTAAATTCGCCAATTTATCGTGAATGGATACTACCCTATCTTCAAGAATTAAGGGGTCTCAGGATAAAAGGAAAAAAAAAAGACCATTTTCAACGTTTGATATCTTAAAATATATATGATTTAAAAATACATTTCTTATTCGGATGAAATACATAAGCAAGATGTTTCATTTCATGTATTTAAAAAATTGCAAGATGCAGAAATAGTGTTTATAGAGTGCTTCAAACCTAATTATTCTTCAGATTGTAATAATTGCCCTGATTATAATAATTGTAATAATTACCTAAATAAATTTGTATTTAAAGCATTTTTATATTTTTAATAGAAAGTTGTATTTTGCAAATTCAAAATTTTGAAAACATTATAGTCATTTAAAAAAATATTTTTTGAGCACTAAAATGAAATTTTAGGTTCAGTTTATACAGCCTAATATGAAATACACGTTTAGAAAATTTCATGAAGAAATATGCAAAAGTTTTTGAGATATCCTGCGCGTTATGCCCAAAAACGTCATTTTGAAAAAACTGCTTCAAAGTTTCGTAAACGCCTTTTAAGTTATTGAGCGGGGATAATTCTAAAAGCCATAACTTCTGTTTGAATGGGAATTTAAAGGAAACAATTATATCAAAATGTTCAGATAATATAGAATTTTAACATAAAAAAATTTTAAATTTCGAAAATTTCGAAGCTTTAAGAGTCCTGAAGCCTGTTAAATATTTTGACTAAAAAGTATTTAAGTATCATACTCATTTTGCTACGTTTTCACATTGACTCAGTGTCGTTAATCGTATTTCAACAATTTACGTTTTCTGCATTTTAGACTTCCAACGCCCATAAGTTCTATACTAATATATATATGTATTTGAAATTCATAGGTTGTATTGTATTTTTTTCACTAAAAAAGAGACGAAAAAATAAATTTCGTCTAAAAGTTCATGTTATCAAGTAAGTGACACACAAATTCAAGATCACAGCAACAAAAATTATTGAAAATTCGAAATCCTAGAAACATCGATTCTTTATTTAGTTAACTTTAACATTCAACCAAAATAAATTAGACTTACTGTTTTTGGCTTTTTTATTCGTCAAAAAGGCCAACGCAAATCCTTGTTTAGAGGAAGAGGATTTTTGAAAGGTTATAGTGTCATATATCAGAAAAATTCAAGAAATATGAAACTTTTTTTCTATGGTTAGGTAAACTCTTCTAGATCCCATTAAGGACTCCATAAAGGCGCGAAAAGTAAATATTCAGTTAAAATCTAAGTCTAGATGTTTTTTCACAGACATGGAAGTTTGGAGTGTTGAGCAATTTTACTTCTACATACAATTTCGCCCCTTCTGTGGTCACGAATAGAAATATAGCGTAATAAACCGATTTTCACGGATAACTACATTTATTAAATTTTTCCTCAGACATAGTAGTCTAATAAATGCAAAATGAATCATTTTTGCGAGTTGGGTCACTTTTCTTTCGAGTGAAAGTAATATATTCGAAAATAGAAGACAATTTTAGTTAAATGAGCAATTTTTGTCTTACTCACTCGTATATATTGAGATAATAATAAAAGTATTATTAAAATTTGTCTTTATCGGTAAGCTGTTTTTTTTTTTTTTTTTTTTTTTTTTTTTTACTTTTCTAACTCACCAAAGAAACTTCATCCAGATAAGAATCGTAATGTTCTGTAGTAACGATTGCTATTATTTGTGAAAACAGTTTAATCTAAGCATACGCCTTATTCGTATGTTTAGACTCTACGCTTAGAGCTCCATGCACTATCATGGCCCATTCATGTACATTTTAACGAAATTTAGAAAATATTATTTTAAATGGATTCATAGTATTGAAATCTTTCAGCTTTTTAGATTTTAGCAAATGTGGAAGTAAGACAAAGGGATATTCTAAACTAAATAAAACTAAAAATAATTAAATCGATTTATAGAAACAAAATAAAAGCAAGATATTTGTTCATATTTCGAAAAGCAGGCGATATCCCATTATTTGATTTCTCATTTCCTTTTTCTCTCAAAAATGAAATAATGCACTTATCACCATTACATAAATTTAACTAGAAAAACATCATCTTAGAAATAAATTCAAATTTTAAAGTTCTGAGAGTTATTATGACATTCTCAGATACATCGGAATAACTTCCGACAATTTTATAACCCAGTATTCCATATTCTAGGACCAATAGTTGTGAAATTGAAATACAGTCAGATATTAATATGATTAAAAAATGAATCAACATGGCTCGAGTTGGTTATCTAAAAAAATTAATGAAATTGAGATTATTGTTTTATTCAGAAAAATGGTTGTTTCTCAGTCATGACGATTTGATTGACGCGAATTTTTTTCTTTTTTTTTTTAAATAAAAAATCAGTTATGGATAACTAATTGCGCATTTTTTTCTTTTTTTTTAAAGTAAAAAATCAGTTATGGATAACTAATTGCGCTATTTTTGAAATAAAACAGAAACAAAGCTGCAATATGTTGCGAAAATTGGATTTTAAAGCGTTGTGGGATACCTTACGCACACTTGCTATTATTAACATTAAAGAATGTTTTTTTCTATGACTAAATAGTTTGGTTTAAATGGCTTACATTTATTAGACACACATAAAGGGACTTTACTTCTTACCTTGTTCAAAGACATGTAGCTTACGGCAATAATGTTCTTTTTGAAATGTAAAAAATTGAATTAAATACTTGTTAAGAGGAACGTTAATGAGATGGTATAGGGTAATTCTGGGATTTATGCCCCACATTTTTTTTTAATTTGTGTATAAAGTCCCATGGTGGACATAAAATAAAAAAAATCATGCTGTGCTATTCAATGTTAAATATACAACGCGTGTACTGCGACTAAAAATTTCAAAACAAATTATTAATTTTTTTAACAGTTTTTTCTAAAACATTACACTGCGGCGCGTCACCCGTACATTCAGGCTGAGACGCCGCACTTGTGCGGTAGTTATGCCGCGCTTGTAATACGAATAGAATGAAATTACAAATAAAAATATTTAAAAAAATATTCATATCTGGACAATAATTAACGATGTAATAACAAAATGAAACTAAATGAGTACAATGAAACGTATTAGTAGATTCAAATAAATAATTTTTGCCTACTTTCACTATTAAAATTATCAACTTATTATTATTTTTTTTTTTACATTAAATTTTAATTGTCGTTTCAGCAACAACATAACAACAATGTATTAGAAAAGGAAAATAAAAAAGTAAAATTGTGTTTACATAATTTATTTGTTAACATTTTCGGGACCGGTGGCTTTTACACAAATTTTATTCGGTTGGTACCACTTTTTTAAAAAGAATTACCTTTACTTAAATAACCATGAAAATGCTCTAATTAAGCAAAACCAATATTACTTTTCTTTTTTACTGGTGCCAGAAACAAATTTTGTAAGCTCTGTATGGTGCTTAGATGCACCTATGGTCCCGAATGGGTTAAGAGACCTGTTTTTTCGACTACAATCTACAGAAAAAGTGTCGAAAAAGTACAGTCTCTATGTAACTGCATTTACACACATGATGCAACGAAGCCAATTACACTTCTTCTTTTTGGAGTAGTTTTCTAACCATTCCTTGCAAAGAACGTATGTGTTATGCATAATCCAATTTTTCATTATTATCATCTTGACTTGCATCTTTCTTGCCCTTCTTACTTTTTATTTTCCGTTTTTTCTCCTTTGGTTTTAGTAAACTTGATAACATGCCTAACATGGTTAGTCTGTGCAAAAAGAAAAGGAAAAGTTAATAACACTTAATCATCACGTTAAAAAAAAAAAAAAACTGCGGCATGTATACCGGAATAGCAGTGCGGCATATATCCCATTTTGCATGGTGCAGACGTCGGCCATCACAGTTACCTGTCATCGCTAAAGGGAATGGCGTAACCATACACACAGTACTCTATACAAACGCTACACTTAGTTTTGACTTTGAAATCATGCATGCATTTAGTAATTAGTGTATGAAAAGTATTTAAACATAACGTGTTTAAAATTTTGGTCAGTGAAATCATGCACTTACGTCAAATTAAGGATTGAATTTCTACAAGTAAACATCGAAATGGGACCCACGCTATACACCGGTTAAAATAATCTCATTGCGCACCTATACTGTGCGTTTGACGACCATCTATCGATAATTACAAGAAATACAAGGGGTGCGGCCTCTGTCCCGTATGTGGCGACTCTCCCGGAGTTACTCTACAGCAGAACGTAAAAAAGAAAAAAAAATTGAACACTGAGAAAGACAAATGGGCAAACTAAAATAAATATCTCTATATACATAACTTTTGAAAGAAAGATACTGTTTTATTCAACAAAGTCTCATATAATTAATTATTCAGCTCTTAATTTTATACATATATATATTGAAGTAAAGAAAATGCTAACATTATATAACTTAACAAAAGCATTTCTTTTTTAAAGAATGCAAAATTATGCCGCCGGTCTTTCATGTTATACACAAAGTACCGAGCAGTAATTGGGAGAATGGTTCCACAAGAAGGTAAAGCAACAGATATAATTTAAAAATATTATTATATAATAATATAATATTAATAGTATTAAAAGGTCTTTTTCTACAGAAATGGGACTAAAAGTTTGATGTTCTATTACTGGCATATTGAAACATTAAAAAAAAAAAAAATTTTAATCAGTGCTGTAAACTTTTTCCCATTATCTGGTAACAATTACCTTTTAATTTATTATTGCTTAACTCAAATACCGGTTATGATTTGTTTTGAAGTGTTATTTGAAGTAATTTTAAGTTACAGGTCCCAATGTATTTACCTCACTCTAGCAAAAATGTAACTAATATGTCACATAATCAAACCATTTGCGATAGCTTGCGAAGGAGGAAATTTTGAACTTGAAAGAAAAATAAAAAAATAAATGAAAACTTGTTGCACCATTACTTCATTTTGAAACAGTTGTTCATAAGTTTAATAAATTGGAGCATTGAGCCAACATATTTAGAACTGGTTATGTGAACCAGTTTAATATGCATTCTGCGTAAAACGTACATAAAAGTAAATAAAACACAAAAAATTAATTTATTCACCAAAAATATATTTAGTCGCTTTTAAAGTAGGCCTCATCGAGTTTAATACATTTACAACAGAGCAGGATCCAATCCTCCATACAAACCCAAAGGAAGCTCCCCCCTAAATCCTTATTAAACTAGGCGGATTTGCCTATCCCGGAACTTTCTTTTATCTCACACATGTTAATACTTCAAAACTCGCTAGCATAGGGCCAAAATTAAATAGCCTATGCCCATCATGAGGATTCTCAAGATATGAAATTCCGTTCATCAGTTCTTGAGTTAGGACTAAAGCTAAAATCGTGTAAATCATGCAAAATGAAGCATAGCAGTACCACTTGTTGGGAGACTAACACGAAAACCTAATCAGCGACAACTTGTATCAACGTCTAACTGAATCTGAAGTTTTAGGAAAATTCGTCCATTAATTCTTGAGATAGAGCTATTACGGAAATCACTAAAAATGCAGCATAGCAGCGGCACCTGTTAAGCGTTTTACACTAAAACGTAATCAGCGCTAATTCGTATCAAAGACTACCTGAATCCGAAGTTTGGTGAAAATCCCTGCATTAGATCTTGAGATAGAGCTATTGCAAAAATCGTAAAAACACAGCAGCGTCACCTGTTGGGCGATATACACCGAAAACTAATCAGCACCAGTATATATTAAGGTCTAACTGAATTTAAAGTTTTGTTAATTTCCGTGCGTTAGTTCTTAAGATAAAGCGCCCACAAAATTTACTCACAACAAACCATCAAATCGTGTTCTTTCCTTCGAAAACGTGTAAATCCTTCGAAAACCGAAAGTCGAAAATTTTCACGAATCCAATATTTTATTCTCGTAAAGAAGTAAGTAATAGTAGAAAGTAATAAATTAAACTCGAAATAATAAAAAAACCATACAACAGCCTACATAAATATTGGAACAGTTGATCTTCTTTCAGGGGCTTCCTAGTTGCAGCCAACTTAACGCCCAGTGTGAGAAAAAGAGATGTCTTGCATATTTACATGAGCCATTGGGGGAAAAGATAATTAAATAGTAATACTAAAATAAAAAGTTATAAAAGGCATAATAAAGTTAACAACTGTATTGAGATTAATACACAGTTAAAGGAAAGGGTGGACTGATGCTCTCCCCAGCAGCGCAGATCATGGCCCTGAAAAGGGCCCTTTGCATACCGTTAGGTTCGCATCTGGCGGAGCACACACGCGAGGTGCGTACTATAAGGGAAATGGGGGGAGGAGAAGTTGCGAAACAGTTAAGCAAGGTTTCAGGGGTCTCCTAGTAATCCAATACTTTATACCCAGACTTTGAAGTGAGTGTCTTAGATGCATGAGTACGTACGAGGAAAAAAGTCTAACTGCAGAGAGATCTCTGCGCTTGAGAGAAAAAGTAAAACAGCAAAAAGCAGGAGAATTCCGATTGGACGAGACCCCAGAGGCTCCGCCCTCTCGAAGAGCTAGAGAAGTTTGAATGAGAGACAGACGATAATTTAATTTTTAATGAAAGAGAGGTCAAGAGTTGAATTTAGACAAAAAATAAATAAAGTAAAAAAGAGAGTTTTGCAACAGTTAAAATATCGGGCAGGCTACTTCTGACGGTTTTCCGAGGAGCCTGGGGCCACTGCCCCACATCCCCGACAGTAACACAATGGAAGCCTAACAGGAACTGAATCTTGGCAGTACTGGGAAAAAATGCTTAAAAATGGGTGGGGGGGGGGAACAAACAAGTAATTCCTGAGCTCAAAATGAAAAGTAAAAAAGAATTAAATTAAAAAAATACTAACAGTTAAAAATTTAAAATACAAAAGAAAATTAAAATACTCAATGGATAGTAACTCCCGCGCCTAGCCCACGCTTCATCGCGGGTCCAGGCTACCATGGCTGCACAGATGTTCGCAGTCATTTAGCCTTGAAAAAGGCCCTTTGAGACATCGATTCACCACGGATTGGGAGCACCGTCCACAGCCAACACCGTCTCGATGAGACGGTATTGCCACAGCTGAGTCTGGGGGAATAATGGCGATCCGCTCAGAAAGCGGGTCAATTTATTGATGCAGGGGATATCGGACAGGCTAAAAGAGATTGAAAAATAAATTATAAATATTAGTATAAATTTTCTGGGTCAAAATTCCTTTACTTTTTTTTTTTTTTTTTTTTTGAGCTGAAACGTTAACGTTTTGAGTAGAGTGAATCATTTATATGTTCGTTTTCTACGTATATATGAATTTTATAATTAATATTAGTGAAAAAAATATACAACATTTCCGTAGTTTCATTACAAGATGGATTAATTTTGATAAATTTGGGTCGATTTCGAGTTGAAGTGCTACTGAATAGTGACAAACTTTTGTGTCATTTATCTTTTTATTTTAATTTAATTTTTAATTTTTTTTTCTTGGTTTTGGATCGGATTGAGGGTTAACTTCAAATAGATTTTTTTTTCTGGTCGGGTGTAACTCGATCCTTAGAGCTCTAATGAGGATAACAATAAGAAGTTGCCACAAAACCACCAAGATATGAAACGATCCTATGAATTCGGTTATATTTTGTGTTCGAAACAAAGTAATTTGTAACTCTAAACAAATTATAATAATTAATAATATTTTTAATTACTTGTCTCATAAATTAAAGCAATGAATCTACAACTTTCATGCTTGTAATTTAAAAAATAGTAACAACTTTTTGTGTCATTTCTGTTTCAATTTTTATTTATTTATATTTTATCTTGCTTTTGGATCAGATTGAGGGTTAACTTCAAATTTTTGGTTTCGGGTCTTCTGTAACTCGATCTTTGAAGTACTCCAATGACGATAACAATGAAATGTTGCCACGAAAACGCTAAGATAAGAAACGATCCTACGAACACGATTATATTGTGTGTTCGATACAGAGTAATTTATAATTCAATACAAATTATTATAATTCATTATTTTTTAATTACTTGCCTCATAAATTAAGGCAGTGAATCAACAATATTCGTGCTTGCAATTTCAAAAGTTTAGATATATAATGATGCCACCAGCAACAAGCGGAACTCATTGTTTAATTCTGAATCACATTATTGTTTTAAGTGAACATACTACGATTAATTAAAACAAACTTTTTGACAGTGAAACACTTTGGTTAAAATGGTCACATTCTTTAAACATTAACTCCTAAAGGGACATTACTTCCTACTTCGTTCAAATCCCAGTAGTTTACGGAAATAATGTTCATTTCGTTACAAAGAAGTGCAAAAGATAAAATTAATTACCTCTCAAGAGGAACATTAATGACGAATCGTACAAAAGAACATAAAATATACTTGAATAGAGACATTTGGGCTAACAAAAAGGATATGCTTCTGTTAACGTAACTTAAAGAAATATACAATTTTATTCAATAAAATTTATCTTAAATCTGTACTAATTAATGTACCTATTAATTTTATTTAGGTACTTTTCCGGATTAGGCAAACGCTAAGTATATTTAAGGGAACGGCGGACGTTAAAAAAAAGTTTTTTTTAAATTTTCATCACAGATATGTGAAATTTTTTGGAAACATACATTACACTATAAATATATAGAAGACCTTAAGGGCATCCGGGACACATTTTCAAAAAAAAATTATTTATTAAGTTAAAATTTTGAAATTTTTTGTGATGGTTAACCATATTATTAGTAAACAAAATCGCATGATAAAACTTCTCATAAATTTTGTTAAAAAAGTGGGGTAGTTGTTATAACTCGAAATATTATTTATAGAATTTCATTTTTTTTTTCATTTAAATAAATAGAAATATATAAATGTTAATTTAGAGCCAGCATTTAAAAAATATTTATTTAAAAAAAAAAATTAAAAATATTTAACGAAAAAATTACAAAAAAAAAGTTGTGCAACTTTTAAAAAAAAATCATATTTTCAAAAGTAAATATTTTTTTCAAATATGCTGGCTTAAAAGTAAAGTAAAATAATTGAAAAAAATATGTTCCGAGTTTTAACCCTGTATCTTTAACGGTTCTCGAGTTATAATAATTTAAATATGAGAAATGATGAAAAAACCTATCATGAAGAAAAACGCAATTTCACAAGAACTCGTTTCCTTGACAACCATAGCTTGAAAGGCAGATTTTGAAAACAAACCAAAACGAAAAAATCTGAGTATCGATTTGTTAATTTCTTGAATACTTAATTTTTTAGAGATTTTTTCTGAATTGCATATCGATCTTCATCAAAATTTTACGTTTTAATAAATTTAAAATCGAATTAATTATCTTAATGGAGTCGAATTTAAAAATTCATACACAGTTTCTTTGTAAGCAATATCAGGATTCTGCCTCATCAATTTCATGAATTTTGATAAATTAAGATGCATGGAGCATTTCGAAAATCTAAAAACGTTTAAAAATCAGTTTTGAGAAAAACAGATTTAAAGTATATTAAAGGTCCGAAAAATTGTTTGTATCCAACATTCAAACGCTTGTAACTTTGCGGAAAATAATTGCACCTGCATGCGGTTTTTGGCAAATGGCTCCGAACAAACTGGAGAATACTAATATGCATAACAATGACTTTTGATTTTTGGTCAAATAAAGTCCCCAAACCATGGTCCCTTAAAAAAGTAAAAAACATTTTAAATTATCAATACTGAAAAACACAAAACAAAATGTTACAGTGAGAGTGAAAGATTTGCAAAAGCATTCTTGTAAACATGGTTTTTGCATTATAATTTATGGGAAACTTAAAATCTTTAGCTTTATCTTAAAAAACCGCTAATTGTTCATAAAAAATGTAAAAATATAAATAAATTTATATTTTTCTTAAAAAATATTTTATGCAACGAAATAAAATTCTTTCTGTTTATTAATGTAATACATTTCCTAATGTTATGGAGATAGTGTATTCTTAAAAAGATGTTTTATTTTTTATAATTTATGTGGAAAAAAAAAACCATTTATTTTTTCCTTAAGGATATTAAATCATAAATAGGTTTTTATTTTTATTAAAAACCATAAGGTTTTTAACAAAGCAAAATATATTTCTGTTTTATAAGTTAAAATACAAGGGTGAAACCTAGAAATATATATTTTTTGCAATGTTAATGCACTATTTTATTTTACTAAAATTCATTTAGTTGCTTCAAAGTAACGTATGGCGTCATTGTGCGTCTCTATTGCATCATACAATATAGTTATGAAATAATGCGTCATCCAGTTTTCATAAATACAGCTTCAAAGAAAGAGATTGATCAATTGCCGTGATTTTTTCTGCAATAAAAACATGGATGCGTTCTTTCGACTGACAATATGGAAGAAAAGTGTGGTGAATAAGAGTTTTAAACAAGTGTGATAGCCAAAAAATATAGGATGCCATCAGTCTACACCTGCGAGCGTGATTAAATCGAAACTTGAAACTGTTGTCGTCTAGAGAAAAAACTATGAAGGCCGAAAGAGGATTAACTTTTAGAAACTAAGACATCTGAAGCGAATATGTCTTTGTAATCTTTAAACAATCATGAAGGTGATCCTGATAGAAAGGTTGTATCTAAGAACGTCTGTGGTATAAATATAAGTGAATGGACTGATTAAAGATGGCTTAAGTAATGTGGTCTGCAGGCCTTCCCCCCCCCCCCCCCCAAGAAGCCTTTACTTAAAAAAGAAAAATGAGAAAGCGACTTGCTGGATACAAAAAAAAAGTGTTCCGTGGACAAGGACTCGGTAGGACTCAGGAATTGTTCCGAATTAATTTTAACTCAACTTCCATGGATCAGACAGTAATGTTAAGAGGCGAAAAAGTGAAGCATATCATCAAGGCTGCATATCACCGACTGCAACAATTTCTAGCGAGTCAAATGGTCTGGGGAATAACATCCAGTAAAGGGATTGGACGATTGAAATTATTACTGAAAATTTACACAGACATCGATAATATACATCGACATCATGAAGGAAATTCAAAGCTAGTGATTTCTTGATAATTTGAAAGTTGCAGAAAAATGAATTTTTTTACAAAACTTAACACCCTGTCGTACGGCAAAATAGGTAAGTAGAATCTAATCCTAAAAAGCTACGCGTTGCTGACGACTGTCTTTTTCGCTAATCGTTGCCACAGATTAATCTCGGAAAATGAAACATTTGAAGTTACTAAAAAAATTAAGAGCTCGTATAGTATTCGTCAGAAAATCGTAGACAATCTGCATTAGAAAGGTAAAAAAAATATTTTTTTCTTGATATAAATTTCAAATCTAATGATTAAACCGTTTTTTAAATAATGAATTTCAAAAATTACCTAATTTCACAATGGAGTACCTTAGCGAAACCTTCACGCGTAAATGATAATGATAACGATAATGTGTCCTTACGTGTATATTGGCTGTAGCACGAATCACAAATTATAGTAGCCTTATTATTCTGTTAAAATATAAAACTGAATTATGATGTCACGAGTGCATGATTTTTATTTAGTTCTCGACAAATACTAGATACGTCATTTCTTTTTAGGTGTGAATAATACAGGTTAATTCACATATGACCTCATATTTAAAACAAATATATGGTTAATGCATGGCTTTTACATGAGAAAGTGATATTATCAAGGACTTTGCATGAATTTACATTTATTTTTTTTTTCAAGAATCAAAACTATATTTATTTTGGCTCTGGAAACATTTTTCTTTTAATACTTGTATAAAAGCAAATTTCTCAAGGCATTCAATATATTAAAAATGAAAGCAAATTTGCTCAAGATTAGAAAGTACGGTGTTTAATTTTAAAATTGATTTTTCTAATCAAACATGTTTAAAACCCCGAGCAATATCAAGGATTTCAGCTAGTTAATTCATAAAATACCTTGTTGTGACATTTGCGATGTTTTACCGCCACAGCATAACAGTTATTAATAGTGTAATTTTACCCCTATTTCCCCACTTTAGGTGCATGACTATTTGAAAAATATGGTATTAAAGCTTAGGACTGATCTCAGAATAAGTTGAAAATTGCTGTATCGTAATGGCGCTACAAAGAAGCAAGTTACCAAGAATAAACGAGAGAAAATCATTGTTAGAGTTTGGTACCATGAAATTGGTCACGATAGTATTCAGAAGTTGACTTCTTCCATGCCGAACCGTGGCAAGTCTGTCATCGCTGCTCGAGGAGAATCCAGAAACTGTTAAAATTATCCTTTTGCGTGTAACCAAATCGACTGAAATGTAACATGACTGCAGTTATGTAACATTTATTATTATCTACTACATTTGTGGTTAATTACTTTCTTCCTATGTCTTGAAAAATAATTGCATTTTCCCCTTTAAAATATTATTCTGAGTAATTAAAAAGCTAAGCTGATAAAGGTGATAAGAGACACAATCCTCATTTTGAGAAAACACATTCTTAACCACTTTTATTAACTAAAATTACATATTTAGGGTTCCGTACTTAAAAAGTAAAAACGGAAGCATTATAAGATCACTCCTGTGTCTGTCCGTAAGATTGTCTGTCTGTCACAGCCATTTTACTCGTAAACTATGAAACGTGGAAAGTTCAAATTCGGAGAAGTAATAAAGACCATTGACCCACATATTTTCAGATTAATAAACATTCATAAATATATTTAGTAAAAAAGTAGAGGGTCTAATTAAGCTACTTGAAAAAAAAATCTTTTCTTTGTATATCATGTGGGGTATCCTGTGAAAGCTTTTGTAACGCTGAACTCAAAAATACATTCCTTTTAATTTTAGGTATTATATTTTCAAAGATATTCTTGAAAATGTAGCGCAAAAATATGTCCCCCCCCCCCATCTAATTCCGAATCTACTGAAACTAAAATTATGAAAAAAATTAGAGGTAGTAGACGTTAATATAAACCTTGCCGGAAAATTATAGCGATTACCCTAGGTCACATGGTTTTTGAGTAAATAGCATTTTTTGGTTATACACAAATTTCGATTTACGGGCATTCAGAAAAATTGTTGAGCATCGCTGAATATACCTATCGTTGCAGAAGAATGAAAGTATTGTTGATAATGATTTTCGAAAAAAATCAACGGTAATTAGACGAGATATTAACCCTTAAAGGTACGGTCAGTTTGGACATACACAAGGACAGGGGCGGCGTACTCTATGCCTAGTTAACAACTTTTAATAATATATATGTGTAATGTAATGTCCAGTAACAGTATAAAAGCAATAAACGTCAAATTGTTAAAAACATACTAATTTAACCCCTTCGGGACGGGAGCCTATTACGAAATTTTTAATCTTTTGTCACCGTTTTTTAAAAACAGAAATTTGTTACTTCTTGAATCGAGAAAATGCGCTGATTAAATAAGGCAAATTTTACAGTAAAATTTTACTGGTGAGAAAAAACAAGGATTCTGAGCGCTTCATGCGGCACGTATACGTGTCGCTCGTCCCCAACGGGTTAAGGGGTCTCGGGACTCTAAAAAGTGGAAAAAATGAAAAAAAGAACATTTTCAACATTTAATGTATTAAAATGTATATGATTTTAAAACACACTTTTAATTGGGATGAAAGATATACTATGTTCTTTCGTTTCATGTTTTTAAAAAATTGCAAGATACAGAATTAGTATTTATAGGGGGCTCGAAACTGCTAGACATTTGTCTAACAAAAAATTGGCATAACAGTTTAGGCGCAGGATTACAAAATAAATATTGCAACTAGAATGAAAATTTTGGTGTTTACTTATACTTCAGATTGTAATAATTTCCCTGAACTTAAATAAATTTGTATTTAAAGCATTTTTATATTTTTAATGCAATGTTGCATTTAGCTAATACAAAATTTTGAAAAATTCAACAGTAAAATTACATAAAAAAATATTTTTTTTGAACAATAAAGAGGAAATTTATGTTCAGTTTATACAGACTAACATGAAATATATGTTTTGAAATTTTCATGAAAAAAAATATTCAGAAGTTTTTGGGGTATCCTGCGCGTTATGCCCAAAAACGTCATTTGGAAAATAATGAGACTTTAAAGTTTCGGAAACGCCGCTTCAGCTATTGAGCGGGTATAATTCTAAAAGCCAAAACTTCTGTTCTAATGGGAATTTAAAGGAAACAATTGTATCAAAATATTCAGAAAAGATAGGAGTTTTACATCTAAAAAAAATTTAAATTTCTTAAATTTAGAAGCTTTTAGAGTCTTGCGAACACTTAATCCTTTCCGGTACGGAGAAATTCTATTTATAAACTTATGAAAAAATGAACTGACACCAGAATTTATAAACGAATTTAATGCGAACTTGCTTATTTTCACGTACATGATAAAAGGAAAATTTTAATTAAATATTCTTGGTGCCGTTTGTCTGTTTTGGAATTAAAATTAGGTGTCCGACTTTTAAGGGCATCGCCCTCGGAAGATTTAATTAGAATGAATCGCATTAACACTGTGGGATTCGCGATAGTTTGCATTGATTGTATCTCTCAATATGCCTCGAGTGACTTTAAAAGTTAATTAAACACCTATCTGGAAAAACGCGGCACAGACCAAGGTGGCGTTGCAACTTTGAGACCTCAATTTGAAGCGCGCTTAGCACAATACCAAATTTAAACTTTGAGCAAAAGTTTTGTTTTAGCTACACTGTAGAAATAAAGGTTATTACTACGCTGAATTTAGTTTCATGAAATGCCAAATGATGTTTAGATATGCACTGCTTTTATTGTCAGTACCGAATAAAGTTCATCATAAACAGATCAGGATAATATTAAAAAAAAAGTGTTATACGAATAGCTATATTTGATATTATTTAGGTTCCATATCTCTTTGAACTTTCATGGTATACCTATTTACACTTTTATAATATATACAGTTATACCCAACCCTACATTGTATAGTTTTTTACAAAGTCTTAGTATTCTTTTAGCAACGTTTTTTTTTTTTTTTTATAATACAATTACAAATTCATATATTTATTCTACGGAACCCTCTGTGCGCAAGTAATGCTCGCACTTGACCGTTTATTCTGTTGTCAAATGCTTTCTTTATCAATTAAAATCTCTGAGTATTAAGTGTTTTCAAATATTAAACACATGGTAGAGAACAATTGATTATCTTAAATCATATGATTAACTTCATTGTTTAGGTGCGTTCGTGATTATATAAATACGTAGCACCTATAGGCGTCGTCTGATCCGTCCGTCTGTATATCTGTCCGTCTGTCCGCATATAACAGCG
The DNA here is from genome assembly GCA_963932465.1 of Maratus speciosus. NCBI lineage: Eukaryota > Metazoa > Arthropoda > Arachnida > Araneae > Salticidae > Maratus > Maratus speciosus. The sequence goes on from OZ010790.1 coordinate 240,449,981, forward strand.
CAAAAATACCCAACCGAATGGTTTAAAATTTAATATATATAATCGTGGCAGAATTTTGCCGAGTCAATTCAAATTTAATGAAAATCGAACCAAAACTTTAAAATGATATTAATAAAAGTTTTCTTCATTATATTAAATCCTATCATACGTAATTAATTCAGTTATATCCCATGATAGGTAATGATTCTAGACTACCATGGTATTTATTCTGTTTAATCATATCATACGTAACAAATTCAATGATATCCCATTATAAATCATGATTCCAAGTTGCCATGGTGATTACGTTTTATGTCACATTATTTCCGTATTACTGAATTTCCTATATATAATCGTAATACTTTAAGTATTCATGCATTTTTGAATATGAGCGTAACAGTTATTGCACCAAGATCTGAATATGTATAAAACTAGTTATAGTACGAATGACATATGGTACATTTACCACGTTTAGCGTACAATTTCCGACTTGTTTTTATTTTGTTACATACCACCTTTATAACCTGAGATATTTAATTATGTGTTTCTATAAACTATTTTTTACGGCAAATTAATTTAACAAGTTTATTTTAGTGCAGCAGCATTATCTTTACGCAAAACACATTATTTGCACATTTTCCATTCTGTTCACATGTGATGCGGCTTTTTTTTGTCCCCATTATATCTTCTATGATTAAAACAGTCGATAAAATCAAGGAAAAGCATTTTTTCCCTTTATTTAAGTGTTTTTTTGTTTGAGATAAAATTAACTTTATAAGCACTAATTAATTCGAAATAAACAGAATTATACGTTTCGCTGTGGGAAAATGTAAAGAATCCAGATTTGTTTTTCGTATTTTGCTTTAAAATATCTTTTTACAACAAAGAGTAATTAAAAAATAAATAAGGAAAGTAAATATCATGTTTTATTAATGTATGCAAATGAAAAGTTTATTTCTAACAATCTAAAAATGCATCCTTTTACTACTTTAATTCATTTTACAGCGAATTCTATATATGATGGGGGTGTATAATGTATTACAAAAACGGAATGAAATGAAATAAAATAAATTATTTTAGGAAAGAAAATGAGTATAATAAATGAAATAAAATTATTTTGTTTTGTTTTTTTCTTATTTTATAGTTGTAGAATGAATTATTATGCGTAAAAAGAACTATTGGTAAAATTCTTGTGCTTTTTTTTTTTTTTTTTGAAGAAATATAAGGCATGCTACAGAGATTAAGAAGGCCCTTTCTTTCTAAAACATTTATGATGCATTCTCGCAAAATTTTAACTTTCAGGAATAAAAATCTGGTGAAATTAAACTTAATAAAATAACATTTTAAGTTTATAGACGAATGCCTTAATGATTCGAAATAAAGAAAAAATGGTCAGCAGCAATGATTTTTTTTTATTTAACTGAGGTTTAAGTTAAAGTTTCGAGTTTAATTTTCCTTATCGTTTTACCTCTCTAACGTTTTATTTTCTTCCAACTTTTTACTTATAAAAATTTGCATAGTACACACAGAACATTCAAATAAGAAATAATAACAATGTAGTATTTTTAGCGCAAAATTTTGGCATAACAGAGTCTTAAAGTGGTGTGAAAGAAGGGACGGTAAATAAAAAAAGAGAGACGGTAAAGGTGAAAAGAGACGGTAAAGGAAATAAAGGGACAAACAGTTGGATTAAATTAAAAATTGGATTAAATTAAAAAATAAAATAATTTATCTCTAAAAGTGCTCGAATAAACCTTGGGAACGGACAGTAAGACTATAGGTCAGCATTTAAATATCAATTTCAAGCATGGTGCCTTTAATAAGGCACCATGCTTGAAATTGATATTTAAATGCTGATTTAAAATCTGCAGTAAATTTTCTGTCAAAGAATTTTAACCATTCTTTTTCTAGTATAGTTATGCATGAGAAAAAGTTGACAAAAAATTCTGTGGCTGCATCTGAAGTGGTTTTCTGTATAATTTTAGCAAGAGCGATGGTTAGGAATCTAAAATACAGGGACAGAGTTCAAAAAATAATACCAACCGTAAAAATGTGTGCAGGTTAATTTCTTGCTACATATTTATATAAAACAATAGTCCCAGTTTCGGAAATTCAATTTATACAGACAGCCCCAAACTTAACTAGTATGTTGTGGCCATCACAAAACTTTCTTCTATCTCATGCTTGTCAATACTTCAAAATTCATTATCACAGTCCATCTATGTTCATCATGAGGATTCTAAAAATATGAAATTCCGTGAATTAGTTCCTGAGATATTACTGTCCCTAAAATTGTGTAAATCCATCAAAATGTAGCATAGCAGTGCCACCTATTGGGTGATTTACACCAAAACCTAATTATCATCAACTTATGTCAATGTCTAACTGAATATGAAGTTTGGGGAAAATCCGTGCATTAGTTCTTGAGATAGAGCTATTGCGCAAATCATGACAAATGCAGCATAACAGCGCCACCTGTTGAGCGATTTACACAACCACATAGTCAGCATCAACATTTATCAAGGTGTACTTGAATCTGAAGTTTGATGAAAATTCGTGCATTAGTTCTTGAGATAGAGCTATTGAGAAAATAGTGCAAAATGCAGCGCAGCAGCGCCACCTATTGGGCGATATTCACCAACTCGTAGTCAGCATCATTTCATATGAAAGAGTAACTGAATCTGAAGTTTGATGAAAATGTGTCCATTAGTTCTTGAGATAGAGCTGTTGCAGAAATCGTGAAAAAGGCTGTATAGCACCGCCACCTGTTGAGCGATTTACACCAAAATGTACAAAATGCCAATTCATATCAAGGATTAACTGATTCTGAAGTTTGGTTAAAATTGTTGCATTCGTTCTTGAGATACAGCTATAATGAAAATTCTGAAAAGTGCAGCATAGCAGCGCCACCTGTTGAGCGATTTGCACCAAAACACAAACAGCACTAATGCATATCAAAGTATACTTGAATCTAATGTTTGTTGATTTTCCAAGCATTAGTTGTTGAGATAGAGCTATTGCGGAAACTGTAAAAAATCCAGTATAGCAGCGCCACCTGTTGAGCGATATACACCAAAATGTACAAAACTTCAATTCATGTCAAGGACTAACTGAATCTGAAGTTTGATGAAAATTCGTGCAATAGTTCTGGAGATTGAGCTATTGCGGAAATCGTGAAAAAGGCTACATAGCAGCGCCACCTGTTGAGCGATTTACACCAAAAACTAATCAGCACCAATTTATATCAGGGACTAACTGAATATAAATTTTTATTAAATTCCGTGCATTAGTTCTTGAGATAGAGCGCTCACAAAATTTGTGTCACAGACAGACAGACAGACAGACAGACTCACAGACAGACATTTTGTAAAAACATGTTTTCCGGGTTCTCTGACCCCTAAAACGTGTAAATCCGTCGAAAACCGAAAGTCGAAAATTTTCACGAATCCAATACTTTCTTCTTGTTAAGATAGAAGAAAGTAAAAATCAACATCAAGGACACGGGACGGTAAGGAATTTCGTGGTATATTTGAACTCCCAACATCGTCCAAACCTGATTTATCTCGTTAATATTGTTAGACAGTCAAGCAATGGGATGTTTTCCAGCATAGGAAATAAAATAACCTCTAAGAATATATACTAAAATAAAAACTAGTAAATCTGCAGATCAGGAGCCTCAACGTCAGCTCTACAATTCATTGTGTTTAGCACCCTTTGAGTAATATTAATCTTTCTACAAAAAACGAAATTTAAAGTTTTGAAATTACATAAACATTTATAAAACGAAAAAATATTTCGAAGGTTTCTGACATTAGAAGCGTTAAATTAAACCCCTTGTTATGTAATGGTATTCTGAAAATCTCATGAGCTACTTATTCAGGTAATTTTTAGATAATAAAGTAGATTTCTTCAGGGGGGCTCTGCCCCCCTGAACCCCTTCGTAGTGTAATTTAATTTACATTTGTAATTATCAATCAATTGTGTTAATGTCCTTTAGTAAATTCTACCAATAGACGGAAACGTACATGAATTTTTTTCTACAGCCCTGTATATTACGGGAAGATTTTTACGCGTCGTCTATAACATTTAAATTTAATGCAGACAAAAAACCCTCTTAAAACTGCTCATATCACATTTCCGGGGATTAGTATGCATAGTGTGCACCATATATCCAGTTTCTGCGGAGTCCTGTATATGGTTCTATTTAAATTCTGCAAACATTTGTTAGTATACTAAATGTAATTGGGCTGGGAAATACATAAGTCAAAAAAAAAAAAAAAACACTGAAGCAATTCGCGCTCATTTTCATTTATACTTACGAATTCATTTGTGTATCCCTGTACATGGTCTATACAATATTTAAGCACTACTTATTAAGCACAAATTTGCTTAACGTTAAAACGCACACCATAATCGAAAATGCTCTTCAGCAATCATCCCTAATAGACCAGAACTGTATCCGAAATTTTTTATGTGACCCTATAAATGAACGATAAATACGATACAAATCATATTCAAGCTTCTTGTAGTCAACCACAGTAATGTAATTTAATTTCATAATGTTTGAATTAGTGCAACACAATTAACACACTGACGACAGGCAATTTAATTAAATCTGGGTTTAAAAACAGTAGAAGCTCCTCCCTCTTCTGAAAGTGTCTCGGAAATTGGTTTCTGAAATATGTTTTTCATGTTTATGCAGCAGTAAATATCTTTCAATGTACGGATGTAATATATAATGTCTTACAATCTATAAAAAATATGGACAACACAATATAAATGTCTTTTCTGTAAGGTAGAAGTCACTCCCTTAGCCAATGACGTATTCTGAATAAAAACGAGAATTCTCGTTTCCCGTCGCTAATGTGTTAAAATAAGCTGTGAAGAGTTTTTTTCCCCCCGTAGACCACATTTTAATCGACCACTTTTGTGTGACCCTGAAAAAAACATATGCTTTGCACCCCATATACTACAAAAATGTTTCAAAAATACATATCAATTTTATTATTTTGTAACAGAGTAACATCATTAAAAAACGCCACAAAAGGATTTTCTTCAAAGATTGTAATATTATGAATACTTTTGAGTTCCCTGTACGCATGCTGTAAGTGCTACACATAACATATTTTATAGTAATCAGGTTCTAGTGCACCTTAATAAAGTATATAAATTTCATTACGTTTAAAATTGTGTAACATTATTAAAATACACCGCAGACGATTTTTCCCAAAGACTATAATGTAACGGAATAGTTTTGAGTGCCCCTGTAATTAAGCTATGAATGCTACACTCTTCATTTTTAATACCAAGCATACTTTGGCAAACCTCAATAACGTATATCAATTACATGCAATCCCGACTATATTTACGCGAGTTAGAGCACGTAGAGAAACACGGCAGGCGACAGATAGAAAAACTGAAGTCATAAATACTTTTCACCCATGTTGGAAAGTGTTAAAAAGGATTTACATGCCTTTAACTGTACTTTTTTTTCACTTATAGCATGGTTAAACATTAGTTTAAACATCCTAATCCATGCGATAGCAATAACATATTAAAAGCCCCCCAAAATATGCATATCAGGAGATCTATAAATCTACTGGAAAATAATTCATTATCGTGCCCACTGTTAATTGCATAAATTGCATCGATTTGGCGCGATAAAATATTTTTTGTGATAGCCTTTTAATAGTACCTGCAACAAAATTAACGTAATTTACTAACTTCATTCATATTTGAAGCAATGATAGGCTACGAATAACAGTCGCTAGGCAACGAAGAAAAGGAGAAAAAAAAATAAATATGTATCATGTAAAACAAGAAAATTAATTTAAAAATTCTTTATATTATTGGAATACATGTATAAATGTCCTCAAAACATTATACACGTAAATAAAAAAATCTGATAGATATATTGATAAAACTTCAATATAATAGGAATAATTTAAAACCCTTATTTGGAATTTTAGTATCCATAATTTGACATTTAAATCCATTAATCAAACGTGCCATTTTTTTTCAACAAATGGAAATTTGAAAATCGTCTGACTTGCCGTAGAAAAGCATTATAAAGAAAAATAAAATCTTCCATATTTTCCGAACGAATGAACCAAATTTAACCAAAAACTATACAGCTACGTCCGGGTATCTCACGAATATGCCCAATTAATTTCAAGCTGATCGGGTGCTTTTTGCGGCAGTTATCGCGGAACAGACAGACAGACAGACAAACGGAAATCAAAACTTTTCGTGTCTCCACAGTAAGCCTTCACTGACGTTTCGGCAAAAACTAGTAAATCTGCAGATCAAGAGCCTCAACGTCATCTCTGCAACTCATTGTTTTTAATCAAACTTTGCGTAATATTAATCTTTCTACAAAAGCAAAATTTAAACTATTTAAATTACACAAACATTTATAAAAGGAAAAAAATATTTCGATGGTTTCAGACATTAAAAGCGTTAAATTAAACACGTTGTTATGTAAGGATATTCTGAAATTCTCACGAGCTACTTATTCTAGTAATTTTTATATAATAAAGCAAATTTCTTCAGGTGGGTTCTGCCCCCCTGAACCCCCCGTTGTGTAATTTATTTTGCATTTGTAATTTTCTACTGATTGAGTTAATGATTACCCTATATCTTAGATTTCTTTTTACACTGCGATTTATAAGGATAAGCAATAATTCGGTCAAGCATTTTACGTTATCCTAATATCCATACAGCAGTCTGCTAACCACAAATACCTGTATCTAATGGATAAAGAACTTTTGGAAATGTAAACTGAAACATCTAATTTAGAAATCTAATACCTTTATAAATTTTGTTTATAAAAAAATAATTTTTATTACCATTCTGCAATATTTATATCTAAGATCTAATCTAAATATCAAAAAATGTACTCGATAGCATTAACTTACTAAAATCACCCTAAAGTAGGGGGGCTTCTAAACCTAACAGTTAATAATTCATCATCGTTAAATAGATAAACATGATTTGGCGCCTTTAAGTATTTTTTGTGATTTTCTTTTAATAGTATCTACATTTAATTTAAAATCGTGATGTTACAAATACCGTTGAAATTTGACGCAAACCTATGTTCAGGTCAAATTACGAAAGGTTAACTAACATTTCATTTCCCTTAGCCGGACTTTCTGTTTCATTTTTCGTAATAAGGATTATTTTAATAATTTAATTTATTTTACACTCTACAAGCTGTTACACGGACGTTGTTCACGTAGCATTAAAATAGAGATAAATGCATTAAGTAAAACATTTCACTCCCCACCAGACATACCAAGTCTCAAGCTTTTTGCACATCACTATTATCTTAGAGAAAATGTTCTTTTAAATCGCGCAAATGTTTCAATTAAATAAAGTAACATTTTCTGTATTAAAATACTGGTATCCAGAACGCCGGAGGCTTGGCAGCTCTGCTCCTCTTAATAAAAACATATATGATTAACCAACACTTTATCACATTTTATAGGAGACAATACGGAATTTCTTATTTGTATGGCCTTACATATATCTCAGTCATAAAAATGTAAAATTTTGTGCCAATTAATGCACGCAATTGCGAAAATGAAATCGCAAAGAATGAGAAAAGGAAGGCCAAGTAAAATCGTGTAAATCGAGGAATCTTTCTTCGTAGTGCTAGGAAAATACTGCTACAAAAACTATTTTAGGTGGTATTTGGTGTGAAATGTTTATATGTATTCATTCCTGTCCTATATATCCTTTTTTTTTAATTTTTTATTTGCTTATTCCATTTTTCTTTTGCACGTGAAAATCTTACAAATTAAAATTAACTCTTTGGGAGAAATTGTTATTCATTTTTTTTTTGGCAACAATAAAGTTTATAAAATTTAACAGAATAATGTCAGTTTATTCTGTATGAAAATAACGAACTTTTTCATTTATAATCAAATAGTTGAATAAATAAATGAAAATATTATTCTATATAGTATATAAATACTATTTTCATTTCTGCGTTTAAATAAATCTATATGCAAATATCTATACAAAGGCATTCATTAATTCATTCCTTTTGCTTTGATTTGACTTCAAAAAACCATACATACTTTCACATTTATGATATTTTTAGATGAGATGCTGTTGCTACGCAACGGTTAAAAGAAAAAATGAAATATAAGTAAATTCATAAAATAAAATGTTTTATATTATTCGAACACATGTATAAAATTCTATCATAAGTTATACACCTAATTTAAAAGCTCTGACAAATGTTTTGACAAAATTGCAAACTAATAAGAATAATTTAGTACTCTTATTTAAAAATTTCAGCATCCAAAATTTATCATTTAAATATATTATTCATATGAGCGATTTCTTTCAACAAATGAAAATTTGAAAATCGTCTGACTTCCCATAGAAAAGCATTATATCACAAAATAAAATGTTCTGTATATTCCGAACGAATGAACCAAATTTAACCCAAAACTATACAGCTAAATCCGGGGAGCTCATCAACATGCCCAGGGAATTTCAAGCCGATCGGATGCTTTTTGCGGCAGTTATCGCGGAACAGACAGACAGACTAACAGACAGACAGACTAACGGAAACCAAAACTTTTCGTGTCTCCACAGTAAGCCTTCACTGACGTTTCGGCAATTATTATTAAAAGTCAAAATTATGTGAGAAAGATTCTTATCTAAACCTCACACATGAGCTGTAACCAGGGCTCGCACAGTTATTACTTTTGAGTACCACTATTTCTGCGACGTAATCTTCGTCTCATTTAGTGATAAAAATTCTGCAATTAACGCTTTGATTCTAGGCCAGAACGGACGACTATTTTTATATTGAATGGTACCAAAATTTGCAAGATTTTTTCATTGTAGTGGATTTCCCTTAAAAGTATGCTACTATAAGTATGCGGCAGAGATTGTTTTTCAAAAAGTAGCACGAATAGAATAAACAAAAAAAAATTCCAGTGAACATATATGTCCCGACACATAGTCAAAAGTTTAAATAAGTCGGAAGATAATTATTGGAAAATAATGGCAATCAAATGTTACAAAAGTTAGAACATTCTGTTGGATTAAATTTATTATTAATATTATTTGTTTGTTTCATCATTGAACCGAAATAAAGAAAATCTTGTTTGAGGATTATGTTATCTTTTTCCTATTTACCACTTTCAAGCAACGTTGAAAAATCTTTATGAATTCGGTTTGTTCATCCGTCTGCTTGCCTGTCCGTGTGTTTGTCTGTGCGTCTCTCTGTATGCCTGACCTTGCTCTAACTCGCGTAAATGTAGTGCAATTACAATGAAATTGATTATTGGGATTTACTATGGTGTGGTCGGTATTGAAAGTAAAGTGTGTAACACTTACGGTTCATTTACAGGGACAATCAAAACAATTACATTACACTATGACCTATGGGGAAAAATCGTTAAGGTGTATTTTAAAGATATTACACTGTTTTGAGCATATTGGAAATTATACATTTCACTGAGGTGAAATACAAGAGTTTACTGTAGAACATGGTGTGCATATAATTTTTCGATGATTTACAGGAATAAACAAAAGTATTTTCTACAGTATTGCATATGAAGAACAATTGCTGGCAGTTATTTTCAGTTGTAGTATGCATTTTAAAAATTTACCATTTTTTGCGTAATACTTGGTGTGTATAAAATTCATAGATCATTTACAGGGAAACACAAAGAGGATAGAGTACATTTCCGTTTATTGAAGGATATTGCTGAGTGGAATTTTGAACTGTGCATAAATACCAATCTATATTTCATATAGAAAGATGAACAAATAATTCTGATAATTTTCCCAACTTACTGACATACAATATTCTGAGTGTGTTGGAAAGTGTTTTATAATCTAAGCTGTGTGCATGATTTTTCGTTCTTGTTTATGATTCTGTTTAATAAATACACTCAAGTTTAAAGTGAGAAGCCAATTTACAAAATGGGAATACAAATATCTAATTCATTAAATTAATTGCCTGTTTTAATGAACCTAAACGAAAATAAATGTAAATGAAATGTTCTCAAAATTATCACGTTATCATTTGTGTTTTTCGAATTTGTTTCCAATCTAATAAAACTGTTTCTTTGATACTCGGGTAAATCAAAAGCCACAACGAAGCATTTATTAGCCCCGGTACGGTATGCTATTTCTTTCTCCCAGCTTATTTTGCGTCGTCTCCAAAAAATAGCGTAACCTTACAGAAGCCAGCCGTAAAACAAAGCAGTACGATTAAATACTCTATAGCATTTTTTTAAACTTCTAAGCATCGCACATTTTCGATTTTTATACCGTCGTATTGGGAAAGAAAGTACTTTTAAATGCAATTTGATTGAAAACTGTTTCTTCATTTATTTTTGAAATATTATTATTATTATTATTATTTTAGTTTTTAGAGCCATTTGCTTAATATTGGCAGCGGAAGTACTCCATTTCTGTAGACAGTAAAGGAAAAAAGTTGCAAAATAGTAATTATATCTTTTTGTTGCCATTTTCTCATAACAAGCGAAAGAAAATGTAATTAAAATACGTGCTATTTTGAAAAAAATATATAACCTAGTGATTTCTGTTAAAACAATGGAGCTGTTATAAACTATATTTCACGTTAAGTATGTATGCATCATTAGATAGCCGTTTTTTTTTGTCGATTTTCTTGAATGACGGAATCTTTTTGCTGCATTTGTGCATTATTTCGCGATAGTGATGTGCTATGCATGCTTTGCTGTAGATGTATAAAAGTAGATCGTAAATGTGGAATTCTTAAACGGATGCGAATGACGTCATTTTACATAAAATAAAATGTGCGCTTTAAGTCTTAAAATTGAAATATGTTTTGTATTGCAGTAGAGTCCCGCTTAACTGAGTTATTTTCTTCTAATGGACTGGCGGCTTCTTTTTAATCATGCAAAAAAAAAAAAAAAAAAAAAATGGCCATATGGCCATTTTTTCCATTTTGACCAGAAAGTCACAGTTCTAACTTTTTACGACTGCTCTTTCATCTTCACCTAACGCTTCATTTATAACGGCTGTTTCATAATAATAGAAGCCACCAGTCCACCAGAAGAAAATGAAGTAATGGAAATGTCGGGGGTGACACTAAATTCTGAAAAAGCAGAATTCCTGTTCTCTAGTTTCAAACCTGTATTTTTTTTTCTGCCAGAGATGGATCCAGGGAGCAATTTTTACTTTCATCTATCTTTACAAGAAGAAAGTATTGGATTCATGAAAATTTTCGAATTCCGGTTTTTGACGGATTTTCACGTTTTAGGGGTCAGAGAACCCGAAAAAGATGTTTTTACAAAATGTCTGTCTGTGAGTCTGTCTGTCTGTCTGTGTCTCTGTGTGTGACACAAATTTTGTGGGCACTCTATCTCAAGAACTAATGCACGGAATTTAATAAAAATTCATATTCAGTTAGTCCCTGATACAAGTTGATGTTGATTATTTTTTGGTGCAAATCACTCAACAGGTGGCGCTGCTATGCTGCCTTTTTTACGATTTCCGCAATGGTTCTATCTCAAGAACTAATGCACGGATTTTCATGAAATTTCAGATTCAGTTAGTACTTGACATGAATAGACAATTTATAAATTTTGGTGCAAATCGCTCAACAGGTGGTGCTGCTATGCTGCCTTTTTTACGATTTCCGCAAAGGCTCTATCTCAAGAACTAATGCACGGATTTTCATGAAACTTCAGATTCAGTTAGTCCTTGATATGGCTTGATGCTGAATACGTGTTGGTGCAAATCGCTCAACAGGTGGCGCTGCTATGCTCCCTTTTTTACGATTTCCGCAATGGCTCTATCTCAAGAACTAATGCACGGATTTTCATGAAACTTCAGATTCAGTTAGTCCTTGACATGAATAGACAATTTATAGATTTTGGTGCAAATCGCTCAACAGGTGACGCGGCTATGCTGCCTTTTTTACGATTTTTGAAATGGCTCTATCTCAAGAACTAATGCACGGATTTTCATGAAACTTCAGAGTCAGTTAGTCCTTGATATGGCTTGATGCTGATTACGTGTTGGTGCAAATCGCTCAACAGGTGGCGCTGCTATGCTGCCTTTTTTACGATTTTCGAAATGGCTCTATCTCAAGAACTAATGCACGGATTTTCATGAAACTTCAGAGTCAGTTAGTCCTTGATATGGCTTGATGCTGATTGCGTGTTGGTGTAAATCGCTCAACAGGTGGCGCTGCTATGCTGGTTTTTTTACGATTTCCGCAATGGCTCTATCTCAAGAACTAATGCACGGATTTTCATGAAACTTCAGATTCAGTTAGTCCTTGACATGAATAGACATTTTATAGATTTTGGTGCAAATCGCTCAACAGGTGGCGCTGCTATACTGCATTTTTCAGAATTTCCGCCACAGCTGTATCTCAATAACTAATGCATGAATTTTTATCAAACTTCAGATTCAGGTATACCTTGATATCAATTAGTGCTGTTTATATTTTGGTGTAAATCGCTCAACAGATGGTGCTGCTATACTACATTTTTCAGAATTTCCGCTATAGCTCTATACAAGAACTAATGCACGAATTTTCACCAAACTTCAAATTCAGATATATTGTGATATGAATTGGTACTATTTAAACGATTTAATTCACGTGATTTATATAGAAGAAAGTTTTGTGATGGCCACAACATACTAGTTCTTTATGGGAAACAGTTCGCATGCATTTGTTGGTTAGTTAGTTTTTGAACGCAATTATGGCATTCAGCAATCCGTTGCCGATTGCTCTTTGCTAAACACAAATGGGAGATTTGTCTTTATACCATTGTATCAGCCTACATCTTACTGAATGGCAATTGGATTTCTAAGACGGTCAGTAGGGTGGATCGAAAAGTATAAGGAAAATTTTTTATTTTGAAATTACTTTTGGCGGCGGGTTTTAAATTAGTGTGTTATGTATGTTAGTTTACATCTTTTTTTTTTTTTATTGAAATCCATTCATATCTTCCGGTGCCCCTAGAGCCTCCAAAATAGTAACAAATTGATTTTTTTACAAAAATTTTTAATTTAATTTAATTTTTTTTTCTTTATTCGATCTTTAATAGAAGAAAGTATTGTAATCGAAACTTCTTTCGACTTCCAGTTTTCGACGGACTTGCACGTTTTAGGGGTCAGAGATCCCCAAAACATGTTTATAGAAGATATCTGTCTGTCCGTGTGTCTGTATATCGCCATTGTACCATCGAAAATTATATGAAGTTAATCATAGAATTGAAACCTTCTTTTTTTACGTTTGTGGCTATGGAAAGCAGGTCCTTCATTAATTTGGAAAAAATCGCTGGTAGGGGGCGCTGTAATAGCGATTTTTCTGGTATTTTGAGTATTGTACCATCGAAAAGTGTATGAAGTTATGCATAGAATAGAACCAAATTTTTGTGTATGTGTTTGGCCATGGCAAGAAGGTCCTCCCTGAATTTGCAAAAACTCTACCGGTAGGGGGCGCTGTAATAGCGATTTTTCTGCGATTTTTGTGCATTTTGAATATTGTACAATCGAAAAGTGTATGAATTTATGCATAGAATTGACCGAAATTTTTTGTATATGTTTTTGCCCAGCAAGAAGGTCCTCCCTGAAGTAGGAAAACTTCGCCGGTACGGGGCACTGTAATAGCGAGTTTTGTGCATTTTGAATATTGTACCATCGAAAAGTGTATGAAGTTATGCATAGAATTGAGCCAATGTTTTTGTGTATATTTTTAGCTATGGCAAGAAGGTCCTCCCTGAATTTGGAAAAATTCCGCCAGTAGGGGACGCTGTAATAGCGATTTTTTGTGCCATTTTTAATATTGTACTATCGAAAAGTGTATGAAGTTATGCACTGAATTGAACCAGATTTTTTGTGTATGCTTTTGACCGTGGCAAGAAAGTTCTCCTTGAATATTGAAAATTCCACCTGAAGAGAGCGCTATAATAGCGATTTTTGTGCAATTTTCAATATTATACCATCGAAAAGCGTATGAAGTTATGTATAATTCTAATAAAAATACTAAAAAACTAATAAAAATGAATTATTGGTATTTGTAACAACATTTTGAAATATTAAGATACATGAGATAGAAGAAAGTTTTGGGATTGGCACATCCAACTTGTTTTAAATTAGTTTTGGCGCAAGGTGCGAAAGTTGTCTTTTATGTAAATTATTTTACATGTTTTTTTATGGAAATCTATTCATACCTTCCGGTGCCCTAAGTGCACCCAAAATAGTTAAAAATTGAAAATTTATGAAAATTTATAATTTTTTGTTTATTTTATTTTATTGTATTTATTTATTTTAAATTCCATTTGACGCCTGGTGAGAAAGTTGTGCATTGGATGTACTACATAATTGTGTAGTTTACATAATTTTTTATCTAAATGCATTCCTATCTTCTGGTGCCCCAAATATTAGTTAAAAATTGAAAATTTTAATAAAATATATGAACAGTTTTAAATTTACGAAAAGTTGTTTACAAATGTGTTGAAGCGTTTAGTTAATGAAGAATAAAATTATTATTAAAAATAATTTTATGATAATACATAGAGTATAAATTTAAAAATAAAAACATTAAATCATACAAATTACAAAAATTGAACTTACGTAGCAAATTTTTTACTTCTTTTATTTTGAAGATTTACATATTTCTGAAGTTTGTAATACTTTTTGGTACTAAAATGTTTGATATGATGTTGTTCTATTCAATATGAAACCGTGTCTCTTTTTTTGTATAGATACACTTTCTGATGCCTCCGACACTAGGCGAATGCATCTTTCAACAGCGTGGGTATGGTATGTTATTTTGAATTTCCAACGTTTTTTTTTTTTTTTTTTTACTTTTACCTTGGCCTCAATTTACCCTGCCAAAGACAGTGGGAACCCATCCCAGAGGTTAATTTTGAGGGATACTTTTTTTTTTTTATAATTTTAATACGAATAGAGGTTTTAACCATTAGTGGTTTGTTTAGAAAAATCAGCGGGCAGGTCAGCTAGTATACAAATGACAAATCTCCTTTTGATACCAGAAATATGACTCCAAGTCGTCAACAGGTCTTTTGATTTATAAACTGGAGGCTAAACAGTTAGAAACCTCCATCAGCGATCGACAATTATGGATCTCTCCATCCCCCCTAATTTCACAGAATTTCTTCAAAACATTCACACACATACACATATGCAAAAGACAAGATCAACAATTCTTATTTATTATCATAATATGTGAAATAATTTGGTTTAAAGCTCCTCTGGATTTGGCGACCTCTACTGATTTTTAACCTCCGTTCTGGTACATAATTATCTTATTTATCAAGTGTATTGCGTCATCCCTAGAAACATTTATGGAAGCTTTTTCTTTCTTCATTATTTGGATATAATAAAATATCTTACTAAAAGGGAAATCCGAACCGTAGCTCCAATCTGTAAACCTGTTGCAGCATTTTCCTACGGACAGAACATCTTACTTAAAAAATATTCACATACAGACACACGCAAAAAATTAAAAAATCAACAACTTTACTGTCAAATTATGTGAGATAATTTCGGTTTAAAGCTTTCTTGATTTGGCGCTCCTGTCCTTCGGCGTCCGGGACGAGCGCTTTCCTTCCCTTTCTCCTAGCTACGCCGTTGTCAATGAAATATGGTGAAATCATATTTAATATAGACATGGTAACATTTTTTAAATATTTTTTTATTGTTGTACTGCAAATTTTTAATTTAGAAAATAGAAATAAATATTCTATATCTTCAATAATCTGCCTTTTTAATACTTTCAATCCTAGTTGAAAAGTGTTTATGAATTCGCTTTGTCTGTCTGTCTATCCGCGATGTAACTCCCGTTAATATACTCGAATTGCCTTGTGATTTTTATATGTTATTTATATTTATTATAGAAACTTCAGGATTAAAAAGTCAGTAGCATTTATAGTTCGTTTACAGTTACACACAAAATAATTGCGTTACTTTATGATCTATGCGGAAAAATCATTTCTGATGTATTTTACTGAACTTTCAATACTTCAAATATAATGAAATTGATATGCTACACAGAGTCGGACCAAAGCATACTTTCTCACAGTCGTGGGGGAAAAAGTAAGCAACCCCTGCTAACTCCTCAACAAATTATCGTAGAAGAAAGTTACTGGGTACCGAACGAATGGAAATAAAGTCTACTTTTAAAGGATGTATATAAAATTTGCTTAGAGGGCCATCTACATAATAAAACGAACCCAAACTTCATTTTTTTCAATAGCAATATCCAATTTTAACAAGATATTTCAAAACTTCGGTTCAAATTATGCCTAAACACCAAATTTCAAATTATTTGAATACTATGTTTTTGAATTATGAACATTCGAAATTTAGTGTTTCTAATGTTAAATTATATTTTCATATTTTAATTAATATCTCCTGAAATTATACTCCTAATGTGCTAATTTTTTGTGTAGCAATAATACTAATATACCCAAACATGTATACGTTGAATTTGAAATTTTTATAATTTTATGATATGAATTGTGAATTATGAAATTAATATTCGAAAAAATTATGAATTGCAACCGACAATTTTTTTTGATGGATTTAGATTTATTAAGTCCTCCTTTATGGAAATCCAAAATATCATGGAAAACATTTTTCTTCCAATTAGTTTTTAAATTATGCTTACAAAACGGCAAAATGATGGTTAAAGGGGCCGTCTATGATAGAAGTGAGATATTTTGAAATTTCTTAGGCTGTCCTGTAATCTAGCAGACTTCATTAACTGCTTGAGTGACGCTTAAGGTGTCTTGATCAAGAAGGGGGCTCTCTCGGTTAACAATCGAGTACCGAACTTCAATTTGGATACAGCCCTTAAAATATACTCGTTTTAAAATAATTAATTTCTCGGAAACTTATCGCATGAACTACATAAAAATTCATCTTTAGGCTAATTGAAGGGTGTAGAGTTCATTTATGCTATCAGAATTGTGTGCTGCTAGTGAAAAAAACAAAGTTATGGTTCATTTTAATGTGTAGATGCCCCCCTAAGTAAATTTTATGCTACTATTATATGCTACTATTATATGCTACTATTTTATTCTACTATTAATTTTATGCTACTATTTTATGTAACATTTATGCTATCAGAATTGTGTGCTGCTAGTGAAAAAAACAAAGTTATGGTTTATTTTAATATGTAGATGGCTGCCTAAGTAAATTTTATATACATCATTTAAAAATAGACTTAATTACCAATTGTGTTGTACCAGTAACTTTCTTCTACGATATTTTCTTGCAGAATTAGTAAGGGGTGTTTACTTTTTATTTTCCACGCCTGTACAATTAGTAGCACTTATTGTTCGCTTACAGAGATGCACAAAAAAATTTGTTTATAGGACGTACTATAATTGATTTCGATGGTTTCATTTCTTATTAATATTCTTTAGTGTTATAAGGTGTTTCTTAATCTATGCGTTTCACACGATTTTTCTGTCTTGTTTCGTTTTTATTATCAGACCTTATAGCCCAGTGGTAGGGGAGCAAAAAGAGGCTGAATTCGGAATGAATTAGGGGAAAGCTGGAAATTGCTTTAATCCCTTCAGTTTAGGTCTAAAATGAATATGCTATGTTTTCCCCCTCGTACTAGTTGAGCGTTAGGAATTATGTATATAGTTATAGTAAAAAAACACGTTTGTTTACATACCATAACAGTATCTCCAAACAGATACCTCTGTCAAAAACATTGTCAGTACAAATGTTGTAAAGCTTAAAATTCTGAGTAAAATTAATACCTACACTTAATATTTTTGTTGAACATGAAGTTCACAATTCCAGTTTAAAGTTTTAGACCCATGGTCAGGGGTTTGAACTCAGAATTAATTAGGAGTAAACTGTAAATTGTTTTAATCCCTTCAATTTAGGTCTAAAATGAATGTACTATGTTTTCTTCCTCGTACTTGGGGGAATGTTAGAAAATATGTACATATTTATTTTCGAAAAACACGTTTTTTTTTTAATTACCTTAACAATATCTCAAAACAGCTAACTCTATAAAAAACATTGTCAATACATATGCTGTAGAGATTAAAATTCTGAATAAAATGAGTACCATCATTAATATTTTTGTTCAACATTAAGGTCGCAATTCTATTTTAAAATTTTGCCTTAATCGCTAATCAAGAGCTTGAAGCCAGGAGAGACAAAGTTAAGTTAACAATATCTCAAAACAGCTAACTCTATCAAAAACATTGTCAGTACAAAAGTTGTAGAGCCTAAAATTCTCAGTAAAATGAGTACCTACACTTAATATTTTTGTTCAATATTAAGGCAGCAGTTTTGAGATATTGTTAAGTTAACTTGGTCTCTCCTGGCTTCAAGCTCTTGATTTGAAAAATTTTAAAATAGAATTGCGACCTTAATGATAAACAAAAACATTAATGATGGTACTCATTTTATTCAGAATTTTAAGTTCTACAACATTTGTATTGACAATGTTTTTTTATAGAGTTAGCTGTTTTGAGATATTGTTAAGGTAATTAAAACAAACGTGATTTTCGAAAATAAATATGTACATATTTTCTAATATTCACCCAAGTACGAGGAAAAAAACATAGTACGTTTATTTTAGACCTAAATTGAAGGGATTAAAACAATTTACAGTTTACTCCTAATTAATTCTGAGTTCAACCCCCTGACCATGGGACTAAAACTTTAAACTGAAATTGTGACCTTCATGTTCAACAAAAATATTAAGTGTAGATACTCATTTTACTCAGAATTTTAAGCTCTACAACATTTGTATTGACAATGTTTTTGACAGAGTTAGCTGTTTGGAGATACTGTTATGGTATGTAAACAAACATGTTTTTTGACTATAAATATATACATAATTCCTAACGCTCACCTAGTACGAGGGGGAAAACATAGCATATTCATTCTAGACATAAACTGAAGGGATTAAAACAATCTCCAGCTTTCCCCTAATTAATTCCGAATTCAACCTCCTAACCACTGAGCAATTATTTATCATCGTGATTTTATATGAATAAGTGCGATCATACGGCGAAAAACAGAAAACCTACTCCCGACAAATAACGGCTCATTTCACAATTAAAGTGGGCATAAATTGAATTATTTTAAAACAATAATCGCTTTAGTCGTATTTTAAAGGAGTTCTTTAATCTGATAAAACAATAGTTTAATAACCTTACTACAATACTTCTCTAAGATAAAATTTAGAAGATTATTAGACTTCAAAATCTCTTAAATTTTCGAGAAAAAGGTATGTTTACAGAAATATGAAATGAAAAAAAAATAACAAATGAAAAATGTAATAAGATTCATTATGAAAAATCAAACAACAAAATGCAAGAAGAAAATTTTCTGTTCATAAAACTAATTGCTTTCTTTTCCAATGTGAAAATGGATATATATGAAACTTTTAAAAAATTCTTTTCTAGTCACCAGAGTATCTGAGATAATATCGTCTAACAGAACAGTTTCTTAAACTAAGATAAATAAAAAATTATTTGAAATAAAAATGTATTCGTACAAATACTTTAAAGAGTAATGAATTAGGAAATTATACTTTACCTACATCCAATTTTTCTAAAAATTCTTATTGCAGTTCTTTCAATTATCAAAGTTATTTTCTTAATGCAGTCTTAATGTATTTAAAAAAAAAAGGCTTTTAAAAATATTTTCCATTTGATAAAATTTTTGCTTGTTTCCATTTTGTTGAAATGCAAAAATTTTAAATATATATTACTTTTTAAAAAACATAATTTGTATTATTTACATAATTATTATTATTATTATTTTATTACATAATTATTATTTGTATATTTCCAATATATTTTAAGTACCAATTATATCATTTGCTGACTAAGATAATAAATGATTATATTTTAATTGAAATATGCTCCTATGAAATTGCTATATTTCAATGTTGAAACTTTTAAGAATTTGTTTCAATTGTCATTATGCATTTTTTTTCCTAGAAAATAGAAATAAATTTTCTATACATTCAATAATATCCATTTCTTTACATTTTCCAAGTTAGTCGAAAAGTGTTTATAAATTCGATTTGTCTGACCATCTGTCTGGCTGTCTGACTGTTCGCACTCTAACTCGCTTAAATACACTCGGATTGCCATGCAGAGTAGATGATATTTGTTAACGGTGTTATTTGGCCTGTTTAGTATTAAAAATGAAGTGCGTAGATTATATAGTTTGTTTACAGGGATACTCATAAGAATTTAATTATATTGTGGTCTAAAATTGTTTGCAGTGCATTTTAATAATTTTACACTATTTTAAACATATATTATAATTGATATACATCACTGAGGTGCGTTGCAAGATTTTCACGTTTGACAAACGTGCTTCATAGACACACGTGCTAATTTAACAGCATTACATTAACATTAAAATTAATATTACTTTATTATTCTTGGTTGTATAAATTCAGATTCGCAGCTTAAAAAGTTTAATTCAGAATACATAGCATCCTAAGTTATTTTACGGTTTGAAAAAAAAACCTGATTAATGCACTTTAATAATTACTCAGAAAAGTTTCAGGAAATTAGAGGCAGCAAAAGAAACATTGTTTTTGCAAATTCTTCTATAAATTTCGAATACATATTGATTCTGATGTTTCTAAAGATAAAGAAAGTTTTTCTGAACCGTGAGTAATTCGGAAGAGGGTATTGTTTTTTTTTTTGTTTTTTTTTTTTGTAGGTGTTTATATTATAGTTTCGTAGGTTAGAAAACAAGTGTCTGTTTATTTACCCGTTTTAAAAATCGAAAATTTTTTTGACGGATTTACACGTTTCAGACGCTGGAGATTCCGAAAAACATATCCTTTTCCTTCTATATATAAAAAAATGTTTTGATTTGGAAATGGACCAATGAAAATCTGCGTAGATATTCCCGGTAGATCGGCATCCAATTTAAATGCTTAAGTATGGCCTTTCTTCGTTAATATTAAAAAAACTGTTGCACACAAAAATATGAAAATCGGTAGTATTATAGAGAAATGTTTGATAAACACGCTGATGCAGACAGTTTTCAAATCGAAGAATTATTTTAAGAGATATTTAATGCCAAAGTTGGACAAAATCGTTCCATTAAAAAAGTTTTATAGAAGCAAAAACGGTACATAGGAATTTAATCATTTTTAGATTATTTTATGCGTCAGAATTTCCCGGTGTGTAGATAGCATTTAGTTTTTTAATTTGACTCATTTTTTGAGGTTTTATTTCTATTTTAAATTCCAATTTTCAGCATTTCGAGAGATATTTTTTACGTATTTTAGAAAACTGTATTAATTTAAGCTGTTGCCAACTGTATAAACAGCGCAAACAATAATGTTTGCTTCAAATTAAAAATTTATTTTACACGTGACTATTAATAAACAGAAAATATAAAAAGCAGGAACTCATTGAAAATTACGTCATAAAAACTATATTTTCACGTGAATTTTAAAAGAGAAAGAATATTGTATAATAATAAATTCATTAACATGCGTTAGAAGTCTTAAATAGGAGAATTTACGTCACATTACACTTATTACGTAAAATGAGCAGAAAATAATATTGCAAAACAGTTTAAATTTAAAAATTGCGCGAGACATTTATTTGATATTTTAAGATGATCATAATATTTCATTTCTAACAAAAGTATTTTTACGTGAATATTAAAAAGAGAAAGAAAAGTTTGGTGAAAATTACGTCAGATTATAATTGTCAGATTCAAATTATAATTCAATCTTCCGAAATCTTTTTAAAGCCGATCAAATTAGCATGCTGTTAGAGTCTGCGGTGTCTGAACGGGGGTTGACGAGCGTAGCTCGTAGGGGGCGGAGCCCCCTAATATATATAAAAAAAAGTTTCGATTTGGAAATGGACCAATGAAAATCTGCGTAGATATTCCCGGTAGATCGGCATCCAATTTGAATGCTTAAGCATGGCCGTCCGTCGTTAATATTAAAAAAGCTGTTGCGTACAAAAATATGAAAATCGGTGGTATTATAGAGAAATGTGTGATAAACACGCTGATGCAGACAGTTTTCAAATCGGAGGATTATTTTAAGAGATATTTAATGCTAAAGTTGGACAAAATCGTTTCATTTAAAAAGTTTTATTGGAGCAAAAATTATACATGAGAATTTAATCATTTTATACGTTATAAGTTCCCAGTGTGCAGATTACATTTTTTTTTTGACTCATTTATTGAGGTTTTATTTCTATTTTAAATTAAAATTTTCAGCATTTCGAGAGATATTTTTTACAAATTTTAGAAACTGTTATTAATTTGAACAGTTGCCAACTGCATAAACAGCGCGAACAATAATGTTTACTTCAAATTAAAAATTTATTTACACGTGACTATTATAAACAGAAAACAAAACTTTAAAATTAGAATTAAATGATTACATGTTAAAAGCAGGAAAATTACGTCATAAGAACTATATTTACACTTGGATTTTAACAGAGAAACAAAATGTTAAAAAAATGTAAATATAATAAGTTACATTCAAATGACAGTTTTCAATCAAAATTCACTTTATGATTATCAGAAGATGACATTTCTTGTGGAAAAAAGGGGAAATAGAACGGATTAATATATTTTTTGAGGTTATTTTCTCTCTAAAATTGAAAAAGAAAGTAAAATTTCCAAAAACTAAAAACTTATTTTCACACATTGAATCTTCATGAATCTTCATTGAATCTTCCACAGAAACAAATAAAAAACGAAAATCGTCTGTCAACATATTTGACATTTACAACCGAGGATGTAAATATAACTTCCGAGCATAGAAGTGGATAGTTATTGGCCCCTATTCATACGAATTGAATAAAAAAAGAAAAAGAAATTTAACAAATTACAACGACCATTTGGAAAATGATTTTTTCGAAGACTAAAATTTAAGACATAAAAAATTGCAAGGAGTTGATCATATATTACGTACGTTATGGGTTAAACATTAACATTCCTGCACCCATCATGAAAAAATTTTAAAAGAAATTTCAGTTTTACAATTTTCGGTACTGTAAATTTTTAAACTTCTACGGAGCTGGTGATACATTACGTACGCCATGGATTAAACATTAACCCTCCGTCTACCAGACGGGTCCATTGGACCCGACAGGTACATACAAAATATTCATTCAAACCAGAAATTTCTTTAAAATAAACTAAGTATATAAACCAGACAAAAATAAGGTAAATAAATAAGTTAAATAGTTTTAAATAAAAATTCTGGTGTAGAACATTTTATTAAAACTTGAATAAAATTCCCGGTAGATCTAGGGTTAATATTCCTGGTCCAATTTTAAATGAAGTTTCATGCATTACGTACGCCATGGATTACATTTTTTCGGTACTGTAAATTTTTAAACTTCTACGGAGCTGGTCATACATTACGTACGCCATGGATTAAACGTAAATATTCCTGGACCAATTTTAAATGAAATTTCATTCTTAAACTTCTAAACACCCCACAATATTACTTTTTACACCGTTGTATAGAGAAAAAAATGTTCTTTTAAATGCGATTTGTTTGAAAGATGTATCTCAATTTGTTTCTGAGTTATTATTTTTTTTTTTTTGTAGTTTTAATTACTTTTTTGTCATAGTGGCAACAGAAGTGTCCATCTCTGTTGAAAGTAAAGAGAAAATACAGATTACTGTATAGACCAATCAGAAAACGAATAAAATGCGTATTCAATCAATAAAACGCTTCAGATATATTTTTGATTTCCTACCCTGACAGAGAACAATAACCATTTTTCCAAATGGTTAATAAAAAAATCATTATTATGCATTAAAACTTGTAAATGGAGGAAATTACATCATATTTAAAATGGCCAAAAAATGTGGCAAAACAATTTAAATTAAAAAATATATTTGCACAAGACATTTATTTGATATTTTGAGATAATCTTTTAAACTATTATCGTGAATTCGAAGAAAGCTCAAATAATATTTCCCTCTAACAACAAAAGTATTTTCACGTGAATATTAATAAGAAAAATAAAGCTTTGGTGTAAATTACGTCAGATTTAAAACCGTACATTTAAAATGAATTATTTAGAAGAACTATCTTATACCGCTGTTAAAAAATACCGAGAGACAATGACACTGTTTACTTGATTCATTTTACATTAGCTTATTTTCAAATGTTTAACTAATTTTTTTAATTAAATACGAAAATAGCCATTGTATCGCTTAACAACAGCAGATTTGGTCTTAAAAATCCCCAAACCAAGGAAAACGAATGGAAACTCGTTTACAGAGAGATCGCTACCTTTTTTTTAATTCAATATTTTTAAAGCCGATCAGTTTAGCGTGCTTTTTGGATTTTGGTGTGCTTGAACGGGGGTTGGCGATGGTAGCTCGTAGGGGACAGAGCCCCCTAGTTAATAGAAAGAAAAAATGTCGTCCGTCTGTGTATGTGTGTGTGTATTTGTAAACACTCTATCTCCCGAACAAATTGACAGAGAGACTTGAAATTTCGAGTGTACTTAGTACGTAATAATGGGAAAAAGCGTATTGAATATCAGTAACCTTGATTATTCGGAACAAATTTTTTCGGACTCTCGAAATATTCGTTCTGAAAAAAGATATACAAAAATTTTCGAAATTGTTTATTTTAAGGAGTGAATACAGTCGACGCTCGTTTTTACGAACTCGTAGGGAACACCCAAATAGTTCGTAAAATAGAAAGTTCGTAAAATAGAAAAACACCAAAAATGATATGAATACGTATATTATTTATGTCTATTTTTATCAAACTACCCCCTCTTCATGGATGAATCAGTATTTCAAGATTATTTATTATTTAATAAAGTTATACATGTATTTTTAAATATACAAGAAATAAAAGAAAATGCACAAAAAATTATTTATGCACAAAAAATAATTTTAGTACAGAGAAACATACGTTACCATGCTTTGAAAATATTACACATGAAAACGCAGACTGTATTAGTACTGAGTAGATGAAAATACATAGATGAAAACATGGATAAAAAATTAGGAATGGAAATAATCATCTTTTTTAAAAAAATCCCTTTTTGAAAAATATGTGTTTCTATTTTATCTATGGAAATCTTTACTACCTTTACTTTTCACAGTTATTGTTTCCTTCAAAAAAGTGCCTTAGTCCTGACAACCACTACTTGAAATTGTTGCTATGCCCCCTCCCTACGAACGAGATTGGGGAAAATCAACACATTCTTGGACTGTACCTAATGTCTCATTGTACCTCTATAGAGTTTAACTGACGTTAGCATTTCATTATGATACTTAAAATAAATAAATAAATAAATAAAATAAAAATAAAAGAAATTCAGAAGTACGAAAACTGAGTTCGCAAAAAAGAGATTTTAATAATCTGTAGTTCGTAAATGGGAGCGAAAAATTACGTTGATTCTATGGGAGCGTATTCGGGACCACTCTATAGTTCGTAAAATCGCAAGTGTTCGTGAAAAAGAGGTTCGTAAAAACGAGAGTCTAGTGTATAAAAGACAATAAAAAAAAACATAAATTTTTACTAAAGAATGAAGTCGGTCGGATAATTAGTTCCTGAGATATTTGTAATCATATTTTCAACTTTCTTCGATTTTTCATGACCCTGTATTTCATTCAAATTTCAATTCAAAGATGTATTTTAATTGGAAATATGGCTCTTAATCCAACGCAGTAAACTGTTAGTTAATATGATTATCCTTTTTGTAGTTATAAGGATGCTTCTTTTACGCAATTCAGTACTACTTGATTATCCGGTAGACCAAAAAACTATCGTCAAACTATAAGATTAAATGCCAATAATGGCTTATCGTAAATGTCACATTCAGTTGATATTAAACACGTTACAAGTGTTTGTTGCGTCACCAAGCGATTTTTAGTTCGACGTTTTACTTGTATTTTTATTAATCATTTACTAATTTATTTGTTCTTTTGTTATTTAAAGTAAAAATTATGCCAATTTGTATAATTTTGCGAGTAGTTTGGCAGTTTATGTAATTTGTTGAAATGGGTCGACGGCATAATCAAGTAGTACCCGCAATTTAGTAATAGAGCATTACTATGTATTAAAAATATTTATATATACGTTTAAATTATATTTTGGAATTCCAATGCATTTTATAAATAGTTGATCGTCATGATCGGTATCACATGATCATGATCACATGTATCGTCATGATCACAATCCATGATCAGTAAGTGTTACGGTGGCCCCAAAGACTAGTTTTACAGTGTGTCCAAACTGATGTCCTTCGTAATACTATCGTTGTGTAAAATGGAATCTAATATATACGACAATTATGATATAGCACAATTATATGTAATTGAAAATGTTAAAGTAATAAGATTCTAAAAAAAAAAAAAGTATTTTTATTCTAAAAAATTTACAAGAATAATCAATTCAAGAGCATCATTTCATGGAATTGTGTTTAATCTTTAACACAATTCAATAGTTCTTTTTTTTAACTAAATGGTTGATAAATTTGACATTTTCTTAAATATGTATAACATTTAAAAATTAAATTATGGATTGTAGTCTATTAGATAATAATATCAAAATAAAAAGTTTTCATGCAACTGTGCCGTTGAGGTTCCCGATCTGCGGATTTGCTAGTTTAATGAAATTTTAATTCGTGTTTAAGTCTTTTTTAAATAGCGTCTACTGCAATAATAAAATTAAATTCACTGAATCTTTTAGAACCAAAAGAACTTCTTAAAACACCAATAAAAATATATAAATGCTAAACCCTCCGAAAGAACTTAGACTTTCTTCATCAGGCGCAAAAAAGAACAAGTTGAACAAACAGCCAATAGGAAGGCAGGAAGAAACAGCGAATCACACAAGAGCATAATTCAATCAGAAGGCAGGTCGCACATTGAGACGACAGCAGGAAAATGAAGTGCGACAAAGCAAAAAAAATCAGCTCGAAACAAAAGAGAAAACAGCTTCAAAACTGTTTTCTCCCGAAATCGTGCAACATGTTGTATGCGTCGCTTAAGTGTGCGACCTGCCGAAGAACACAGAGTAGATGTTCTTCAAGTTGTTCCTTTCCCTTATCATTTATTTGAGTCTTGCTCCTGCTTCCAAAGTAGAAGCACGTCTTCTTTCCGCCTGATGAAGAAATACAATTTCTTTCGAAAGGCTTAGCGCATTTATATATTTTTATGGTGTTTCAAGAATTTCTTTTGGTTCTTAATGTTTACACCAGTTTTTACTTAGATTAATTTACGAATCTGTACTATAAAATTAAATCAAAAATTAGCTTATACAGTCGGACCTCTATTTAACGAAGTCGCTAAATCCCGAAAAAAAGTTCGTTATGTGGAAAATTCGTTAAATAGAGATGAACCTTTTTAAATACTTTAAACTGCACAAAACAGATTTCAGATTTTTATTCATAAACACCAAACATTATTTAAAAACTTAAGTAATCACACTTTTTTTTTTTTTTTTTTTTTTTGTAAATCACATTTATTTTTTTTAATTATTCATTTTACCCATCAAAAAGAAATCTGTAAGAACAACAAGAATTAAAAAAATATATTGTCCGGAAATACACTGTATTTTCAGTTTTAAGAAAATATATACATTAAAATTAATGAATTTTAATGACATGATCGTATTTATTATGACAAGTAATTTTAAGCATTGTGTTACTACATGCGTCCTTAAATTTAATTACTGAAACTTATTTACTACAGAACAGCCCTTTTGAGTGTGAAAAGGGGATATTGAAAGTTTGCATTTCCTGGATGGAGTGCAAAGCATGACAGGGATTTTACTGCTCTCGTTGAGTTAGGCACCTGGTAAAACTAATTCAAGGTTATTGAGCATTATAAAATGTGTAAAAGAAAGAATAATTTTGAAGTGTCCGGAAATATTTTGAGAAATAGGGAGAAAAAAAATTATATCATAAGAAAAAGTTCGTTAAATATTGAATACACTTCGCTTTTTGGAGGTTATTTTACGAAGAAATTCGCAAAATGTTGTTCGTTCCGAGGAAAAGTTCGCAAAATAGAGAAATTCGCAAAATAGAGGTTCGTTAAATAGAGATCCGACTGTAATTAGCTTATTATACACAACCAGTATTAAAAAAATATATTTCACTAGTTAGATTTTTGTTGTTTTACATTCGAAGGAAAATGCTTTATGCATGGTTCACATTTTGCTAATTTTCTTATTATACATAATCAAAATTTAACGCACTTGTTCCGCATTGACTATCTTATGAAATTCATTTGAAGAAATAAAGTATTTTAATTCAGATAGAAAGGCAATAGAAAGGTGTAGGAAACATTCAACATAGAAAAAACTTCTAATGTATTTATTCATGCAAAGATAAATGCATTACTTATGGTAATACAGGGTGTCCAGCGAATAAGACCCTGACTTCAAAATTAAATATCTCAAAAACAATGATCAATAGAATTATGCGGTACACGGTTTGTTTATTATCTAAGCTGTAAAAATGTTATACAGAAGTTTCAAAATTTAGTTTGAAAAACCGTTAACAGATGGCGCTGTAATCGCAATGCCTATAAATTGTGCTTCGAAGTCCAGAGGACTAGCGTCTCATTCCTAGATGGTTCCCTATGGAAGAACGAAAAGTGGGAAAGTCAACTTTTTCGTTGGGGTGATGTGCAGCAGTGGAGACATCTCGTCACAGAATTATTGTACCAGCTTTAATTTTAGAGAATTTCAATTAATAGAATTTTCAATAAAAAGTTTAGAAATCATTATATAAGAGCTTATTACAAAATTTTATTAAATTCAATTTTTAATGCCATATAATTATTTAAATTAAAACGCATATATTTAGAAAAATAATTTTGTACTTTTTATTTATTTTTATATTTTTAAATCACGGCATAATATTTTGGTATTATTGTTTATACCTGAATTATTATAAATAAAAAAGTAATTTTGCACTTTTCATTTATACTTTTAAATCGCGGCATAATATTTTGTTTTAGCACAACCCATATATTTCTTTTCTTTGTAAACAAAGTTTAAGGTACAGAAATTATGGATTATTGATGGATTATGGATTAAATTATTTCATTTTTAAAAGGAATTGATGATAAGTCATATTATCAACGTCAAAGCGAAAGTATTTTGGAAGTTGCAATCCTTTCCAAAATTCGGATCATATCGCTAGAAACTGCACCGTATTTCCTTCTGTGCTCAATATTAAATAAAAATGAAAATGAATTTTTTTTAATTAAAATGTTTTTTTTTTACTTAATTAAGTTTTTCAAAATAGAAACTTTGTATTTTTTAATTCAATCTATTTTCTACAATTAAAATAAAATGATTTATGAATCATTATTATAAATGCTCAGTGATTTTAAAAAAGAGTTTCTTTTAGCTTAATTAAATTTTAAAACTAGAAATTTTGGATTTTTTTATTCAAACTTTTTTTCACAATTTAAATCAATATCAAAAAGTAAAGATTTCCAATCTTTTCAAATACTCCTCTGCTTGGATTCGATTCCACGATCTACCAATGAGGAGAGAAAAGACATACCACAGAGATACTGGTATCCAGGCAGACATAGCTTATAACAAAATTTGAAATAAATATCAATTCTGTCAACACATGGCTCCGCTTCAGTACATCACCCCAACTAAGAAGCGGACTTCCTACTTTTCGTCATTCCATAGGGAACCATCTAGGAATGAGATACTAGTGTTCTGGACCAGCACAATTTAAAGCATTGCTATTATAGCGCCATCTGTTAACAGTTTTTGCAATTAAATTTTGAAATTTCTGTATAACATTTTTACAGCTTAACTAATAAACAAACCGTTTACCGTGTAATTTTATTGATCTTTGTTTTTGAGATATTTAACTTTGAAATCAGGGTCTTATTCGCTGGACACCCTGTATGTACGTATTAAATAAATTTGAATTTATTATAACAAAATAAAATAAATCGGTTCAAACAATGATTATATTAAACAATTTAAATTTTTAGCATGCCAAAGAAATTATCGTGCGTGCACCTTCGGATACGCTTTCCATGAGTTTTCCGTCCCTAATCTAGTAGATTACCTGTTAATCTAATTCCAGGAAAGCTCCATTAGATTATTAGCAAAGTACATTCGAAACATACCGTGACCGTAAATTGTGTCATTATTAGCGTCTATAATATACTAGATTTTCATGCGTCAAAGAGAGTACAAGGCATGCAATGTATAATATTGAATAGCTTATCGTATCATTTTGAATTTCGCAAATATTAAAGTTTACTGGAGCTTAAATGATTTCTGATGATGTTAATCTCCTATTCACTACTTGAATTCAATTAAGTATTACCGAATTAAGTAGTAGTCTATTTAGAAATAAACTTCTTGCTTGTTAAATTAATATGATAAATGTTACTTCTTAATGTCGGTTAGCCATTAGGGTAAAATAGTAAATTTGCAATTATTATATATATGTTTTCATGTATAGCTAAGAGATATATTTGCAGTATACAATATGTTTTGATTAGAAGCTCATACGACGGTTTAACAATGAAATATCGACATTTCACATCTTGAAAAGAACATATATTAAGAACCTATTTTCACAGATGACAAAATAAAATATGCTTTATAAATAGCTTTAATTTTATGATATAAAAAGTACATATCTTTGTATGTTAAAAATAATTAGTGAACTACATATATTATAAAAGATAAGCATGTCCGTCCGTAACGCTGACATCATTTTGACCGTGGCAACACCAGACGATTAAATTTAAATTTACTGCAATTTTTTAAAACTTTTAAATATAATTTCTATTTCTTACACCGTCGAATACGGAAACAAATGTGCTTTCAAATGCAATTTATTTGGAAACTGAAAAAAAAATTGTTTGAAAACTGTGTACTAATTTACTTACATTTTATCTTTTTAAAAATTATTTTCAAGCATGAATTTTTAAAAAAATTATCTCTATCTTGCGCAGTCGATTATAAAAATAAATCCCCTTGCACTTAAATTGATATAAACAGCACCGCATTTGTTCTTAACTTATATTCCATAACGAAAGTATAATTACACCAATAAATTAGTAAAACAAAAATGTAAGACATGTAATCGAACTACGCGCTGAAATGGTCTGAATAAAAAAGGATGATATTAAGATTGATGTAACTGGCGAAATCTTCATTAATTGGTAAAACTTTTTCTTTTGTTAACTCATGGCTCGAGGCATTGCTTTTAATAAATTTGAAAATTTTATTTGAATGCATAATTGGTATTTTTAATATAAAAATTATTTTTGGTATTAATAGTAAGCATTCTAAAAATATATATTAAATGTAAATCTATTAAAGTAATCTATCAATCTATTAAAGTAATAATTAAAAAAAGGGTTTGTACTTATATTCTGTAACCCGGGTTTATCTCCTTATTGTCGATAAAAGTTAGATGGAATCATGTACCCATGCTTACTCAAAATACTATAAATTTAAGATAAATTATTATTTTATCAACATAAAGACTTAACTTGTTGTATTCTGACGATTGCATATTTCTAAATTATTCTTGTTACTGAAAAAGATTTAAAAAAGTCCTTCCGGCCAGTGCCGGGAGGAAGAGGTAGCTTTCATAATCCTTTTAGGTAGCTTTCATTACAAAAAGCTACCTATTGCAGCCGTTCGGAGGAAAGCGATTTGAAAAAATTTTGGTATATTTTCATCGATCATGACCCCCAGACCCCGAAACCACCCTCCGTTCAAAATTGATATATATATATATATATATATATATATATATATATATATATATCTGACATATGTCACACTGTAACTCTCGTATTTATGAACCGATTTGGATGTAATTCGGTGTGTGCATAGTACATACCAATGTCACGACCGAGTTCGATGGCCAGCTTCATCCGCCATTTTGTTTCAAAATGGCGGCCATTTAAAATTTTAAAAAAAATTTAAAATTTGAAATGTGGTACCAAGAAATTGAAAATGGAAAAATATTTTTTTCCTATGTATTTGACCTTTATACAAAGACTCCGGAGCAGTTTTTGTTTCGTCTATATCTTAAAAAATGGCTGAGTTATAGCATTTTGAATTTCTAGCGTGGCTGACATTTTGAAACGTTCTGAATTTTGTCACGCGATAAAAGGCATATTTATGAACCGATTTGGATGTAACTTCGTTTATACATAGTACATACCAATGTCTGGACCGAGTTCGTTGGCCAGCTTCAACCGCCATCTTGTTTCAAAATGGCGGCCATTTAAATTTTTAAGAAAAATTAAATTTGAAATGTGGTACCAAAAAATTGAAAATTGAAAAAATATTTTTTTCTTATGTGTTTGACCTTGATAAAAAGATTCGGAAGCAGTTTTTGTTTCGTCTATATCTTAAAAAATGGCTGAGTTATAGCATTTTGAATTACTAGCGTGGCTGACATTTTGCAACGTCCTGAATTTTGTCACGTGATAACAGACGTATTTATGAACCGATTTGGATGTACCTTGGTGTGTACGTAGTACATACAAATATCTCGACCGAGTTCGTTGGCCAGCTTCATCCGCCTTCTTGTTTCAAATTTGCGGCCATTTAAAAAATTAAAAAAAATTTAAAATTTACCAAAAAATTGCAAAATGAAAAAGATTTTTTTCGTATGTGTTTGACATTAATACAAAGATTCCGGAACAGGTTTTGTTTCGTCTATATCTAAAAAAATGGCTGAGTTATAGCATTTTGAATTTCTATTGTGGCTGACATTTTAATTTGGCTGACATTTAATGTGGCTGACATCATTTGATTTTTGTCATGCGATAACAGGCGTATTTATGAACCGATTTGGATGTAATTTGGTCAGTACATAGTACATACCAATTTCTCGACCGAGTTCGTTGGCCAGCTTCATTCGCCATCTTGTTTCAAAAGGGTTGCTATTTAAAAAAATGTAATTTAAAATTTAAAATGAAGTATTAAAAAATTGGAAAATGAAAAAGATTTTTTTATGTGTTTGGCCTTGATACAAAGACTCTGGAGCAGTTTTTGTTTCTGAAAATTTGTTCTTTTGTTTATATCTTAAAAAATGGTTGAATTATAGCACTTTGAATTTCTAGCATGGCTAACACTTTGAAACGATCTTGTATTTGTCACGCGATAACACACGTATTCGCCTATTTCAATGGAAGAAGGCATGTGGATAGTATACATCAATATCTCGACCAAGTTCGCTGGCCAGCTTCATCAGCCATCTTGTTTCAAAATGGCGGCGATTAAATTAAAAAAATATATATTTAAAGTGAGGTGCAAAAAAATTAGAAATTGAAAAAGGTTTCTTTCTTAAGTATTTGACCTTGATATAAGGATTCAGGAGCATTTTTTGTTTGTCTTTATCTTAAAAATGGCTCAGATATAGCAGTTTCAATTTCTAATGTGGGTGACATTTTGAAAAATCTGATTTTTTGCCTGCGACAGCACTCGTATATATCAACCGATTCCGATGTGAGTGAGCATGTGAACAGCAATTACTAAGGTCTCGACCAAGTTCACTGGTAAGCCTTATCCTTCATGTTGTCTTAAAATGGCAAGCACATTATGAAATCGCCGAATTCGACAGCCAAATATAAGTTAACTTAAATAAAAGCAGCTTGGATAAAGCTGACTAATTTCGCGAAATTCTCATTCATTATGATTTAGTACTGATAAAAATTAGTATTGAATCTCCTATATTCGGTTTCCACAAAATTCAGCTTCGTGTGTTTGAATAATACAAGTTGGCTTTTTACTTTCTTCTATCTTTACAAGAAGAAAGTATTGGTTTCATGAAAATTTTCGAATTCCAGTTTTCGACGGATTTACACGTTTTATGAGTCAGAGATTCCAAAAAACATGTTTTTACAAAATGTCTGTCTGTGAGTCTGTCTGTCTGTCTGTCTGTCTGTCTGTCTGTCCGTCTGTCTGTCTGTATGTGACACAAATTTTGTGGGCGCTCTATCTCAAGAACTAATGCACGAAATTTTACAAAACTTCATATTTAGTTAGACCTTGATATAAATTGGAACTGATTAGTTTTTGGTGAAAATCGCCCAACAGGTGGCGCTGCTCTTCGGCATTTTTAACGATTTCTGCAATAGCTGTATCTCAAGAACTACTGCACAGATTTTCATAAAACTTCAGATTCAGTTAGTACAGGATATAGTTTGGTGCTGATTAATTTTTTGTGAAAATCGCCCAACAGGTGGCGCTGGTATGCTGCATTGTTCATGATTATCGCAATAGCTCTAACTCAAGAAAAAATGCACGAATTTTCATCAAACTTCAGATTCAGTTAGTCCCTGATATAAATTATTGCTGCAAATCGCCTCACAGGTGGCGCTGCTGTGCTGCATTTTTCACGATTTCCACAAGAGCTGTATTTCAAGAACTATTGCACGGATTTTCATCAAACTTTAGATTTAGATAGTCCTTGACATGAATTGATGTATAAATTAGTGCTGTTTAATTTTTGGTTTAAATCGCTCAACAGGTGACGCTGCTGTGCTGCATTTTTCACGATTTCCACAAGAGGTGTATTTCAAGAACTATTGCACGGATTTTCATCAAACTTTAGATTTAGATAGTCCTTGACATGAATTGATGTATAAATTAGTGCTGTTTAATTTTTGGTGTAAATCGCTCAACAGGTGGCGCTGCTATGCTGTACTTTTTGCGATTTCCGCAATAGCTTTATCTCAAGAACTAATGCTTGGATTTTCAACAAACTTCAGATTCAGGTATAACTTGATATCGTTTAGTGCTGTTTACTTTTAGTTTAAATCGCTCAACAGGTGACGCTGCTATGCTACATTTTTTTCAGAATTTCTGCTATAGGTCTATCTCAAGAACTAATGCACGAATTTTCATCCAACTTCAAATTCATATATACTTTGATATGAATTGGTGCTAAATCGTTGTTATTTCTTGTACTATTTAAATTATTTAATTGACGTGATTTATGTAGAAGAAAGTTTTGTGATGGCCACAACATACTAGTTTAAAATAAGGAATATGAAAGCTACCTCTTCCTCCCGGCACAGGCCGGAAGGACTTTTTTAAAAAAAGCCAACTTATATCATGCAAACACACGAAGCTCAATTTAGTAGAAACCGAATATAGGAGATTCAATACTAATTTTTATCAATATAATGAATGAGAATTTCGCGAAATTAGTCAGCTTTATCCAAGCTGCTTTTCTTTAAAGTAACTTATATTTGGCTGCCATATTCGGCAATTTCTTAAAGTGCCTGTCATTTTAAGACAACATGGTGGATGAGGCTAAGCAGTGAACTTGGTCGAGACCTTAGTAATTGCTGTGCACATGCTCACTCACATCGGAATCGGTTAATATATAAGAGTGCTGTCGCATGCAAAAAATCAGATTTTTCAAAATGTCAACCACAATAGAAATTGAAACTGCTATATCTGAGGCATTTTTTAAGGTAAAGACAAACAAAAAATGCTCCTGAATCCTTATATCAAGATCAAATACTT
Organism: Maratus speciosus; assembly: GCA_963932465.1. Taxonomy (NCBI): domain Eukaryota; kingdom Metazoa; phylum Arthropoda; class Arachnida; order Araneae; family Salticidae; genus Maratus; species Maratus speciosus. Next base: position 240,485,475 of record OZ010790.1, read on the forward strand.
AAGAAAGAAACCTTTTTCAATTTCTAATTTTTTTGCACCTCACTTTAAATATATATATTTTTTTTTTCAATTTAATGGTCGCCATTTTGAAACAAGATGGCTGATGAATCTGGTCAGCGAACTTGGTCGAGGTATTGATGTATACTATCCACATGCCTTCTTACATCGAAATAGGCGAATACGTGTGTTATCGCGTGAAAAATACAAGATCGTTTCAAAATGTTAGCCATGCTAGAAATTCAAAGTGCTATAAATCAACCATTTTTTAAGATATCAACAAAAGAACAAATTTTCAGAAACAAAAACTGCTCCGGAATCTTTGTATCAAGGCCAAACACATAAAAAAAATCTTTTTGATTTTCCAATTTTTTAATACCTCATTTTGAATTTTAAATTTAATTTATTTAAATGGCAACCCTTTTGAAACAAGATGGCGAATGAAGCTGGCCAACGAACTCGGTCGAGACATTGGTATTTACTATGTACAGACCAAGTTACATCCAAATAGGTTCATAAATACGCCTGTAATCGCGTGACAAAAATCAGGTCGTTTTAAAATGTCAGCCACAAGAGAAATTCCAAATGCTATTACTCAGCCATTTTTTTTTAGATATAGACGAAAGAAAAACTGTTCCGGAATCTTTGTATTAAGGTCAAACACATACAAAAAAATCTTTTTCATTTTCCAATTTTTTGGTATCTCATTTAAATTTTTCTACTTTTTAATTTTTTCAAATGGCCGCCATTTTGAAACAAGATAGCGGATGAAGCTGGCCAACGAACTCGGTCGAGATATTTGTATCTACTATGTACACACCAAGGTACATCCAAGTCGGTTCATAAATACGCCTGTTATTACGTGAGAAAAATCAGGACGTTTCAAAATGTCAGCCATGCTAGAAATTCAAAATGCTATAACTTAGCCATTTCTTAAGATATAGACGAAACAAAAACTGCTCCCGAATCATTTTATCAAGGTCAAACACATGAGAAGAAAATATTTTTTCAATTTTCTATTTTTGGTACCACATTTCAAATTTAAATTTTTCTTAAAAATTTAAATGGCCGCCGTTTTTAAACAAGATGGCGGGTGAAGCTGGCCAACGAACCCGGTCGAGACATTGGTATGTACTATGTATAAACGAAGTTACATCCAAATCGGTTCATAAATACGCCTTTTATCGCGTGACAAAATTCAGGACGTTTCAAAATGTCAGCCATGCTAGAAATTCAAAATGCTATAACTCAGCCATTTTTTAAGATATAGACGAAACAAAAAAAGCTCCGTAATCTTTGTATAAAGGTCAAATACACAAGAAAAAAATATTTTTCCATTTTCAATTTTTTGGTACCACATTTCAAATTTTAAATTAAAAAAAAAATTTAAATGGCCGCCATTTTGTTTCAAAATGGCGGATGAAGATGGCCAACGAACTCGGTCGAGAGATTGGTATGTACTATGTACACACCGAATTACATCCAAATCGGTGCATAAATACGCCTTTTATCGCGTGACAAAATTCAGGACGTTTCAAAATGTCAGCCACGCTAGAAATTCAAAATGCTATAACTCAGCCATTTTTTAAGATATAGACGAAACAAAAACTGCTCCGGAATCTTTGTATAAAGGTCAAATACATAAGAAAAAAATATTTTTCCATTTTTAATTTTTTGGTACCACATTTCAAGTTTTAAATGTTTTTAAAATTTTTAAATGGCCGCCATTTTGAAACAAAACGGCGGATGAAGCTGGCCAACGAACTCGGTCGAGACATTGGTACTATGTACACACCGAATTACATCGAAATCAGTTCATAATTACGGGAGTTACAGTGTGAAATAGGCCAGATATATATATATCAATTTTGAACGGAGGGTGGTTTCGGGGTCTGGGGGTCATGATCCCTGAAAATATACCAAAATTTTTTGAAATCGCTTTCCTCTGAACGGCTGCAATAGGTAGCTTTTTTGTAAAGAAAGCTACCTAAAACTATTTAATAAGACTAGATGTAGATCATAAAATCTAACTAAATAAAAATATGGTATTAACTGCATTGAAATTGTGTACACAATGCCTGAGTGGTGTGTTTAGTTTTTACTCTTATAAATTATTAGAGCTATAGCATTTTTTTTAACTTCTTGACACTAGAACTTGTTTTAGACAGGTATTAAAACTAGTTGGATGTGCCAGTCCAAACTTTCTTCTATCTCATACATGTTAATATTTCAAAAAGTATTTACACATGTTAATACTTTAATATTATTAGTTCAATATTCTACTAATTTTGATTTCTACTTAATTTTCTGCTTCAATCAATTAATCGGAGTAAAACGATCTAATCTAGGTCATGATATTTATTAAAATCAATTATTTTTCCTTATTCTGTTGTCATCAGTTGTTTGCAAATAGCTGGCCTAGCAAGACGCGAGTTCCTGTCTCTGCACGATCTGCCGATAGACAATAGAACTACGAAAAATAAAGAAAATTAGACAAAAATCGCTATCACAGCTCTACTTTTCCGCGAAATATTTCAAAATTCAAGGGGGACCTGCTGGCCACGGCCAAAAGCATGCACAAAAAATTTAGTTCTATGGTATGCATATTTTTATACAGTTTTCGATGGTACAATATTCAAAATAGCATAAAAATCGCTATTACAGCGACTCCTTCCGGCAGATTTTTTTCAAATTTAGGGAGGACTTGCTTGCCATAGCCAGAAACATACACAAAAAATTTGGTTCAATTCTATGCATAAGTTCATATAATTTTCGATGGTACAATATTGAAAATGGCACAAAAGTCGCTATTACAGCACCCCCTTTCGGCGAAGTATTTCAAAATTGAAGGAGAACCGTCTTGTCAGAGCCAAAATCATACACAAAAAATTCGGTTCAATTCTATGCATAACTTCATACACTTTTCGATGGTACAATAATAAAAATGACACAGACATTGTTATTACAGCGCCCCCTACCGGTAGTTTTTTCAAATTCAGGGAGAACCTACTGGCTATAGCCAAACACATACACAAAAAATTTGGTTCATTTATATGCATAACTTCATACACTTTTCGATTGTACAACATTGGAAATGGTACAGACATTGCTATTACAGCGCACCCTTGCTGCGTAATTTTTTCACATTCAGAGAGGACCTGCTGGCCATAGTCAGAAACACACACATAAAATTTGGTTTTATTCTATGCATAACTTTATACACTTTTCATGGTACAATATTGAAAATGGCACAAAAATCCCTATTACAGCACGCTCTTTCTGCGAAGTATTTCAAAATTGAAGAAGAACTGACTTGCCACAGCCAAAATCATACACAAAAAATGTGGATCCATTCTATGCATAACTTCATACACTTTTCGATATTACAATAATAAAAATTGCACAGACATTGTTATTACAGCGCCCCCTTCGTGCAGATTTTTTTCAAATTCAGGAAGGACCTACTGGCCATAGCCAAAAACATACACAAAAAATTTGGCTCAATTCTGTTCATAACTTCATACATTTTTCGATTGTACAACATTGAAAATGGCACAGACATCGCTATTACACCACCCCCTTGCGGTGTAATTTTTTACATTCAAGGAGGACCTGCTGGCCATAGCCAGAAACACACACAAAACATTTGGTTCAATTCTATGCATAATTTCATACACTTTTGGATGGTACAATATTGAAAAAGGCACAAAAATTCCTATCACAGCGCTCCCTTCCGGCGGAACATTTCTAACTTGATGGAGGACCTGCTTACCACAGCCAAAAGCATACACGAAAAATTTGGCTCAATTCTATATGTAACTTCATACACTTTTCTATGGTACAATGGCGACATACGGACACACGGACAGAACAGACAGACATCTTCTATAAACATGTTTTTGGGATCTCCGATCTCTAAAACGTGTAAATCCGTCGAAAACTGGAAGCTAAAAAATATTTCGATTACAATAGAGCCATTCCATGTCAGTTCAGGCAGGCATGTAACCCACCATCACAGATTTTGAGGAAACTGCATGTGTTTGTTCTTATTATTAAGATATGTTCACCAGTATTTTTTTTACTCCTTGATGAAATAGTTTCTGAGGAAAAAATTGTCAGAATTTTGAAAAACTGCCGTCAGTTGGCATTTTTGACTGCTCGGTTTTCAAATGTAGCATGTCATAAATATAATCATATTTCAATATCTACTCTAGAAATCATCTTCAAATAATTTATAATTAATATATAGTGTATGCAGTTTATGAAAAAGAAAATTATTGTTACGCTTATAATATTTTAAGTGTGTCTAAAAATTTTTTTAACATTGAAATAGTGTATTTTTTATGAAAAATAATGCATTAACAAAAAAAAAAGCATTATTAACAAAAGGAGGAGTTTTTATTACATTTTTATTTTATGTAGGATATACTGAAAAGTGTCCTTTACCTGATTATGAAATAAAAATAGTGGGATTTTGGGTGTTTTTAGTAATATTTCCTATTTAAAAATATTTTGAGGTGCATTCCAAATCAAATCAAGCAGGTAGAGTCAGGTCCCATAAGCCATTTAATTCACTGTCACAAATTTTAATGAAACTGAGTATGTTTATAACTCATTTTAAGATGTAAACACCTTTAATGTTCTGATCCTGAGTAAAATATTTTTTGAGATAAAAAATATCAAAATTTTGGAAAATCGTTTAAAATTTTTTTAACGATTTTTCTATATTCAAAGACAACATTAAAAAAAGTAATTTCAATCTGAAATCACTACATTAGTTTCAAATAGTGTATATGTGACAAATAATGTATGCAGATAATTGTTTTTTGTCATGTTTAATTACTAAGAGTGTCTTTAATCTTGTGAATTTTTAAAATCAAGAATTTTGTGAAAAATGTGTTAATCAAAAATTTTGTTATTACGTTTTTTTATTGTACGTAAAAATATCTTTTAAATGGTTATAAAATAAAAATAGTTGAAATATGAGCAATTTTAACAAAATTTTTATAAAATGAAATTTTTAATCATAAATATTGAAGCTTTTCATGCTAAGATATATTGTAATGACTGGGATATAGTGTAATACTGCTCTTCCTTAAATATAATATATACAATAATAAAATAACAAATATTTTTATCAGTGAATAAAAATTTAATTAAATAATATTCAAAAAGCTTACTCTTTGTTACAGAAAAAATAATAAATGTATAAAAATTCACTTTCTAAACATGTAAAATTAAATTATTTGTGTACAGAAAGTATTTTCTTTTTTTTAAACAAATGCATTTTCATTTCTTTTTTTTTTCTTTTTCTTTTTGTAGCTGTAGGAATGGCTAACACAAGAAATCAATTGAGTTAAAGAGATATGCAACGCATCTTCTTTCTTTTCTGGGGATCAGTAAGTATTCTCGCAGGATCTTATGCATGCACAAATTTGACTTATTTTTACTCTTTTTAATCTTTTGAAATATTCATCCCCTCAATACAGCGATTGTCATACGAACATATGACATACGAATTAGCTTTTCTTTCATAAGTACCAGTAAAATACGAATTTAACCCTTAAAATTTCAGAACACCTCTCCTTAGAGACAAAGTCTGTTTTTCAGTCGTTGTAATGGTATTGTACAATCGTGGGGGAAAAAAAAGTAAGCACCCCCTACTAACTCCTCAACAAATTATCATAGACGAAATTTACTGGTACCGAACGATTGGAAATAAAGTCTACTTTTAAATAATGTATATAAAATTTGATTAGGGGACCATCTACATATTAAAACGAATCCAAACTTCGTTTTTTTTCAATGGCAATACCCAATTTTAACGAGATATTTCAAATGTTCGGTTCAAACTATGCCTAGACACCAAATTTCAAGTCATTTAAATGATAGGTTTTTGAATTATAAACATTCGAAATTTAGTGCTTCTAATGTTAAATTGCATTTTCATATTTTTATTTATATCTCCTGAAATTATGCTCCTAATGTGCTAATTTTTTGTGTAGCAATAATACTAATATACCCAAACATAAATAAGTTGAATTTGCATTTTTTATAATTTTATGATAGGAATTATGAAATTAATATTCTAAAAAATTATGAATTGTAACCTACAATTTTTTGATAAGTTCTGCTTTATGGAAATCCAAAATTTCACATTTTTCTTCCAATTAGTTTTCAAATTATGCTTACAAAACTGTAAAATGATGGTTTAAGGGGCCGTCTATGATAGAAGTTACTAGATATTTTGAAATTTCTTAGGCTGTCCTGTAATCTAGCAGACTTCATTAACTGCTTGAGTGACGCTTAAGGTGTCTTGATTAAGAAGGAAGCTCTCTCGGTTAACAATCGAGTACCGAACTTCAATTTGGATACAGCCCTTAAAATACGCTCGTTTTTAAATAATGAATTACTCGGAAACTTATGTTACGAATTGCATAAAAAATTGATTTTAGGCTATTTAAATGGTGTAGAATTCATTTATGCTCTCAGAATTTTGTACTGCTATTGAAAAAAACAAAGTTATGGTTCGTTTTAATATGTAGATGACTCCCTAAGCAAATTTTCTATACATCATTTAAAAGTAGACTTTATTTCCAATCGTTCGGTACCAGTAACTTTCTTCTACGGTAATTTGTTGAGGAGTTAGTAGGGGTGTTTCTTTTTTTTCCACGACTGTACATATTTTCACCTCTCATGTACAGCTACTTTTATGACACATAGTCCCAGCTCCTTTACCAAAACTACACTGATCAACAGTCGACTTAAAATCAACAGCCAACTCATATTGAAAAATAGTTTCAGTTGTTCAAATAATAAATAAACTACATTTTAAAATCTTAATATCAACTTATTATCTTAAGACGATAATAATAACTAAACAACATAATGAATCTATAAATCAGATTTTAACTAAAAATACATGAAACATACGCTTTAAATGGGGTTCAGTCAAAAAAAAAAAAAAAATTGTGAATCTAATATGCTGACTGCAATGACACTTCTGACAAAACTAGAATTAATTCATGGCCATCTGCCACCAAAACCGAAATTATCAAAAAGAAAAATCAGCTGTAGCGTAAATGTGACATACTCTTTGGAATGTCTTTCTCAAATTTTCACCTGTACTTCAATAAAATATAAACATGTTCGCTTTTTTCATTCATTCAAAATTAACTAAAACTATTATAAAATTTTATTGTCATTAGAGCAGATGTTAAATTTTCCCTACAAACTGTTAGATAAGCTCTTTGCTTTTTTATCTTATTCAGATAATACCATAAAGTTTACCTTATGTATTCTCTATATGTGTAAAACAATATATATGCTTTATTAAACATAAATGGATAATTCTTAAATAATTTGTTTGGGAACGCGGTTACATATGCACACACATACATATATATATGTTGAAAATCCATCTATCAGCAATATTGGGATCAAATAACTCAAATTAAAGATCATTAGAAATTGAATAAAATTACAAAACTAGATCTCATTTAGCTTTAAATTGTTTTTTATATATAGTTATTTGAAGGCTATAAATATAATGGATTATGCATTTTTTTTTTTAAGCTCAATACGTCAAAACTTTATTCAAAAGAGTGAAATTTGGTATTTTTTAAATTCCAGTAACTCAAAGTAATGCAAATATGAGTTTAAAGATTAGAAGCATCATTTTAAAAATTTCTATAGGGCGGAGAGGAACAAGTGATTTCTCTCTTTTTTGGAAAGAGACAATTGCTCTTTGCCCGAGAAAACACCCATGGTTTTACTAAAAAACAATATTGTTTATTTTTTTCCATGAGAAACGAACATAAAAGATAATTTGAAAAATAAAGTGAATGTATAAATAAAAATATTTCCAGGGATGATACTTTGAATAAATTTTAGATCTGAAAATATTGATAATTTTAAATATGATTTAAATACTACTAAAACCAACCAAAACCCCACTATTTTTATTTCAGATCCAGTTATAATGTAGTATTATGTACAGTCGGGGAAAAAAAAGTAAACACCCCCTACTAACTCCTAAACAAATTATCGTAGACAAAAGTTACTGGTACCAAACGATTGGAAATAAAGTGTACTTTTAAATGACGTACATAAAATTTGCTTAGGGGATATCTACACATTAAAACAAATCCAAACTTCATTTTTTTTCCAATGGCGATACCCAATTTTTACGAGATATTTCAAATCTTTGGTTCAAACTATGCCTACATACCGAATTTCAAGTCATTTGAATGATAAGTTTTTGAATTATAAACATTCAAAATTTAGTGCTTCTAATGTTAAATTACATTTTCATATTTTTAATTATAACTTCTGAAATTATGATCCTAATGCTCTAACTTTTTGTGTAGCAATAATACTAATGTACTCAAACATAAATACGTTGAATTTGCAATTTTTATAATTTTCTGATATGAAATATGATTTATAAAATTAATATAAAAAAATTATGAATTGCAACCTACAATTTTTTAGATAGATGATATGAATTATGAAATTAATATTCGAAAAAATTATAAATTGTAACCTACAATTTTTCTGATTGATTTAGATTTATTAAATGCTGCTTTATGGAAATCCAAAATTTCACATTTTTTTTCCAATTAGTTTAAAATTATGCTTACAAAACGGCAAAATGATGGTTTAAGGATGGTCACTTCTATGATAGAAGTGACTAGATATTTTGAAATTTCTTAGGCTGTCCTGTAATCTAGCAGGCTTAGGGATTACAATCCCGGGATCCCGTATCCCGAGATCCCGGGATCCCGCATCATTTTTAATACCGAAAATCCCGGGATCTTGCCTGCCAAATCCCGGGAATTTCGGGATTGTCCTTTTTTTTAAAATGGAACAATATTCAGCTGAAATAAAAAAAAAATATTTATACACTTTCTCTTTTGGAAAGAAAAAGAAATATTTTTTATGAAATTTATCCTTGAAAGAATATACATATTTCAAGTATTTTTTACATATTTCAAAGCGATTAAATCATTTAACATGGAAACCTTTTGACTTGCAAACAGATGTAACCCGCTCGGCTATTATTCGGGAACAATGAAATCATTTGTTTATTTCGATTTCGCCACGTTTAGAAAGCCGGTCGTTTCAGCAACTGGGAATCCCAAAATTTCGAATTTGAGTTTACTCATAAGCATCGCATTTGAGTTTCATAGTCACCATTATGTGCTAACTTCTTTGCTTTTAGGGCGTTTATATTTATTTTGCTTTAAAGATGTCTATTGAAAAGGATTTTGTAGCTCATAGGAAAGAAAATTATACATCTTCAGTATGGCACTGCTATTTAAGGTCAAAAGATGAAAAAATCGCTAAACGTAAAAGATGTACCCAAGTGCTTAAAACGTTAGGTGGATCGACTAAGGGTTGCAGCACATTTATCGACGAAACATGGTACTAAAGTTTAGAAAGAATTTAATACATTATCTCTTCCTTACACACGTCAAGATTGCATAGAAGATGCATTGCTTTCTAAAAAGCGGAAAATAGAAGATTATTTTAGTAGTGATAAGGAATCACTGGATTTAATTTTATTGCGAATGACAGCTAAAGACTGTTTTTCATTTAACTTCAACTGATTTAAGATACTTACTGATAACTAAAGGCTATAATGATTTGCCAAAATCTGCAGTATCAATTTGAAATCGTGTAGTGAACTATAATAAAAGAGTTAATTACAAGTGAAATACAAACTTTTAAAAATTCAGGAAAAAAATTTAGTTTGATTTTTGGCGAATGGAAATTTACTGCAAACAAACGATTTATGAATATTAATGTCCATTCAAGAAATTTAAATTTGAACAAATTCAGGAATTTAGGCCTTATGCGCATATATGGATCTTTTACAGCAAAAAAGTGCATTGAAATGCTAACAGAGCACTTAAATCAATATGACATTTCCCTAAAAACAGAAAATGTTACTATCATAACTGGGACTTCGAGATGAAACTTTAGATGCCGTCATATTTCTTAGAACATATTTTCAAAGAAATACCGATTAGTTAGGAAACAGTGAACTATTCAAAATAAACTTTTTTTTTTCACCAGGTACGTAATAATTTTTTATATTGTGCAACGTTTTCGAATTTTAACAGCTATCGCTATTTAGAAATTTAAACTATACATCTATGTATTATTTTATTCTATGTGTGTGTGTGCTCAGTTCTTTTATTTCAAGAAAAAAATCTTCATGTTAGAGAAAGTCTCGCATTTGCAATATCCTAGAATTATAAACTTTAATTACGTGGGTATGAGAATAATTCATAATTTAATTCGTGATATTAATTAGTTTTTAATCTTGTAAATATTAAGCTATTCAAAAACTTGTTTAACTGGAAATAAAAGAAATTATCTGGAAGATGAAGCATAGACATTTCATGTTTTTTGTTGCATTTTCAAACATCAACAGCGTATTTCTTTTAATTTTCAATTGTTTTAATTTATCCTATAAGTTTTGATAATTAATTGATTAATTTTTTTTTAATTTGGTATATTTTCATATGTAAATTTAACTGTAATTTTGCTTTGTCTTTTCTATAATATTATGATATTTAGCTATTGTAAAAATTGATGATATTACAGAAATTCTAATTTTCCTAATCCTGGGATTGAATCTAAGCAATCCCGAAATCCCGGGATTGGTAATTAGTCTCGGGATTGTAATCCCTAAAGTCTTCATTAACTGCTTGAGTGACGCTTAAGGTGTCTTGATCAAGAAGGGGGATCTCTCGGTTAACTACATTTACATGATAAATTACATTTTCATATTTTTAATTATAACTTCTGAAATTATGATCCTAATGTTCTAATTTTTTGTGTACCAATAATACTAATATACTCAAACATAAATACGTTGAATTTGCAATTTTTATAATTTTCTGATATGAAATATGATTTATGAAATTAATATTAAAAAATATTATAAATTGCAACCTACAATTTTTTGATAGACTAGGGGGCTCGGCCCCCTACGAGCTACGCTCGCCAACCCCCGTTCAGACACCACAGTCTCTAAAAGCACGCTAATTTGATTGGCTTTAAAAAGATTTTGAAATATTGAATTATAATTTAAAAAACAGTGGCGATCTCCCTATAAATGGGTTTATATTCATTTTTCTTCGATTGGAGAATTTTAAGGAAAAATCAGCTGCTGTTAAAAAATACAATGGCTGTTTTCGTCTTTGATTAATTAAAATCAGTTAAACATTTCAAAATAACCTAATATAATAAGCAAATCTGCATCAAAATGCCAATATATTTTACAAATACCAATGCCTTCTTTTGACGGAAACGGCACAGAATGTTAACGAATCTTAACTAAACCATTTAAGAAATTTCTTTATTTTCTGCTTCACAGATTTTTCTCTTTCAAATCATATTTTTTGTTGATGACACTTCATTTTCAGCTTGTAATCTTTTTTATTTTTATTATTATTACATTACTAAATAATCGGTCGAAAGTAGTCTAAACGTGTTCAATAAAATTAATATTAATCTTATTAATATAATCTCAAAATATCAAATAAATGTCTCGCGCAATTTTTATATTTAAACTGTTTTGCAATATTACTTTTTGTTGATTTTACGTAATACTGTAAAAGCACTTATTTTCGCGAGCTGTAATTTTCGCGAAAATGAAGATATCGGTTATTTCGCGAGCTGAAAATTTCGCGAGTTTTATATGCACAGAACCGAATGAAAAATCCCGAAACTACCTAAATAGAACTCCTTTTGCATAAGGCATTTTAAGAAGCTTCCTTCTGTCCTGACACAATGATTCGATACATCGAGAGTATTCTTGTACCTTATTACGGTAAGCAGAGAGAAGTTCTCGGGCTAGTTCCAGAACAACCTGGTGTACCATTGTTCGACTTTTTTAAGGCACACCAAGATCCTCTTTTTCTGGATGAACTAGAGAAGAGGAATATTATTCCAATTTTTGTGCTCGCTTCCTGCACAGGAGGGCTCCAGTCTTTGGACGTAAACGGCGAGTTCAAGCGTTTGCTCAAGAATGAGTTTATTGAGTGGTATTTATACTAATGAGCTTGAATTTTTAGAGGGAAAAGAGTCTGTGGACCTGCGAATATCACGACTAAAACCAATTCACACTTCTTGGTTTGTGCACACATTTAACGGTGTTGAAGCCAAACATGAAATAATTTTGAATGGCTTCAAACAAGCTGTTATAAATATTGTTAGTGAATGAGCGGCATTCTATTAGTTGTTCTTTTGTTTTTATTCAAGAAACAGTTGTATAGTATTCAAGAAATAGTTTTAAATATTCAATAAATTTTTGTACTTATTTCTTATTTAAGTAACTGTAATCATTAAATTTTGGTGATAAGTGAAAATTTTCGGATTTTTTTATTATTATTTGGGGCAAAAAAAAAAAAAAAAAAAAAAAAAAAAATATTTCGCGAGGCTTAAATTTTCGCGATTACGACGGGCTCGCGAAAATCGCGAAAATTAAAGCCTCGCGAAAATAAATGCTTTTACAGTAAGTGTAAAGTGTCGTAAATGTGAAGTAATTTATCCTATTTAAGACTTCCAGCGCATGTTAATGAATTTATTATTTTACAATATCCTTATAAAATTCACGTGTAAATATATTTTTTATGAAGTAATTTTCAATAAGTTCCTGCTTTTCGCACGTAATTATTTAATTCTAATTTGAAAGTTTTTTTTCTGTTAATAATAGTCACCTGTAAATAAATTTTTAATTTGAAGCACACATTATTAGTTGCGCTGTTTATACAGTTGGCAACAGTTTAAATTAATACCATTTTCTAAAATAAGTAAAAAATATCTCTCGAAATGCTGAAAATTTGAATTTAAAATAGAAATAAAACCTCAAAAAATGAAGCAAATTAAAAAAGTGAATGCAGTCTGCACACCGGGAAATTCTAACGTATAAAATGATCTAAAAATGTATAGTATCCCATGTATCCCATGTATAGTTTTTGCTACTATAAAACCTTTTTAATGGAACGATTTTGTCCAACTTTAGCATTAAATATTTCTTAAAATAATTATTCGATTTGAAAACTGTCTGCATCAGCGTGTTTATCAAACATTTCTCTATAACACCGCTGATTTTCATATTGTTGTATGCAGTATTTTTCTTAATATTAACGGAGAAAGACCTCCGGTCACAAAAAATTCAAAACCGGCGGCGGCGGTGGCGGTGACAGCGTAAGTTACTTTTTTTTTAGAATAGAGAGATTCAGATTTATTAAGTCCTGCTTTATGGAAATCCAAAATTTCACATTTTTCGTCCAAGTAGTTTTCAAATTTTGCTTAAAAAACGGCAAAATGATGGTTTAAGGGGCCGTCTATGATAGAAGTGACTAAATATTTTGGAATTTCTTATGCTATCCTGTAATGTAACGGGCTTAATTGACTGTTTAAGGTGCCCTGATCAAGAAGGTAGCACTCTCGGTTAACAATCGAGTACGGAACTTCAATTTGGATACAGCCCTTAAAATTAGCTCGTTTTAAAATAATTAATTTCTCGGAAACTTATTTTGCGAATTGCATAAAAATTTGTTTTTAGACTAATTGAAGGGTTTAAAGTTCATTTATGCTGTCTGAATTGTGTACTGCTATTGAAAAAAAAAAGTTATGGTTCGTTTTAATATGTAGATGGCCCCCTAAGTAAATGTATATACCCCATTTAAAAGTAGACTTTATTTCCAATCGTTCGGAACCAGTATTTTTCTTCTACGATAATTTGTTGATGGTGATCATATCTTAATAGTAAGAACAAACACACGCAGTTTCATTAAAATCTGTGATGGTGGGTTACAGATTGTTATTTTACTGCCTGATTTGATTGGGGGAATGCCCCAATACTTCCTTCTATTGAAGATAGAAGAAAGTAAAAAAAAGCCGATATAGTTAGTTTTGAGGAATTGTGAACTGGAACTTTAGATAAGCGAGGTGATTAAAAAAAATAATAACAACAACAACAAAAAAATGCTCCTCTGGGAATCCGCTAGTCGAACAGCCACTACACTGTTAAAATTTTTCAGCAGTCGTTGGATCAGTTTTTATAGAATGCCGTTACATAACCGTAATTTAAATCAATGCAAAAATCCTTGACGGGTTAAAAGTTTCTGACGCAGCACTTTATCTTATGCTCTAAGAATTTTAAATATGGAACTTAAAAATACTGATATCAAATTTTGAGTGACGTTATGCTATTTCTTAAAAAATATATTTGTATTTATTTCATCATTTTATTTTTGTTTTATTTATAATCGCATGTGCAAAAGTTATGTTCAACATGAAAAGCTGCATAAAATTTTATTCGCTGTTGCTTTATCATTTACATCTCTCATAAATTCAAAATATGAGTTTTAAAAGATATGATATAAAATTTAAGTGACGCCTTGATGTGACTTTAAAAGGTTTGTTTTAAAATTCAATTTAAATTATTTTTGACTTGGTTAACATATTTTTTTACATCTACACAATACTTTTAATTTTCCAATTCACTGTTAAATATATCACTTTCATTGAATCTATACCATGCATTGAAATGTATTTATTTCAATAAATTGATTTATCTTTTGTGTCACGCTATTCAAAATTGTGAGTAAGATTTATGTAAATGGTTTCTTTGCGTCATTGTGTCCAAACTACATGAAATGTATGAAAAAGGATAGTTTGACGCAAATAAACCATTTACATAAATCTTACTCACAATTTTGAATAGCGTGACACAAAAGATAAATCAATTTATTGAAATAAATACATTTCAATGCATAGTATAGATTCAATGAAAGTGATATATTTAACAGTGAATTGGAAAATTAAAAGTATTGTGTAGATGTAAAAAAATATTTTAACCAAGTCAAAAACAATTTAAATTGAATTTTAAAACAAACCTTTTAAAGTCACATCAAGGCGTCACTTAAATTTTATATCATATCTTTTAAAACTCATATTTTGAATTTATGAGAGATGTAAATGATAAAGCAACAGCGAATAAAATTTTATGCAGCTTTTCATGTTGAACATAACTTTTGCACATGCGATTATAAATAAAACAAAAATAAAATGATGAAATAAATACAAATATATTTTTTAAGAAATAGCATAACGTCACTCAAAATTTGATATCAGTATTTTTAAGTTCCATATTTAAAATTCTTAGAGCATAAGATAAAGTGCTGCGTCAGAAACTTTTAACCCGTCAAGGATTTTTGCATTGATATCATTACTTTTTTAAGGTTAGTGATAAAATGATTAAAAAATATATACTTATGGGATTTAATGCAGATTTAATTTTTACTATTTTATTACAACTTTCCTTATAGCAGTTTGTATATAAAAACAAGTGGGTAAGTATAATCGCAGATCGCACAGAGGGTTTCATTTGATATTCCTTTAAAAACACTTTATCCTTAAATTAAAAAATCCAAAATGTTAATTTATAATTATTAAATCCTTACATAGATGGTGCACCAATAGTTCCAATTTTCATGGGGCAGGGAACGCACTCTTTTAAACAAACCACCTTCCAATTGAAGTCATCAAAAACCAAGTTGAATAAGCCAGACCCCGTTGTCTTGTTTGACAAACAACAGTCTCATGTCCCCTCCTTCCCCCCCTTTTTCAAAATTTTTCAGACCAGTACCTAAGAATGGAACCGAAATAATTTTTTCTCTTCAGAAATTACGATAAAAAAAATAGTATGCACTACTCATAAATTTACTTTAATGCTATATAGGGGGATTATTAATTTAATTATAACGTTTGGAATCTGTTGCATCGATGTCCGAAAGGTAGTTTCTGAGTTATGGAAGCTGGACCCATAAGGCGCCATAGAGGGGCAAATTCCGCTAGTGTCTATCATAATTATATCTGCCATGTGGACTAATTGCGATATTTGATCAAAATAGTCCCCCCACCTCCTCATCCCCGGAAATATAACAAATACAATATGTGTCTTTATAAACCTATCGTCAAATAGGTTTTTATTTCTTTTTCCCTAAAAAAAAAACATGATTTTTATATCCGTAACGTAAATAGCGGACGAAGCCCGCTAGTTCCTATCATAATATATATTTTAAATAATTTTATATAGTCTATAATAAAAATCAGACTTAAAATAGTCTAGTTCCATGAGTACTTGTAGTGTCAGTTACATGCTACGATTTTTGGATACCAGTATTTTAGAACGGGAAAATGTGACTTATTTTATCGGAGATATCTCATTAATTGAATGAGGCGAAGCAAACTTTTTGAAAAAAAGGTGGCCAACAAGCATGGCAGTTATCAGCTATGTGACTTTGTGCTAAAGTCCATTAATTTGATCTGCTTTAAAAAGATTACGGAAGATTGAATTATAGTAGAACCTGGATTAACCGAGCTTCGATTAATCGAGGTTTCTGTTAACCGAGCCGATAACAAAGTCTGATTTTTTTTTCCCTTTTGAATGAGCCTTAACAATAACCACACTCTTTAGCTCACTGTCCGTGCTATACAGGCCCTTCTGCCCCCAAAAGCACTCAACTCCAAAGAAACATTGGACCCTGAGAAGTCAATAGCGAACAATGCTTTGTTTCCAGTGGCTGTGTGAACTTTCGTAAATCTTTCAATTTGCATTTTAAAATTTACTACTGGTAGTTGATTTTCTTTTTAAATTTGTTAAGCTGTGAAACAGAACTTTACATATATTTATTTTTATTATTTAAAAAACGTTCTATATATATATTTTTAAAAGAGATGTTAAATTCGCAAGCACGGCGAGTTTTTACACAGAGTTTATATTAACCAAGATTTCCGATTCCGATTTACTAACAGTCCCAATTAGCTCGGATAATCGAGGCTGCTCTGTATAATTAAAAAATCAATGGCGATCTTACTGTAAACGGGTTTCCCTTTTACTGAGGGATTTCAAGACCGAATCAGCTGATGTTAGTTGCTGTTTCCGTGCTTGATTAAATAAGATTAGTTAAACATTTGAAAATTACCAAATATAAAAGGAACTAAGTCAACAGAGTCTTTGCTTTATGGTATTTTTTAACAGCGCTATAAGAAAATGATTTTAAATAAGAGATTTTAAATGTAACGTTTTAAATCTGACATAATTTTCACCAAACTTTCCTTTCTCTTTGTAACATTCAACTGAAAATATTTTTATTATTAGAAAGATAATATTATTATTTGCGCAACCTTAAAATTGGAAAATATAGTTAAAAATATCATCTCGAAATTTGAAATAAATCTCTCATATAAATATATTTTTTAATTTAAACTGTTTTGCAATATTATTATTTGGCCACTTTGGCCAATATGACGTAATTTCCTCCATTTACGACTTTTAACACATATCAATGAATTTATTATTTAAAAATTTTCTTTTTCTTTTAATATTCACGTGTAAATATAATTTTTATGACGTAATTTTCAATATTTTCCTGCTTTTAATGCGTAATCATTTAATTCTAATTTGAAAATAATTGATTATTTTATAATTTTCTTTCATTTTAAGTAAGCATGAGAAAAAAAACAATTTTTATGACGTAATGTTTAATATTTTCCTGCTTTTAACACGTTATCATTTAATTCTAATTTAAAAGGATTTTTTTCTGTTTATAATAGTCACGTGTGAATAAATTTTTAATTTAAAGGATATATTATTCTTTGCGCTGTTTTAACAATTGGCAACAATTTAAAATAACCTTTTCTAAAATATGTAAAAATATCTCTGGAAATTCTGAAAATTTTAATTTAAAATTGAAATAAACCGTCAAAAAATTAGGCAAGTTAAAACTAATAAATGCACTCTGCAAACTTCGAGTTTCTATTGAATGATTAAATTGAATGAAAATGATTAAATTCCCATGTATATTTTTTTTTCCTATGAGACTTTTTTAATGAGACAATTTTATCCAGATTTAACATTAAATATCTCTTAAAATAATTCTTCGATTTAAAAACTGTCTACTTCAACGTTTTTATCAAACATTTCTCTATAATACTACACATTTTAATATTTTTGTATGCAGTAATTTTCTTAATATTTGCGAAATAGGCCTCTAGTCACAAGAGATTCTTTCAAAGCGGCGAAGAGCGTTAGTTTTTTTTTTTTTTTTTTTTTTTCCGAATAAGAGACAAAATGCAGTACACAATTGCGTCAAAAGATGGCGACACCAGAATTCTGATATGCTTATTATGTAAACTGTAAATATTGCAAAGTTAAATAAAAACAATTGTCTCGGGGTTATCAAACTTCATTGTTATTTATAAATAAAACATTTCAACTAAATTATTTATTATAAAAGAATTATTACATCACAATAGTTTTTATGCAAGGAAAATAATAATTATAATAATAATAATATTATCGATGTCAGTGATTATATATTGATTGACCGTCATAATAATAAAAAATGATATTATAAAAAGAAGATCTGAAATGAATTATTTTTTTTACGTTTCTGATCGTGTGATTTATATTCAAATAATAATTATTAATGTATATTTTTTGTAAAGTGATTAAAATTAAATATATTTATAAAATTTATGGTAATATTTTTATTGTTGAAAAATTGCCAAGAAATAATCATCATCAAATTGGCGTTATTATAATTGTAATTTTATTTAACTTAATAGCAATTAAAAAATTACAATGGAACTGAGAATAATGGTCAACTAACAGACTTTAAAAGAAAAAAAAAACACATTCACATGCGAAAACAAGTACCAGAGAGTATCGAACTGCCTATCTTAAGATCAGTAGACGATGGCCCTTAACCACTCAGCCAGTGGGAAGAAAAAAAGTTTTTCCCCAAAAGAGGTTAAAAAGAAAGTATGTGTATGAATACAGTGTCATGCATTTTCGGTGAAATTTCCATAGAATGGCGAAGAAATATAGTCCGATTTTTCATGCGCATTATAAAACGAACAAGAGTCTTGCTGGAAACAAGTAAATTGTTATTTGGTTCATCTGAAACATATTTATTTGATTTTTAAAAAATCGCCCGTGCCATTTTCGAGAGAAAAAAAATCGAATTATTTAACGAACGAGAGTTTTCCAAGAAAAAAGAAAAGTGTTATTCATCTCGCCTTAATCACATTTATACTATGTATCAATTTAAAGGTAATCGTTAGAACCGTTTTCGAGATTTTCAAATTAGGAACTTCCTCGATATCATACCAACGTTTTCAGTTTAAAAATGGCTATTTAGATCTCAAAATATACTGCACGTAGAAATGTAAAAATTTTAGTATACGATTAGACTGCAGATATAAGACTGTTCTAGAAAATTCAGAACAATAAGACCTATATCTGCTGAGTTATTAAAAGGCGGCTTTTCGCGTTTTCTTTGATGTCGAGTTAACTGTATATATGAGTTCCGCCATCTGCGAATTCTATGATACGATACGATACGATACGATACGATACGATTTTAACGATACGATACGATACGATTTTAACGATACGATACGATACGATTTTAGGCTTAAGGCTGCGTCACTCGGAATACTACCGTCTTCCATGATCTCTTCTGACCATAATACGGACAGTAATATGGTCTGAATAGAGTCAAATTACGTTAATTACGGCGTTTTTCTATAAAAAAGTTCGAATGACTGACACTTTGCTTAGAATTTTTAACAGTATATTTACTGACTTGCCGACCGTCGATCTAAGCAATCGAACTCTTTATGGCAGTTAGTATTATTAGACCAGCTCTATTGAGCTTGTACCTTATTCTGTTTTTTTATTTTTACTTTCTTCTATCTTCAATAGAAGAAAGTATTGTAATCGAAAAATTTTTCGACTTCCGGTTTTCGACGGATTTACGCGTTTTAGGGGTCAGAGATCCCAAAAAACATGTTTATAAAAAATGTATGTCTGTCCGTGTGTCCATCTGTCTGTCGCCATTATACCACCAAAAAGTGTATGAAGATATGCATAGAATTGAACCAATTTTTCTTTAAGTTTTTGGCTATAGCAAGCAGGTTCTCCCTTAATTCGGAAAAAATATACCGGAAAAGGCCGCTGTAATAGCGATTTTTGTGCGATGTTGAATATTCTACCATCGAAAAGTGTATGAAGCCATGCATAGAACTGAACCAAAAATTTTTTTTTAAGTTTTTGGCTATAGCAAGCAGGTCCTCTCTTAATTTGATAAAAAAAAATTGACCGGAAAGGGGTGCTATAATAGCGATTTTTGTTCGATTTTGAATATTGTACCATCAAAAAGTGTATGAAGATAGAATTGAACATGGAATTGAAGCATGGAATTGAAGCATAGAATTGAACCAAAATTTTTTTAAGTTCTTGGGTATGGCAAGCAGCCCCTTCCTTAATTTGGGAAAAATCCGATGTCGAGGCGCTGTAATAGCGATTTTTGTGCCATTTTGAATATTGTACCTCCGAAAAGCATCGAAATTATGCATAGAATTGAACAAAATATGTTGTGTATATTTTTGGCAATGGCAAGAAGTTCTTTCCTAAATGTGGAAAAATTCCGTTGTAAGGGGGAGCTGTAATAGCGATTTTTGTGTAATCTTCTTAATTTTTCGTAGTTGTATCGTACACCAGTGGTTCGTGAATCGACGGGAACTTCACATCCTGATAAATCGGCTATTCGCGAGTATTCTTGATTTTAATAAATATCATAATCGAGATTAACGCGTTTTTACTCCGATTAATTCACTGAAGCAGAAATTTAAGGTGAAAGTCAAAGTTGATATATTATTGAACTAATAAAAATGAAATATTGACATATGTAACAATATTTTGAAATATTAAAATATATGAGATAGAAGAAAGTTTTGGGATTGGCACATCCAACTAGTTGTTTTCTAAAACTGCATTTATTTTTACATAGAAAAATGTAAGAGTTTTAACCTTCTTACTTCTCTCTACCACTAATCATTAAAATATTACTTTTTTCTGTTGGAGATGTGATGATTATAAATACATATACGTTTACTTTCAACGCTAAATAAACGGGAAATATGATTCCTTGGCAATATGTAAAACCATTAATCTATTATAGTCTTGAAGGACGAAGAGTTGAAATGTAAATTAAAATAAAATACAATATTTTAACATGAAAAACGAAAAATACCATTGATATTATTGCTATTGATATTAATGCTGTTGATTAATAATATATGTTAGGTATGGGGACAAAGAAATTCTTTCACAGCGCTATATGTTAAATGAAAAAAAAATAAATATAATTTTTCTGTTGAAAGAGCAGTCCAAACTGATATTCAAAATTATCAGATATTTCAGGTCAGCCAGAAAATAAAAAAAAATGTAAAGTATACACGAAATATTTTACAAAGAAAATGTCTAGTTTTAAAAATTAAGAACTCCAAAGACCTGAGAAAGAATAAGAAAAGCAAAAATGTACAAAGAAAATTATGAAGAATTCTGAAATGACAAAATCAGAATTTACAAAGAAAATTTAACATAAATTCAAAAGAAGAAAACTTTCATCTATTATTTGTTATTGCCAGTCTTTTTATAGTGCATGTACTAACCAAAACTAATGATGTTTTATTGAAGCTACAAAATTGAACGCATAGAAATACGATTACAAAGAGTAAATTCGTGAATAAATCTATTGAATCAGGGCTTTTGATACAAAAAAAAAAAAAAAAAAAAAAAAAAAAAAAAAAAAAAAATTCCGAAGATTCATTTTATACCTTTATTTTTAGCATCAATTCCTTTTAGGTGCGTGTGTAATTATGTAAATACGTAGCACTTATAGTCGCTTCCTGGTTAGTCCGCCTGTCTGTCTGCATATAACAGCGCAAAAACTACCCAACCGAATTGTTTGAAATTTAAGGTATATAATCGTTGGAGAATTTTGGCGAGTCATTTCAAATTTTATAGGAAATTGAATCAAAACATAAAAAGGTATTCGTAAAAGTTTTCTTCATTCTATTAAATCATCATACGCAATAAATTCAATGATACCGCATGATAGGTAACGATTCTAGATTACCATGGTGTTTATTATATTAAATCCTATCATTCGTAAGTAATTCAATGAAATACCACGATAGGTAATGATTCTAGGTTGCCATGGTGATTACGTCTTATTTAAGATGGAGTCATATTATTTCCGCATTACTGAATTTAATATATCTGTAATCGTAATAAATTTTGTATTCATGGATTTTTGCAAAAGAGTGGAACGTCTATTGCAGCAAGATCTGAATTTTTATAAAACGAGTTATAGTACGAACGCACCTCATTGCCACGTTTGACGTACAATTTTCGACTTGCTTATTAAAAAAGCCCAAACTTTAAGATAAGCGTGATATTCCATGCCACACAATTATCTTTTAATTATTGAGAAAGGAATATTAGCACAAATACTTAATTTTTATTTGTAAAAAGAAAGATACAAAGTAACAGTCGTTAAAAAGAAGACTCATGCCTATCCTAAATGTACTAGAAAGGGAATCATTTATAAGAATTTTAAATGAAATAAATATATTTTTCTTCCGGAAGAAAAGATAAAAAATGATATTCATTAAAAAAATGGCTGATGTCTTCCTTAAGTGCATTATTTATATTCTTTAGTCGTTAAGCAAAAAGATGAGGTTTCTTATCACTTTAAATAATATGTGAAGCTTCCTGGTATCTTTGTATGGCATTCCTTTACAGCTGGATCACCGGACGTAAAGCCTGGCATTTATTAAAATTCGCTTCACAGTAATTACGCCCTCGAGCATACAGCTGGAAGTAAGAGACCGTTGATTAGCTATGCATATTTTTCAGAGATATGGTGTGTTAGTGCTCAGTTTCTGGGGTAGATGCACATTATACAGAAAGTAATTGTCTAAATAATTATATTTTATTTATTTATTATATAATACAAAAACAGAAGCTTATTAATAAACAAATAAACTTTTATTAAAAAGTATATCTTTTTTAACACTTTCCAACGGAGTTGAAAAGTGTTTGTGAATTAGGTTTGTCTGTCCGTCTGCCGTCTGTCCGTGCTCTAACTCGCATAAATGTAATCAGATTGCCATGAAATTCATATACGTTATTGGGTATTACTATGACATGTTCGGCAAATGAAGTGTGTAGCAATTACGGTTCATTTACAGGGACACTCAAAAGAGTTGTGTTATATTACGGACTATGGGGAAAAATAGTTCGCAGTGTATTTTAATAAAATTATACTATTTTAAACATATATAAATTGATATACATGACTGAGGTGTACAACAATGTTCTCACTATAAAATATGGTATGCATAGAACTTATTGTTCATTTACAGGAACACAAAAGAATTTGGCTGTAGAAGAAAATGAGCAATAATTGAACTATCGAAGACTACGAACAATACTGGAAGTGCGTTTTGAGTGCGGTATGCGTTTTTAAATGTAACTATTTTTTAAATATTTTTTGGTGTGTATAAATTCTATAGATTTTATACAGGGTCGAACAAAAGTTCGCCACAACATCGGTTTATTGGCAAACATTTTAGAGTCGAAATTTTAAACTGTGCTATGCGCTTAATTGAACTGACTTTCAGCATACTATATAGTAAGCATACATACCTGTAGATCATATACACGACTGCACAAAACAAATCGTGTATTTTAACGATTATTTACGATAATAACAGAAATCGCGTTTTCAAATGCATTATGCGTTTTCAATGTTGCTCATTTAGACATCATCTTTCACCTCAGTAAACTGTGATATTTTGTTACAGTATTCTGAATGTATTGGAAAGTGTTTCATAATCTATGCTATATGCATAATTTTTTGTTCTTGTTTAATAATAAAGCCCAGACTTTAAATTCAGAATGATATTCGATGCCGTACAGTTATCTTTTAAATATTGAGAAAGGAATATTAGCTCAAATTCTTAATTTTTATTTCTTTAACAGAAAGGTGCAAAGTAACGGTCGGTAAAAGGATGACACATCCCAGTCCTAAATGTACAAGAACGGGTATCATTTATAAAAATTTTAACGGAAATGAATATATTTTTTCTTTCGAAAATAATGATAAAAAATGGGATCCATAAAAAATGGGTGATATCTTTAAATTATACCAAGGTGCACTATTTATATTCTTTAGTCGTTAAGAACTGAAGATGAGGTTTCTTAGCACTTTAAATAATATGGGAGTTTTTCTGATATCTTTGTATGGAATTCCTTTACAGCTGGATCACCGGACGTTAAGCCTCGCATTTATTAAATTTCGCATCACAGTAATTACGCCCTTGAGCATACAGCTGAAAACAAGAGAGCGTTGATTAGCTATGCATATTTTCCAGAGAGAGATATACTGCGTTAGTGCTCAGTTTTTGTGGTAGACAGAAATTGTCTAGATGATTATATTTTATTTATTTATTATATAATACAAAAATAGAAGCTTATTAATAAACATGTACAACTTTATTAAAAAGTATAATATATTTTTCTATTAACACTTTCCAATAAAGTTAAAAAGTGTTTATGAATTCGGTTTGTCTGTCTGTCTTCGTCTGTCCGTGCTGTAAGTCGCATAAATATTGTCAGACTGCCATGAAATTCACATATGTTATTGGGTATTACTATGGCATGTTTGGTATTGTAAGTGAAGTGTGTAGTATTTACAGTTCATTTACAGGCACAGTCAAAAGAATTCCGTTAGATTACGGTCTATGGGGGAAAATCGTTTTCAGTGTATTTGAATAAAATTACAGTATTTTAAACATATTGAAATTCATATACATGACTGAGATATACTTCAAGGATTTTACTATAGAATATGGTGTGCAGAATACTTATCGTTTATTTACAGAGACACAAAAGAATTTGGCTATCGAAGAAAATGAGCAATAATTGGACTATTGAGGGCTGCGAACAATAATTACTAGAAGTGCGTTTTCAGTTGTGATAAGCGTTTTTGAATTTAACTATTTTTTTAATATTACTTGGCATGTATAAATTCTATAGATCATATATAGTGTCGCACAGAGTTCTCAATAACAGTGGTTTATTGGCGGAATTAATAAGCGGAAATTTTCAACTGTGCTATGAGTTTAATTTAACTAACTTGTAGCATACCATCTAGTATGCATGCATATCTGTAGATCATATATAGGGCTGCACAAAAAAATCGTATATTTTAACGATTATTCATGGTAATAGCAGAAATCGGGTTTTAAAAAATTTTCATGTAGACTTCATATTTTACCTATGTATACTGTGAAGTTTTGTTAAAGTATTCTGAATATGTTGGACAGTGTTTGATAATCTAAGCTATATGCATGATTTTTCACTCTTGTTTTAAGATCAGCATGATATTGGATGCCGCACAGTTATCTTTTAATTATTGAGAAATGGATATTAGCAACAAATTCTTAATTTGTCTTTGTAAGAAGAAATATACAAAGTAACGATCATTATAAAGATGACACA
Organism: Maratus speciosus; assembly: GCA_963932465.1. NCBI lineage: Eukaryota > Metazoa > Arthropoda > Arachnida > Araneae > Salticidae > Maratus > Maratus speciosus. The sequence goes on from OZ010790.1 coordinate 240,510,919, forward strand.
TGTCTATCCTAAATGTACTAGAACGGGTATCATTTATAGGAATTTTAACGGAAATTATTATATTTTTCTTACGAAAGAAATTATAAAAAAATGATATCCATTAAAAAAATGGGTGATGTCTTCTTTAATTTATACTAAAGTGCATTATTTATATTCTTTAGTCCTTAAAGATTCTGAAGATGAGGTTTCTTATCACTTTAAATAATGTGGGAGGCTTTCTGATATCTTTGTATGGAATTCCTTTACAACTGAATTACCAGAAGTTAAGCCTCGCATTTATTAAATTTCGCATCGCAGTAATTACGCCCTCGAGCATACAGATGGATATAAGAGACCGCTGATTAGCTACGCATATTTTACAGAGATATGATGTGTTAGTGTTTAGTTTCTGGGATAGATGCATATTATACAGATAGCAATTGCGTAGATGACTATACTTTGTTTATTTATTATATAATACAGAAATAGGAACTATTGAATAACCATATAAAACTTTATTGAAAAGTATATCTTTTTAAACTTTTTCCAGCAAAGTTTAAAGTTGCTGTTTATGAATTCGGTTTGTCTGTTAATCTGCCGTCTGTGCGTGCTGTAACTCGCAGAAATATAATCAGATTGCCATGAAAATTATATATGTTATTGGGTATTGCTGTGATATGTTTGGTATTGAAAACGAAGTGGGTAGAATTTACAATTCATTGACAGGGACACTCAAAAGAATTCCGTTTCATTACGGTCTAAGGAGAGAAATCGTTTGCTGAAATTTTTAATGATGTTACACTATTTTAAACATATTCAAATTTATATATACCACTGAGGTGTAATATAGGGCGTTTACTGTAGAATAAGGTGTGCATAGAATTTATCGTTCATTTACAGAGACACACAAAAAAGTTTGCCTATAGAAGAAATAGAACAATAATTTCTCGTGTTTAAATTCTATACACGTATACAGAGTTGCACAAAAGCTCTCAAGTACATTTCCCTTTATTGCTGAATAGAAATTGCCAACTATGCTATTCGTTTACGTGAACTAACTTTTAGCATACTATGTAGTATACATATAAATCAATAGATAATATACAAGGCTACAAAAAGATTTCTAATATTTTCCCGACTATCTATATTATAAAGGACAAACATATCTGTGCGTAACGCATACGTCATTCTGCGAATGGCAACACTTTGAAATTTGAAATGAAATTTCAGTTTTGCAATTTTCGCTACTGCAAATTTTTAAACTTCTAAACATCGCACAGTTTCAAGTTTTACACCGTCGTAGAGGGGAAAAAATGTACTTTTAAATGCAATTTTTTTTAAAGCTCTATCTCAATTTATTTTTGAGATATTAATTTTTTTAATAGTTTTTAGTACCAATTTTGTAAATGTGGCAACTGAAGTACACCATTTCTATTAAAAGTAAAAGGAAAATAGTCATGGTTTATTTATTTTTATTGATTATATCCTTAATGATGCCATTTTCAAATTACAAATAAAAGTAACTTTTCTCTAATTTTTGAACAGAAAATGACGTCAGCCATTAAAAAAAAAACACGCAATCTTTTTCATAAATTAAAAGATTGAAGAAGACATTTCAATATTTTTACATTACGCTGATACCGAGTTTGAGACGCTAAGCAAAATGATTCAGTGAGTAAAAATGATGTCATATTTAAAACAAAACGATCATTTTTTTGATAAAACTAAATATTTGACCAATACTATGGCTACTAAAGGCAAATTTCTGAGTGGTAAATTTTCGCGGGTACTGAGATTAGAACTTAAATTTTATGCGAATGTTCAGATGAAAAGTTGCATCGGACAAACGTGACTAAGTTTGGAAATACATTCATTAATAATGTATTGTGCGTTATAATACATTTAAATTGTGAATTTGAGTGGTGCGTATGTAAAGTTTCAGAATGTGAAAATAACATACAGTTTAGATTTTATGGGGGAAAACTTTTTGATATGACAAAGCTAAATCTTTTTTACTGATTTTTCATCCCGTAAAATCAAACGTAAGAGCCTCAATCGGTAACTTCAACAAAATTACTCATCTTGATTACGTATTCTAATATAGTTTAATTTTTCAATAAATTAAGCAGTTGAAGTTTTTGGAAATAATATCTTGGTAATTTTAAGTTAAAAATGTTATTTGTTTTAAGAGTTAGATAACCAATGCAAGATGAATTTTTTATTGTAATTATTTTTGTAGTTTTATTATGAATTCGATCTAACAGTTCCACTCTTAACATTTTAATTCGTCGAATTTCGACGGATTCCAACTCGTTGATGGTAATAGGAGAATTTTTTTTTTTCAAATGCGTTATGCGTTTTCCAAGTTGTTTATTTAGACGTCAACTTTTACATTAATAAACTGTGGAGTTTTGATACCGTATTCTGAATAGGTTGAAAAGTGTTTCATAATCTATGCTAAGCGCATAATTTTCGTCTTTTTAACCATTTGGAAATGGTTGTTGTTATCGGTCAAGGATGGGGTCAAATGATGCTCCCATTTTATTTTTTTTTAACGAAATTGAACGATTTTCTTTACTTTTAGAATTATTTATTTGAATAGGCAATAGAAAGGCATAAAATCGTTAAAAATTGTTTGAATAGGTAATCAAAAGGCATAAAATCGTTAAAAATTGAAAAAGTTACAAAATGGGTAGGCGCAAATTATTAGATATGGAAAAATGCGAAGCCAAAGAGCGACGTCGAAATGAAAATCGTCTTGCAAAGCAAAAATCGAGGTCTTCAACTGATTATGTAGGCCATGAAAATCTATTACAGAATAAAAGACGAACGCGAAAAAGGAAACAATCTAATGTTTAATTGATTGATAGTAAAAAGGCCATGTCTCGAGGGGCTCCAATCAACTAGCGGCGGTGTTTTACAATCGGTCGATTCTAACCGATAAAAATTATTACGAACCTCTAAATAAAGAATTCTGAACAACGGCCGCTGAAAAGTCACTAGAAATTTATTATAACACTTTCTGGTACAATTTCATATTTATTTGCAAACCAAAATCTGAAGCAGATGAAACAACGTTTACTTAATATGTCAAGAAAATGTTACTTAATCTCTTGAACACGTAATCCTTTTATAAAACTAGACACGGAAAATGAAGTCAATAATGATGGGGAAAATTTAGATAATATTCTTAGAACAGCAAGCATAACTAACACGAACCCCAGTAAGTTTATGCAGTGGTGTAGTCGTAAAAAAAGCAGAGGGCATACGCTCTAAGCAGAGGGTATACGCTCAAGGCAGAGGGTACATGATCCATCATGTACCCTATAGTGTATATACTATAGATTTTTTAGAAGCAGAGGATATACGCGTTCCTTAAAATAATCCAGAAGGTATACGGCGTATACCACCGTATACCCTCCACTAAATCCCTGAGTTTATGTGTCTGGGCAAAGATTTTGAAGTTACTGTTACATTTGATTCATACAGCAAATGGTGGAAGATAGGAGAGAGGAAGAGATTATAGAATCACCTAAAATTTCCATTATTAACATATACACTAAATTTTTTACGAACCTTCGTGAAATCAAAAATTGTCCATTAATCATAATGATGATGAGTTGTACAGCAAAACAACTCATACTATTATTTCTTTGAAGAAAGATATTTGCAGAAAAAAAGTAACTGCATATCACTGATTTTTTAATGTATTAAAACAATGAGGATTAATTAAAATGACTGTGTATTTCTGTTTAAATTTATATAATTATGATTTTTAAAAAAGAAACCTTTGAATAACACCGACTTCTGAATAGCGGTCACTTTTCCTCGGTTCCACTGCTAACCGTTAATCTGAGGTTACACTGTACATAATTTGACGAATTTTTTTAAAATGTTAATATTACGTGATATTGGAACTATAATAGACGCCGGCAGATGAATATATAACATCATATGAGTTAGAAAAACCGTATTGAAACATCATAGAAACCCAATTATGAAATATTGGCATATTTTAACATTTTGAGGTTCTATGAATTTGTTTTTGCCATTGTTTTTTTAGTTCATTCCATCATGTACAATTCAAAGACAGTTTGACATTTTTTCTTTTAATCTTTCATTGCTCCAATGATGAATGGAAATAAGTTCGTTTATAGCTGTATTATTTTGCGTCTGTTACATAAATTAATACATTTTTATATTGGGTTTTCATCTGATTCCTGTGTATAACACTTCGACTGCTTTATTTTATTGTTTGTTTTATACTGTATGTTTAATTTTGAAATTCATTTTTCAAAACAAAAATTCTTAAAATTCTAGGAAACGCGGGGTACTTTAGCCAGTTATCAATAAAAGCACAGCTATGTGATTCGTAAATGAAGGCATAAAAATTGGGTTATAATAGTAGAATACTGAAAAAAATATTTAGTTAATGATTTAGTTTTTTTCGTGATTAATGAAATTAATTTAATGATTTAAGTTTTTTAAATTTCGTTTTATCGGTTTGGTTATAACTAATATTTTAATGATTAAAAACAATCTACCAACAATACATGGAATGCTGAATAATTTTCAATTCAAATCATCAGAAACTAATTGTTTTTGCAAATGTTTAAATTTCATCCATGAAAAGAATGTAAAGAAAAAATTACTTTCCATTAAAAGGATGAATAACGTTTGACTTAACTCATTAAGGACCAGAATGTTTTAGAAAAATTTTATTCAGTTCACACTACTTTTTGTTTAGCACTTACTTTTACTTTATGAGTCACCGAAATGTGTTAATTAAATAAGGCAAATTTTACTTTTCCCTTTTACTGGTATCAGAAAAATTTAAAACATCACAAATATAATGTTACGGAAACGCAACGTCAGTCTTTAATGGGTTAAATTGAACCGAAACATATTATATATATATATATATATATATATATATATATATCTTAGTCATTAAACATTAAATAAGAAGCTGCAGATCACTTTAAAGGTTATGTGAAGCTTTCTGGAGCTGTGTTTAGAAATTCCTTTATGGCTAAGATTACCAGACGTTAAGTTTCGCATTTAATAAAATTCATTCCTGAATAATTACGCTTCCAAACATTTAGTTGGAAGTGGGAACCGATGATTCTTCTTTTCGAAGTTATGTTGTGTTAAAATATTTTATTTCTGTGGTAGACAGAATTATCTAAATAGTCATTCTTTTTCTTATTTAAAACCAAAAAGAAGAACAAAACTTAACTTGACATAAAACTTCGTATTAAAACTATACATAACATACGGAATGGTGCAAAAAATGTTTAAATAACATTACAAAAACATTAAAATGACATTAACCACTTCACTCCCAGCTTGCAGCGTAAGATCTACATCTTTATATGATACGAGTGAAATCGTGTCATAGGCGATTTCTCTCGTATCATATAAACATGTAGATCTTAAGCACCAGCATACCCACATTGTATACTCAATGAAGAAATCGTGGTTTTTTGCAGTCGAACAATCGTGATGGAAGAGTGGAAGGTCAGGTTGTCGTCCATTGGAATGTTTCCCGAAGCATAAATAATCGAAGGCGATAGATGCATCAAAACGTTTATTAATCGACCATATAATGCACCAAATTACACTAGTTATAGGTGATCCATGTGCGGGCAGTCGCTACGTAGTAAAATGTACCACTAGATGTTACGGATAGAACAAATGATGAAGATTCAGGCAAAACAAACACTCCAAGTGGCGTGGTTTAATTAAGCAACTCAATAATCGTCAAATTCTACCTCTCCTAGACCATGCAACGGGTTATATCTTTGCAAAAACTGCATGCGTATGAATACAATACACGATAAATGACAAACCACGTAAAAAGTAGCCGGAAGGACGCGATGAGAGCAGAATACGATAGGACCTAGCTCCGAGGGTAGGGGGGGAAGCGCGGGTGACGACGATAGGAACTATATAGTTTCGGCGTCAGAATTATTGCGCAAACAATGGCTGACGGGATTTGCAAGGAATGTCGAGAATAGAACACCAAAGAACAAATGATATTAAAAAACATTCGAAAGAAAAAGAATTTATTCTTAGAATAAAATGAAAAAAGTAATTTAATGGGTTTTATGAGATGAGGCGTATAGATTAAGGTTTTTAGACTAATAAAAGAATACGCAGTTTTAAATGCATGGAATAAAAGACAAAAGATATTAAGATATTATTAAAGATAGGTAAAAAAGGAAAAATGTTAAGAATTTGGAATAGTTTTACTAAGATAAGAGGGCGAAAATTTTTATTACTACATATATATATATACTATATATATATATAACTGAAAATTTCTTTTGTAGGAAATTTATCACGCCTATTTTTAATAATTTGAAATTTTATTCAACTTTGGCTAGAGGCGTAACACTAACAGAGTGAAAGAATGTCCATGCTTGGACTCGAACTAGGGTCACTGGCATTACGCGCCAATGCTCCACCATTGAGCCACCTGGATGATTCCAGCTTAGTACTTCTCACCCTTATCTATTTCCAAGACAGCACCCGCAGCACAGGATGGAATATATATTTCATGAGCCACACACACACAAAAAATATATATGTATATTGAATTTAATCGAGGCTGGATTTTCTTTCATTTGGCGTTTGCCGCCCCAGAGTTGGTGACCCATGAAAAATATGAAAAATAATTCCATCATGTGCTGCGAGTGCAGTCTCGCCAACAGATAAAGGTGAGAAATGCTAAGTTGGAATCGTCCAGGTAGCTCAATTGTAGAGCATTCGCCTTTAATACAATGACCCTGGTTCGAGACCAGGCTCGGATATTTTTTTACGCTGTTAGTCTTACGTCTCTAAGCCTAGTTGAATGAATTTTCAGCAATTAAAATTTCAAATGAAGTAACAGTTTCACAAAAACTACCGTCCATTAAAATACTAATAACGTCTTCCATATAGTGCTTACCGAAAGGCATTATTTATATTCCTTAGTCGTTAAACATTATATATGAGATTTTTTTATTACTTTAAATATTATGTGAGGTTTTCTGATAGCTTTGTTTGGAATTCTTTTAAAGCTTAGATCACCAGACGTTAAGTCTCCTATTTATTAAAAATCATTTCAAAGTAATTACGCCCTCGAGCATTCAGTCGGAAATGTGGGATCGTTGATTAACGGTACCTTCTCTGCGGAATTATGTTGTGTTAGCAAATGTTTAGTTTCTGAGGCTGGAGAAATTTATCTAAAATAGCTTTCTCTGACGCATTAATGAAAATGTGTATTTTTCTTTATTACCATATTTACTAGGTTTCGCGTCCCCGCGTATTTTAAGTACCCCAAAATTTTGATAAAGTTTTAGGTAAAATTAGAAAGATTCAGATAAATTTCGTACTAATGAGATAATTTGAGATAATAAAATAGCTTCTTTCCTTTTTCTTTTCCTTTTTCAATATTTCAGTTTCGTTATATGTTAATTCATATACCATGCTATCAGGCATTATTATTAATGTGGAGAGCAACAACATTACAAACCCTTCGTTTTATATTATTTCTGGTTATGAAAAAGACATACTATAAATACTACTACCTCTACATGCAGCTGCCCTATGAATTATAGACTCTCCCATTCAAATGAAGTGACGTATTCGAAATGAATAGAACGGCAATTAATGTTCAATTATTCCATGGCGATGGTTGCGAGATTGCAGACTGAAAGTACCAGGGAATTTAAATGAAATACACATTTTAAGCTTGTAACATCTATATTATTATTCTCTGTCACCTTTTAAATAAACAAAGAGCTTTTTAAACTCTTATTGTTTAGTTTGAGTTTTATTTATTATTTATTAAAAATGAAACTTTCATAATAATTAAGAAGTGAGTATGACTGCGGTAATTCTACCTATCTGTTGAAGTACTTACTAACTTTTGTCAAAAAAAGGTGAAATCGAAGCCCTTCCTTCATACATGTTATTCAGACATCATTCTCTTAAAAACATACAAACGACGTCACAATAATAATAATAATAATAATAATAATAATAATAATTGCGCTTGAAAATGTGTTTTAAAAGAAATGTGCTGTGACTCAATAATAATATGACCCTTATATATGAATAATTAAATAATTAAAAATAATTTTTCTTGTATAAATAATAGCTACAGAGGCTTTCAAACAATGTCCATGTGTCACAGCTCACGTTTGTATCATTTACTGTGTCTGTAAAGTTAATTTAGAACTTTTCTCAACTTTATGCATTGCTTATTTTTAATTCATTGCATAGTAAAAAGAATCTCAGATTCAATTTAAAAGAGTAGTCTTGTTTATCTCTAATTTTATTTTATATATAACTACTGTTACAAAAAATTGAGTCAGAAAGACAACAGCTACTAAATAGCTCAAAAGATCATAACAAAACATTTAGTGTAAATGAGAGCCAGATAGTCGTTTTAAATGCAACAAAACGTTGATATCTGTGAAATCTATCCGTGTAAAAAAAAATAAATAATAATAATAATAATAATTAAATTAAATAACCGAATAAAATTATGAAAGATATCAGACCATCAGCTCCATGAAGTAAATAAAGACGAAAAATTAATATTAAATAGTAAAATAATAGAATAACATGCAATATTATTTACACAAAACTTAATTCATCATCGTTATTATTGAATTCAGCCAATATTTAGTTGCTAAGAATAATTTAAAAAAAACTTAGGTCTGTGGGCATCATGGTTATGAAAATAGCACGTACGTAATAAAAATGCAATTTTAATAAAATATTTTTCACGAATTTGGAAAAATATTAGCATTATATTACATAAGATCAAAGCAATTTAAAATCTTCCTTTTTGAATTCCATTTTGAAGTGAATATTGCTTTCTGAATATACAGCATTGAAAGTGTATGGTTCTGGGAAAATGACCCTTACATCTATCTATATATATAAAAGAAAGTCTGAATTTTGTATTAATCAACGCGCAGACCAAACTACTGAACCTAAAGTCTTGAAATTTGGGGTAAAAATTCTTCTTATGACATAGAGTGCCGCTAAGAAAGGATTTTCCAAAATTCCACCCCTAAGGGGGGTAAAAAAGAGAACGAACTTTAAAAAAATTCCTTAAAAATCTGATTTTATAGTTATTTTTCAACTGATGACATATTTTGGTGTATTTTTGTATGCTGAATCGAATGGTACTAACTAAATTCTTTTAAGCCCAATAGTTCGAGAGATATTTCATATTTTTCTAATTTGGCAATGTCTTTGGCGCCAAAACCTCGAAATATCGAACATTACATGTGATATTTCATCCATATTCATTCATATTGTATATCCGTTACTGTAGCAACGGAAGAAATTCAAATTGAATCTTTTTGTTAATTCTTTTGGTTAAGAAATTAAAACGGCTATATGAGTTTGAAAAAAAAAAAAATACAATCATCTTGAAAAAAAGAAAAAAATACATTGATTTTCTTTAAAATACAAGGAAGCGATCCACTCAGAAATTAACATTATAAAACAAAATATTTAAAAATGAAAGCAATGTTTGTACGCGACTTTAAAAATTTTGTGGTACATACATCCGGGCCATGTCAGATACAACTGCGCCAAGCATGGCAATTACATTAATTACAGCAACCCTTATTTTTTGTCCATTTGATAGTTTATTTAGTATAGTTTTAAATCAATTTTATTATTATAATTTTTTTATTATAGTTTATAGTATGTAGTTTTATGTTATATATTTTATTTATTTATTTACTTAAAACAATTTGCATTTTTAACAAGGTTATGCATTTAAGAATGTTAAATTACTTTTTGAACGTAATTGGCAAACGATAAAAAAGATTGGCAACTGTCAACCATTTTTGGCGATCTATCTCATGGTCCGAATAATGCTTAAGTATTACTTTTTTTTCAATGGAAGAAATTAGAAATGAAATAATACATCGCGATTTATCACTTGCTCCTGGATAAGAAGAAAAAATGGGTACTTTTATATCAGCCGTATCCGTATGTAAATATCGCCATTAGCATTTTTAAAATTGCCAATAGCAGTAGTTACATTTCGCGTATGTAAATTAAAAACAGTTCTTTGTTTTAAGTTATGGCATTACTTCCTATTGTTTTACTTTTCATCTTTTTCAATGACATTAGTGTAAAGCATGTATTATAAATGAAATGAGTGAAATGTTTTTATTTTGAATGAAAATAATAAAACTAGAAAATAGGAATTCTGCTTTTTCAGAATTTAGTGTTGCCCCCGATGAAAAAAAAAAACATGTATATATAAATAGTACAAAACATATTTCAATTTTAAGACTTAAAGCACACACTTTTATTTTACGTAAAATGACGTCATTCGCATCCGCTTAACAATTCCACATTTACGATCCACTCTTAACCATCTACACTAAAGCATGCATAGGATGTCACTATCGCAAAATAATACACAAATGCAGCAAAAACATGTCGTCATTAAAGAAACCCGGCTGAAAAAACGGCTACCTAATGATTCATAGGCCTTCATTTGTTTGTAACATTTATATAGACGATTTTAGTCGCGACGTCAGTCCTGACGTTTTGGATGGAAACTGACACCATACAAACGGTTGCTATGTTGTATTTTCTATTTTGTTTGTGTGTTGCAGCTATATCTTATATCTATATCTCACATCTAAATGTTTTAATACTTGATATGTATTAGTAACATTTTCCACGATTTATATTTAAAAAGAAATGACGCTTAGCAACCGTTTGTTTGGAGTCACTTTCCAACCAAAACGCCATGAATGACGTCAAACTGAAAGCGTCTATAGATACTTCAAATTAAATGTAGTTTATAATAGTTCCATGTTTTAACACAAATTTTTCGTTTATATTTTTTTTCAAAATAGCACGTATTTTAATTACATTTTCTTTCGGTTGTTATGAGAAAATGGCAACAAAAAGATATAATTGCTATTTTTCAGCTATTTTCCCTTTACTTTCTACATAAATGGAGTACTTGAGTTGCCAAAATTAGACAAATGGTGCTGAAAACTACAAAAAAATTAATATTTGAAAAATAAATGGAGATACAGTTTTCAAACAAATTGCATTTAAAAGTACTTTTTTTTTCACAATACGACGGTATAGAAATTGAAAATGTGCGATGTTTAGAAATTTAAAAAATTGCTATAGCGTATTTAATCTCATTGCTTTGATTTACGCCAGGCTTCTGTAAGGTAACGTTATTATTTGAAGGCGACACAAAATAAGCTGGGAGAAAGAAATAGCACACCCGTACCGGGGGCTAATAAGAATAAGACTTGGAAATATTCTTTGTTGATTTATTACTTGCACCCGGCTAACATAAAAGTATCACAAAAGCCAAATATTCACCTTTCTTTGGGTAGTTGTTCAGGGAATTTCAGATTAATCTTTCGTAATCGGATACGTCTTCAATCGGTGTATTAATTACAATTTTGAAAGCATCGTTTATGTTTGAAGCGAAAACTTCATGATGAATTCTATTACAGAAAATCGTATCATCATCACCTACTACATATTTATAACGAAAATTTGCATTTTATTCCAATTCTTTATAATATTTTGATAGGCTATTCCACTATTAGTTAGGTAATTTTTTTGGAACGGTTTTTATGTATGCACACAGTGTTCTACGTTGCTTAGTTTTACTTTAGAGCTATTGGAAAAGCTATACAGAAAGGTGAACGCAATTATGAAAGATACATCTACTGTAATTATATAAAATGCAAATTTGCTTTTCCTTCCACCCGTTTATAATTTGAGTTTTGCTGGATGTATTTTGATGGGACTTATACTGTTAGTTAGATTATTTTTTGTGGATGTTGGTACTTCTTGCATGGATGTTGCTTCTCTGTAGCGAAGTTTTCTTCTGGGTTATTGTTTTTCTGAAGCACAAACTTGGCAACAAATCAGATTGCAGAAAATTAGATTACAAGAGAAAGTTCCAAAATTAGGTGAACCCGAATGTGACAAAACATAATGTTCTACGTTGCTTAATTAAATAATTATGGGTAAAGATCTAAATCAGATGAACCCAATTTCGAAATATTGGGGGTTTTTTAAGGTTCCGCTGAATGAATTTTCACGGGATTAAAACTATTAATTAGATTATTTTTATGAAATGTTTCGGTACGTTTTCCAGTTTAAAAGATCCTGCTAAGTGGATTTCGATGGAAATTGCTCGGTTAGTTAACTTATCAGTGAATGTTTTAGTATAAAGCACATATCATTCGCTTGACGTTGCTTGGTCGTCAGGTTGCTTGATTATAGAATTAAGGCTGAATGTTTTAGAATCAGGCGAATCAAATTATGAACGATTAGCCTTTTCAGTATGTCAAATTAACAGATTTTGATGAGACTTGCATTGATAATTTTTCATGAACCCTTATAATATATTACATATTGTTCTATCGTTCTTCACCGAATACTACACTAAATGATCAACGAAAGAAGTTGGCCCTTAACAGCCTAAATTTTGTATGGCTCAAAAGATATAATAGCGTAATAACGTTCATATTGTTTTCACCAATTAGATTGGGCATTCCAGGTAAATGTCCATATTGCTTTAAAACGCATGATCAAATTCACAGATATATTCCGTTTGATTTAAGGTTTCTTTAGAAAAACTGACCAGCGTAGCGGGCGTTAGGCTGCTAGTATACATATATTTTTCTAATACAATATTCGTCTGCTTTAAAATAAGCTGGATATGATATGTAAATAAATCTTAACTTGAAAATGATATGTAATATGCAATTTGATTTATATGCTCATTATACTGTAAAGTGGGCCATAATCTACGAGTTGAGTGTCTTTTGTTTATCCCGTAAATGCTCCTATATTTCTAGATGCAATGCATGCAGTTTTACATAAAATTACGTTTAATTTAGTCAAACAACCTTTCATCACTTCGAGGTCGAGAGAATGAGTACCAAGCTTACTTGGGAACTAAACACTGAGGTTCCGCGTGAGCTTGACCATTTGACCGGAACATAAGCTGTATATCAACCAAAAACCCATGATCAAGAAAACAGAGTTTTGCCCTGTAGACTATGATATCAGGCATTGTGGCGCCACATAGTTTAGTTTATTAGTTAAATACTTTTGTTTAGCTATATGAAAGATTAATGTTTTAATGACGTCAAACCACAAAAACATAACTTTCAGAGAAAAAACTATCTTTCTTTCAGAAATTGTAATAAAATTATATTTTTGCATTTAAAATATTTTTGCAGATCTACTTCAAATCAATTAACGTATATATACGGAAAGTGCGAATTTTTTACATGAGGTAATATCTGTTAAATTTTGAACTATTACGGAAATTTCGATCCCTTATTCTATTTTATGAGAGTAGATTTTTATGTGAAAATTTCTATAATTAGCATGAAGTTTAAATAGATATACATACTATATACGTTTAAATGCTCTACACACTTGAAAATTCGACAATTGTTTTAAAATTCACAGAAAAAAGCTCCAATTTTTTTTTTTCATGAATGTTATTGTAATATATTAAACGTCTAATGCTACACATTTCGGGACTTTCATAATTTCACTTCTTATGTTATTTTCAGTGTGATAAAACGATCACAAAAGTATCAAAATATAAAAATATGTGTTTATCTAATACTTTTTGGTTCAGTGCGAGGTTTGAATGATGAAAATTAGAAGTAAAGAGTAAAGTATCTCGAAATGAAATTTATGATAATGTTATAAAAGATTTGACAAATATATTACCCTACCTCATACACTTAAATAAGATGGTACAAACTTTAAAACTACCGGGATATATGTCGGTGCTATAATATAGCACATATTACTACAGTGCATCCCAAAAGTTTATAGACAACGGGTTTTTTTTTAATTCAAAAAGAAGAGTAACAATTTCAAAACAATTTATAATTATAAATAATAGCAAGACAATAATAATGCTATACACAAATAATGTTACACAACAATAGACTTATTGAGAAAAATTTTAATTTAAATTAGACTGTCCAAAAAGTTTATAGACAACTCAATTTTTTTCTTTAAAGTTCAATCACTTCAAAAACTCGATCAAGCATACTCAAAACAAGAGTTTGAAAAATTTCTGACTTTAAAGAAAATCAGCATCCTTCAAATTGCAGCTTTATATATTGAATCGTCGCAATTTGACGCCTTTTAGCATATACATGTCTAGCTAATCTTCCCCAGAGGTTCTCTATTGGGCTCATGCCAAGACTAAGAGATGGTCTGTCCGTAACAGTTACTTGGTTTTGTCTAAACCATTGCATTGTAGAGTTGGACTCGAGAATTGAGCAACGGTCTTGCTGGTATATCCATTTGTCCCCTCCTCTAGCAACTTTCCAAATGGAAGTAACTGTACTTCAAGCCATTTCTGGTAATCTTCGGAACATTGTCGACCTTTCAAAGAAGCAATTTGAGTTGTTCCATTATAAAAAGATGCTGCCCACACCATGAGTGAACCCCTTCCTTGTTGTCTACTAAAAAAAAGTTCGTGAATCCTTGCGAATATCGTGCCATTCATATGCCCAACCATCGAGGCCATCTAAATTGAATTTCTTTTCATCACTGTCAAGAACACTCAACCATTCATCTGACCAATTCCTAGGATTTCGGGTCCACTGACCACGGGTGTCTTTATTTCGTTTAGTAAACTTTCGCGAATGACGCATTTTGCGAAAATCATGAAATGTACTTGCTAGCAGCCACTGATGGACCGTGGATGTTGGTACTGAAACGTTTACTTCTATAGAAACTAATCGTACACACAGGTTTTGGGTTGAAATTAATCTCAAAATTTCTCTGTCTTATCATTTAAAAGGTTTTTTTTTTTTTGGTCGTCTAGAACGGTATTTTGCTTCAGAATGTCACCTTTTAACAGAATTCGGTAAATACCAACCCTGCTGTATCCACTTTTTCTTGAAATGTCCACAATGTTCCATCCACGAGCCTTTAAACGATAGATTTTCGAAATTTTCTTTTTCGAAAACTGCACAATGCCAGACATCTTTGCAATCAGTCGGAAACGGAAAGACAGATTAAATTTTATCTCAGGAATCTACTGCGTTATAAGTACATGACCTTGGAACATGCAAATTTTGGACATCAGTACTTAAATCAGCTTTTAACACCGGTTGTCTGTATATTTTTGGAACAGCATTTTTTCGTTTTCAATTTTTTATATTAAATCTGCGACTACTGAAAGTTACTAGAGTACTTTATTATTTTTATTGCCTCATTATATATTTTCACAATTTATTTCGTCATTTTTACTCGTTTAGTTAGCTCTTAAATCCAAAGAAATGGTTACCTATAAACTTTTGATACGCATTGTATAGTATACAATGCATACAAAGAAACAATTCTTCGAAATTTATACAAAGCAGTGATTCTTCAAGACTGATTTTGAAGCTACAGTTATTTAAATGTTAAAGAACTTTAAAAGAAGCTGTAGAATTATTAAGGCTCTACATATTTAAATGCTTACAGGTTTTAAAATTCGAAATTGTTTTCAAATCCACAGGAAAAAGATTCTAATCATATTTTTTTCATGAATGTTGTTGTAATATAATAATAGTGTTATGCTACACATTTTGAGACTTGTTTAACCTTATGCCGTATATTATTTTCAGTATGATAAAACAATCAGAAAAGTAGCAAAAGATAAATATATGTGTTTATCTAATATTTTTTGTTCAAGTGCGAGGTTTCAATGATGAAAATTAGAAGTTAAGAGTAAAGTATGTCGAAATGAAATTTATGATAATTCCATATCTTACCCTACCTCATACACTTAAGTAAGATGGCATAAACTTTAAAACTGTGATGTATATCGGTGCCATATAATATAGCACACGTTTACCATAGTATACCATGCGCACAAATAACTCTTCTTCGAAATTTATACAAAGCCGTATTTCTTCACGACTGATTTTGAAGTTTCAGATATTTCAATGTTAAAAGACTTAAATTTGATAAGAAGTTGCAGAATTAGTAATTTAATTTTACTATTAAATATTGTATCCAAATCACATTTGAATAGGATGTTTATATCGTCGTATCAAACGTCAGACGATTTTCATATTACACGTGTGCTTGTTCCATATTCCTACATCAATAGTTATGTATCCCGGGGATGTTTAGAAATTCAGAGCGTTTGGATAATGAATTTTGCTAAATGAACTAGATTTAATAGCAGGAACGTAGGAATGTATAAAGGGATTCCACTGTGTACAATAAGATTCTGTTTAAATAAACCAGACAAATAACACTTCTTCGAAATTTATACAAAGCCGTATTTCTTCACACTGATTTTGAAGTTTCAGATATTTCAATGTTAAAAATTTAAATTTGACAAGAAGTTGCAGAATTAATAATTTAATTTTAATATAAAATATTGTATCCAAATCACATTTGAATAGGATGTTTATATCGTCGTATCAAACGTCAGACGATTTTCATATTACACGTGTGCTTGTTCCATATTCCTACATCAATAGTTATGTATCCCGGGGATGTTTAGAAATTCAGGGCGTTTGGATAATGAATTTTGCTAAATGAACTAGATTTCATAGCAGGAACGTAGGAATGTATAAAGGGATTCCACTGTGTACAATAAGATTCTGTTTAAATAAACCAGACTTGCATTTAAAATAAAGTTATATCAAGAATAAATAGCTAAACATTTATAAAGGATAATCTTTTAACTTCGCAAAACTAGGGAAAACTACCACTGTATATATTCAGACTAATTAAGAGTAAGGTGCAAACAGTAATTAACAGCTTCCTCTTTCAAATGTAGCAAGAAAACACTTGTATCAATGAGAGTTGAATCGGGACTGCGGCGAAAATTTTAATTTATGATACATACAGGATAAGAATGTTGCCAAGAATTAAAAGAATATAAACCAGTATTTCGAGTAGTTGGTTGAGAGAAATCCACGTGTGTTTATGTTTGAGATGAAAGGGAAGATAATCTCATCTAATTCATAGTTTAAAAGATTGACGGAGATAAAGAAGAATCAAAAGGTTTGCCTAAGTGAAAAGAATTTGTAGAAATTTAAAAGTTTAAATAATCACCAAACACTTAATTATTAATGGGGACACATCCTTAACTTTTCAGGTTTAAGGTACAAAAATGTAAACCCCATTCTTTATCTCATAAAAACTAAACAGTTTGATTTTTTTTTTTTTTTTACTTTTTTACTTTACTTCATATAATTGTATATTACTTTACATATACGTAACTGAATGTTTTTTTTTTTTTTTTTTTTTTTTTTTTTTTTTTTTTTTTTTTTTTGCGAGCAAAACCAATAAATGACAGAAATAATGCTTATTTCCTCATAAAAGAAATTTTATTTTCATTTGAGTTTGCAAAATGGTTTCAAGACAGTGCAGCCAAAAAAGTAAGGAATCTTCATAATAATTTTACTTAAACCCTCTACAACAAAAAATTTTGAGAATTTTTTTATCATTCTCTTGTCAGCCCTTCAATTTCAGAAAAAGGACAATTTCTGTCGTCTATGGTGTCATTTGTTTGTGCAAAAGTAATGGATGTGTATTGTAGTGTTATTTTAATTTCAGCTCTGAAAGAGGTTAAAGGAATGACAACAATAATGTTACTGTTGTTGCTTTCTTTTTCGCCTTAAAGAGAAATTTTAAGTTGAATCTTTTAAGCCGGTGTAATGAAACTAGAAGAAAAAATAGTTTAAAAGCGTTGAGATATCAAGGAAGATATAGTTATTTTATATCATTTAGAAAACGCCCTTCTGAATGAAATAGAGGTGTAATAAAGCTGCAATGTTTCCGTATCTAGCGGATTTTTTATTTAGATATATTGAATTTGCACCAGAAAATTTTGAATAACAATTTTTTATTAATATTTATGGAACATTTATTATTTTATAATACAAAAATAACTATTAAAACTTACTGGTGAGAATTTCGAATGTCTAAATAAGAAATAAGCTAGATGCGGCAACACAGCTAGTGAGTAGCCTGATCGCTTTCGACGTTACTGCTGTTGTTTTCTTTCCCATATTGAAAATAAATTTAATGTGGAATTCTTAAAAGCTGTATAAAAAACCTTAAAAAAGAAAAATTAAAACAGCTTACAAATATCAAGGACGTTGTAGTTATTTTTACATTCAAGAAAAAAGTTGTTTCATACAATGTGTTTACTTTCCACGTTCTTGATGGATATTAGAATTGTACAAATTCGCTATCTGTTTAATCTGTAATGTAATCACAATTTAATGGCATGTAAGAGACGACAATTTCCATCAATGTAAGGATAATGGTGAATTTGAAAATACATTAGAATTGCAATCGTAATTACAAACGCTATAATTATCCTTAAATAATTGTATTATCCTTATATAATCTATGTCCTTATATAATTATCCATTTATAATTGTATTTGAGAACTTATAATTTCAATTACGTGTAATTGTAATGGCCTTTTTAAAATTAAAATAGAATGATAATTGTACTGTAGAAGGTTTTTATTTTTATTATGGTACTGTAATAGTGACTATATAACTTTAGTTACAATAACGTGTAAGCATAAATCATATACTTTTTGTGCGAATTTTAATACATAAGCTAAAACTTTTAACAACGTTTTAACGCACAAATATATGCAAATATGACACAAAAAATCACATACAGCCATTTCGAGGATTCTTGGATCCCCTTCCTCAGTGCGAAAAAAGGATTAAAATGTGTTAAAAAAAAACCTCGGTTATAGCTCCGACTACTGGCTAATGAATTGATAGAAAAGGCCAAAGCAACAGTTTATATATCTTAAAGAAATGAGATTTCAATAAAATATATTTTAGTGCATTTAAAAAATATATAATAAAATACTTTCTACATTTTTGTGAATTTTAATGAAAACATGTTTAAAAAAATACTTTATATTTATTTAAATTATTTTTTCATCATTTTAAATCTGTTTTACATGAATAAATTTCCAATATTGTGCCAGTAACACAACGTTTGTTTATTTAGTTAGTACTGAGGTGCCATTTAAGAGGGCTAGGGGAGACCCGTCGCTCACATACTCCCATTTTCTACATTTCATAACAGTTTAAACTAGTGCTCCCGATGGGATACGTATTTCAGTTATACGTTTAAACGATATACGTATATACGTATAATACGTTTCTATGAAATACGAATATCTTAAAATATACGTTTAAACGTATCCGGATACACATAAGGGTACATCGGTTAAACGTATATTTAAGCATACGTATATTTCAAGTATATGTATATTTCAAGTATCGTATTTACTTTTAATAACAATGGACCTCATAAGTCTAACGTCACTGAATGGAGAATAAGCTGGAAATTGGTAGCGTTATCGTATCAATCTGCTTATTATGTTTCATACACACACTGTAAAAAAACCACTGTAAATTTGCCAGCACAACTCGATCACAGTTGAATGTACTGTATCTTTCTTTGGTTTCCTGACTATTTAAACATGAAAAATACAGTAGTTGAGTAAAATTAACAGTACAATGTACTGGCAATTTTGGACGCATTTGGACCACGGCACAAACTACTGGCGTCCAAATTGCCAGTACATTGTGCTGTTAATTTTACGCAAGTACTGTATTTTCCATGTTTAAATAGTTAGGAAACCAAAGAAAAATACAGTACATTCAACTGTGATCGAGTTTGTGCGCGAGATGAACGGTAGTTTGTACTGTAAAAATGTCATTTTTTTACAGTGTAAGATCTTATTAATTTTCTGTATAAATATTTTAGATTATGTTTCTTCTAATTTCATCTCATGATACTGAGATCAGATACCCTGTTATATTTATATTTTGAGTATATAATGTATACAAATTGTATTCATTGTAAGTAACTAGCAAAATTAAGCAATTTTCGAGCAAATAATGAGAGTACCTTTGGGCTACTTTTTCCTGGTTCCACTCACATTTCCATTATTAAAAAATATTATATGTGATTTTTCAACGTCGAAGTGGAGTTGCAAACAATTAACATGAAACAATGAAGCAAACTGTATGGTTTTAAAGAGGAATTTTTTTATTTATTTTTTATTTTTTAACTAGTTTTAAAGTTTTGGAACTAAGTAGACCCTGCTGGGGACTTCTATGGTCCATTCACTTAGTTTTATGTAAAATGAATGCATTTCACATGTAAATGAATATATTTTTATTGAAACTCCCAAGCGATAGCATTTGCTAATAAATTAACATTGCAAACTTGATAAACAAATGTTTAAAAAAAAAAAAAAACCCATTTAAATACAATATTAAAGAAACGAGAAACAGTTTTCGTCATGTTATCCTCAGCAACTGGAAGAAAAGCAATTAATGTAACATTTTGTAACAGTAACATTTTTTAAAAAATGTTACTTAAAACATGTTTTAACAGATTTGGTTGAATAAAAGGCTATTCTAAGTAATTGGAGCGGCTATTTTCGAACCAAAAAAGGCTTGGCACAAAGTAGCTCCGAAATACTAGTTTTCATGTTAGCGTTAGGAAAACGCGAACATTTCCTCTCAAAGTAAAAAAATAAAGGAAAAACTATGATCACACATGCGTTACAGGTTATTAAAGATAATATTTCGACACTTACCTTATTTGTAGCTCTTATCCAGATTGTTTCCCCATAGGAAGTTTGGAGAGTTAAAATTTACACAGGAAAACAGTTGTTAATAAACACACACAGTGTTGCCACTAAAATAAATTAAATTACCCCCAAACTATTCAAATACCCTACAGTAGGGTATAAAATATTTTTCAAGGGAAAAAAATTCAAATTATCTTGTATTGTTTGTTCAATACAAAGAATAAAATCTTTTTTTATGGGAAGGACCAAAGTAGCCCCGGTTGACGGTATAAATGTTTCAGATTTAATACAAATCCTTGTTAAGTATGTTTTATTTTTTTTTAATCGTTTACAAATTCTTTATTAGTATGCGTTACACTCAAAATTGCATCTGGGCGCAAATGTTATTCTTTCCACGGAGCTAATGTTTTCTACTCTGTTAATGTATAATGAAAATCCATTTTTTAAATCATGACACTCATGGCGTTTTTTATACAAAATGTAGGACATTACTTTTAAGATTTGTTAATACTGACAAGTATCATTTTGTTGCACAAAACACCTATAAATTTTGATTACTTATAGACTGGCACATAATCGATTGGAAAGTTTTAGAACGCAATTGCACATGTTTAAAATGACTTGCCTTTTCTTTTCTTTTTTAGAGTAAAATATATTTTCAAAATATCTTAAATTTAGAAAACAATATTCTAAAATACAATAAAAGTATAATTATATAACTCGCAGGAGTCGGATTGATAAATGTCACCTTAAAATATAAAGTAAATCTAAGTCTGTTCTGTGGCCCATGCAAAAATAATGTTTCGAGCGAAGTGCCCATACCATAAATCAAAAAGAGCTAGGTTCTGTGCTACATATTTGCGAAAGGTGGTTTTGAAGCTACCCACTACCAAAAGGAAAACATTTTATAATTAGTAACTTAGTTTTTAGGGAAAACAACCGATATCTAAACTGTGGAAAAGTATCCAGATTTTTTAAGCATTCCTGCACAACAACCAGAAGGTAGGTAAATCCCTGGACAAAGTGGTTCTTAGAACAAAGAAAGGCGATGACCCCAGTAAACCGCGAAAATGCAGGACACCAGAGGATATTTCTTAAGTCTCTAATTCGCAGATAAAAACGAAACACTTGATACATGAAACGTTCAAGGTATGAAAATCGATGTTTTAACATCTATTTTTATGCCTTGAACGGAAAACGTTTAAATGTTTATACGTTAAAGCGCTTGGTTAAACGAACGGTATATACGATGTACCGTATATGCTGTTTTGCATAATACTTATAACCGCCGTAGTTATAATATACGTATCTGAAATACGTATCCCCTATAATACGTATTATACGTATATTCGTATAAACGTTTAATAGGGAGCACTAGTTTAAACCCCGTAAATTCTTCTTTTTTTCTGGGTAAAATAAAAGAAAAACACTCATCGTTTTGTAAAATTATGGAGTATCTACGAAAACGAGCCGGTTAAAATCGATTTATCCGACTCGGTACATGAGTTGTTATCCAAACCTAATTTGAAAATTTTTGATTTTTTTCCCTTCAGAAAACGAGAACTTATCTATAAATAACTTGATAATTAGTAAATGTATAATTCATTAAAAAATTCTACTATATTTTAGTTATATTATTAAATAATATTTCACTGACGTGTAATTAGTTACATTCTTAGAAAAATAATTGGATTAATTTGCAATTAATGTTTTCCTTCCAATTTTAAAAATATGATTAGAATATTAACTGGTAATCGATTGTATACTAATTAAATACATTTTATAGCATTTAATTAAGATGAAATTAAATTATATTCTGAACAAATGTAATACATTAAAATTTAATCTACGTTAAATTTTAAAAGATGTAATCTTAATTTACCGATAATCTGTTACAGGTTAATTGGACTATATAATTAAAAACGCAATTCTAACTACCTTGTAATCCATAACAGATAATTCTAATTTTATTTCAAAATATAAAATGAGAATTAATTTGTAATCTATTCCAGACTAATCGGATTATACATTTCAAAAGCGTAAGAGAAATTACTTTGAAATGCATTACATGTTAATCAATTGTATTTTGAGGAGATTATAAAATATTTTAATCCGTAATTTCATTATTTTGCAAACAAATTCTACCCAACTCCGAAGGATATAAACCATTAGTTAAGACGTTAAATTGCGTCTGATCAATGCAATGGGATTGTTCAGGATTTTTTCTTACACCTGTCTAAAGTGCCAACTTTTTTTTTTTTTTTTTCAAAAATTTCTTCTTCGACTAATCCCACTATGGTAGAAGGGCAAACATTAACCAATAATTATTCGAAGAAGAAATATTACAAGCTGTGTACGTGATGTATTTTCTAAGACAGCAGATAAGTGTTTGTTAAATAATTATTTGTGGTTCGTCTGGCTTATTTATGCCTTATTTAACATTCTAAGGTTTTTTTTTTATTACAATGAAGTTCACCAATGTTGATTAGCATTGCTTCTTATTAAAATTAACTGCAGTAACATTAATAGCATTTTAAAGATATAGGCTAGTTAAAAAATACATTATTCGTTTGAAAAAATTTTAGTTGTTATTAATGTAATTTTGATTTAATAACCATTCAATTGAATTTTAATGGACTTTACTAACAAAGGATGTAGATCAAAATGTGGGTCAAATGTGGGGAATTAGATCAAGGAAAATAATACAGTTGCAGTTTTTGACTGCAGACAATCAACATTAAAATATATGTAATTTAAAATGGATATTTAAAAAATTATTTTTTATACATTAATGTAATAAAAACTTTCTGTTTACTTTTATAACTGATAGATTTTTATTTTCTCGTCAACATAAGTGCATTACTAATGTATAACAAATTTAAAGAGGGACTGTTTTTACTCATCTATTTGTTTCCTGTATTTAATATTTTTATAGCTGTGGAAAATTTCAGAAATTGCTCTAACGACAGAAAATCAAGATTGTGCATGAAAGTAATCTATCTATTAATATTTTTTATTGGAACAGTTGATTTTTTTAAAATCTTCGATATGCTGTTTCTTTCGGCCAGCAATTAAAGTGTCGTCTCAAAAAAATAATATACCGTCATATAAACCAGCCGTAAAACAAAGAAGATGTATTATTGTATGGGATAATTTCTACTGTAATTTTTTAAACTTCAAATCATCGTACATTTTCAATTTTTAGGGTTCCGTACTTAACAAGTAAAAACGGAACCATTATAAGATCACTCCTAAGTCTGTCTGCCCGACAGTTTGGACATACATAATGACAGCGGCGGCGTACTCTATGTACCATCCGCTTTTAAAGCCTAGATAACAACTTTTAGTGATACATTTGTGTAATGCAATGAAGTCAAATTGTTAAAAAAATACTAGTTTAATTAGAATTAATCACATAAATACTATGGGATTCGCGACTACACTGTTAAAATTAGACATTGATTCCGATATCTAATGTCTAACAATTGCCAGGCAGAATTTTCCTGTACCAATTGATTTTCCCAACACGACACGACTTTCCGATCGACCCAATAATATTCCAGAATAACATTTTTAAATATTAAATTATAAGTTTTTAGATATTAATTTCTTTTTTGTACCCCAACATCTGCGATTTGCAAATGTGGTGAACATAAACTTCTCACAGAGATAGGAGAGGTTTATGCTGAAGAGATTTCTAGCCTTATCTTATTCAAAATAAGGCAGAGAAACCTGGCTCTATTAAACAATGACGAAAGTTACCCAGGGAAAATGTAGCAATAAGAAACTTTCAGTAGAAAGTGGTGGGAGCAGACTTTTCTGTTAGTGACGAAAAAAAACTGTCTGACAAAATTATCATTTATCTAATGTCTAACAATTGCCGCGCAAAATTTTCCTGTACGAATTGATTTTCCCAACACGACACGACTTTCCGATCGACCCAATAGTATTCCAGAATAACATTTTTAAATATTAAATTATAAGTTTTTAGATATTAATTTCTTTTTTATACCCAAACATCTACGATTTCCAAATGTGGTGAACATAAACTTCTCACAGAGATAGGAAAAGTTTATGCTGAAGAGATATCTAGCCTTATATTATTCAAAATAACGCAGAGAAACGTGTCTCTATTAAAGAATGACGAAAGTTACCCAGGGAAAATGTAGCAATAAGAAACTTTCAGTAGAAAGTGGTGGGAGCAGACTTTACTGTTAGTGACGAAAAAAACTGTCTGACAAAATTATCATTTAATTATCTCATACTCTTTCAATCACAATCGACATTTTTTTTACATCCTTTAAACAAAGATTTATTTAATTATCGCTTTTTATTATTAAGTTTGTAAAAAAAAAAAAAAAAAAATAGGTTGAAACTAATGGCCTACTTTTGAAATTAAACTTGTATTCTTTCAATACTAAAAAATAAAATTATTTTAAAAATCTGAAATTCGAGACCATTTTAAAAAGATAAACATAGTATCCATTAAAAAATACGTAAATTGATCTCTGTTTTTATGTAAAAACATTATGTAATAAAGAAAAGCACCTGTCGTTTTTATGCATATTTCGTCCTTACCAATCTCAGTAGATTTCAATGTAATTTTTTCAAATATATATACATACGTATAAATAACTATAGATTCCTAAAGAAAATTTTTTTATGATGCAGATTTCATGGAAGGCGTCTCTATAAAAAACGATAGAAATGTGAGGCCCTTGAGAACTTTCCATTCACTTTGGTCAAGATTACAAACTTCGTCAAATGTGCGAAATGTCAACAGATATCTGGAAATGTCGGAAAAATGATATTGTTTTTACGAATGCCGATAGATATCAGTGAATGTTGGAATACTAATATCAATTTAAAATACTAGCCAATGTAAATAAAATATTAAAAATAAGGCATTAAAAAATCAGGTTTTCTAAAAATGACAAACTTGTTAAATTTTATTGTTTAGAATACTATTTACGTATTATAATGTTATAAGTATCGCAAAAAATTAGTTTGGATGCTTTCTTTTAAAAACTAATTTTAAGTTACATCTCTGAATATCGGCAGAAATTGTAAATTTGACGTCTGACCTGCAGTGACTTTCGAGATACTGGCCAGTATTGATCGGGACATCGACCGATATCTGTGTGCTACCTGTGTCTTACAGCCGTAGACTTCACTTGCGGACGAATAAATTGACACACGTCACAGTGCATGCACCAAGTGCCAATCCCCTAGTGAGTTGCCACATTTCTACCACACAGCACCTTAATTACTCCAGTCACCCATTGAGATACCAATCGGCACCCCAACCACATTTCGAAACCTCTTGGTGCCAGTTGATACCGTGTTTTCACCCCAGTCTTTCAAAAGGCACCGAAATGTCACCTTCAGTTTTAACAGTGTAGTTTGCATTCAGTGGGTCTCTCAATACGCCTCCGTATCTTTAAAAGTCAATTAAAAACCTGATTGGAAAAACGCGGCACGGGCCATTAGGTGTTGCAACTCTAGGACCTCCTTTCAAAGCGCTCTTAGCACAATGCCAAGTTTACATTGAACAACGGTTTTGTTTTAGCTGCACTGTAAAAAAATCCCCACGCTGAATGTAGTTTTATTAAATGCCAAATGAAGTTTAAATATGCACTATTTTTATTGCCATTATTGTCAGTACCGAATTAAGTTCATCATAAACAGATTAGGATAAGATTTAAATAACAGTTATAAAGAACAGCAATATTTGATATTATTAGGCTTCATATCTTTTTTGAGCTTTTACGGTATACCCACTCATACTTTTCTAGTATATATTCAGCTATACCAAACTCTACGTTGTATAGTTTTTTACAAAGTCTTATTTTTTACATTCTTCTATATTTACAAGAAGAAATCTTTGCAATCGTGAAAATTTTCGACGGATTCACACGTTTTAGGAGTCAGAGATCCTCGAAACACATGTTTTTACAAAATGTCTGTCTGTGAGTCTGTGACTCTCTCTGCGAGACAAATTTTGTGGCCCGTGTATCTGAAGAACTAATGCACGGAATTTACTAAAAGTTTATATCCAGATAGTCCCTAACATAAATTGGTGCTGATTAGTTTTTGGTGTAAATCGTCCAAAAGGTGGCACTGCTATGCTGCATTTTTCGCGATTTCTGCGACAGGGCTCTCAAGGACTAATGTACAGCTTTTCATATAACTTCAGATTCAGTTAGTCCTTGATATAAATTGGTACTGATTACGTTTTAGTGTAAACAGCCCTCGCTGCTATGCTGCATTTTACAGGATATACACGATTTCCGCAATAGCTCTATCTCAGGAACTAAAGCACGGATTTTCATCAAACTTCAGATTCAGTTAGACCTTGATATGAATTGGTGCTGATTACATTTTGGTGTAAATCGCCCAACAGGTGGTGCTGATGTGCTGCATTTTTCTCGATTCGCGAAATAGTTCTATCTCAAGAACTAATGCACGATTTTTCATCTAACTTTAAATTTAGTTGGACGTTCACAGATTTAGTTGTTGCTGATTCGCTTTTGTGTTAATCGCCCAATAGGTGACACTGCTATTGTGTAATTTTCACAATTCTCGCAATAGCTTTATCTCAAAAACTAATCAACGAATTTCCCCCCAAACTTTAGATTCAGTTAGACGTTGACACGTTGCTAATTAGAGTTTGGTGTAAATCACCCAATACGTGGCGCTGCTAGGCTGCATTTTACTGGATTTACACGATTTCAGGGAAAGCCATATATCAAGAACTAAATACACTGAATTTCATACCTTTAGAATGCTCATAATGGGCATAGATTGCCATTTAATTTTGGCAGTGTAGTTGGGAATTTTGTAGTATTAACATGTATGAGATAGAAGAAAGTTTTGGGATTGGTACATCCGACTAGTTCTTTTAGCAACGAATTTTTTTAATAATACAATTAATAATTCATGTATTTATTGTACAGAACCCACTGAGCGTGACTAATACTCGCACTTGACCGTTTATTATATCGTCGTATTGGGGGAAAAAGTACTTTTAAATGTAATTTGTTTGAAAACTGCATCTCAATTTATTTTTGAAATATTTTTTTGTAGTTTTTAACTTATTTTTTTCAATGTTGGCAACTGAAGTGCTCCATTTCTGTAGAAAGTAAAGAAAAAATAGTTGGAAAATAGTCGATTATTATACCTTTTTGTTGCCTTTTCTCCATAACAATTGAAAAAAAATGTAATTAAAATGCGTGATACTTTGAAAAAAATATCAATGAATGATTTCTGATAAAACAGGGACCTATTACAAACTATATTTAATTTTAAATATTTGTATTAATGATACAAACAAATGAAGTCATATGAATCATTAGAAAGTTGATATTTTGTCAAGTTTCTTGAATGGCGACATCGTTTTTTTGCTGAATTTGTGTATTATTCTGCTATAGTGACGTCATATGCAAATTTTCCGTAGATGTTGCCTAAAACTGGATCGTGAATTCTAAATTCTTCAGCGGATGCGAATGACGTCATTTTATAAAAAAAAAGCGAGTGTTTTAAGTCTTAAAACTGAAATATGTTTTGTACTAGTATCTATATTAATATACATATATTTCTTTTTCATTGGGGACGGCACTAAATTTTGAAAAAGCAGAATTCCTGTTTTCTAGTCTTATTCAGTCATGAACTTTCATTTTCAATTTTGCAATCTAGATAAATATTTCTATTATATCTTTCTGGATAGAGATGGTAATTATTCAAATCTTGTTATCAAATGCGTTATGTGTTTTCTAAAATGTTTTCTTAGCTATGCTATTTACATTATTAAACTGCGACGTTTTGCTGTAGTACCCAGGAAGTGCTGGGAAGTGCTTCATAATCTATGCTTAACCCATGATTTTTCTTTCTTGCTTACTTGTAAAATGGCTTAAAAATTGTTTTCGATTGGTCATTTAAACTTTTTAAACTATTTTCTGATTCCACTTAGCCAGACAATTTTTTATGCGATGCTAAGATGGAAGATTAAGACACAACGCAAATTAATTTATTATTTTTTAATTAAGTTAAATTAAGTGTTATTTTTCTAAATCACTAAAGCAATTCGATTCTTGTAATCTAGATGAAAGAAATTTTTTTTTTAAATAATGTATATAATTATGTTCTTTATAATTATATAATATGAATAGTTCCGATGCATAACATAATAACTCATATATTCCTGTTAACTCATTGATTTTTCATATTTACTCTTTTAAAATTTATTATTCTTTTAAAAGTACAAGATTTATTTCGCAATAAATAGTATATGACGTAATAATATGAGTTAATTTTTTAAAATGACTTTTAATAACAAAACTCTTTGTACATAAGACAAATAAAATAAAATCTATCAGGCAAAAAGGTTACTCTTAAATTCAGTAGAGGTCCAGCCTTAACAAATCAGCCGTTTAAAAAAAAAAGCAATCATAATAGTAAATAGAAATAGGGTCATTCCATGATAACTTACGTTACATTTAGTAGAATTTACTTCAGTAATTTTAGTAATATAACACCAAAAAACCTATTCTAAATGTAAAAGTGGCATGATTTGTTAATTAAACCTATTCAAAGTAAGTTCAGTTCAGATGAAAATTACAGAATTTTAGTTTTATTTCTTGAACTCTGGCAGTTATAATTATTATGGTAACTGGCATTACTGAAAACGGAACGTAATTTATCATAAAAAATATTATTTTGTTTTCCTCTTTTTAGATAATTTTCAACCAAATTGTACTTTGGATAGATATATTTAATAAATCATGTCATTAGTGTTACATTTGAATAATTTTTGGTGTTATGTAACTAAAATTACTGCAGTAAATTGTTCTAAATGTAACGTAAATTATCATGGAATGGCCTAATAGCTGTTGTAATTTTTTTAGAAATTTTACTCTTGAATATCTCGAAACATGCATTTTATAGTTACAGTGTTTTACGACCGATCCCTTCATAGAAGATCCTCATTTAAATTCTAAGCAACTATTTCTGAAATATCTTTCCCTTTTCCGGTCGTCAAACAGCTTAAAAAGTCTTTCATTTATAATATTTAATTTTCAGTTTTGCGATTTAATTACAAATTCTTAAAATCGGCTCTATCGATGGAAAATCAGGATTACATAAAGCAATACTTTTTCTATCTGTATTTTTTCTTTCTATAGCCTATTTAAAAGTTGGAGAGACGGAATATAAATAAAAACCCTTCCTCAATGGCAACTTTGTAATTCATTTGCTACAACCAATGCTTACCAATCGTCGATCATTGCCAAAATTTCGATGATTGCTTTGCTTTAAAAGGAAACATAAATTGTTTTCTTTTATTTTAATAAGTACTTGTTTAAAATAGATTTTTTAAAAATACATCCCAAACATGAAAAAAAAAAAAAAAAAAAAAAAAAGCTGAAACCTAGGGAAAAAAAAAAAAAAAAAAAAGCTGAAACTAGCAAATCTAAGAAGAAAATGCTTTTAAGTACTGCTTATATGATGATATTAGAACTTATTCCGAAAACTGTTAAAAAATCTATTAGTGATATTTTGATAAAAAGTTCAGAAAAAATTCGAAATAACTATTTAATATCTTTAATTGGTGTATAAAGACATTACAATTTTTAATTTGATAAGTTAAAATTTAAACATTAAATATTTGTCAACAAATTTTTATTTTTATTTTTATTTTTATGTATTTATTTATTTATTTATTTATTGGCGGATGGGGTGGAGTTGAGGGAGGGGGGAGGGATAATTATTTATTTTTAAACATTATCAAAAAAGCGAAAAAAAGCAAAACTGAAGTTCCATGGCATTAATTGACAGCCCTTGTGTTTATTTAAATTCTCTCTTAATTTTAAATGAATCTACTTCAATTATACCGAATGATTTTCAAATATCTAATCTGAACAACTATTTGTGAATTTTTTTTTCTAACAGCATAAAAACAGCAAAGTGGTTGTTTTGACGTTTAGATTGCTTCCTGCATTTTATCTCGTTTAAAACTAAAAATTACAAAATCAAAATGATCGCTGAAAATTTAACACACAATGCAAGATAATTAGTTAAATAATTATTTTTTTATTCTTTTAGTTTGTTTTTATTTTAAATCAATAATCAATTTTGATCAATTTTACATTCTAATAGGTATTTCTGTGATATGTTTTACATTTTTAATTATAAATATGCCTGAAAACCAGATTTTGAATGTTTGCTTTTACTTTTGAGTTTGTTTCTTGCAATTAATATTTATTTTAAACCAGAAAATATCACAAGAAAATTTTTATATTTAATGAATGTAATTCTAATAAAGCGAATTGATGAATTATTAATTTACTTTTTAATTAAATAAGGACAATGATTTGATTCTATTTGTGGCAATCTGCGCAAGTATTTCTGTATATATAACTTTTTATTTAAAAAATAGTATATAATGTTTTTTTTTTTTTTTTGAAAGCTTGATTCAATTTAAATCTTCATTTAAAATCAGTTAATTTGAGAAATAGATTATGCCGATAGAAAGATCCAGCTGTAATGGAAATGAGTTCATGAATAAATGTGTTTTTATTAATGAAGTGGAAGTCTTTATTTCTAATTAAGTTATATTTCCGCTTTTAAAAGGAAAGCAAATGTTTCTGAAATCACTTCTCCACTTATAAAAGATCCTAAAAATTATTTTTTGGCACTGTTCATTTTTTAAACTACTAAATTTTAGGTGCAAGACCATTGATGATAAATGAAGACAATGTAAAAAAAATAATCTAATTATTATTTTAATAAAATTAATCATAAACTAACTAATTTGATTTTTTGTTGTGAAATCAGGCAAGTATTTCTGTTATATCGTTTTCTTTTTTCTTTGTAAAACAGCTTACAACTTAATTTTTTAGGTGTTTAACTCCTATCTTTTCTGAACATTTTGATGCAATTGTTTCCTTAAAATTCCCATTAGAACAGAAGTTATGGCTTTTAAAATTATAACCGCTCAATAGCTTAAGCGGAGTATTCGAAACTTTGAAGTTCCTTTTCTTCAAATGACGTTTTTGAACTTAACGCGCGGAATATCTCAAAAACTTCTGAATATTTTTCATGAAATTTTCAAAACATATGTTTCATGTTAGTCTGCATAAACTGAACTTAAAATTTCCTTTTTATTGTTCAAAAAGATATATTTTTTTTAAATTTCATTATACTGTTGAAATTTTCTAAATTTTGCATTAGCTAAATACAACTTTGTCATTAAAAAAATGCTTTAAATGCAAATTTATTTATGTTCAGGGTAATTATTATAATCTGAAGAATAACTAAGCACCAAAATTTTTATTCTAGTTGCAATATTTATTTTGTAACCCTGCGCGCAAACTACAATACCAATTTTCTGCTCGTCAAAAGTCTGACAGTTTGCAGCCCTCTATAAATGCTAATCCTACATCTTGTAATTTTTTAAATGCAGGAAGTAAAAGAACATACTTATATCTTTCATCTCAATAAAAAAATATGTTTTAAAATCTTATACATTTTAAGATATTAAATGTTGGTCTCGGGGTCTTTAAAAAAATGTCGGGGTCTTTAAAAAATGGTCTTTATTTTCATTTTTTCCTATTTTAAGAGTCCTGAGACCCCTTAAATAAATAATCTTCGACTTGATAATCTGCAAGTATTTCTATTGAATATTTCAATTTTATTTGTAAAACAGTTGAACAAATCATTTAGATTTTTAAAGCATTTTTTACACGTGTATTTTATCCCTCTTTTCAAAACAAGAAACTTTCAGAACCGTAACTGTCGATAAAATAATTCAAACATAGTGCAAATTAATATTTCTTTTTAGGTGCGTTCGTAATTATATAAATACGTAGCACCTACAGTCGTCGTTCAGTCCGTCTGTCTGTCCGTCTGTCCGTCCGTCTGTCCGTCCGTCTGTCCGTCCGTCTGTCTGTCCGTCCGCATATAACAGAGCAAAAACTACCCGACCGAATGATCTGAAATTTTTAATATATAATTGCTGCAAAATTTTGTCGAGCCATTTCCAATTTTATGAAAATCGGATGTATAGTTTAATTACAGGGACAGTCAAAAGTTTTTCTTTACATTACGGCCAATGGGGAAAATTATTGCA
Source organism: Maratus speciosus (assembly GCA_963932465.1). Lineage (NCBI taxonomy): Eukaryota > Metazoa > Arthropoda > Arachnida > Araneae > Salticidae > Maratus > Maratus speciosus. Next base: position 240,543,666 of record OZ010790.1, read on the forward strand.
AGTGAATTTTAATGATGTTAACAGACTTCCGAATGGTCTGAAATTTTTAATATATAATTGCTGCAAAATTTTGTCGAGCCATTTCCAATTTTATGAAAATCGGATGTATAGTTTAATTACAGGGACACCCAAAAGTTTTCCGTTACATTACGGCCAATGGGAAAAAATTATAGCAAATGCATTTTAATGATTTTAAAGCTTTCTGAATGGTCTGAAATTTTTAATATATAATTGCTGCAAAATTAATTTTGTTGAGCCATTTCCAATTTTATGAAAATCGGATGTATAGTTTAATTACAGGGACACCCAAAAGTTTTCCGTTACATTATGGCCAATGGGAAAAAAATATTGCAAATGCATTTTAATGATTTTACAGCCTTCCGAATGGTCTGAAATTTTAAATATATAATTGCTGCAAAATTTTGTCGAGCCAAATTTTATGAAAATCGAATGTATAGTTTAATTACAGGAACAGTCAAAAGTTTACCGTTACATTACGGGGAATGGGGAAAAAATTATTGTGAGTGCATTTTAATGATGTTACAGACTATGCACTTATGAAGCGCAAAAAAATATACATTCAGTACAATATGGGGTGCAAAACATAATTATAAAACTAGTTATAGTACGAACGCACCTCATTTGCCACGTTTGACGAGCAATTTCCAACTTGTTTAAATCTATTTGCGGTTTTTTTTTTTTTTTTTTTTTTTTTTTTTAGTAAATGTAATTTAATTTGGTTTTTAAAATATAAACATCTATTTGTAAAATATTTTCCACACTTGTATGAATAGTGCGTTCACGTATTTACACATTCTAATCCGATTTTTGCATTTAATCTTCATTTAAAGCTAGAATATTTGAGAAAAGGATATACAGTGTATCCACGTATAACCTAACCGACTTTTATTTTCGCAACCATTGGTCCTAGATGCATACTTCCAATTACAAAAATGGTCAAAATTAGTGCAGAGTTAAGATAAAAATAGTTTGAAGTGAAAAAACAATTTAGTGAAGAATTACAGAATCTAAATTTTTATACAGTTCTCCGGTCCTATAAGTTATATTTAGTAAAATTTCCCTGATACACTGGCAAGTAGTGCAAAAAAGTCCCGTTACCGAGTAATAGCTGTTTAAAGTTGGAGTATATTTTTTGCTGCATATTAGGGGTCATTCACGAATTTAGTAGAAAGATAATTTCGTCAGATATATTAAAGAAATGGTTGAGAGTAAAATTAGCTTTGCAATATAAATTTGAAATCTTTAATCATTGTGACATATTACTGCAAAATGAACAATTTGTACTGAATATTAAAAGAGGATAAAAATAGCAGATTTTTTGTTAAATAAAAGGTTGAAAAACAACAGCCTCAATTCTTTACAAAATGATACATATTTTAAAATGCTGTTAGATTACAAAGTCTTTCAAATTTTGGGTTGTGGTATGTTTTTTAGCTTTTGAAAATTGATTCTTATGCATTTTTTAGCACTGAATCTGAAAACGACCTTCCTTTTAAACCATCATGTCAGGAATTTTCCCAAATCGCAAATTTCAAAGTTAAAAAGCTAAAAGTTAAAATCGATCCCCCCCCTCCCCTCCCAATCTCATCGGACCCCCGAGATGTTTAGCTGTAAGTAACCCAGTATAAGTCAAAAAATCTAATAAATTATTGAATTAAATAAAGTTAAAATGAATAAAAAAGTCTTACAGCTATTTTATAGTATGAGATTTTTCGCTATTTTTTAACTTTGCAATTTACAATTTGTGAAACATCCTGACATGATGGTTAAAATTGAAGGTAATTTTTTGATTCAGCGTTAAAAAATACATAAAATTTAATTATAAAAGTTAAAAAACACAACCATCGCAGGTTGTGTCTCAGACTCTTTCTTAAATTTCTTGACGGTAATCTATCCCAATTTTTTGTGTTATCCTCTAATATAAGTATGTATAACATGGTAAGAATCGAAAATCATAATAGTATTGCATTGTCATCAGATTTAAGACAGTATGTAAATTTAACTTTGATCGAACATTTGAAAGTAAGTTAAAGTTAAAATACAAATTTTAAACTGGAAAGACGATCATTGCAAGATAAATAAAACCTTATAAAAATAACATAATTTTAGTTAAAAGAAATCATGGCCTCAAATCCTTACAAAATAAAACATATGTTAAAATACAATTATTTTAACTAATCTGAAACTTAACTAATAAAAGTTAATCGTAATATTTGTAAGATTTCTTTCGAAGCGCAGATACTTTGAAACAAGTTTAAGTACTTCATACACGACCCCTGAAACCATGGTCGAAATCATCTGTTTTGATATGCAAAAAAGTATAAGTCATGCATTTCAAAGTTTCATCACTCGTTCAATTTTAATGTTCGAGAATGGGATTTTTTTTGTCTTACTTGTTAGTGTCACAGTAAATTTTTAGTAAATATCACTCATAGGAGCAGGGGACTGTATAAAAATTTAAATTGCGTATTTTTTTAATAAATGTTTTTCTTGACCCAAATCGCTTTAAAAATAATTCTTTACCTTTTTAAAACCATTTTTGTAATTGGAAGTATGCATCTAGGACCAACGGTTGCGAAAATAAAGGTCGGTCAGTTTATACGTGGGCACACTGTATAAATCATAAATAAAGAAGTAAAGCAAATAAATGAATAATTGATTTTTTTTTTTTTTTAGTTTTTCTTGCTAAATAAACAATACAGTTTGATTTTGGCTTTTAAAATCTATATTTAAAAATCTCTTTTAATTTTCAATACATCATTAAAATTGTTCTTGATTTATTACACGTTTTTATTTACCTTAACTTGATTCATTTATGCGAAGATAGAATTTTGAAATAGATTTTTTGCTCAACTGCTGATGGGCTAGAGCTCTAAAAATTATGTACAAGTTTGTTTTGCCGATGATTGCATAATATTTTCATATTTTCAGAACTCTTAATAGATTAATTTTAATTAAATTTTATTGTAAGTTAAAAAAAGTATTTAGAACTCGCACGTGGTTTAAATCATTTTCAGGCATACTTCATATCAATCAGCAACCATTAATAAATGCCTCAACAATAGTCAAAAAGTCTCAACAATAAATGATTTTTTTCTACAATAACGTTAAGTAACATTTGTAGTAGCATAAGAACACTTTAATTTCTGTTATCATACGGTAAAAAAAAAAAAAAAAAAAAAAGAACAAACAAATATATATATATTGTAATAATTCATTTGAACTTGTAATATAGATGCGAAGTCGTTTAAAGAACGTTATTTATAAAACATGAATTTTAAATTCGGCGTCATTCTTCGCATGTTTTTAAGTTTATTATTTTTAACTTAATTTGGTTCCTCTATGTGCAGACAGTTTTTGTAATTGATTTTGACAATTTTTCTGATGTGCTAAAACTATACAAATTATGAATATCGGTGTATTTTTGATGAGAATACGACATTTTAATATTTGTAGAACTGAAATTATAAATTAATTTATATGAATCTTTCCGTTTACGGGATCAGGTGATAAATCAACAAGTATCCTTTATTTTAATGACTTGTGCACCGAACCGCGCTCGCTAAAATATGTCAATTGGTTGTGAAACTATAACACTGAAAATATTTCAAATACTAAAAATGTAGAAAATAAAAAAATGCATAATGAATAAAAAGAATTAACGGTATAATAATATATTTTTTAAAAGATTCTTATTTAAAAATTATCTTTAATTTTATATTTATCCTTTTTACTTTTCAATATGTTATCCATTACGTAATAAAATTTCAGATGTGCATCTATGTAAAATCAAGACGCAATACAAACACTTTGTTTTTTCATTAATCGCGCTATATTTACATATAATAAATATTCATCTTTCTGTAGATTTACTAGAAAAATATTTCGCAACAGAAATAGAACAGCGGGTGCTGTATTTAGTTATGCATAAATGTAAATTATGACTCTTTCAGTCCGTTTGGAAATTAGAAGAATCCGGCAGTCCTTAAGCGACACCCGCTGCGAAGGAACCAGAATATATGAGGAGGTGGGGCCATCGAAAAATATCCGCAAGGGGTCGCTGACGGGATAGAATGAGGGAAATTCCAGATCCGCTGGTCCCGATTTCGGTTGAAGGGGTTTTCTGCCGGATAGCTCGTGGTCTGGCGGATGCGGAATCGTTTTGCGGATTCGGCATTCACCGCGGTGTGTGAAATGAAGTTTAGTTGAGTGGAAATTTGATTTTCCTATTTTAGATGGATGCGTGATATTTCTTCTGCGTTTTGCTTCTCACATTTTTTATTGACATAGAAATAGATATAGAAGAAAACTGAGAATTTATCGAGTTTCTGAACAATGAATGTGAAGTAATTGAACAAAATTGAGGGTTGACTTGTTCATTGAAACAGACCTTGTTGCTTATTAATTGCTGGTTTTTCCGTTCTGAACAATGCTTTATTACTGAATATTAAATAATGAGGATTTGAGATATCGGGTGAAAAGTTTGAGGTTTGATTTGTTGCTTTGAAAAAGATATTTCATCGCATTAACTACTCGTGTTTTCTTTCTACGTTTGAACCCGAAAAAAAAATCACCTCAAAAGCTGCATTTTAACATTTGATGGTGAAATTTGTGAAATGCAAAATAATCAAAAAGATGTATTTTGGTTGTTTAGATAAAATGTTGCTTATTATAAGAGGAATCTGAATATAAATAATAGCTGTATTTACCAGTGCGTAAAGTGAAAGGAAACGGACTGCTATAAAAAATATTTGAAATGTGTTTTTAATTAAAAAAAAAAATCATTAACAGGATAAGAGAGGTAAGAGAACAATATAAAATCTAGAAAATTTGAAAAATATCTTTACTCTTATTTTTTTTTAATTTAAAACTTATCATAATTAAAATTTCACATATTTCTCATCATAATTTCATGCGTAAATTTATTTAATTTATTCCACTAAAATAATTCCGCTTCAAAATAATTTACTAAATTAATTTCTAAATAATAATGTTATGTTAAAAATATCTTAGCAAAAATAGTCTCTGCATAAGTAAAAATACATTTTCTTCTCGGTAAAATTACTTTTAGTTCTCATTATTTGCCCTGTAAATTGTATAGTTTTCCGAAAAATATTTAGCAACAAAATATTACCGTAAAAAGTTCTAAAATTAACTAAATCCAGCATAAATATTCTTAATGTAAATTAACGCGTAAATAACTATTTTAATAAATTTTTGAAATAACTAAAAAGCATTAACGGTGCACTTTAATTTCTAATGCATAAAAATAGAATATTATAATTTTTTTCTATAAAAAATGCTGTTTCGTTCGAAATAAACTTTATTACTATTTTTATTTTCAATGAAGCGATTCTAAACTTTTTTTCTTTCGGTTTTAGATTTTTAATTAACGCCGAACTTTTATTACATTCTTTTAGACAATGGGCATTGAAAATTATCTGTTGATTGTCAAAGAGATTAAATAAGTTTTTAATGAAAAAATTTCATAATTGTAATTTTCATTTTCGACATAAATTTTAACTCTCCAAGTTAGCATAGAAGCGAAGTACCTATTAAGTGAAAAATTAAGTAAAGATGTATTTTTAATTATTTCTTCTTTTAAAAAAACTAATTTGCCACGACATTTTATAATAACTGTCAAAACTCTTTCTAATGCTTAAAAAGTTGAGTTAATGGTGCATTAATACAAAAAGTTTGAATCTATTTTAGGAATAAAATGTTATTTAACATTAGGATGTGTTCTTATTAATTGTTTTTAAAGGATATTTGTTATGACATTTTTAAATTATCACATTCTTTTCGAGCATTTAATGTATTTTAATTAACGCTTCATTTTTTTAGTGTAAAATTTCTTAAAAGATTCCTTTTTTCAAAGTAATCAAGTCACGCTTTTGATCATTACAAGCTTAAAAAATGGAATAGCAGAATCATCTATTTTCATATATACTTTTTATTTCACGTTTTAATCAGGATAATGTTTTTTATTTACTTTTAATATTTTATGTAGCATGATAATTCAAATCAGTTCTGATCACTTTTAATATTATATACTTTTTCACCAGTCTAAGAGATTATAGTGCAGACATAATGTGCATAAAATCGTATTTTTAGTACATTTTATTATTTGAGGCTAATAATTCATGGATAATTTTATTGCAATTTCTATTTCTTAATTTCGTTCGTAAACGTTGGAAACATTATAAATATTTTCAACACAGCACTTCTGTAATAAGAAACATTAGTAAATAGCGTTATTCAAGATTTAAATTAATATGCATAAAGTAAGTAAATATAGTTGAAAATTCACTTTACAATATTATGTTAATGTAAAAAAGTATCTTTATCTGGTAAGTGATACAGACTGATCAATTCAAAATAAAGTAGATTACCAAAGCATATTCAATAAATCAAACAATGATGAAAGTTACTGTTCAAATCAAGAAAAGGAACTAGATAACACACTTTATAAAGAGGAAAAAACAAATATGTATATAAAATAAATATTACCTTATGGTGGAATTTATATATTGAAATTTTATTTATTCTAACATTATTTTTTCTAAACCTTCAATAAATTTTAGAATTACGCATCTTTCTGTGATAAAAACATAGATGTCTTTCTGAAAAAAAAAATCAGTTCTATATGACTCCGTTGATTGAATAAAGAGTATTTATTATTAATAAATATATTTTTCCTAGAAGAAATTTTTTTTTCAATATGAAGCGTTCCAAATTATATCTATTATTGGATGAATAATATGGCCTACAGTACTTTTGAAGTTACAATCTAAAGATAGAAACAAAAGGAACTTAGATCTGTAAAAATAATAAGTTGTTGAAAATATACAAATTTAATATTTTGGCTGGAAAATAATTTGTTTTCAAACTATAAGAGCTTATTAAATTCGCAAATCACTCAGATGACGGAAATGTACTTTGCGTCTGCTGATTTATCATCGGCGTACTAATAAGTGTGCAGTTTAACAAAAACTTAGTATTTGTCTAAACCATGCAAATGAACATTTTCACAGATTGGATTTTTATATCAGTACGCAGAAAACGACAATATCTAAAAAAAGCATGTTGTCAAAGCTGTGTTTTCTCTGGAGATAATTTTTCTTTTTCAAATAATATTTTCATTTGAATTGAAATAAAATATCTGTAACAATGGATGCCTCAATGGACTATAACAACTTTTCTTACGTGGACTACTACTATAATATATCCGAGTGCCAAAACGCAAGTCTTGTAGTGTGTCGACTAGGTGTCGCACGAGATCCTCTTTCAACTGTAATTCCAATGACAATTGTATACACGGTCATTTTGATGACAGGCGTTACTGGGAATATTTGTACATGTATTGTTATCTATCGCAATAGGTACATGCATACTGCAACGAACTATTATCTCTTCAGTCTTGCAGTATCAGACTTGCTTCTGTTGGTTCTGGGATTACCACAAGAACTTTATCAGCTGTGGTACAAGTATCCTTACATATTTGGCGAGAGTTTCTGCATTCTGCGTGGACTGACTTCAGAAATGTCCACTAACGCTTCAATTTTGACAATAACAGCTTTCACTGTAGAACGTTACTTAGCCATATGTCATCCTATAAGGGCGCACACTATGTCAAAATTATCCCGAGCAGTGAAGTGTGTTTTGATAATATGGGCAGCAGCCGCTGTGGCAGCGTTGCCAACAGCTGTGCAGTTTGGGATAGAGCACCAAGTGGATCTGGAAGGAAAAGAAATTCCAGAAAGTGCACAATGCAGCATCATTAGACCACTTCCGCACACGTTTGAGGTAAGTGATTGTGATTTTATCATCTGATTATTTAGTGTAAAGTCTCATACAATTCGTATAAGGTCGAGTACGTAAGATCATACAAGTTTGATTTTATTGACTTTGTGATTTACTCTCTAATTAACCAGTCTTTAAAAAACTGAACTGTCAACCGGTAAGAAACAGAAGAAAGTTGTTTATGTAGATATTTTTGATGTTCTAATTATTCATTTGCTTGAAAAGGAAATGTATCATTTCTAAGAAAAGTTCACCTCTCCTCTCTTAAAGGTAAGGTGACCAGAAAGTTTACTTATTTTTTGAGTAGAGCATACTGATAGATTCTATTCTAGCTATTAGAATTCTATTATACCTGATAGATTACCATATTTGAAATCTGGACGTCTGGTGATCTAATTTATATTCATTTATATTCTTCAAACCCTTCTAAAATGACTATCTTCATAAAATGAGAAAAACTAATCATCTTACTCGAAGGTAACTAATCATCTACGCCTTTTCAAAAAACATAAATGTATATATATAAACACATAAACATATATATATATATATATATATATATATATATACACAATATCTTAAACTTACAAATCCATAAAATATATAAATTAAGTTTATCATTTCCAATTAGTCTGTAGGTCTGAAACTGCTTTAGGAGCATATAGATAAGAAATCTATATAAGAAATTAAAATGTATTAATTATTTTATTAATTTTTAGCTCACAGGATTGCAAAGACTAAGAGCTAATGTGCCCGCAGGTTTTGTATGTACGTTCCTACGAACGTAACGCGCTAATTCTTGATAGAATATCCGGTTTGCTTCACATTTTTTTTCTATGTTCATTCTGTTAAGGCGCTTCCCTGATTAGATTTGGAGGTTCATTAATTAAGTATAAAGGGAGATATGGAGGCTAATTTTCCACCTTAATTTCGATAAATGAGTTTTTCATGCGGAATTATCCGATTTGCTTCAAATTTGGTATACCGTTTTATTCTGATAAGGCTCTGCATTAATTATATTTGGAAGTTCATTGGTTAAGTATAAAGGGGGAAATATGGGCGCTAATCCCCCTTAATTTAGCTAAATGGGTTTTCTTGCAAAATTATCCGATTTGCTTCAAATTTGATATACAGGATTATTCGGATAAGGTGTTTCCCTGATTAGATTTGGGGATTCATTGATTAAGTATAAAGGGGAGCAACGGCGGGGCTAATCCTCAACTTAATTTATTTTTTGATGGCATTATTCTTTGAAATAAAAGTATATCATATATGCAATTAGTGTAAATAGCCTGTGAGCTTACTGCCACCAGTTTAACTGGGCACTTGCCTTTTTTCTTTATATTGTTTATCTTGCTTAATTTGTAACTGCTGCCATCGTCAAATCAAAAATGTATTTAATTGTCTAATTTTTAAATTTATTAATTGCATGTTCTGTCGTTGAAACTCGCGATTTCCTAAATGCGATCCAATGAAAAAGCGTTACAAATCATGTATCTAGACATGTTAAATAGCTTTCTATCTTCTGTAATTCCATCTAATTTAGCGGTGTTACACTTTCAAAGACAAGGAGGGTTAAAATGTTAATAGTACGCCTTCTGAAAACAGTGGATTTTCTAGCAAAGCATAGCTTTTCTCAAAAGATGAGAACATTTCAGTTTATTTCTATTTCTGTTATTATTCTTGAATTACATCTCTCTTTTGATCATATGAAGAAAAATACTTGTTTCAAATCTAAAACACCAGGTTATTTTTTGATCTAATTACGCATAGGAATAGCTAATTCTGGCTATTTGTGAAAAATGAAAAGTGCAATGTATTTTGAAATAACTTATTATTTTTATTTATTTATTTATTTTTTTTTTTTACCAGATTATTAAGCTTTTATTGTTATTCCCTAAGCTACCCTTTTCTGCCTACTTCCGTTTATTGTACAGTAAAATCTCTGCTCTGGTACAATTCAGTCTTCGAATGAGAAATTCGAGGTGACAAAATCGACTTTTTTCGTTGATGTTGAAAGTAAAGTATGCAAGTATGCATACATGAGCAACAGCGACCAGCGCTTTGACGTAATTTAAACATTTTGATAATCCTGTTCATCGACGTATGCATTCAGGGTTCCCAAAATGGTCCGTTTTTGATTGCCACTTCATCCTAAAAGTAATTTTCGTGGTAGGTTCTACGACATTTGCAACAGAAATACGCTTTAGGGTAGGTATCTGCAAATTTTTCAAAAAGAATCTCAAAATACATTTGCAAAAAGAATCTCAACTTTCATTAACCTGTTCAACGATGATTTTCATATAGTGAGAAACAAAATGACTTAAAAAAAAAATATTAATAGGAATTCAAAAAGCCAAAACAAAAAATAAACAAAAAAACAAAAAATAAATAAAAAATAAATAAATAAATAAATAAATAAAAGGGGGAAAAAATTAAAAATCCCCCAAAAGCCCACATTTGTGGCCGCTGAGCGTTAATGGTAATCTGACTGAAATGATTCCTTATTAAAAAACCAGTCAAGTGCGAGTATTACCAGTACCGTCTCGGACGGTGTTGGTATTACTCGCTCTCAGAGGGTTCCGAAGGATAAATAGATGAGCTATTAACTGTATTATTGAAAAAAATCATTGCTAAAAGAATAATAAGACTTTGTAAAAAATATATACAATGTAGGGTTGGGTACAGCTGTATATATTAGAATTGTATGAAGGTCTATACCCCAAATTTTCAAAGATATATGAAGCCTAAATAATATGAAATATTGCTATTCTGTATAACTTTTCTAAGAATATTATCCTAATCTGTTTATAATATACTACGGGGCTCTGCCTCCTGCAAGCTACGCTCGCCAACCCCCGTTCAGACACTGTAGAATCTAAAAGCACGCTAATCTGATCGGTTTTAAAAAGATTAGAGAAGATTGAATTATACTGAAAAAACCTGTAGCGATCTCCCTGTAAACGGGTTTCCATTCAATTCTCTTTGATTGCAAAAATTTAAGGTAGAATCAGTTGCTGTTAAGACATCCAATGGTTGTTTTCGTGTTTGGTTAAAGAAGATCAGTTAAACATTTGAAAAGAAGCTAAAATAAAATGAATTAAGTAAACAGAGTCTTTGTCTCTCGGTATTTTTTAAAAGCGTTATAAAATGATTGACATAATACAATTACTAAAATTTGCTGCTATAACCCCTTCAAGGGCGGTGGTTAATTTTTGGACCACTTAATTTTAATTCTTAAATGCCACATTAGCATCAGAATATTGGGATGAAAATTTCCCTTTTATTAAGTAAGTGAACAAAATCATTTTTGTATTTCGAAATTTGTTTGTAAATTCTGGTGCCATTCACTGATTTCAAGATTTTACGAATAGAAGTGCCTTTTCCGTGAAAGGGTTAAATGCATATTAATGTACTTATTATTTTAAAGTTATTATTATTCACGTGTAAATACAATTTTCAGGACATAATTTTCAATATTTTCCTGCCTTTAACACGTACTCATTTAATAGTAATTTTAAAGTTTTTTTTCTGTTTTTAATAGTTACGTCAAAATAAATTTTTAATCGTTAGGAAATATTATTCTCTGCGCTGTTTTTAAAATTGAAAACAATCTCTATAATAATAGCCTAAGTCACGTGACTATCATCAACAGCTCCAGGTGGATCCCTTCGCTTTTTATATTCCAGGCGACCATTTTGGTACTTTAATGTTAGCCAGCCACAGATGTGATAAGTCGCCGAATATTATTCTATCCCCATTATTTCGTTTATATTATAATAGTCCAAGTCATGTAACTGCCATAAACAACGGGCTGATTCCTTCGCTTTTCATAAGAAAGTTTTCCATTTTGATTAAAGAATCAAAATTATTTTTCCGAATATAACTACATAAAAGTTGCCATGATCACAAAAAATTCCTGGTACTTTTATGTTAGCCGGGTGAAAATCTCGCCAATAGCTTTTTTTAACTCGCCAGTTAGCATTTTTTTATTTTTCGAGTGGTAAATTAAAACGGTGCTACTTGGTTATCCCATCGACCAAAAATCTGTCGCCAAACTATAAGATTAAATGCCAATATTGGTTGATCGTAAATGTCACATTCACTTGACTTTAAGGAAGTTACACATGTTCACGCCATCAAGTGATTTTTATTTCGACGTTTTATTTGTATTTTTATTAATGTTATACTAATTTATTTGTTCTTTTGTTATTTAAAAAAAAAAAAAATGTCAATTTGTATAATTTGGCTATTTATATAATTTGGCGAAATTGGTCGACGGGAGAAATAATAACATTAAAACGTTGCTTTGAAGTGGAAATTAAATCTCATGATTTGTTGCATTGTCACATACGCACCGGGATTGGCGTGATTTTTTTTTACGACAATTTGACAAAAACCTCGTTTTCAAATACCTGTTACATATGTATTTTTAAATTATTTTCTGTTTTTTTTAAAATGAAATAACAATAAATAAAAAAAAATAATTAATAACTATAGAACAAAACAATTTATAACATTTTTTGTAAATAAAAAGAAAATAAATTCAAATAAACATTTATTAATAAATAAGCAACAATAGCCGGGTTACCATGTCAGGCAAAATAACGCCATTTTGGCGCCAATTAGGTACCCCGTTGCATATATGACATCTGGGTCTAATATTTTTCTTTTCGTTTCGTTTAAAAAAAGAATGAAGTAAAAGCCATTTATTTTAAAGGTTTCAATTTTAAATGAAAGTTTTGTATTAAATAAAATGATAATGAAATACAAATTGAATTCTGTATAAAAGTAACATGATGCATTTCTTAGCATACATTTAAGGGAGGCCAAGCTCGTTGCCAAATTAATTTAAAATAACCTTTTCTAAAATATGAAAAAAATATATCTGTTATGATTAAAATTTGTGTTGCCGTTATTAGAAAAAAAGTATTTAAAATTAGAAAAAAATTATTATTTCGAAAACTAATTCTAATTTTAAAATTCTAATACCAGTTTTGAGATCTGTGGATCAATGCGGATTTTTGGTGTTAATTTCATCGCAAAGTATTCCACATTTTAGGAGAAATTGCCGTGAAACGTAATCAGTTGTTTAATCAGTCGTTCCATAGAATCGTTACATAAATTCGTTTCAATTCGATTCATTAGGATTTTATATATATATATATAGGGTAGATATTTTTGCACTACATCTTCGTTTATATCTCTGAAAATATAATACGTAAAATTAAAAGAAATGTATTTTTGAGTTCAGCGTTACGAATGCTTTAGCACGATTCCCCACACGATATACAAAGAACAGATTCTTTTTTTCAAGTTACTTAATTAGCCCCTCTACATTTTACCTAAAAATATTTGTGAATGTTTAATAATCTGTAAATATGTGGGGGTATAGTCTTTATTACTTCCCCCAATTTGAACTTTCCACGTTCTATATTTTATGAGAAAACGGCTGTGACAGACAGACACAGGAGTGAGCTTAATGGTTCTGTTTTTACTTTTTAAGTATGGAACTCTAAAAATAAAACACTAACAGTAAATTTCTTTCTTACATGTCTAAAAATTATTATAACTTAATATATTTAATAGATCGGATATTTTTTTTCTTCAAATATTAACGATTTGTTCAAATAATCCTACAACACTGACTGCCGAAAAAGTCCAGACAATTGAGACCGTATTGGGGCTCTACCTAGCAAAATTCGTGGTAGTTCTGGAAAAGGCTTACTATATATTTTTTGGGTCGTTGAATCCGAATTTGTAACTTCCCATTAAAATTTCCCCCGGCAACCCTCCCCCTCTAATTTTGGTAAAATGCTTTCCAAAAAAGCTTTTTATTAAAAAAAACAATTTTTTGCTGTTTTAGGGAAAATATCTAGAAATTAAGAAAGTAGACAAAATTTGCAACAAATAAGATACATGACATTGTGACGTAGGGTGAATGGGGAGGCGAGGACCTGCCTCGGAACATTCGCCGCGGTGCTGCGTGGGCTAACTTGGGCAATTCCACTTAACCACTCACATCGTTTACGTTCGCTCTCCAGTCTCACCTCCGAACTTTCCCTATAAGGTTTACTTAAAGTTTTTTGGGTCGCTGAATCGAATTTTTGACTCCCCACCAAAATCCCCCCCTCCAAAAAAATAGTTGTTTTTAAATTAAATTTTTTATTGTTCTAGGGGAAAAGTATCAAGAAATTCAGAAAGTAGATAAAATTTGCAACAAATAGGATATATGACATAGGATATATACAAAACTATACAAGGAGGGGGAGGGCTGCGTCGGAACATGCACTGCGGCGCTGCGTGCACTAAGTTATGCAATTCCAGACAATAGGGGATTTTATCTGACAAATTTAATTCTAGTTCTGGATTTCGAATCACTTTATGTTTTTTGGGTCGCTGATTCCGAATTTGTAACTTCCCACCAAAATCGTCCCGGGGACGAAATTGGGAATGCTTTTTCATGACAATTTTTTCAAATTTTTCCTCATGTTTGGAAGACTAATGTTTCGTTATGTTACGTTATGTACCATTGATTAGTACATTTCTTTGTGCCGTACTTTAATGTGAATTAAATTACTTACTCATTTAGAAATAAATTTTGATTTAGATATACGTTAAGCTTCGGCATATTGGATTTTTTTGGGGGTGACGAAATTGGGACCATTTTCTTTTTTTGCATTTTTTAGATACTTTGAAAAAACAATTTTTCGCATTGTTAATTTTTTTTTGTACGGTATTTGCCTATGTTTCTATGTGCGTGGGTAGATAGTCTATGTAAAATCCAAATTTGCTAGATTTTTACTGAAAATTACAACATTTAGGGCCTAAACGTGACTGGAGAGGATGAAATATGGGCACTTTATCCTACTTTTTAAACGACAGTCGGCAGACTTTTGTCTATACGTAATCGTTGGTATGACTGAAATACATTGTTAAATGATGTTCCTAAAACTTCCACGTTTTCCTTTATTTTGTAAAAATGATCAGTAGTGTGACCGACAATATCCGTAAAATACAACATTTTCAATAACGAAGGGTAGCGATCCCTGCTTATAATTTCACTGAAAATATCGCTTCGGAGACTCTTATCTTTAGACCAATATTCCTTTAAGGATAACTTTTTGTTTCGCGTCATTAATAACGACACAGCAATAAAACAATATAATTTGTTCAATTCCGTCCCTTCTGAAACCTCCAAGTGTCGAACAACCTTCTTTTAAGTTGTCTACACCAGTAGTTGTTTGTTTTTTCCATAATGAATTTAACTAAATCTTCAGAAAAAAGCAGTCGGACGTAATCTAAAATTCTTGGCGAACGATTTTAATTGTTTCCTAATACTCCCGAATGTTGTGCCGTTAAATCAAGAATTTTCGGTCTATTTGATGCCAGAAGGAGTATCATTTCGTATTTCAAGTTCCTATGTTTCTTCTGATTCCGAGGTGCTAAATATACTTGGTGGATTGTTTTTCCTCTTTTTGCAAAATGCTAAATTATACTCATTTCCTTCATCAGAATGACTTTCTGAATCAATTATCCTTTATCCATTGTTCTCCTTTCAAACGTTCCTCACTCATCCTGATGGGAACTAAATTCAAATTGAAAGTAAAACATTAAATAAAATTTCGATATAAGCAAACATACCAATTTGTTTTCCGTAGCTTATCTATATATTATAGTAGGGATGCACAACCTGTGGCCCGCCATGGGTTAACTTGTGGCCCGCGATCACAATTTATATAATTTCTTCGTTTTTTTGACACAATTTCGTCAATTTATAACTGGAAAAAATACAATTTTTTGTCCATATGTCGTAGGGTTGGGTTGATTTTTTGACGGACAATTATCTACACGAGGGATATAGGCCCGGGGGGAGTGCCCTCCGTGGGGGTCTTTCTAAGGGAACCTAATCCGTATTAACGCATGGAAGATCCACGGCTCGAAGAAAACCACGAAAACTCCGAACGATTAGGCCGACGGGCGCGAATGGGATCGAACCCAGCACTTCCCGTCTACCAGCTTCGAAAGCAGAACCTCTCGGCCACTGGTGGGGCCCATATGTCGTAGGAAAAAATTCGTCAATTTGCCCCGGGAAGAAATTGCAAATTTCATCAGAGCCAGTTAAGAATCGAAAATTTCGTTGATCGAGTTTGGAAAATTTTCGAATTTTGTTGATTGCGAGTGGAAAAATCGCGAATTTTGTCGACTCGGCACGGAAAAGTCTCAAATTTCTTTAATCGGGCACAGAAAATCGCGAATTTTGTCGATGAAGTACGGAAAAATTGCAAATTTTGTTGACCGGCTGCGGAAAAATCATAAGTTTCGTCAGTTTATCACGAGAAGAAATGTCGAATTTCATCAATTTGTCGCATAAAAATTACAAAATTTCTTCAGAGTCAGTTAAAAATCACGAATGTTGTCGAGGAGCTGCGGAAAAATTTCAAACTTTCTTGATCGGCTACAAAAAATCGAGAATTTCGCCAGCTTATTGCGGGAAAAAAATCGCAAATTTCGTCAATTCGACACGGGAAAAATTCAAAATTTCATCAGAGTCAGTTAACAATCACGAATTTTGTTAATCGAGCACAGTAAAATCGCGAATTTTGTCGATGAGGTACAAAAATTGCAAATTTCGTTGATAGACTTGGAAAAATCGCGATTTTGTCAATCTGTCGCGGAAAAAAATCACGAATTTTGACAATGGAGAATTTGCACGTTTTCTAACTTTATCACGAAACAATAGTACATGAAAAAATAAGAAGGATACCCTGCATATTTTTTTTATTTTGAGCTTTTATTACCGATTTATGATTGTTTTAATATCGCACTATTTACCGTATCCCGAAAACGCTCGGTAACACATCTGACGTCACAGTTCATGACAACAAACGACTGTTATTCTTTACGTGTGTCGCTTTTCAACTTGCTCATTTTAAATATTGCTGTTTCTAAAATTATTATGACTGAGAACACAAAGTCATATTATAAATACATTGAAACCTCTCTGTGCGACCACCTCCATTAAGCGACCACCTCCCTGAACGATCATTTTTTCATTGAACGAAATTTATTCCCATAGGCTCAATACTAATTTTACTTCCATTCAGAGACCATCCCAGCTGACCTCTCTCCATGAGCGACGAATTTCTTTGAAGAAAAGGAAACAAATTCCGTTTTTTCCTGTCACTTGAAGAAGGTTTTATTAGAAAAATAATTCCGAGGGGCTTTAAACTTCTAAACTAAGTTGAGATTTTTTTTTTATTATTCCGGTAACTTTTAAGTGTTTAAACCCCTTTATGCCTTTCTAGACAATGAAGTTAACTCTGATGGCGAATTAAGAATGACGATCAATAAACTCCCCTACCCTATTCTGTTAGGAAACTCTCAAAGAAATAGATAAATTAATGAAAATATCATTATTTGTTCCCGTCCAAAAAAAAAAAAAAAAAATTGCATTTATTTACTGAACTTTGAAAGGACTTGGAAATAAAAGTTATGAAAGATAAAACCGTAAAACCAAAGCAAACGTCAATACATTCATTTTTAAACACTGCAGTAATTAACTTATATTATTAACTTTTATTTTGATACTTAAATTTTTATATTTTTTCCTAATGTGAAAAATAAATTCTAGTAACATTATTTCTACTTTTCTTCAACAATTAAAATCTAGATTTAAACATGACCTCCATTAAGAGGTCACCTCTCGAAACGAATTCAATTTTTATTAGAATGAAACGTGATCGCTTTAAGGAGGTTTTACTGTACTATATTGTACCACTCTGCACTAATACAACCAGTAACTTCTAGCGAAAAGTTGTTTTTCAGTGTGCCAAAAGACCCTGCCATTAGAAAATCATGGACTAAAGCTATGAAGAGAGATGACAAGAAAAATCCTAATTTATCTAATACATCATCTCTTTGATCTTGTGAAGATCATTTTTCAGTAACTTTATGTTTGATTTTGTTTAAATATTACTATTTTAGAACATTAATTGATTGGATAAATAGTTACTCAAGAGAAAAAAAAGCATTCATATTTATAATGTACTCATTCGTATTTAAAAACAAACAAAAACACTCTGTAGTAGATTTCATACGTATATTGTATCTGTAAAGATTAATAAGCAATAACCCTGTTTTATTGATGATTAAATAGGTAAAACGAAGAAACGTCAAAGATATGACACACACAAATATTTCAGAACATTATTTCAGAACAGGAAGTAAAAAAAAATTTATTGCGTAAGTGTACATTTTTATTAAGTTAGGGACTAGGTTTAAAAAATAAAGGATTTATTTCGAAACAATATTTTGTCGTGTCTTAATAGAGATTATAAAACGTAAAAATACTGAAACTACTCAAAAAAATTTTAATATTAAATTTTTACTTTTCAACATAAAAATACTTTAGGTCCCGCTGCCTATGACACCGTGTAGCAGGCGTGCTTCGACAATACTGCATAACCTTAAAAGAAAAAAAAAAAAAAAAATCAACAGGAAAAAAAAACCGCGAACCACATCCCCGCTGCCTGCGGCATCGTATAGCACCACGTGCTGCGCACGCACTGAAAATTCTTGTAAAAAACCTAAAAATTTACAAAAGTGCCCCCAGAGGGCGAAGTGGGGGGGGGGGCACCGGATGTGCATAATATGAATAAGTTTTCATACA
Organism: Maratus speciosus; assembly: GCA_963932465.1. Classification (NCBI taxonomy): domain Eukaryota; kingdom Metazoa; phylum Arthropoda; class Arachnida; order Araneae; family Salticidae; genus Maratus; species Maratus speciosus. Next base: position 240,562,162 of record OZ010790.1, read on the forward strand.
CCTTTCTAACGATATGCCACATGAGGCGTGTACTCAAAATTTAGAAAATAGCTCCTCCCCGGATGACCCTCCCCTCCCCTCCCTCTGCATTTCCCACTCTTTCAAATATCTAATGTTAAAAAATAATATTTATTTGAGTGTTAAATGAAAAATAGCATTTAAAACGCAATAAACAGTTAATCAGAAGAAAAAAGAGAAAACTCCCCCCCCCCCCACCACCACCAAAAATCAACTCATCTTAAATTTATAAAATCTTTATTATGCGTTAAAAACAACGTCAAAGTTTAAAAGCGATCAGTTCTTTATTTTTCCTAATTTTAACAATATCCCGTCAACTCTCTCTATGTGAAAAGACTTTTAATGAGTTTAAAAATCGATTTTTTCATAAACTTAGCGTTCCTTTTTTTTTTCAAATTGACATTTTATAAATCAGCGTACAAAATAACATCCAGATGCGAAAGAACCAAATTTGTAAAATCAGTAGTTTAAAAATTTCGAACCTTTATTTCCAAAGCCTAGTATCTCTTTCCTTTCCGTTCCGCTTGCCTGTCGTGAACTGTGACGTCATAGTAAGTCACGCCCCGATTTGGAGCGACGTGATTTTAGCTTACTTTTAGGACAAATTATTTAATAGTATAGATATTTTTTTCACGTTTTTGAAAACAGTGGATGTGCAACTATCAGAAAAATATATAAATGACCAAATCCCCCATGTGTGCAAATTCCTCATTGATAGAAAAAATTTCAAATTTTGTCAATTGGTTGCAAAAATATTGCGAAATTTGCCAATCGCTCGTAAAAAAAATCGTGAATTTTCCCAAAAATTCACGAATTTCGTGAATAGCTCATGGAAAAAAAATACAAAATTTGTGTGTCGGTCCCAAAAAATACCATTAAATAGAAATCCATTGGTCTCAGGAAAAAATCGCAAATTTCATCGATTGTGTTCGTAAAAGAAATCGCGATTTTAGCCAATTTATTGCGCGAAAAAAATCGCAAATTATATCAATGTATATTCGAGGATGGAGTAGCACAGTTGACGTTTATTCCAACAGAGCGAAAAATGTCCAGACCAGGAATCGAACCTGGATACTTGGCGTGATGTGCCAATGCCTTACCTGTTAGGCTATCCGGACGATAACTGGCTGACATAATTCATTCTTATTTGTTGGACTTGTGTGCAAACTGCAGCGCTAGTTTCATTCATCCGAGCTATAACTATAGCATTTACATGATGAAAGTGTGTTTTAACATGGAAACTCCTGTATACCATGTATTAGGTCATAATGAAGGGAACGAATATATTTTCCAACTGGATTAAATCATATTCGAGGATGGAGTAGCACAGTTGACGTTTATTCCAACAGAGCGAAAAATGTCCAGACCAGGAATCGAACCTGGATACTTGGCGTGCCGTGCCAATGCCTTACCTGTTAGGCTATCCGGACGATAACTGGCTGGAATATATCAATGTATATCAGGAAAAAATTCACGTTTCGTCGATTGGTCATTGGAAAAAAAATTGCAAATTTTGTCAATCTGTCACGTAAATTATCGCATAATTCGCCAATCACTTATGAAAAAAAATCGCGAATTTTGTTAATCGTTCATGGGAAAAAACTTTCAAATTTCGGTGATCGAACGTAGAACAAAAAAATCGCGAAATAATTCGATCGGGGGCAGAAAAAATCGCAATTTTCGTTGATCCGTTGTGGAAAAAAATCGCGAAATTAAATAAAATTATCGCTGAAAAAAATTGCGAATTGCGTCAATTTATCGCAAGTATCGCAAATTGATTGTTTGAAAAGATTGCTAATTTTGCAAATCGGCAATGGAAAATTACCGCGAAATCTGTCAATGGGTTGTTGATAAAAAATCGCGAATTTCGTAAATCAGTCGCACTTGATTGACAAAAGAAAAAAAACGAGTTGTTAATAGTCCGCAGAAAAAATAGCATAATTAAGTCCATCATGCCTTGTTATTTCAAAAATAAGTTTCCTTTTATTTTATATGAAGTTATTCTTCAATAATTTATTTTTTTCTTTTATAATTTTCAATAATGTTCAATTATTTAGAAATTTTGTGTAATTTTTTTTTCTTCAAGTTACCATTTGTCAAGAAGGAACCGTTAGTCTTCATAAAGTCTTAAATGGTTATTCATACAGATGCGAAGAAGCCCTGCATTCCTTCATACAATTATCTATTTCCGTTTGTTTACTTTTATTATAGACAAAAAATAATTATTCATCAAGAATAAAGACTTATTACACCCCCTACCCCCCGATATAGAATTTTCTCTGTGTTACTGATGTGGCCCTCGACAACCCAAGCATTTTTGTAAGTGGCCCTTCTCTTAAAAAGGTTGTGCACCCCTATATTATAGAATATATATAATTAAAGCACGCAGTTTACTGTTACTAATATGTAACGGAATGATTAAAGCAGCCGGGAATTTTAAACACAGAATAGTAAAGTTGCAGAAGGAAGAGGGAAATATAGGAAGTCAAGAACGTTATCCCTGTTATAATGTCGAAAATCTAGCTGCTTATTAAGTTTTTAATTTTTTTAATTTTAAGCTATGAGGTATTCGCTACAGCTTTTGCCGGCATGACCTCAAATGGTCTCAAAATGGAGTTATTTCCTTGGAACAACCTTCCTCCACGAGGAAAAAGGGCAGAACCCTTCTTATTAAGTTTCCGTATTCAGCAGACAACAATTCTTGAAAGTTTTCATCGATGTCCACGACACCAGAGAAGGTATCGAAAAATGGCAAAGTGCATTTATATTTGAGAGTAGTTCAACTTTGTCCAGAGCTGCGACCGGAATGCCTTTTATCAGGAGTCGCCACAAAGTAATGCGTACTATAGCGAGTAATCATTCCCACATAACTTTCCGTGAATGCCGATTTAGAGGGGGAACGGCGGTAGTACCCATGGAACGTTTCGTGGATGCCGCCAATAGGCGACGGTAGTACCGAAGGGGTTAATATTCCTAGATCCTATGTCTTTTGTATGCCTTACTTAACCCATTTGCGTCATTAGCGCATATATGCCTGCATTTCAGGAATTTCTTTCGTTCAGAAATTTAGAATCCATACCGGAAATTCCAATAGAAATTTCTTTATGTAGTCACGTAACGTCTGTCATCAAATAAATCAAAAATTACTATTCCGAATTTCTGATACTAATTCGAAATTTCTAAAAAAAAAAAAAAAAAGAAAAAATTTCAAATGCACACATAAATGCGCTAATGATGCAAATGAATTAAAAGAAGTTGGCTGAATGCATGAGAATGAATAAAACAATAAAGCAGGGTTCGTACACATTTCTTTAAATAAAAATCAAGTACTTTTAAGGACTTTCAAGGACCAAAACCAAAAAAAATTAAAGACCTTCAAATTAAACTAATAAATTATAACTATGCATTTTTTAATAAAGGGTTTCTTTCATTTTTGTAAAAGTTTTAAATATTCAAATGGACAGGAAAGGGGGGGGGGGAATTTCACCATGTGGCAGTAGAAATTTAGAAAATTTTAAAATAACATACAGCAGAAGAAAAAACTAGTCAGATGTGCCAATCCCAAAATTTTCTATCTCATACATGTTAATACTACAAAATCCATTATCAGAGTGCCAAAATTAAATGGTCTATGCCCCTCATGAGGATTCTAAAGATATGAAATTCTGTACATTAGTTCTTGAGATACGACTATCGTTAAAAGAGTGCAAATCCTGCAAAATATAGCATAGCAGCGCCACCTGTAAGGTGATTTACACCAAAACCTTTAATCTGCAACAACTTATGTAATCATCTAACTGAATCTGAAGTTTGATGAAAATACGTGCATTAGTTCTTGCGATATACCTATTGCAGAAATCGTGAAAAATGCAGCATAGCAACGCCATCTGTAGGGAGATAAAAAACCAAAACCAAACCATAATCAGCAACTATAATTATCAAGGTATACCTGAATCTGAAGTTTAATGAAAGTTCGTGCTTTAGTTCTTGAGATATAGCTATGGTGTAAATCATGAAAAATGCAGCATAGCAGCACCACCTGTTGGGCGATTTACATCAAAAAACTAATCAACACTAATTTATATCGAGGATTAACTGAATATAAGTTTTTATTACATTTTGCGCATTAGTTCTGGAGATACACCACCCACAAAATTTGTGTCACATACAGACAAACAGAGTCACATACTCATTTTGTAAAAACATGTTTTTGCAGGATATCTGACCCCTAAAACATGTAAATCAGTCGAAAATTTTCACGAATCCAATGCTTTCTTTTTGCAAAGATAAACAAAGAGGAGAAACAATTTTTTCTTATTATTAAGAGGGGGGTAGTTTAACAGACTTAATTAACTTACTAAAGATTTACAAATAGCGCAAAAAATGAAAATTTAAACAGTTTAAAAGACTTTAAATTTTGTATGCTTGGTAAGGAGGGAAAAGGACAGGGAAACGTCAATTTCGGTGGAGGGGGGGAGTAAAACTGTATGATCGATTATTTATTGTTACAATAAATTAACTAATGGAGCAGAAAAAGTTTTTAAAAAAGCAATGATTTTTAAGATTTTAAACTTTATAAGTTGAGGGGGCAAAGGGACAAGCACATTTTTTTAAATTTTTTAGGGAAGGAGGGAGTTTATTAGATAGATGACTTATTTATTTACCTTACTAAAAATTTACAAGAAAAAAAAACTAAGAGGAGTTTTAAAGAGTTTAAATTCCATGTGTTCTTTAAGTGTGTGTGGGGGGGGGAGGGGGGGGCATGCAAAAGGAAAATTCCAATTTCGGGTGGGAAAAGAAATCTTGATTGAATTTTTATTGTGGCAATAAAATGACAAAGCAAAAAAATTTTTAACTAAACAGTTTCGAAGAGTTTTTAAACTTTGAGTACTGTGGGGGAGCAAAGAAAAACGGAGGAAGAAAAATTTTGAGGGTGAAATTCCGTTGAAATTTTAATGAAATGTGATGGAATGAATTGTTACTGAAATTTAGGACAGATTATTTATTCATTATAAAGTAAGAAATAGAGTGCAGGGATGAAAGTGCACTAAAGCCATTTCGTAGCAGCAAAAATCGAATTTTGGAGCAGTAAAATTTATTTTTGTAGCAGCAAAAATTAATTTGGTAGCAATAAATACTATTTTTGGAGCAAATTGAAATTCTAATGCTAATAAAAAAGAAATTTGCGTATTTCACAATCTTTTGACCCCGTTTTGTTCGTTTTCTGACGAAGTCAGCTACCCTTTGACAAAGGGCACGTTTTTTTTCGCGATCCTTTGACAAAATTCACGTGTTATTCGCGATACGTGTGTTTTTTGCGACCTTTTGATGAAATTTGTGGCCTTTTTTTCGCCATCTTTAATAAAATTAGCGTTTTTACTATCTTTTGATCGCGTTTTGTTCGTTTTTTGGCGAAATTAGCGATCCTTTGGCAAAATTCGCGCGATTTTCGCGATCTATCGACGAAATTTGCGATCTTTCGACAAAATTTGCGCGTTTTTAGCGACCTTTTGACGAAATTTTCGTGTTTTCGCGATCATTTGACGAAATTTTCGTTTTTCGGGATCTTTTGACGAAATTTTCGTTTTTCGGGATCTTTTGACGAAATTTTCGTTTTTCGAGATCTTTTGACGAAATTTTCGTTTTTCGGGATCTTTTGACGAAATTTTCGTTTTTCGGGATCTTTTGACGAAAGTTTCGTGTTTTCGCGATTTTTTGACGACATTTTCGCGTTTTTCGCGATCTTTTGACGAAATTTTCGCGTTTTTCGCGATCTTTTGACGAAATTTTCGCGTTTTTCGCGATCTTTTGACGAAATTTTCGCGTTTTTCGCGATCTTTTGACGAAATCGTGCGTTTCCCGCGATCTTTCGACAAAATTTACGTGTTTTTCGCGATCTTTTGACGAAATTTATGGTTTTTTGCGACCTTTTGATGAAATTTGCGGGGTTTTTTCGCCATCTTTTAACACAATTATCGTTTTTACTATCTTTTGACCGCGTTTATTCGTTTTTGACGAATTTAGCGATCCTTTGACAAAATTAACGTTTTTTTCGTGATCATTTGACAAACTAAACATCGCGTGTTTTTCGAGATCTTTTGACCGCGGTTTTTTGCTTTTTTGACGCAATTTGTGGCCTAGAAAAAGGTTAAAAATGGATTTTTAACCGACAAAATCGTGCTAAATTTCATTTTGGCACTAAGTACGTTTTGACACAGGTTTGGCGCAAAATGGAAAAAAAATAGCTGTTTTGTAGCAGCTTGGAGCAGTAAAGCGATTTTGGCTTCGTCTGGCGCAAATGGCGCAGGTCTTACATCCCTGAGAGTAGAAAAAGGTTTTAAAAAAAATGAAGTTTTTAACTTTGATATTACGAAGGGAGAAGTGAAATTTCAGAAGGGGAGGCAAGGCAGGATTAAGATTTTTTTTTTTTTTTAATCAGAAATTAAAAGAAATGCAGAAGAATTTCACCTTTGATTAAGAATTAATATGAGAGTAAAATTAAGCACTTTTAAGGACTTTTTTTCAGATTTTGCATGACAATAAGTACTTTTAAGCACCAAAAATTTCCTTTGAAAAATGTAAGCACTTTTAAGGACTTTCAAGGACCGTACGAACCCTGTAAAGCAATGTAAATCTGTATTAGTTAAGCATATTGCGGACAGATTATGCATGAACATGGATGAAGATGACAAGGATGGGCACTGCCGAACTGATGTACCGGGATTCGCTAATGTAAGTTTCACTTCGTAGGTCTCTTATATCAGTAACTATGACGTACGTATTCTAGAAATTTTAATAATGAAATAATATATGTTAAGGGTACATTTTTCTGTTCCTTTAAACTCCCTTTTCCTTTATTACTCAAATAAGTAGATAACAAAAAACATTATTAACTATAATAGCTTAAAATGTTCTATATTCAAAGTTTCAAATATGTAAGGTATTGCTTAATAGAATCACATTTGTTTCCCAGATTTTTACTCAATTAAGCAACTGACACAAATACATGACAAAAATTAAATTATGATTAGTATTCTGTTCTGAATGATTTGATTTATAAAAGTCGCTTATTCTATTAATTAAAGAGTCATATACTAGGAATCACGTTTATTTTTATAACTTTAATTAACTAATCTGAAAATTAATTTTTAGACGTTTTTATTATGTAGTAATTTAACAAAAAGGAAAAAAATTATACAACTAAAGCTGTTATTTTACTTTTAAAATACACGCTTTTAAAACTTTATTTATTTTATGTAATTCTAATTAATTCCTTAAATCTCACACAAAATTAATGATGCATGCAAAAACATAATGATTGCTTGGACATCAATTTCGCATTTCCACATCAAGCGATTGTTTGAGGATTTAATATATTTCAAGCTAATGATGCATTTGTACAAATATTGCATTTAGAACTTGATTTTCTCAAGCCACTCGTCTCTCCTTTATGACAGATGATGTTAAATTACCCTGGATATATCCAGCAGAGATAGGTAGCAATTTGTTCATTTATCTTCATGCTTGTCGACGGGCCACTCATTCAGTCATCCATAAAGGAATTCGGAATTCGCTCCCGATGGAAAATTTATCGCAGGTTTCTCGATAAAACAGTTATTATACGATATTAGTAAATTCTTCAAGTAACAATTTTTAAGCAAAATTTATTATGTGTTTAACAATATATATATACAAATTTTCTAATATGTATTCTAATTTTCTAATTTCTAATTGATTTTTTTTCTTAGAAATTAATGACTCTTCTTGGGTCAATCCATTTCAAGTGGTGCACCACTAGTTGCTCGACCATCTTTAAAAAACCTGAAAAATTTTGTACAACAACCCTAACATGATGGAAGATAAATCACTATTATTTTAATTTTATTAATTTTTGTTTGTGCATGGCGGCCATCTTTGTTTCGTCGTCTGCAGCAATTTTCTCGCATGAAGGGTTTACGGAATTGTAAATAATTCATTGTTTATTTATCCAATTCAAGTGCGGATTGAAGCAGTTTGTACAGAATGCATTGGGCTAAAAACTTGGTAATAGAGTAGTTTCCGAAACTAACTGCTTATTGGTGAAATTTAAGCAAAAAATTTCAGTTTTTTCCAAAATTTGCCCGTTTACAAGAGGAAATTTTTCTAGCAAGGAAAACTGTCAACATGACATATATTTTTTTTACAAATATGCCGAAAGTACTTGTACTTACATGCCAAGTTCCAGATCTGAGACTTGCTTTCTCTTCGCTAAAAAAATCCCAAATTTTTCAAAAATGTCAAAAATCGCACATTTGAGGCTTTGCTATCTCTGGTGGGGCACAAGAAAAAAATCTGAAGTTCTGATTTCTGAGAGTATTGTATGGTAGTTTTATGTACAAGAAATTTCAGGATGGAGGTTTGTCTACAATCTGAGATATGGCAAGGACAACATGTCAATTTAATACTGCAGAACTATTGTTTTGTTGTAGGCACAGATAAGTATTTATTTCAGTGTGTCATTTAAATTTATTGTTTTATTTTCTTTAAATAATAGTAACAGAAAATAAAGCCTTTTGCAAAGCTTAGCAATTAATTAAAAAAATAATTATGCCTAAGGCCTACATTTCGTATGGTTTCATTAATTTCTGTTGTAATTTTAGTAACTAAAAGAAACCTCAGCACTTTTACATAAAGAAAAAAAAATTTCTACACAAGACCTGAGGCAAAATAAGGATAGAGAAAGATGAAAGGTGTTATTGTTGACATACTTCTTGAGACATGATCAAACGTGTCAAAACACATTCCTGCTTGCTGGTTTAAAAACCAAAATTTTAATGCTACTTGCCAGTCCCTGAAACTTGTTCCTACCATAAGTATGTCCCTGTAAATGAAACATTTATACGATGTTACCACGCATCAAACTCAAATAATTTTCAAAAAGTAAAGATATCCAAAGCCTTTTAAAAATATATACTGCATAAAAATAACATTGTTGCATGATAAGAAGTAGGCTAGGAATTATTAATGAAAAGAGACTTGAACATATTGATTTCAAAGTTCATTTCTGTGAGCCAGCAGGGCCAATATCTTCAATCAAGTTATCAAGAGATAACAAGACTTGGCTCCTACAAATAAAATTTTGAGAAATATGAAAATTGTGGTTTTAAACCAACAAGCGAGAATGTGTTTTGACACGTTTGATCATGTCTCAACAAGTATGACAACATTAACAGCTTTTCTCTTTCCCTATTCTGTTTTCGTCTCAGGTCTTGTATAATTTTTTTTTTTCTTTATGTAAAAGTGCAGAGGCTTCTTTTAGTTTTTAAAATTACTTACAACAAAAATTACTGAAACCATACAAAGTGTATGGACTTTTTTTTTATTAATTGCTAAGCTTTTCAAAAGGCTTTATTTTCTATTACTATTATTTAAAGATAATTAAAAAAATAAATTTAAATGACACTCTGAGATAAAACTTAGTTGTGACTACAATAAAACAATAGTTTTGCAGTATTGTTTTGACATGTTTCCCTTGCCATATCTCAGCTTGTAGTAAAATCTCCATCCTGAAATTTCTTGTTCATAACACTACCATATAATACTCTCAGAAATCAGAACTTCAGATTTTTATCTCGTGCCCCATCAGAGATATCAAAGCCTCAAAAGTGCAATTTTTGACATTTTTTGACAAATTTGGGATTTTTTTAGCGAAAAGAAAGCAAGTCCCAGATCTTGAACTTGGCGTGTGAGTACAAGTATGGCCTATTTGTAAAAGAAATTATGTCATGCTTACAGTTTTCCTTGGTAGAAAAATTTCCTTTTGTAAACGAACAAATTTTGAAAAAAAAAAAACTGAAACTTTGCTTAAATTTCACCAATAAGGATTTATTTTCGGAAATTACTCTATTACCAAATTTTTAGCCCAATGTATCCTATACAAATTGCTTTAATTCACACTTGAATTGGAGAAATAAACGATGAATTATTTACAATTCCGTAAACCCTTCATGTGAGAAAATTGCTGCAGACGACTAAACAAAGATGGCCGCCATGCACAAACAAAAATTAATAAAATTAAAACAAGATAAAGTAAAAAAACTAAAACCCAACTACGACAAAAAACTACGCTGAAAAAGTATAAAAGTACCCCATGAATACAGGTAAAGTCACAAGCAAATGCTAGTAATATATAGATATATTCAAAATGTACAAGTAAAGCGCTTTTGAATGATACCAAACACGGCATATTTATCTTAACTTTATTTTTTGACGTATGACGCTTCCAGTATTTGGTAGTAGTGACGCACATATCCGTCGATGGCAGCAAATGGGTAATGGACCGATTAGTGGATGAGGTCGTTAGTGTAATGTGTAAATGTGTAATGTAGATTGAAGGTTTCATGTATTAAGATGACCTAGGAAGATTTCTTAATCTATCTAATTCTGCTAACGATTGACTGTCATGTGGATTTTTAAGCAACTTATTATGATCCAAGGCACTTATAAACAAACCCTCTATGGTTTTGAAGTGAAGCGCTTTAAAATGATACCAAACACGGCATATCTAGCTTAACTTTATTTTTTTACTCTGTATATTTTGTCCGCTAGAAGGCGCCACATTGAATTTGGTGAAAATCTATATAGCCTATAACCAGCGGACAATTAAGACGCTTCTAATGATATGTCATTTGTCGAATTCTGATTAGTGGTTTAGAAGTTACGAGGGAACAGATGAACATACATACATACATACATACATACATACATACATACATACATACATAGCCTGTCAAAATCATAACCCTCCTTTGGCTTTGCCGTAGTCGGGTAATAATAGTCTTTTTGAACTTCCATCATGTTAGGGTTGTTGTACAAAAAATTTAAGATTTTTTAAAAATGGTCAAGCAACGAATAAAAGGTTTTCTGGACATTGAAATGGATTGACCCTTTTACTCTACGATTTCAAAGAAATGAGATTCTGCAATTTGTTTACATATTTTTTTTTTCTTATGTTCACGCATAACTTTTGAAAGGGTTGTCCAATGTTGATAACTATTTTTTACTGGAAAGGCCTCGTTTTGATGGCGGTTCCGTTTCAATTGCATTAGGATAAAAAACAATAGGTTTGTTTCTATGGCGAATTTTTTTGTCTTTCTGTTTTATTTGCAAGATCTACCATTTGTAAAATTTGACCAATTGTCAAAAAATACTGCATTGCTTTATTTTTTAAAATAGTCGTCGTATCATGTATATGCTATGTTTATTTATTTATTTACTTATTATAATTTTTATTTTCTATATAAACAAAATTAATAAACCGCAGTCTCAAAAAGAGCGATATCGCCTATTAATATAATTATTGATTAATCCTCATGTATATTTTATGATATATGCCAAAACTCAGCGATTATTTGATGTTACGCATGCGCGCCGAGTGATTGTTTAAGGGGTTACATACTTTCACAGCTTTCAAGAAATCGATTTTTCTGACGGAAATTATATCCTTATAGTGTGTAGAATTATGGGGAAAAAAGATTTAAAGCGATATCTCAATTATTAAGAAAGATATGAGCAAAAATGTGAGATCGCGCACGAGCGATAAATCCGACTTTGCCGAACAATATAAAGCCAGCTGTAGCGTTCAGGTAGAAACTGACAAATACATGTTTTCGTTGCTGTTCGTTATTTAGAATGTATTGAGCCATTTTTAATATTCTTTTTTCTTCTTGAACTCTAACGAGAGTTTTAATGCTAAAATTTGGAAAAGTTGTCAAAAAGTCCCACCTTGAAGTTGTTCTATTGTTCAAATTGCTACCGATATTGCTTCTTCCACATACAATGATGAAGCAAAAATTATATGCAGGCACTATAGTTATCCTGCAAGGCTTAAATTAACGTCTACTACCTCTAAGTTTTTCATAATTTTATTTTCAGGAGATACGGAAATAGAGGGGGGGGGGACAAAATTTTGCACGACATTTTCGATAATACCTCTAAAAATAATAATACCTAAAATTAATAGAAATGTATTTTTGAGTTCAGCGTTACGAAAGTTTTCACACGATATACAAAGTAAAGATTTTTTTTTTTGAAGTAATGTAAATAGCTCCTCTACATTTTACTAAACATATTTGTGCGTGTTTAATACTCTTCAAATTTGTGGGTCAATAGTCTGTATTACTTCCCCAAATTTGAACTTTCCACGTTCCATAGTTTAGGAGTAAAATGGCTATGGCTGTGACAGACAGACAGACACAGGAGTGATCTTACGAAAAACAAAATGCGCGTTTTAACTATTTTATTCTTCGCATTAATGTCTACAGTGTGTCTTTTTGTACTAAATCGATGATACTCTACAACCTTTTTTAATCGCTTTTTCCCCCCTATCTCCTTCCGTTTTCGAGATAGGAATGCTAACTCCCCAGTTTTCCACCATGTGGCACCGTAGGCGGTTTCATTCAATAGCGCATAGCTACTTTACTATAACTAGGCACCAGTTTTATGAATATAGAAGCAGCCGTTCCGAAGTTAAGAAGGTGGCAAGGGACTTTAGAGGGCATACTGTATATATATATATGATTTTCAAATATATATATACAGGGTGATTCAGCTCGTCGGTGACAAACTTTAAGGATCGATAGAGCACACCTAGACGAACATTTTTGAATAGGGAATGTAGAGTCCCTGACGCGATGGTAAGGCGCTAGGCGCTTTCGAAAATTTGGGTGCCGAAATTCGAAACGTCATAAAAACTAGGGAAATGGTTAGATTTTCTTGCTTGTTGCGTCGAAATGATTCTGTTTGTTTAGACTTTCTTCAGTACCAATTTGATAAGCGTATCTCTTAAAACATGGATAGGGGGCGCTGCAGACTTTGGAGAGCTAGACAACAACTTTAAGCCCGTTATTTTGATAATTTAACACATGCTCGCCAAAGTTTATACTCTAACTTAAAGTTTGAACCCAAAAGTAGAGCCCTGCAAAAAGCGTAAGAGCCGGAATAAAATGTCAAAGTACAGGGTGGTCGAAACTCGAAGGCTCCTAGGAGATAAACAAACAGATTTCTTGACTTATGGCATGCATTTTCATGATTCTGTTTGCTGGGGCTCTCTGAAACTCAGTTGAACGGTACAAAAAGAAACATCGATAGGGGGCGCTTTGGGCAAAAAACATAATTCGTTGACATTTCGGACGCTAACTGGAAACGGGGCGCTACGATCAGTTAGAAACAAAACAAGAGAGTAATTTACTTATCATAAGAAGCTATTAAAACTGCAGTTTTTTTTTTTTTTTTTTTTTAACAAACATAGCTGGTTTCAATCATGCACAATGCGCGCAATAAAATTTACATAAGGTGCTTTTTGCTGATTTATGCAAAAGATATCGTACCATATCGATATGCAAAAGATACGTAATGCGTAGACGACAACGCGAGATGACGTAGTTGTATGCGCAGACACGTCTTTTGAACGTGCGGTACCTACTTAAGCTTCGGGTTACTTGTCTGCAGATCGGTAGTAGGATAGAACGGTACACAAACTCTGAATTGGCTGACATGCATTTGGCGTATGGCACTGCTGGTTGTAATGGACGAGCCGCTCAGCGGTTGTACGCCGAGCGTTACCCCAACAGGCAAATCCCCTGCCATGCCTTCTTCGCTCGAGTACACCAGAGGTTGTCCACAACGGGATCTTTCGACGGAGGCAGGCCTGAACGGGAGCGATCAGTGAGCACCCCCGACAACGAAGAGGCTGTGCTTAACCTGGTTGAGGACAACCCAGGTCTTAGCACGAGAGATATCGCCAGACATGTTGGCATTTCGCAAGCAACTGCGTGGCGCATCTTACGTTCCCGGAATCTGCACCCCTACCACATCCAGCGGGTGCAGTTGCTCAGAGAGCAGGATTTTGGCCCTCGAGTGGAATTCTCAAGATGGTACTTGGCGATGAGATCCAGGGATCCCCGTTTTGTAAACAGCATTTTGTTTACGGACGAGTCCACCTTCAGCCGGGAGGGAATGTGGAACGCCCACAACAGTCATGTGTGGTGTGATGAAAATCCACATGAAACCAGAAGCCGAGCAGCCCAGGAGCGTTTCTCAGTAAATGTGTGGGCCGGCATTCTGGGGGATTGCCTCATTGGCCCTTATTTGTTACCTGAACGGCTGACAGGTGGAAATTACCTGATTTTCCTGGATCAAGTGCTGCCGCAGCTTCTGGATGAGGCGCACGTACCCGAAGGTTCGCGTCGCCAGATGTGGTTCCAGCACGATGGAGCTCCGGCCCATTACACGAACGACGTGCGTCTCCATCTAAACGCAAGGTATGGCCAGCGGTGGATCGGGCGTGGGGGTCCAGTTCACTGGCCTGCCCGATCACCAGACCTCACCTGCTTGGATTTCTTCCTTTGGGGTTACCTGAAGGCCGAGGTATACCATACACCTGTCAGCAGTGCTGAAGAACTTGTGGCGCGCATTGTGGCAGCTGCAGGGCAGATCAGAGATACTCCTGGCATTGTTGGAAACACACACTCCTCAATGCGACGGAGGTGCGAAGCCTGCATCATGGCCCAAGGTCGAAATTTCGAGCATCTTCTGTAGTGTTATTTTTTGTAAATAAATTTCCAGTATCATTGATGTTTTTGGTCTAAATTTATTCAGAAGTGTTGAGCAGAGGTAGAAAATGTGTTTTCATTATTACTAACTGATCGTAGCGCCCCGTTTCCAGTCCGCGTCCGAAATGTCAACGAATTATGTTTTTTGCCCAAAGCGCCCCCTATCGATGTTTCTTTTTGTACAGTTCAACTGAGTTTCAGAGAGCCCCAGCAAACAGAATCATGAAAATGCATGCCATAAGTCAAGAAATCTGTTTGTTTATCTCTTAGGAGCCTTCGAGTTTCGACCACCCTGTACTTTGACATTTTATTCCGGCTCTTACGCTTTTTGCAGGGCTCTACTTTTGGGTTCAAACTTTAAGTTAGAGTATAAACTTTGGCGAGCATGTGTTAAATTATCAAAATAACGGGCTTAAAGTTGTTGTCTAGCTCTCCAAAGTCTGCAGCGCCCCCTATCCATGTTTTAAGAGATACGCTTATCAAATTGGTACTGAAGAAAGTCTAAACAAACAGAATCATTTCGACGCAACAAGCAAGAAAATCTAACCATTTCCCTAGTTTTTATGACGTTTCGAATTTCGGCACCCAAATTTTCGAAAGCGCCTAGCGCCTTACCATCGCGTCAGGGACCCTACATTCCCTATTCAAAAATGTTCGTCTAGGTGTGCTCTATCGATCCTTAAAGTTTGTCACCGACGAGCTGAATCACCCTGTATATATATATATATATATATATATATATATACTAGGGGACTCTGCCCCTGCAAGCTACGCTCGCCAACCCCCGTTCAGACACCATAGAATCTAAAAGCACGCTAATTTTATCGGTTTAAAAAAGGTTAGAGAAGATTGAATTACACTGAAAAAGTTATAGCGATCTCCCTGTAAACGGGTTTCCATTCAATTCCATTTAATTGCGAAATTTTAAGGCCGAACCAGTTGCTGTTAAGACATCCAAAGGTTGTTTTCGTGTCTGATTAAAGAAGACCAGTTAAATATTTGAAATGAAGCTAAAATAAAATGAATTAAGTAAACAGAGTCTTTGCCTCCCGGTATTTTTAAACAGCGTTAAAATACGATTGACATAATACAATTTACCGCTTTAACCCCTTCAAGGGCGGTGGTTCATTTTTGGACCACTAAATTTTAATTCTTAAATGCCACATTGACACCAGAATATTGGAATGAAAATTTTCCCTTTACTAAGCATTTTCGCATTTCGAAATTTGTTTGTAAATTCTGGTGCCATTCACTGATTTCAACATTTTACGAATAGAAGTACCTTGCCCCTGAAACGGTTAAACGCATATTAATGCATTTATTATTTTAAAGTTTCCTTTCTCTTTTAATATTCACGTGTAAATACAATTCTCAAGACATAATTTTCAATATTTCCCTGCTTTTAACACTTACTCATTTAATTATTAGTTTTAAAGGATTTTTCGGTTTTTAACTGTCACGTGTAAATAAATTTTTAATCGTTAGGAAATATTATTCTTTGCGTTGTTTTTAGAATTGAAAACAATCTCTATAATAATAGCCTAAGTCATGTCACTATTATCAACAGTTCCGGGCGGATCCCTTCGCTTTTTATATTCCAGGCGGCCATTTTGGTACATTAATGTTAGCCAGCCACAGGCAATAAGTCGCCAAATATTATTCTATCGCCATCATTTGACTTATATTATAATAGTCCAAGTAATGTAACTGCCATAAACAATTACAACCCTTCGCTTTTAATAAGAAAAGTTTCCATTTTGATTAAAGAATCAAAGTTATTTTTTCAAATAAAACTACATAAAAGATGCCATGATCGCAAGGAATTCTTGGTACTTTTATGTTAGCCGGTTGCAAATCTCACCAACAGCTTTTTTTTTTTTTTAACTCGCCAGTTAGCGTTTTTTTTTTATTTTTAGAGTGGTAAATTAAAACGGTACTACTTGGTCATCCCACACTGCAAATAGAGGCGTCTTAAATTTAGACACATATGTGACTGAAAAAGAATTTTAGACACTTAAGTGTCTTAATCTGAAAATTAAGACATTATAGATGTCTTAATTTAAGATACAGAAGTGTCTTAGTATGATCATGGTGTAAATGAACTGAGAATAGTGTCTAAAATATCCGCAAACGTCTTATTTTAAGACACTTCGTTGCTTCAAACGTGTCTTAATTTCAGACGTTTTGATTCTTCCGACGCAATAACCACCAGGGGGCACTGGGGCACTGCCAGTCGCGCATGCGTTTTAGATGTCTTCGTTCAAAGTTGGTATACGTTGTAATTCAAACGAAGTTTGTTTTTATGTACGCGTGTATTTTAATTCGTTTTTCGCGGAATGTGAAGTTCTGTGATTTAAATTCGTATTCACTTGGATTATTTATTTATTGAATACATGCATCTGACGTGTGTGCTTGACATCAAATGTCTCTTAGAAGCTGTCGTCCATATAAGGGCGGGATAGACACAGAACAGAAGTAGACGACGGACGCTTGAAGATTACACCCGGAAATTCTACAAAGCGTGTGCAATGGACTTAGTGTTAATTCGTATTAATTTATATCAATAATATTGTGTTATTCATCTTCGTCCTGTCGAAGCTAGCAAAAAAAAAAGTCCTTCCGGCCAGTGCCGGGAGGAAGAGGTAGCTTTCATATTCCTTATTTTAAAAAAAACAACTTATATCATGCAAACACACGAAGCTCAATTTAGTGGAAACCGAATATAGGAGATTCAATACTAATTTTTATCAATATAATGAATGAGAATTTCGTGAAATTAGTCAGCTTTATCCAAGCTGCTTTTCTTTAAAGTAACTTATATTTGGCTGCCAAATTCGGCAATTTCTTAAAGTGCCTGTCATTTTAAGACAACATGGTGGATGAGGCTAAGCAGTGAACTTGGTAGAGACCTTAGTAATTGCTGTGCACATGCTCACTCACATCGGAATCGGTTAATATATAGGAGTGCTGTCGCATGCAAAAAATCAGATTTTTCAAAATGTCACCCACAATAGAAATTGAAACTGCTATATCTGAGCCATTTTTTAAGGTAAAGACAAACAAAAAATGCTCCTGAATCCTTATATCAAGATCAAATACTTAAAAAAGAAACCTTTTTCAATTTCTAATTTTTTTGCACCTCACTTTAAATATATATTTTTTTAATTTAATCGCCGCCATTTTGAAACAAGATGGCTGATGAATCTGGCCAGCGAACTTGGTCGAAGTGTTGATGTATACTATCCACATGCCTTCTTACATCGAAATAGGCGAATACGTGTGTTATCGCGTGACAAATACAAGATCGTTTCAAAATGTTAGCCATGCTAGAAATTCAAAGTGCTATAAATCAACCATTTTTTAAGATATCAACAAAAGAACAAATTTTCAGAAACAAAAACTGCTCCGGAATCTTTGTATCAAGGCCAAACACATAAAAAAAATCTTTTTCATTTTCCAATTTTTTAATACCTCATTTTGAATTTTAAATTAAATTTTTTTTAAATGGCAACCCTTTTGAAACAAGATGGCGAATGAAGCTGGCCAACGAACTCGGTCGAGACATTGGTATGTACTATGTACAGACCAAGTTACATCCAAATAGGTTCATAAATACGCCTGTTATCGCGTGACAAAAATCAGGTCGTTTTAAAATGTCAGCCACAAGAGAAATTCAAAATGCTATTAATCAGCCATATAGACGAAAGAAAAACTGTTCCGGAATCTTTGTATTAAGGTCAAACACATACAAAAAAATCTTTTTCATTTTCCACTTTTTTGGTATCTCATTTAAATTTTTTTATTTTTTAATTTTTTTAAATGGCCGCCATTTTGAAACAAGATGGCGGATGAAGCTGGCCAACGAACTCGGTCGAGATAATTGTATATACTATGTACACACCAAGGTACATCCAAGTCGGTTCATAAATACGCCTGTTATTACGTGAGAAAAATCAGGACGTTTCAAAATGTCAGCCACGCTAGAAATTCAAAATGCTATAACTCAGCCATTTCTTAAGATATAGACGAAACAAAAACTGCTCCCGAATCTTTTTATCAAGGTCAAACACATAAGAAGAAAATATTTTTTCAATTTTCAATTTTTGGTACCACATTTCAAATTAAAATTTTTCTTAAAAATTTAAATGGCCGCCATTTTTAAACAAGATGGCGGGTGAAGCTGGCCAACGAACCCGGTCGAGACATTGGTATGTACTATATATAAACGAAGTTACATCCAAATCGGTTCATAAATACGCCTTTTATCGCGTGACAAAATTCAGGACGTTTCAAAATGTCAGCCACGCTAGAAATTCAAAATGCTATAACTCAGCCATTTTTTAAGATATAGACGAAACAAAAACTGCTCCGAAATCTTTGTATAAAGGTCAAATACGTAAGAAAAAAATATTTTTCCATTTTTAATTTTTTGGTACCACATTTCAAATTTTAAATTAAAAAAAAATTTTAAATGGCCGCCATTTTGAAAAAAAATGGCGGATGAAGCTGGCCAACGAACTCGGTCGAGAGATTGGTATGTACTATGTACACACTGAATTACATCCAAATCGGTTCATAAATACGCCTTTTATCGCGTGACAAAGTTCAGGACGTTTCAAAATGTCAGCCACGCTAGAAATTCAAAATGCTATAACTCAGCCATTTTTTAAGATACAGACGAAACAAAAACTGCTCCAGAATTTTTGTATAAAGGTCAAATACATAAAAAAAAAATATTTTTCCATTTTTAATTTTTTGGTACCACATTTCAAGTTTTAAATTTTTTTAAAAATTTTAAATGGCCGCCATTTTGAAACAAAACGGCGGATGAAGCTGGCCAACGAACTCGGTCGAGACATTGGTATGTACTATGTACACACCGAATTACATCGAAATCGGTTCATAATTACGGGAGTTACAGTGTGACATAGGTCAGATATATATATATATATATATATATCAATTTTGAACGGAGGGTGGTTTCGGGGTCTGGGGGTCATGATCAATGAAAATATACCAAAATTTTTTGAAATCGCTTTCCTCCGAACGGCTGCAATAGGTAGCTTTTTTGTAAAGAAAGCTACCTAAAAAAGAAACTTTTGTCTGGCGGGTCCTATTTTGAGGATGAAACATTTCATTCTTTAAATATGGCTCGTCGGATATATTATGAAATATCGTACTAAAATGATGCAAGCCCTTCTCCTTCACTGGGGTAGTTTTTGAAATTTCAAATCGAGGAATTTTTCTGACCTCTTGCAACATCGATTGAAGTAAGTGTCATAATTTCTTTATAGTACTGAAATTAGTGTATTTTATGATTTTATTTATAGTATAAACAAAATCTTGCATGAAATTCAATTAGTTTTGAATCTGTTTGCGAAAAAAACCATTAATTCTAGAAGTATATATTTTTAAACTTATGACGTTGTCTTTTATTACAAATTATATATTCTGAATTTTCATCTTTTTTCCCAAATTTAAAGTAATAATATTACTAAAAGAGAGACATTTTAAGTTGAATATTTATTCTCTTGCTTTCAATCGCAGTTTCGTTTCAATGGTTAATTCTTATCTCACGTAACGACCACAATGAAAGAAAAAAAAAAGCTTTGGAAAGATCTTTCTTCTTAACGTAAAACCGCAGATTAAAAAATAAGATAAATAAAGTACCTGAAAACGTATGACGTTGTCATGATTCATCTATTATGTGCTCCTTAATTTTAAAACTGTCAGTAAAAATATACATATGTATTTGATTTGAAATCAAGTATAATATTGATTTTTTTATTCTTTTTAGTAGAAAAGTAATTTGAAATTTATAATGGGAAAAAGTAAAAAGCTATAACTAGATTTTGTACTTAATATTGTGATTTTTGTAACTGTATTTATATACACTTATACGAAAATTACAAGAATGACAATTAGATGTTAAGATATATATTTAAGACAAATGACGCTTGGAAACTAGCCCCCCCCTTTCCTCCCTTTATAGGTAACTATTGAACCTTCAAATCTAGTCAAGGCAGCTCCTTAACTTAATAAACCGGTATACCAAATTTGGAGCAAATCGAATAATTCATCATAAAAAACCGATTTATCTAAATTAAGGGGGTAGCCCCCCTTTCCCCCCCTTTATACTTAAATAATGAGCTTCCAAATCTAATCAGGGAAGCTCCTTAACACAATAAACCTGTATACCAAATTTGGAGCAAATCGAATATTTCTGCATGAAAAACTCATTTATATAAATTAAGGGGGGGGGGACTAGCCCCCTTTATCCTTAACCAAGGAACCCCAAAAACTAATCAGGGAAGCACCTTATCAGAATGAACCTAGAAAAAGTAATTGAAGCAAATCGGATTTTTCTATCAAAAGTTATCGCGTTACGTACATACGTACGTACACACGTACATATAGAATCGGCGGGCACATAAGCTCTCAGGCTTTGATAGCCTGTGAGCTAAAAATATCACCCTGATCGGATAATAAGTGGTTATTTTTCAATTAGCCTAACGCTTTCTAGGCTCTTTGCAATAAGCCTGAAAAATATCAGGCTAATTGGAAAAAGGGAGATGGATTCTCCAATTAGCCCGGCTCTTTGCAAAGAGCCTAGGCTATTTGCAAAGAGCCGTATTTCTCAGTTAGCCGACGACATATATAACCATTAAATAAATATTACCGACCCCCAACAAAAACTGAGAAATTATGAATAAAATGACATTAACAAATTGACAAAAATACAGTTTCCCCCAACAATATATGTATATATGTATATCCATAAAGGTTTGGACTGGGGGTGATTTTGGGTCCTAAGGGTCATGATCGGCGTAGATCTGCAAAAAGTTTTCAGAAATTCCAACATAATGAAGAATGTTACAGGTAGTATCTCTTACGAAATCTACATAAAAGGATACTAATTGCTACACTCTTAAAACAAATTTCGCCAAAAAATAAAAATTACCGGCAGCAACTTTCTGGAACACCCTTCTGATAGAGATTTTTCCAGTATCTGAAGTAAATGCCATGTTTTGCCTGATGAATTTCAGCAAATTATTATCCTAGTTTCGCGAATTTTCTGTGTTTTGAGGGGAAAAAAGCATACGTAAATATTCTGCTTCTAATACGAAAAGTAATACCCAGTGGAGTTGCTGGGACAGATCTGTAGTTTGGCAACAATATTGCTTTAACTTGGAGGATTTAAGATAATGTTTACGTTATATTAAAAACTTTTCATCTTTAGTGATTTAACAGAATACAATAATCAACGGAAAAATTAATTCAATTCACGGATTTTTTTAAATATGTACATACTTTTCTAATGCCGTGTTTGTTTGTGAATAACAAGTGATTTTTATTTTAAAAACAAAATTCTTCCCAGAAAGTTTGAATAGTTACTTTCGTTTTTAAGAACCAATGGAAAGATCTCTGGAATGGCTATGAGAGTAGTAATGCTTTCCTTTACTTCCAATCGAAAGTGGTCAGTTGAGTAGTTCTTGATGCGTAGATGTTAGGCAAACGATGGAATTTTCACGCAAATTCAAGAGCATTGGATTGGTCGAAGCAAGCAGAGGGCAAGGGAGGAAAAGAAAAGGCCCCGCAGAGCCATACATTTTTTATATAAATTAGTTAAAGCAATAAGAATTTAACAAAAATAAAATAGAACTTTAGAAAACATCCAAAATTAGAGACTTACTGAGAAAATATCAAATTTAGAGAAATATCCTGGAAGTATTTGATGGTTAACTTAGCAGCCAATGAGGTTGTGGAGTGCGATGAATCAAATATGGACTTGGACGAGGTCTGCAGAGGTGTACCAGGAATCAGACACTCCGCACCCCCGGTAGTAGCCTGTGGATAGAAACATTCAAAACAATCGCCAATGTCCAGACAACTGAAAACGCGTAAGAGGGAAAAAGCTTGTCGCAATTATAAAAAAAAACACCATTTAAAGGCACCATACATACTAAATAAATACAAAATAATGTACTAAGTAAAAATGTATAAAGAGAATTAATAATAGATATTTAAGAAAAATATATACAAATATATAAACAAAATTTACAAAAAAGTTATATAGTGAGCAACCAGGAAAATAAATCCTATCAAAGTAACAAGTAGTGAGACTAACCAGAGTCGATATTTTCAGGAAGATGAAGCGTTGCACGAGGTCTACGCCATCGGGTACATTCATCTTAATCAGAAATATTATTGAAAGCAGGATTAGGAATATTAGGAATGCTATTGAAGAATTTGGAAGTTTCTTTTTTGATAGCAGACCTCATCGGTGAAATATTGGCATCGTGGTGAATCACCGTGGTGCACGGACAATGTCTCGAAGAGTCTTATTTTGCAGAATCTGGATTTTTAAAGGTTGGTTTTAGCCACAGTAAAGAAGTATGGGGCGAAGTACTGTTTTATATAACAGTAATTTATTACCCACACCCATCTCATACGGGAGGTGGGTAAGATCGCGTTTAACTTTGTAGAACTTTTGGACGCTATATTCGATGTGCTTGCGTCAAAAGAGAGTACTGTCCCGTCCAGGAAAACCCCAAGATATTTAACTTCTTGTCCAAATCTAACAAAAGAGCCATCAAGATAGATCGGAGGAGGTATGAAGAGGTTACGACTGAAAACTACTGCCTGTGATTTAGTAGGTTTAATCTTGGAACGACATTTATTGAAGAAGGATGCTAATTTGCGAATGTGTTGCTGCAGATACTCGTGCATAGTACAGCAGTCCTTGTCACGAGACATCACAGTGGTGCAGTCCGCATAAATAGCTAATAATGTATGTGGTGATGTAATAATATCAGCGATGTAAGCTTTTTAAAACCAGGGACCCAATTCCGAGTCTTGTGGCACACTCGCTTTAACCGGGCGAGGTATCAGACCGCAGTCGACGTAAACAGTTTCTATTATTAATTTTGACTTCTGGTATGAACTCTAAATTTAAAAAAAATATTTTATCAGATGATAGAAGACATCACTTTAAGCACATAAAAAATGGAATATAAACTAAAAAATTATTGAGTAAAAGGTATTTTTTTCAAATGAGAAATAAACAGAAAATTACATACTTATAAAGCATATTGTCAATTTTGATACAATATTTTAAAAGATACGAACATACCTTTGTAAAAAAATCAAATTTTTAACGCCTCCAGCCTTTTAATTTTACAAAGTTTACGAAGTTGATTTAATCGATAACGATGCGAAATTGCTCAAATGATAAGTAAAACTATGGCATGAAAAATTACTTCAGTATCGCCGTCTGTTGAGAATTATATGAACAATTTATATCAACTGCTGTGTTGGGAAATTGTAGAAATAAACAAAATCGCTTTTAAAACTCACTGTATAAATGACAAAGACTTTTTGGGTATGTTGCAGGCATGCAATGTGGTGATAGAAAGGGTTAAATATGATCGTTGAACGGGTGTTATTTTTATTTCACTATCATAACCTTGAAGCAATAATTTATAAAAAGAACTGTACAATTTTAATAACAGTAATTGTTGGATTTTAATATCATAAAACTTGTTTGAATTTTTTTTCATCATTTTATTAGATTCTTTTCCTCAAATGAGGCATTAAAAATCAATCTGCGCGTGAATCGTGGCTATACATATTCTAAGTTCAGTTCCTAACATATTTTCAAGAATGCTGAAATTAACAATAAATAAACAAACAAACATAACATTGTCTGTGAAGTTTTAGTATTT
Source organism: Maratus speciosus (assembly GCA_963932465.1). NCBI lineage: Eukaryota > Metazoa > Arthropoda > Arachnida > Araneae > Salticidae > Maratus > Maratus speciosus. The sequence goes on from OZ010790.1 coordinate 240,586,496, forward strand.
CTTCGAAGTTTGTTTTTTTTTACATAGTATGCAATTTAAAAGTGTTTCATTTCTACATTTCTTTAAAGCATTTTAAAATCTTTTGGAATATTTAAAATTTGATTACATATACTCATTTTTTATCAAAATTTAATATACAACCATCAGAAAAAGTAATTTTTGTGAGTTGTTAAGAGATTTTTAAGGTTGGATGATTTTGTTTGGTAGCGCAATTCTCACTTAGTGCTGTTGAGAGTTCAACCGATTACACAAACTAATACTTACAAGGAGAGGGCCAAGCTTGGTAATCACAGATTTTGAATATTTTAATGTATGTTGTAGGATAGAGACCCCTTAGTTTCAGGTTCAAAGGATTTTATACAACGCTTCTTACTTCTTTAGAAACAGGGGTGTTAAAATTGTTTATTTAAAACTTCAGGGAAAAGATTGGGAGATATGATCTTGATGAATTTAGCCTCCACCCTGTGATAAAAATCAATCTTTTATATATATTTTGAAGTTATATATATATAAACTTGAAAAGAATATGAAATCAAAACAAACTCACATAAAATTCACTTTCTGGAACGCATTCAATGGCTAACTTCAGTCGGAAAATATGCAAAAGCAACTGCAATTTAACGTGGTTAGTACAACCCGTGGCTGTAAAGAGACTTTATTTCACAACAAAATTTTTCAAAAAGAACTGCTTACTGATCCATTTTCGTCACATTCGAGCTTTGATTCCGCAAACTTAGCTAGCTGAGATGGCAGGATACGACCCGAATCCAAAGCCACTGCATTGCACTATGATTCGAATGCTTATACTCCTGCAGATTGAACAACGACACATAAATTTATATACGGTTGCAGTTAAATCGCGGAACTGTAGACTCGAAGGAAAACCAAATGCACCTCGGAAAATTAAAGTGCCTATAGTATAGAGTCAGATACGCATACGGGTTATGTTTTACGCCACATTTAGATTCAAAGAACTAGGGAGCCTCTATAAAAGAGTTACTAGTCCCTTACAAAACTAATTCTAAATAAATTATGATTTAGAATGTATTTTAAAGCTTTTACGGCCATTTCAGTTTTCATTTGAAGTTTTTGAATTTTTTAGAAACTATTTTTCTGCATTTACATCTTAAAAATAACGCTCAAAACATATTTCAAGGTTTTACTCTAGCGCGTGGTCTATCACCCTTTCAGTTGCACCAAAATAAATTATAGTTTATGTTGGAACCATCAACATGTTGGCCTGTCATTATCAATTTTTCAACATTACTTTTGAAATCGGTCTGGTGTTTCCCGAGATTCAATATGAATAGTTTTTTAGAAAGTTTTTAGAATGCTTTTAAAACATTTTACTCTTTTAAATTTCGAATATTTTAGAAACTTTTCTTTGAAAGTCTATACATTTTATAAGTACGTACATTGCGAAATTTAAGTTTCTATCTTAAAGAAATGAATAAAAACCGTAATTTAGAATATTTTTAGAGCGTTTGTCTCCTATTTCACTATTTTAAATTTCGAATTCTTTTTTACAAATGTACTTAAAGCACATTTACATGTTGAATTAACTACCATATCAAATTTCAAGTTTTCTATCTTTAATAATTTCAGTAAAATAGAAATTTAGGAAATTTTTAGAGCGACTTTCGCTCATTTCACTTTTTAAATTTCAATTTTTTAAAACTGGTCTTAGAAAGCACCTACATCTTATAAGTAACTACAGTGTGAAATTTTAAGTTTCTAGCCCCTTAAATATCACAAAAATCGCAATTTTAGATATTTTTTCGCTCCTACCCCTTCCTTTTTGAATAAAACATAGTGTATGCTTGAGCAGAGACCGTCAGCGTCACTTTTGTAGCGTTACGTTTGAAATCGGTTTGATATTTCCTGATATTTCCCAGAAGTCGTAATTTAGACCGATTTTAGAACGCTTTTCTCTCATTTCATCCTTTTAAATTTTCATTTTTATTACCATTCCATTTAGTAACTTTTATTAGAGAGCACTTACATTTTATAAGTAACTATCATGTCAAATTTAAAATTTCTAGGCCAATAAGTATCACAAAAATCTTATTTTAGAAGGTATTTCACTCCTGGAATTCAATGGGGGCAGAGATGGGCAAATTTGTAACTCAATTATCCGTAGTGTAATTACAGGTTAATTGCATGTTTTTGATTAAAGTTACACGCATTCAAACACAGAAATTTTGTCAAATAATGGGATAGGGGCGGTTTCGGTTACAGTGCTGCAAGAATTTTTTACAGCATGTACTTTTATCTATACATAATTATATACAATTAAATTGTAATGGCATTGCAGTTAATTGGAATTACAAATTTGCCCAATTCTGCCTGGGTGTAGTGGCACCGAGATAAGATATACCCTATGTTGAATCAGGGGCAGCAACAAACAATTTGCAATCAGAACTTCTGAAATCGGTTTAGTATTTCCTCAGATTCCATAGAAATCGTAATTTAGAACATTTTCTGTACACATTTAACTTATTTCACCCTTTTAAATTTGAACTTTTTAAAAAATTGTTCTTAGGAAGTATTCAGATCTTAAAAGTATATACCATGCCAAATTTGAAGTTTATATCTTAAAACTTCAATAGAAATATTAATTTAAAACGTTTTTAGATCGCTTTTTGCACATTTTAACCCCTTTTAAATTTTGATTTTTTTAGAAACTGTTCGAACAGATGTGAAAAAAATTTATACATGGGTTCTGGCAAGAGATAAATTTTAACATTTTAGTTCACTATTTTTTTCTAATACGATTTCGTGAAAAAAATTGACGATTTATTTTTCGTAGTTATTTTAAATAATTAAAATGCATGACCTATTTAATTATTTATTTGTTTTTTAATAAATGTCATCTTTCTTTATGGGAAGATAACATAGATTCGTCTTGTTTTGGTAAAAAGTACGTATTTTTGAACTATAAACACATTCGTATTACGACTAAAAGGCTTCTATATTTCGTCCAGACGTCGGTATTTTTGGATGTAATATGAACAAATTTTGTACGTAATACGGAGAAATTTTTGGATGTAATGAGAACAACTTTTGGACGTAATACAGACAAATTTTGAACGTAATACGGGCCAATTTTGGACGTAATACGGACAAATTTTGGACGTAATACGGACAAATTTTGGACGTCCGTATTACATTAATTTAATTTCATTGTATCCTCATTTTGTGGCCCAAAAGACGTACTTATTATGTAACGGTGGGGTGACATTTGGACGTAATTTGATGGAATATAGATGAAGTCCGAAGAAATTTTAGACTTCAATTGCTTCCATTGATCCAATTACGTACTTTAAGCGAAAATTGGACGAATCTGTGTTGTGTGGGTCTTAGAGAGCACTTTCATGCTATAAGTAACTACCATGCTAAATTTCAGGTTTCTAGGCCCTTAAGTATCACAAAAATGACATTTTTAGAACTTTTGTTGTTTTTGCACTCCCTGGGCGTAGTGACACCGACATAAAATATAGACTATGTTGGAACAGGGATTATCACCATGAATTTGCTGCAATTACTTTTGAAATCGGTTCTCTAGTTCCAGAGATTATCTTCTACCAAACACACAAACAAACTTACTTATTTATAATATTAATATAGACAATAAAGATTTTACATAAAAAGTGAAAGATCTTGTGATGATATCATGCGAGTAATATAGACCTATTTAGTTTTTTTGATAAAAAGAAAATTATCACCTCACTGCTGAAAAAAGTTACACAGTGATTATGGAATTTTACACACTGAGACATGTAGTGGTAAAATTTTAAAAACTCCAATACAACAGCAGAGATATGAAAAAGAACCGAAGTCACTTACTGTTCAAAACATTTCAAGTTAAGAGGCTACTTCAGTCACACAAAGAAGCGAGAACGCTAATGTTAAGTCTATGGGGGCGTTATTTTCAAATTTCTCGCTTGGATTTTAATATTTTTGAATGATTATTTTTGCTTAGGATAGCCGAGAACAATCTACAACCGGGTTAGTTTTTACTTTTTCGATTTTGGTTTCAGATTTCTTTTTAATTGTTACTTTCACTTTCGGAACCGATTCCAACCGGTTCCGAAATTTAAACTACCCTAATATAAAAAAACTTTAATCAAAATCGAAAAAGTAAAAACTATCTTGGTTGAGGTTGTCCTGAGCTATCCTATGCATAAAAAAACATTCAAAAATATTAAAATCAAAGCGAGAAATTTGAAAATAACGCCCTCATAGATTTAACATTGGCGTTTTCCTTTCTTCCCGTGACTAGTGTGGAATTCTTAATGAAATCACTATTACCCACCACTAACTACTTCATTGTAAAAAGTGACTAGCCGGCTGTATTGTCTCACCTAATTGGCTGTCTTTTAGATGTAGGTCCAGTCATTGATGGTAGGATGAACCTCTTTACTACTACATAACTGCAGGTACTGATATTACCATCCTTTATTCTAATTATAATTTTGTTTAAATTTCAGTACATACGCTATAATTAATACCATGTACATTTTGGTCAAAAAATTAAACTTTTTTTTCACTGGACTGAAAAAAGATCAAATTTATATCACTTTAAACTTAACATGGATAATACTTTATATTTTATTTAAAATTTATGAAACTCCGTATGCATAAACAGTGATTTTTTTAAAATTAACTACTTAAGTTCATTTCTTTAAATCTTCAGAATAAAGTAAAGCTATTTCGAATGCTGAAGAGTGTTCTTCAAAATTACACAATAATAATTTAAAAAAAAGTTATTCTGCAATTTTTTGAGGAATAATAATATTTTAACACATTCCATATCTTCATAATGCAAAGCAAATAGTTAACACTACGAATATTTAATTCAATACATTGAAAAAAGAAATCTGAAAACGCATGAAAGATTGTGAATAGAAAGAATATTTTGAAGTTCGAAAACTATACATTTTTATCTCTAAAATGCTATTGCTTTTAATCATCTGAGAAAAGGCTAGAGCTAGAAATGTGTATTACTTAATAAAATAAGCAATACTGCTACAATTTGTACATCTAATCTTGTTGTGCAACACATTTGGTGAACGAATTCGGAAATTTTCTAGGTTTTTTTTTAGCATAGTGATTAATAAAATTGTTTTCTGTGTACTTATTATTTATCTATGCATTCTGCTACTTTAGGATATAATAAAAAATATATATAATGAATAATGTACTAATGAAGCAGATACTTTTAACTCTAATTTTTAAAAGATATTGAGAGCGACAAAAAATAATAAAAATATGGAATCTCAAATATGGAAATCACTATAGCAACTGAAAAAAATAAATTTTCTAAAAGGAGCGAAAGAACTTTCACTTAACATCACTGTAAAAAAAAAATTCCGCTTAAATACTAAAATTGTACTGCCAATTGAGACGCCAGTAATATTTTCGTATTTTAACGGAAATTTTTTCCGTAAATTACAGAAAAAATTCCATTTTTCTATGATTTACGGGGAAAATTTGCCATTAAAATACGCAAATAGTACTGGTGTCTCGATTGCCTGTACAATTTCCGCATTTTAACGGAATTTTCTTTTACAGTAATTACTTATTCTACACTTTCCTACTTCATTCATATACGTAAGTCATTCGGAATTATATGACTGTGAAAAAGGAACAAGATTTAGATGTGGGCAAACTTTATTTATTTATTTTTCTAAACTTGAAACGCATTACACAATTTTGTGACATAATTAAATAGCACATTAAAGAATTCATCGTAACGAGTATATAAGTTTTTATGTACCAGCATCCTCCTGTGAAATTAGGGATGCTAGGAGTTTTTTACTTTGTCATCTTCATCAAAATGCAGGCTACAGAAGTATGTGTTCAAGAAAAATAAATGGGTGAAAGTTATCATTCTTTTCAACTGACGAATTCGTTCTAATTCACTACGGATGGATTTGTCACTTGATCGTGCGCGATTTTTCAGCCTTTATTGAATTAGAAAACCCAACTGCAACCATTGCATGCCTCATAAATGCATCATCATCCGTTTCACAAATAAGCCTATGGATTTATGTCGGTCACATTTTCTTTGCAATAGAACACGAATTACAGAACAAATTTCTCAATCGCCTTAACACGTTATGAACCAAACATAAGCATACTCGTCTTGGCTTAGTTGCAAATTATACGGGAATTTTTATTTATGTCACTACTATCTACTATAAATAATCAATGAGAATGGGAATTTCGTTCCGGATGCTAATAATTCGCGTTCTGTTGTATGAATTTTGATGCGTCTTAAACTATTACATAATTTTTTAGGAAATCTTTTAGTATATAGCATATGCTTCTACTACATTGCTTCATTATAGCATTATAGGTAAAAGTTCTATAATCAGGTTAACCCAATTATAAAAGATGAGCCTTTATAAAATATTTTGCTGAGTGGATTTCGATGAAAATTGCATTGTTAAATTAGTTTTCAGTAAAGGTTTTAGTATATAACTATCCGTGTTATGTTGCTTAGTTATAGAGCTATGGAGCGAAAGTTCTCTAATCAGGTGAACCTGATTATGAAAGATTAACCTTTTTAAAACAATTTACTTCTCAGATTTTGATGATTGAATTTTAGTTAAATATGTTTACACGTATGGTTTTAGTATATTGCATATCGTTCATCATGTTTACAAATTCCTACAATATATGATTTACTAAAAGTGTTGATGCTTAACAGCCCAAATTTCGCCCGAAAACATTATAAAATAGAATAGCACAATGGCGTTCGTATCGTTTGTAGAGAAATGATAAAGGCCATCCCAGGTAAAGTTTCAAATTGCTTTAAAACACTTAGTTTGGTTCAAGGTTAGTTTGATGAAACCGACTAGTGTGGTGGGCGAAGCCTGTTTGTTTTTGTATAAGATCTGTACATGTAAAACGCTAACATACGTGGCGGCGAAAAAGTGATTATTTCTCTTTTGCAACAAAACGAGTCGTTTGTGACAATAAAAATTATGACAATTTTGAACAATTGGCTAAAATTAAAAAAAAAAAAAAAAAAAAAAAAAAAAAAACTAATCAAGATAACATTTTGAAAATTTCAGAGTAAATGCAGAAATTATTTTTATATTCGAATATCCAATTTCTTTTTAAATTCGTCGGGCATTTTTCTTAATTTTTGAAAAACTGAAGGCGACAGCACGAAAATTCTGAGACAGAAGCCAGACAAAGACGAGCATTTATATATTTATATTATAATAGTCCAAGTTATGTGATTGTAATAAACAGTTGCGTGTTGACCGCTTCGCTTTTCATATGCTAGGCGGCTATTTTTAATCAAAACTATTTTTTTAAATAAAAAATTAAAAAATAGGGGTCTCTGCCCCTTACGAGCTACGCTCGCCAACCCCCGTTCAGACACAACAAAATTAAAAAAGCACGCTAATTTGATCGGCTTTAAAAATATTGAATTAAAATTAAAAAAAAAAAAAAAACAGTAGCGATCTCTCTGTAAACAGGTTTCCATTCGTTTTCCTTGGATTGGGGATTTTTAAGACCAAATCTGCTGCTGTTAAGAGATACAATGGCTGTTTTCGTATTTAATTTAAAAAAATTAGTTAACCATTTGAAAATAAGCTGATGTAAAATGAATTAATTAAACAGTGTCATTGCGCTATAAGATAGTTCTTTTAAATAATTCATTTTAAATGTATCGTTTCAAATCTGACGTAATTTACACCAAAGTTTTATTTCTCTTATTAATATTCACGTGAAAATACTTTTGTTGTTAGAAGGAAATATTATTTGCGCTGTCTTCGAATTCACGATAATAGTTGAAAAGATTATCTCAAAATATCTCGCGCAAATATATTTTTCAATTTAAATTGTTTTGCTATATCTTTTGCGATTTTAAATATGACGTAATTTCCTCAAATTAGAAGTTTTAATGCATAATAATGATTTTTTTTTTTTTTTAAGATTTTGTTTCTCTTTTAAAATTCAAGTGTAAATATGGTTCTTATGACGTAATTTTCCTGCTTTTAACGTGTAATCATTTAATTCTAAATTTAAAGTTTTTTTTACTGTTTGTAATAGTCACGTCTAAATAAATTTTTAATTTGAAGTAAACATTATTGTTTGCGCTGTTTATACAACTGGCAACAGTTTAAATTAATAACGTTTTCTAAAATTTGTAAAAAATATCTTTCGAAATGCTGAAAATTTTAATTTAAAATTGAAATAAAACCTCAAAAAATGAGTCAAATAAGAAAAATAAATACAATCTGCACACCGGGAACTTATAACGTATAAAATGAACTAAAAATGATTAAATTCTCATGTATAGTTTTTGCTCCAATAAAACTTTTTTAATGGAACGATTTTGTCCAATTGCATTCAATATCTCTTAAAATAATTCTTCGATTTGAAAACTGTCTGCATCAGCGTGTTTATTAAACATTTCTCTATAATACCACCCATTTTCATATTTTTGTATGCAACAGTTTTTTTAATATTAACGATAAAAGGCCATGATTAAGCATTCAAATTGGATGCCGATCTACCCGGAATATTTACGCAGATTTTCATTGGTCCATTTCCAAATCAAAACTTTTTTTATATATATAGAAGGATTACATAAAAGTTGCCATGATCGCAAAGAGTTCTTGGTACTTTTATGTTAGCCGGGTGCAAACATCGCCAACAGCATTTTTTTAAACAAGCGTAGCAGTAGCATTTTTTATTTTTCGCGTGGTAAATTGAAAGCATGTTTTGATGATGAATTTAAATGTCTTGGTTTGAGGTATTATTTATTATTTTTCAATCTTCTTTTCTTTTTAGCTCACAGGCTATCAAAGCCTGAGAGCTAATGTGCCCGCCGGTTCTGTATGTATGTATGTATGTATGTATGTATGTGTGTACGTACGTACGTATGTATGTACGTAATGCGATAACTCTTGATAGAAACATCCGATTTGTTTCAAAATTTTTTCCTAGGTTCACTGTGATAAGGCGCTTCCCTGATTAGTTTTGGGAGTTCATTGGTTAAGGATAAAGGGGGAAAAACGGGGTTAGTCACCCCCCTTAATTCAGAAAAATGGGTTTTTCATGCATAATCATTCGATTTGCTCCGAATTTGGTATACCGGTTTATTATGTTGAGGAACATCCCTGAATAATTTTGGGGGTTCATTGGTTAAGGATAAAGGTGGAAAAACGGGGTTAGTCCCCCCCCCCCCTTAATTCAGATAAATGGGTTTTTCATGCAGAATGATTCGATTTGCTCCGAATTTGGTATACCGGTTTATTATGTTAAGGAACTTCCCTGATCAGGTTTGGGAGATCATTGGATAAGGATAAAGGGGGGAAAACGGGGTTAGTCCACCCCCTCTTAATTCAGATAAATGTGTTTTTCATGCAGAATGATTCGATTTGCTTCGAATTTGGTATACCGGTTTATTATGTTAAGGAACTTCCCTGATCAGTTTTGGGAGTTCATTGGTTAAGGATAAAGGTGGAAAAACGGGGTTAGTCCACCCCCCCCCCCCTTTAATTCAGATAAATGTGTTTTTCATGCAGAATGATTCGATTTGCTCCGAATTTGGTATACTGGTTTATTATGTTAAGGAACTTCCCTGATTAGTTTTGGGGGTTCATTGGTTAAGGGTAAAGGGGGGAAAGGGAAGTTAGTCCGCCCCTCTTAATTGAGATAAATGTGTTTTTCATGCAGAATGATTCGATTTGCTCCGAATTTGGTATACCGGTTTATTATGTTAAGGAACTTCCCTGATTAGTTTTGGGGGTTCATTGGTTAAGGATAAAGGGGGGAAAGGGGGGTTAGTCCACCCCCTTAATTCAGATAAATGGGGTTTTCACGCAGAATCATTCGATTTGCTCCGAATTTGGTATACCGGTTTATTATGTTAATGAACTTCCCTGATTAGTTTTGGGAGTTCATTGGTTAAGGATAAAGGGGGATAAACGGGGTTCGTTCACCCCTTTTAACTCAGAGAAATGGGTTTTTCATGCAGAATGATTCGATTTGCTCCGAATTTGTTATACCGGTTTATTATGTTAAGGAACTTCCCTGATTAGTTTTGGGGGTTCATTAGTTAAGAATAAAGGGGGGAAAGGGGGCTAGTGCACCCCTTTTAATTCAGATAAATGGGTATTTCATGCAGAATTATTCGATTTGCTCCGAATTTGGTATACTGGTTTATTATGCTAAGGAACTTCCCTGATTAGTTTTGGGGGTTCATTGGTTAAGAATAAAGGGGAAAAGGGGGGCTAGTCCACCTCCTTAATTCAGATATTTGGGTTTTTCATGCAGAAGGATTCGATTTGCTCCGAATTTGGTATACCGGTTTATTATGTTAAGGAACTTCCCTGATTAGTTTTGGGGGTTCATTAGTTAAGAATAAAGGGGGGAAAGGGGGCTAGTCCACCCCTTTTAATTCAGATAAATGGGTTTTTCATGCAGAATGATTCGATTTGCTCCGAAGTTGGTATACCGGTTTATTATGTTAAGGAGCTTCCCTGAATCGTTTTGGCGATTCATTGGTTAAGGATAAAGGGGGGCTAGTCCACCCCTTAATTTAGATAAATATTTTTTTTTGCAAGATTATTCGATTTGCTCCAAATTTGGTATACCGGTTTATTATGATAAGGAGCTTCCCTGATTAGATTTGGAGGTTCACTTGTTAAGTATAAAGGGGGTAAAGGAGGTTACTCTACCCCCTTAATTCAGATAAATGGGTATTTCATGCAGAATTATTCGATTTGTTCCGAATTTGGTATACCGGTTTATTATGTTAAGGAACTTCCCTGATTAGTTTTGGGAGTTCATTGGTTAGGGATAAAGGGGGAAAACCGGGGTTAGTCCACCCCCCTTAATTCAGATAAATGGGTTTTTCATGCAGAATCATTCGATTTCCTCCGAATATGGTATACCGGTTTATTACGTTAAGGAACTTCCCTGATTAGTTTTGGGGGTTCATTGGTTAAGGATAAAGGGGGAAAAGGAGCATTAGTTCACCCCTTTTAATTCAGATAAATGGGTTTTTCATGCAGAATGGTTCGATTTGCTCCGAATTTGGTATACCGGTTTATTATGTTAAGGAACTTCCCTGATTAGTTTTGGGGGTTCATTGGTTAAGGATAAAGGGGGGAAAGGGGGGTTAGTCCACCCCCTTAATTCAGATAAATGGGGTTTTCACGCAGAATCATTCGATTTGCTCCGAATTTGGTATACCGGTTTATTATGTTAATGAACTTCCCTGATTAGTTTTGGGAGTTCATTGGTTAAGGATAAAGGGGGATAAACGGGGTTCGTTCACGCCTTTTAACTCAGAGAAATGGGTTTTTCATGCAGAATGATTCGATTTGCTCCGAATTTGTTATACCGGTTTATTATGTTAAGGAACTTCCCTGATTAGTTTTGGGGGTTCATTAGTTAAGAATAAAGGGGGGAAAGGGGGCTAGTCCACCCCTTTTAATTCAGATAAATGGGTATTTCATGCAGAATTATTCGATTTGCTCCGAATTTGGTATACTGGTTTATTATGCTAAGGAACTTCCCTGATTAGTTTTGGGGGTTCATTGGTTAAGAATAAAGGGGAAAAGGGGGGCTAGTCCACCCCCTTAATTCAGATAAATGTGTATTTCATGCAGAATTATTCGATTTGTTCCGAATTTGGTATACCGGTTTATTATGTTAAGGAACTTCCCTGATTAGTTTTGGGAGTTCATTGGTTAGGGATAAAGGGGGAAAACCGGGGTTAGTCCACCCCCCTTAATTCAGATAAATGGGTTTTTCATGCAGAATCATTCGATTTCCTCCGAATATGGTATACCGGTTTATTACGTTAAGGAACTTCCCTGATTAGTTTTGGGGGTTCATTGGTTAAGGATAAAGGGGGAAAAGGAGCATTAGTTCACCCCTTTTAATTCAGATAAATGGGTTTTTCATGCAGAATGGTTCGATTTGCTCCGAATTTGGTATACCGGTTTATTATGTTAAGGAACTTCCCTGATTAGTTTTGGGGGTTCATTGGTTAAGGATAAAGGGGGGAAAGGGGGGTTAGTCCACCCCCTTAATTCAGATAAATGGGGTTTTCACGCAGAATCATTCGATTTGCTCCGAATTTGGTATACCGGTTTATTATGTTAATGAACTTCCCTGATTAGTTTTGGGAGTTCATTGGTTAAGGATAAAGGGGGATAAACGGGGTTCGTTCACGCCTTTTAACTCAGAGAAATGGGTTTTTCATGCAGAATGATTCGATTTTTATTATGCTAAGGAACTTCCCTGATTAGTTTTGGGGGTTCATTGGTTAAGAATAAAGGGGAAAAGGGGGGCTAGTCCACCTCCTTAATTCAGATATTTGGGTTTTTCATGCAGAAGGATTCGATTTGCTCCGAATTTGTTATACCGGTTTATTATGTTAAGGAACTTCCTTGATTAGTTTTGGGGGTTCATTAGTTAAGAATAAAGGGGGGAAAGGGGGCTAGTCCACCCCTTTTAATTCAGATAAATGGGTTTTTCATGCAGAATGATTCGATTTGCTCCGAATTTGGTATACCGGTTTATTATGTTAAGGAGCTTCCCTGATTCGTTTTGGCGATTCATTGGTTAAAGATAAAGGGGGGCTAGTCCACCCCCTTAATTTAGATAAATGTTTTTTTGCAGGATTATTCGATTTGCTCCAAATTTGGTATACCGGTTTTTTATGATAAGGGGCTTCCCTGATGAGATTTGGAGGTTCACTGGTTAAGTATAAAGGGGGAAACGGGGGCTAATTCCCCTTCACTTATTTTTTTGAGGGGCATTTTTCTTTAAAATAAGTGTGTAATATACAATTAGTGTGAATAGCCTGTGAGCTCAATGCCATCAGTTTAGCTGGGCACTTTTCTTTTTTATTTTAAGAAATAAGTGAAAGTCATAAATTTTAAATGTTTCAGTTTTAAATTAAAATTATGTATTTTAAATAAAGCAAGTGAAAGTATTAAATGTTAAATAAAATTGATGAAATACGCATATGTACCATGGGATCAATGTTTAGCAATTTACCACCTGCGCTCGGCTAGTATAAAAATACAAAGTTCTTCATTTCTCTATGAGAATCCAATTTGGCGAAAGATTGAACAAGTAAATTAAATCATGGAGAGGCTTGGCTATTTTTTATATAATTTCAGAAATTCCAAGTAAATAAAGTAAAGAATATTATTGAAAAATTTTAGTAACAAGTAAGCGTCATATTAAACTGTAGGTCATCAGCATTAGTCTATGATTACATATTTAGCTTTTTGCCAAACGACCGGTACTGTTATGATGTACTCTTTAGTTATTTAGGATGTGATTCAGCGTGCGCGGAGTAGTACCATCCTTCGGGTGCTGGAATTATAAATCCCTAAGTAACATTCCGTATGTTTTTCTTAATAAGCTTAATATAACGGAACAATCGATACGCATGTTTCAGATTTTAACAGTAAAATTTCAAAGATATAGGGTGACCACGCCAGTAGTTGATCAATTTTTTTAAATATTGCTCCATTTCAGGTGGAAATGAGTTTTACACGTGACACTAGACATAATATCTCTGTTTGAATGTTGGAGCACCTGTTGTCACATTGTTTTCAGCTTCCTGCCTTCATGAAAGAGAAGACATTTTATGATTTTTTTAAAATTAGAAAATGTAAAAATTTAGTTTTTGATTAGTTGGATACAATTACGGCAAATTAAAATAATTCACTTCCATCTTGCTTATTTAAAATAATAATTCTATATGAATTATTGTTAATCACAGCTCAATAGTGATATTTTAAAGATTAATTTTTAAATTTTCGATTGACTTCGTCGATTGACTAACCACTGGGAATATGGCAATTAAAGAAACTATTTATTTATAATTTTGTTGCTATTTAATTTCAGCAGATTTCGTTTTTGCCCACTATAGGACATTCATTAAGGACATTCATAATTTACCAAATCTCTTGCCAGTGTGGTCTATCTTATATCGGCCAGATTAAATGTGCTCTTAGATTTCGTTTAAAAAAGCACGAAGGTTAAGTTACAAATCAGAAACTTAAACGTTCTTCTATTGCTCAACATTGTTGGTCTTTTCAACATATGTTCAATTTTTCCTCAGCCATCATTATCCAGAAATGTTCTTCTAACCTTGATCTTCATTTTTGGAAAGCTTATCACATCATTAAAAATTCTGACTCTTTAGTCAGTGACTTATCTGGTACTCCTGATTTTCCAAGTATTTGGAAAGCATTAATGTAATTTCCTTTTTTTGGTTTCTTTTTCTCTCGTTCTCCGGTAGATGTCGCTATTTGTCCACTCAGTTGTTTTTATATTTGTCTATTTTAATATATGTCTATTTTAATATATGTCTATTTTAATACATTCATTAAGGGTTGTAGCAATCATGTTAGCTTACTTCTAAAACTTAAAGAGAAGGAAATATAATAAAAGCCCCGTAGTACTGATCTTATTTGATCAATTGCTGGCTCGGTCCACCTTATGCCGAAATGAAACATCATCTCAAGAAGGCTTGGAACAAGATTCCGTGAATTTGAATTTTTTGATCGCGTCTTATTGCTCCGTGATCTTTTCTTTCTCTTCCTATGTCTGAAAACTTGATTTACAGAATGTAAAGAGAGTCCAGCTGAGGAAGCATACTTTTAAAATTCTGTAGGCATTTAATGCATTAGATTTAAACTTATTTTTGGATTTACACAATGCAAAAGATTAAAAAAGATGAAATGCATGTTGAATGAAAGGCATTTTATGATTATCAATATGTTATCTGTTCATAAATTGAAATATGTTAATTGGAACAACATAATTACAGAACAGTAACACAGTGAAACTTCTATTTAACCCTTAACCGATACGTACATCTGTGAGATGTTTGCATCTACATATCTAACCTTAATATTTTTTCTCTCTGACATTCCAAATTTATTTTTATGCTGTTATATTAAAAAATTGTTCATGTTAATGCATTACTATTAAAGACTAAATGTTTAAGTTCACTATTTGATAAATTATTAAGTGTTCTGTTTGTGCACGGGATTTTCACGTTTCTGGTTAAGGGTTAACGAAATGTCATCGTTCCACTTAAACACTTCTTTAAGAAGAAAATTCGTTAAATAGAAATAAACTGAATTCATAAAATTTTTATAGTAAAATAGACATGTATAAAATGAAAAACACTCATGCAATGGAAATATTCGAAAAATGTATTTCTTCTCGGGCAATAACTTTTGTTTTACGTAATGTAGAACTATCAGAAAATTTTAATCAGAATAACCTCTTCATCCCTTGGGTCCACATATGTGGACCTCCCTTTTGTCCTATTTTATTAACGATACTCAAACATAATTACTATTTCTATACCAGAGTGATATGTTTCAAAGTGTAAGATAAGAACTAATGCAACTAAATTAAAAATTTTGCTCTGAAATCAAATGGGAAAAGAAATAATTCAGTAATAATCAATAGCACTGCATTAATACTCAGTAACGAAGAGGATAATGTCTAGAAAAACACATAATAAAGATCAGAGGTAAAAAAAACTGAAGCGTAACGTATTTTTTTTCTCTTTTTTCTCAGTATTTCAAATACTTAACTTTAAAAAGGTCTGTAATATTACTTTGTACAGGTTTCTTATAAAAAATACAAAGTTCATAACAATTTTCGCATTTATGTAAGTATCCGAACAATTCATCTGTAACATTTTCTTGAAACTAGAATCCCCTTCTTATTGTATCTAAGACTTTTAGCATTTCTTCTTTTAAATGGAAATGATTAAATATTTAAGAAATTTAATTTCATACAAAAACTGAAATTAGTTCATACATCCATCGCAACAGCATCCACCCCGTTTAAATGTTGTACACGCACGAAAGTGGAATAAATTTCGTTATATAGAACACATTTTTCGTAATATGAAGATTAATTTGCATGCTAATAGTGCTCAAAGTCAAGGTTCAACAGAAAATTTCGTTAAGTAGAAAACTTCGTTAAAGGGTAGTTTAACTGTATTTTTTAGAGAATCTAAAATGACAAATCATGACATTATGAGCTTTATGAAAATAATCGTCATATATAGGTAGTTTCGTTGGCTGCTAATACTTTTTCATCATTAAAATGTCCAATGAAATAAAAATATTGAAAATAATTTTATCAGTTATATAAAGCCATCTTATAAATTACATAATATTAACGTTTTGCATTGAAATGTATATTACTAAAATACCGCATTCTTAAACTGTTTAATTTGCAAGATATAAACAAAATAAAACGGAAAGAATAAGAAAGTAAGATTCGAAAAATGATGCTGAAAATGCTCATAATTATTCCTTAAAAAAGAAATCATATTTTTCAAAACTGTTAAAATATACATTTTAACTGTTAAAATAACCAAAAAGATTAAAATTTCTTCCTTTGAAAAAAATATTTCTTTTTGAGCTATCAAAATACAACAATTCACATACATGTGAATTCTGTTTTAAAATAATTTGTACAAATATATTCCGTCAAGCAAGAAACTATGTTCGATAAAAGTTTAAAAGCGGCCTGCACGGCATTCGTGAATATTTAAAGATATACCACAGAAGAAATCTTAACTAGCAATAGAAACAAAAAAGTATTTAAAAAATTCTATGTATGAAACATACAATGTGCAAATTAAAGTAAATTTAATTAAATTGATGATACAGTAAAGGACTATGTTCGATAAAAGTTTAAAAGCGGCTTTATGAATATTTTAAGATACTAGGGGGCTCGGCCCCCTACGAGCTACGCTCGCCAACCCCCGTTCAGACACCGCAGTTTCTAAAAGCACACTAATTTGATCGGCTTTAAAAAGATTTTGAAAGATTGAATTATAATTTAAAAAACAGTGGCGATCTCCCTATAAACGAGTTTCAAATGATTTCTTGATTGGGGAATTTTAAGGAAAAATCTGCTGCTGTTAAAAGATACTATGGCTGTTTTCCTCTTTGATTAAATAAAATCAGTTAAACATTTCAAAAGAAGCTAATATAAAATGAATTAAATAAACAGAGTCTTTGTCTCCCGCTATTTTTTAACAAAGCGAAAAGAAAGTTCTTTTAAATAAGACATTTTAAGCGGGCTCCCATGTCAAGCACACAAGTCATATGTTTGTTGTTCAATAAATAAATAAATAAATAAAAGACATTTTAAATGTATCGTTTTTAATCTCACGCAATTTTCACCAAACTTTTCTTTATCTTTTTAATATTGACGTGAAAATACTTTTGTTAAAAATGAAATATTATTTGCGCTGTCCCAACAAAAATAGTTGAAAAATTCATCTCGAAATATCAAATAAATGTCTCGCGCAATTAGTAAATTTAAACTGTTTTTCAATATTATTTTTTGTTCATTTTATGTAATAACTGAAATGTGACGTAAATATGACGCAATTTCTCCTATTTAAGACTTCTAACGCATGTTAATGAATTTATTTTTTTACAATATCCTTTCTCTGTTTAAATTCACGTGTAAATATAGCTTTTATGAAGTAATTTTCAATATGTTCCTGCTTTTTATACGTAATTATTTAATTCTAATTTGAAAGTTTTTTTTTCTGTTCATAATAGTCATGTGTAAATAAATTTTTAATTTGAAGCAAACATTATTGTTTGCGCTGTTTATACAGTTGGCAACAGGTTAAATTACTACAATTTTCTAAATTAAGTAAAAAATATATCTCGAAATGCTGAAAATTTGAATTTAAAATAGAAATAAAGGCTCAAAATATGAGTCAAATTAAAAAAAATAAATGCGTTCTGCATATCGGGAAATTATGAAGTATAAAATAATAGAAAATGATTAAATTTCGATGTATAGTTTTTGCTCCTATAAAACTTTTTTAATGGAACGACTTTGTCCAACTTTAGCATTAAATATCTCTTAAAATAATTCTTCGTTTTGAAAACTGTCTGCATCAGTGAGTTTATCAAACATTTCTCTATAATACCGCCGATTTTCATATTTTTGTATGCAATATTTTTCTTAATATTAACGGAGAAAGACCTCCTGTCACAAAAAATTCAAAACCGGCGGCGGCGGTGACAGAGTAAGTTACTTTTTTTTAGAATAGAAAGATACCGTAAAGCGTTATTGATGGGCTGAAGATTTAAAAGCCGTTAGAGCCATGCGATTTTTCCTTTGGAGCTTTATAAAAAAAATCGTGTCTACGTTCAGCCATTCAGTATTTGCCAGAATTGAGACACAGAATTGAAGAGGCTAATACTCCAATTCTTCCGGATTGAAATGTGAGACCGAAATGTGGGAAGATTGGAACTTTGCGTTGGATGTGTGCCGTATAACTAAAGGAGCACATATTTAACATTTGTAAGGAAAACTAGGTCAGTTTACTTTCAATTTGATATATGATTTTTTGTAAACAGTCTAAATTAAACTGTTATAATATACCATTGAGACTGGGACATTCTTTCATGGATACCCTATATATAACAATAGAATATAACAATATATAACCATAGAATACAAACAAAAAAGTATTTAAAAAATTCTATGTATATTGTATGTATGTATTATATATTCTATATATGTTGAACGTGTTGAATTAAGTTTGTTGCGAAAAGGAGAGGGAGAAAAAAACATGTAGATAGAATTACGTATTGTTTTAAGAAAATGAATTAATTTAATGATTTCACTTGTTCAAAGTAGATTTTGAGTATTTTGTTTAAATTTTGTATTTACATTTTGTAATTTTTACCATTTTACCTATTTAATATATATATATTTTTTAATTTTGTATTTGTATTAATTTTGTATATTATATCGTAAATACAAAATTTTCTGTCTTGGTTCAAGAATGGGTAAACTGAAGTACCAAATTCACTTTAGCCATTTATATCGCCAAAACCACACCAAACATAAACAAATATAAAAATCAAAATGGTACGTCTATTTGCTCAGGGTGAAATAAATAGGTAAAATGAGAAAATCAGTAAAAACAAATATTAAATGAAAAAGTTGTTTTAAACATGGACAACCTTAGAGGCCGATTTATTTTAATGTGTTATAAAACGTTATGTTCTTTAATATAAACTTATCAAAACTAAAATGTTACAGTCCTTAATAGTCAACACACACTTATTACTTTTACTGCAAATCATCGTATAAAAGTATGACTGGAACCTTGTCGACTCGTAACGGCGTCTACTAAATCGTGCTTTATTTAAATTTTATTTAGGGGGTTAACTACATGTAAAAATTTTATCAAACTTGAACGTTTTCAATACTAGCACCTAATTTTGACACCATATTTGTATTCTTTAGTAAATTTTACCGGAGGGTAGCAAGCAGAAAGTCATTCAGTCAACTAATATAGGATTTATGCAACTTTCAAACTCAGAACATCAAATGACAAATTCATTTTTGATCGTTTCAAAAAAAAAAGATAACATTGCGGGTATTTTTTTAATCATAACTTAAAAATGTCTTGGAAGGATAAGCTATAATTTTCGATTTGCATATTTGCAGCTTCTAGACATTAAAATTTCTGTTAACAAATTAATGGGTTACAATACATATTTTTTCGAAAACGTTTTTCAAAATGTATATAAATGGGAAGTTGGTTTAAAACATATATATCAGTTGTAACTTAAATTTTATTTGATTAAAATCAACTTCTATAAGCTTCAAATATGCTATTCCAAAATTACAACTGTTTCTGCAAAATAGTTTTTGCATTATTATTTTTTAAAAAAGTATAGGCATATAGCATTATGTTTACCAACGATTAAAAATGAATTAACATTAGAAGTGCAAATCTCTAAACTTTCATAATTCCTAAATAATTCAACTGAATAACTTTCCGTTTGTTATCCTTGAGTACAATTTACCGAGAAATCCAAATAAGATGTCTAAATCAAGTGTTAGTAGTAAAAAAATGTTTGGTACATTTTATATATGTAGACGGCCCCCTAAAAAATAATGTATAATTAATTCGTAGACATTATTAAAAATTGGTAACAGGCATATTTTTATACAATGATTTGTGACAGAGATAGTAGAGGTAATTACTTTTTTTTTTCAGGGTCACCTCCGTTCGCTCTATGTGAAAAAAAAAATATATATATGTATATAGATAAAATGTTATTTAAATAGTAAAAATAGGAAAGAAATTAATTTCGGTTACCAAAGAAAAATTATGTAAAAATTACACTGAATTTAAATATTATACAACAAAGTATAGAGTTATTAAAACATCCAAAAACTGAATATATATATTTTTTATCAAAAACTTTTATGTTCAACATTCCCGGTATTATCTCCCATAGCTTTTTTCTTTCTTCTATATTTTTCTTTACAACTTAAATTGTTTACTGAGTTAATTATCCAATAAAGATAAGGAAATAAAAGATCTATCAAATGTAATCTGAGCAACAGATTCGGAGAAACACTGGATAAATTTTCTGAAAGACTGCTACAGTCTTAAATCTGTGTCTTCTTGATAAATGTATGTTTTAGGTAGAAAGGCACAAAGAACATTTTAAAGTCAATTACGCGGTAAAAGTTCAGAGTCCAATTAAAGATAGTTTCTTCGCGATTACCATTAGTTTCTGATAAAGGATTACTTCAAGATGAATAGGATGAGAGAGTTTGTGAATGGTTTTACTATATCTTTTGTTAAAATCTGGAAGAAAGTTCAGATAAAGCTGCAACTTTGAAGTTCATGGATTTTCAAATTTCACTGTGTATATATAATAATAATAAATGTCCGCCCTTTTGTATTAGTTAAATTATTTCAAAGTCTTATAATATCTACCTTTTTTACTTGTCTTTTAATAATATCTTAAATATCCCTTATATTTTAATCCTATGCCTTTAATTCAGCGCATTCTTTTATTTTTTATTCTAAAAACCTTAATCTGTTCATGGCTGCACTTTTTTGTAAGAAACACACTAATTTATTCTTTTCTTTTATATTTTGAGAAACAAAATTCTTATTTCTTTCGAATGTTTATTAAAACCATTTTACATTTTATTAAATATCATTCAATGTCCCATGGTGCCTTGCGAGAGTTTCCCCCTTATAAAGTTCCGCTTTTAGTAAAGAGTCCCATCTCTACGTCGAAGGTCCCACACTTATTTCCAGATTTTCGTCCTGTCGCTTATCGTGCCGACTCCTCCCCTTTCCCCTCTCTTCTCTGGGGTGGTTAGAGAGTAGAAGAAATCAGTGTTCCTTTACGCGTTCTTTTTAGGATTTAATACTTTACACTGACCTGAAAGAGAGGATTTTGTACATTTTTCGTTTGTTAATAAAAACCTGTCCCTTGGTGGAATTGATTTAAATTGTGAGTTTCCAATGACTTTCAACATCATCGAGCTTTAATATGAAGTGGTGCAGCTAGATTCGAGAGCCAAATGAAATATTAGTGGAACTGTCCTGAGATGCTTTTACAATAAATTCCTTAAAGACTATGCTGCCTGATTTGATCGAAAGGGAAATTCTTCCCAATATTTTTTAAGTCCTGTCTTCCAGTTCGTTACCTACGACTGCAATATGGTTATTCTCAGGAATAACTGATGGTTGGTAAAGTTTAAGGCGTGGGTTCGTTACACTAATTTACGTTGATATACAAGAGCGGCGTCACATATACTATATATAGAGGGCCCGCAAAAAGGTCTCAGCCATTCTTCTCTATCTTCCGAACGCGTGGGAATTTCGGAAAATTGTAAAAAACGTGTTCAATAAATTTGAGGGTGGATCTCCATTTCATATTTTTTTAATGGACAAGGCGCATAGGGGTCTTCAAGGATCCAACTTTCAAATTTTCTATGATTATACCTAATTTTAACATCATATTTAAATATGATAAAGTTTCTCTTAGAATATCAAAGGTGAACCCGTTAGGTCAAGTACTTTATAATTTATACAGGTTTGAATTTCGGACCCCCTAATATTACATTTATTTTTAATTATTTCAAAACAGATTGTAATTCGGCTATTACATTTCTATTTTTTTAAAAAGATAGGTTACAATTGATATTTTTTCAAAAATTTAATTAAAAAATATGCACATTCTGAAAAACGATTTTCGAAAAAAGTATGATTTGTAACCTATGAATTTTTGAATGCAATTCAATTTATAGAGGTTTCAAATATGCGAACCGGAACTTACCGCTCTATAGGCCTAGTTTTAAAGTTATGCTTAAAACAAATACCTGAATTGTAAAAAGTTTTGATACGGTTAAAAATAAATCCAACATTAGGAGTTTCAAACTTCAAACCTTCAAAAATCGCAAACTGCTTCACAGAAGGATTATCCGTTTCATACGGATAAACATTAATGTGAAATCCAAATATGATGCAAAAATTAGGTGCTATCATTGGAGATTTTAATGTGAAGAAAGCATAACACAACTGAAAACGCACTTCCGACAATTACCATCCATAAACAGCATGCATCCAATTCTTTGCGTGGCCCTGTATATGAGTTTAGTTATCTTATAAAAATATCTTCTAGCGTACTAAATTTATTTCACCTAGAGAATGCCTAGCGCAATTAAAAAACACTCCAACAACCACTCTTTTCACAGCTATAAATAGCAATATTTTCGAATTCTTTTCT
Source organism: Maratus speciosus (assembly GCA_963932465.1). Lineage (NCBI taxonomy): Eukaryota > Metazoa > Arthropoda > Arachnida > Araneae > Salticidae > Maratus > Maratus speciosus. Next base: position 240,609,118 of record OZ010790.1, read on the forward strand.
TTAGCAAAATATATGATCCATAGAAATTTCGCAAACCATCCAGCCTGTAACAACTTAGTTAAACCTCTGCCTACTAATATTTACGGTAATGCCACTAAAATTTAATAATTTTTTGCCTTATTCATTTACCGAATTGTACTATTTAGAAAATGAAAATTTGTTGCTAAAATTTAGTGGTAAGAAACCTAAAGAAAAGAAACGTAGAAAGTCAAGCTTATAAGTTCTCAGGTATAGTTAAACCTACAAATCCAAACCAAAATTGAAAACTCACTTCCAGCAATTATCGCTCAATATACCGAATACCAACCGAATAATTGTGTGTGTTAATAAACGATAAATTCAATACACTCTATATTCGACAGTCAGGGGCGTAGCCACAGATTTTTTTGGGGTGGGGGGGTGGGGGGGGGAATTCAAAAATTTCCCAACTTGAAACAAATTGCTCCAATTTTCGACTAAAATGATATGCACAACGTGTGTAATAATTATAATGATACTTTTGCATAAAGAATTCCTTTCCAAAAAAAAATTCTGAAACAGAAAACATAAAAATTTTAATTATGGGTTTGTTTACTAAAAAAATAAATACGCTTTTTACTTTCTTCTATCTTTACAAGAAGAAAGTATTGGATTCGTGAAAAAAATCGGCTTCCGGTTCTAGACTGATTTATACGTTTTAGTAAGTCCTGAACACGATTCGACTGTTTTTAGAAAATATCTGTCTGTCTATATGTGATACAAATTTTGTGGGCGCTCTAACACAAGAGCTAATGCACGAACTTTAATAAAACTATAGAGATTCGCTTATACAGTCGAACCTCGTTAATGCGAACACGCAAGGGGAAACATTTTTTGTTCGTATTAAAAGTAGTTCGTGTTATCGGAACTTAACTACATTACATACAACGGGACCAGGCAATCGGAAACAGTTCGTGTTAACGAGGTTTGACTGTACCTTGATAAAAACTGGTGCTGATTTGTTTTTGGTGTAAATCGTCCAACAGGTGGCACTGCAATACGGCATTTTTCACGATTTACATGATTTTAGCGATAATTATATTTCAAAAACTATTACACAGAATTTGATCAAACGTCATATTGTGTTAGACCTTGACATAATTTGATCCAGATTAGCTTTTTATGTATATCATATAGCAGGTGGTGCTGATATGCAGCATTTTTCAGGATTTTGCGATAGCTGTATCTCAAAACTAATGCACAGAATTTAGTCAAACTTCATATTCCACATAAGTAGCACTTCCACATCAATAGATCCTTATTAGTCTTGGGTATATACTGTCCAAAGCTATCGTTTTTGTGCACTTTGAGTAACGAATTTTGGTTGCAGACATCTAAGAGGCTGGGTGCCAAAATTCAATGATTTGTTTGAAAAATGCTATACCTATATCTCCTTTTTAAATGCACACAATTCAAAAAATCTATACCTTTAGAGTTTGTTATTATAGGCAAAGAATTCTCATTTAATTTTCGCACTGTGATTGCAAATTTTGAAGCATTAACATGTATGGAGTAGAAGAAAATTTTGGGATTGGCACATCCGACTACCTTTCACTCGATATTATTCCTTGTGGTCTTCAAAGAAGACCACCTTTTTAATAACATCGCTTATTTTAATAAAATTCCCTATTTCAATTTCATATTTTAAAAGCATTAGGCTGTCAAGTCTGTCATTCCTCATTGTAGCTTGCAATATATATTTTTTAAATTTTTATTTGACTAAAGACTCTTTCATTAGATGCAACGCCATAAAGATAAGCTGCTGTGAATGTTAAGGTACGATTATATAGTTTGACGGCGTGATCCAAATAGTCTTTGAATTTCATGGCATGAGTAAAAGGTTTGTTAAGTGAGTTGGGATTTGGTTTATTTCTATTTGACTCTGCAAGTCATGTACATCCGGTTTCTCATATCCAGGTGGAAACATTATTTAACTTTTCCCTTGCACAATTGTAATTTAAATATGGAATGCATTGCTGCAATATTCTCTTGATATAGCATTGTCATTTGTTGTTTATAGCTCATTGTCATTTAAGCCCATTACTAAATTCCCGAAATTTTCTTGTATTTCTTATAATTCTTTACTGTAAAACTTATGTGTATCAATATCCATTGCTGTGCTATTATTTTTATCTATTGCCTTTGCTGAAACCGTTTTTCTACGGTGCTTTCGAAACTCAGCTTCTCCAGTCACATCCAAATATTCATAATTGTTTGTGAGCTTGTCTGTAGGGAAATCTTTATTTCTTCAAAATTTTATTCAAGTGCAACGTGTCAGTGTTACAGTGCATGTCGTTTTTTTTCTTCAGTTGATGGACTGCTTTCAAGGTCATATTTCTGTTCCAAATTAAATCGTCCATTTTTTACCTTTTTCATCCTCGAATGGATTTTTAGATGCTCCAAAATCTTGCACGAAAACTCTTTTCCTATTATGAAGGGTTTCTTCGTGCTGAGATTTATAGTAACTTTTTAGAACAGCTTTAAGCACAGAACACTGGACTTTTGGTTTAAAATTTTATAAACACATATGAATATAAACGAACAGGACTGATATATATTTCCGCACACAAATAAAAGTAAAATGTGACAAATTTATCTAAACTAACGACTTCTTATATCCTCATTTCCTCATATAACGCTTTTTACTTGACAGCGAAGGGTTAACTAATTTTTGCGGCAAAAAAATCGCGAAATTAGTCAAAAAAGTTGTGAAAACTCATCAAATCTTCTTGCCCGTAGCTGTGTTTCAAGTAGGTTACTACATTCCTTTCTGTTGTGCTACAAGTGATCTCCAATTTCCAAAAGAAGCTGCAATCCCTTTGGATTAAAATAGCTGGATTCCCTTTTGGGAGGAGAAGGGGGAGGTAGGGTGAAATTTTTGAGAAAGGAACAAAATTTTGGAGGAAATAAAGGAACTGGTTAGTCAGTTATTGATGGACAGGAGTAGAGAAATTTGTGTCTGGTAGATGTACAATATTTTTGTAGAACTGAAAAATACAATGATAGATTGAGTGTGGCTAATTTCTTTTCGTACTTCTTTTGATAATTTAACTTGTTTACTGTTGCAAAACTCAAAATAATCACCAAAACAATAAAAATTTCGTAATTTTTTTACTATTACTTTTTAAAAAGAAAATGCCTCAAAAATCTAGAATTTCCCAACTCTAAGCTCAAATTTCCCAACTTCACATATATTTGGGGGGGGGGGAGGCTCCCCCACATACCCCCCATGGCGGCGACCCTGAATTTAAATATCAATAACATATATCAAGTGCATAGCAATCGATGTAGATTTACGAGTGTTAGAGGGCAAACAGGCAGACAGACAAGTATCTATCAGCTATGTTGGAAAGTATTAGAAAGCCTGAATAATTATAATTCTAAACAATGTGTTTTCAATTATGCATATTTTTCCATTGATATTTAAAATGAATGAAGCTTTAAAATCGATAAAATATTACGAGCTTAAAGCATTTACTGGTGAAAAGAATGAAAGGCTTAAAGTGAATTGTGCATTTTCTAGCAGTGAAGTATATTTTAATAATGTATGGGGCAGGATTTCATAATGATACATAGATAACAATACATAAAGGAAAGTCTTTGCATCATGGTTAAAAGAAAACTGTTTTTTTTTAAAACTAATTTTCAAATATAAGATTTTTGAAACTTTTTTTTATTTTATTAATTGATTTTTTGTTGTCATATTTTAAAAGAAACTGATCAAGATTGAAAATACTTTGATATCATTAGATTATCTTTAAATGCATGGTTTTTATATATAAAAGTCCCTTAATTTTTAGGCAGATCAGATGTATTTGTAAATTATGGCTTAGAGGATTCCGCCTGTGAAAATGTCGTCATATTTAAAATAAAACGTCCATTTTTATTTATAAAACTTATATATTTTTAGTAAAATATTTAAGTGGCTCTTACGAAAAGTGGCCTAATTTCCAGACGTTTTTCTCGTTAAGTGTAGCAAGTTTCACAGAATATCCAGAACATTGCGATCCAAAACTTTTTTTCAGATCTGTCACATATAGCAATAAAGTATAGTGACCCACAGTATCGAAAACGAATTTTGCCCTTACAGCATGTTGTTGACATTGAATGGGGCATATTGAACTGGTGGCATTAGTTTTACCCATTAATGTCCACCCCAAGCCGTGTTATTCGTCAATGCTAAGCTGCTTTAATTTTCCGGTGTGCAGTTAACCTGCTGCGGCATATCTTATGAGCCCATGCATTCTATTAAGATAACATTCATATAACAATTCAACGCGGTCATTAAAATCGGACAAAGATTATTATGTTCCTAAATTTCATTCATAAATGAGCAGCTAGGAATTTTTTGAATGCCAAAACAAACCTTTTCATGGTCTTACACTTCGACGCAGCAGTGATGATTATCAGCTGGTACACGTGATGTCAAAAAAGACGTTTAGCAACAAAATACATCTTGTGTAGCGTTAAAGCATCTGTGCTATGGAGTAAACTATATTTCAAATTATCTTCTTCTATGTAGCCATATCCTATTTCGGCCAATGCGCATGTTACGGTTTTAAGTTTTATTGTTATCTGAATCAAATAGTACTTTTATAAATTTCGTCTTATTACTACATTTAAGGCAACAGTAAGTGTCTGCCAAAGACTGAGACAGGTACTTATTTCATTGCTTAAAACAGGGTCTTGCTTAGATTCGACATCTAATTTTTCAGTATTCGGATTTTCATGATCATATTTAGCTGGGCACATTATCTTGAAGTGTATTTTACCACAATTACAGGGGCGGTACACACATGTTACAGAAACGTGATGGTCTTTTCTTTATCTCCAAACTTTTAAAACAGGCTTCCTTTTTCATTAATATTTCCTTTAAATTCATGAGAGGAATTACCAGCGTATCTACATTTGATACTTAAATGGGACTTATTACAAAACGCATGTTTATTTTTTCATTTTCAAAGAATTTGGTAATTATTTCACAGTCGGAAAATCTCTGTCTCTTCTGTTCGGCACAGGATAGGCACTTCGATTACATTATCTATGTTAAATTCACTCCTGATGAATAGGACCCCTTTTTCGCTTTGGCTTTCGTGATGTAAAATCTGCGTCAATAAATTTAATTTATTACTCCTTTATTTCGAATTTAATGTCAAAGACATGCAATTTAAACTTTTTTCTCAGATTCTTAATGTTTTAGCTGAAACACATGATTCTAGAATTAAAAAATAGTGTTTGCATAATGCACCTAATAAGATTACCTACTACCTTAAAGAATATTTTTAAAGATTTTAATTAAGTTTCAATTTTTTCTTACAACTTAAAAAAAGCAGTTCTTGGACATCAACCCATTGCGTTATTCATCGTTAATGCAAAGACTTCGGGTATGTAAATTTCTATTAACACATCATCATTGTGAAAACATGACATTAAACACTCTATGACAGTTTCATAACTACCATCAATGGTAGTAGGATTGGTTTTTCTTTGTCCTTGATCCCCTTTAACGTCGCTTCTAACAAATATTGGTATTTATATTTTTTTACATCTTTATCATCATTAGGTAATTCTTCAAATTAAGTAACTAATCTTTAATATCTTTCCAACGCAGTTAAAAATTGCTTATTATTTCGTTTCGTCTATCTGTCCGCGTCAACTGTTGTAAATATAATCGGTTTTTAGCTCACAGGCTATCAAAGCCTGAGAGCTAATGTGCCCGCCCGTTCTGTATGTATGTATGTATGTACGTAACGCGATAACTGTTGATAGAAACATCCGATTTGCTTCAAAATTTTTTCGAAGGTTCATTGTGATAAGGCGCTTCCCTGATTAGTTTTGGGAGTTCATTGGTTAAGGATAAAGGGAGAAAAACGGGGTTAGTCACCCCCCTAAATTCAGAAAAATGGGTTATTCATGCAGAATCATTCGATTTGCTCCGAATTTGGTATACCGGTTTATTATGTTAAGGAACATCCATGATTAGTTTTGGGGGTTCATTGGTTAAGGATAAAGGGGGAAAAACGGGGTTAGTCCACCCCCCATAATTCAGAAAAATGGGTTTTTCATGCAGAATCATTCGATTTGCTCCGAATTTGGTATACCGGTTTATTATATTAAGGAACATCCCTGATTAATTTTGGGGGTTCATTGGTTAAGGATAAAGGGGGAAAAGGGGGGTTAGTCCACCCCCTTAATTCAGATAAATGGGTTTTTCATGCAGAATCATTCGATTTGCTCCGAATTTGGTATACCGGTTTATTATGTTAAGGAACTTCCCTGATTAGTTTTGGGAGTTCATTGGTTAAGAATAAAGGTGGAAAAACGGGGTTAGTCCACCCCCCCCCCTTAATTCAGATAAATGAGTTTTTCATTCAGAATGATTCGATTTGCTCCGAACTTGGTATACCGGTTTATTATGTTAAGGAACTTCCCTGATTAGTTTTGGGGGTTCATTGGTTAAGGGTAAAGGGGGGAAAGGGAGGTTAGCCCGCCCCTCTTAATTTAGGTAAATGGGTTTTTCATGCAGAATGTTTCGATTTGCTCCGAAGTTGGTATACCGGTTTATTATGTTAAGGAGCTTCCCTGCTGTGTATTTTAACGATGCTACACTAATTCAAGCATAATGAAATTCATATGCATTTATAAGGTGCAGTACAACATGCTTTCTATAGAATATAAAGTGGAAAGTATTTATCGATCATTTACAGGGAAGCAGAGAAGGATTCGATTACAGTGCTGTCTGTGATCAATGCTGGAAGTTCGTTAGTATGCGTCTTTTTAAAGTTTCACTAAATTTTTTAATCCTGCGTGGTGTTATGTATGCTATAGATCACGTAAAGGTCTACAGAAAAGAAATCGAAAGTATCTATCTCTATGTGCGTGAATTGTTCAAATGCGTTTTCAACATGTTCTAACATAGTTGAAAAGCGTTTATGAATTCCATTTGTCTGACTGTCTGTCTGATCATGTTATAGCTCTCGTAAATAAACTTAGATTATTATATAATAGACATACGTAATCCAGATTTACCATGGCATGTGTGGTATTGTGAATGAAGTGTGTGCGAATTATCGTTCGTTTACTCAAAAGTACTCAGAAGAATTTCGTTACATTACGGTCTAGTGAAAAAAATCGTGTTCAGTTATATTTAACGATTTTACACTATTTCAAACATAAAAAAATGATATGCATTATTTTAGTGCACTTAAAAATACTTGTTATAGACTATGGTGCGCATAGGATTTATCGTTCATTTACAGCTGCCACGTCAAACACGTGGTCCATGGACCACATTTGGCCCGCTGAGAACTTACCTGTGGTGTGCCAAGCGCTTGGAATTTTGATAATGTTTAATTCAGTTAATCTTTAATACAGCAAATACACTTTGCATAAGCGTACTTGCAGCAACCGTGCGTGCCGTGTTGCCAAATTGGAGAATTTTGTATTCAAAACATGTACCACTATTTCGTAATAGTAATCTTCTCTTTATTTATTCGGTCATTAAATACATTGAAGAAGATTAATAAAAACTAGTTGGATGTTTATTATGTCTCATATATCTGAATATTTCAAAAAGTAGTTACACATGTTAATACTTCAAATTATTAGTTCAATAATATACTAACTTTGATTTTCAGCTTAAATTTCTGCTTCAGTCAATTAATGGGAGTAAAAACGAGTTAATCTAGAACATTATATTTATTAAAATCAATAGAGTTTCCTAATTTTGTTGTCATGATCTGTTAGTGAATAGTCGGCTTAGCAGGATGCAAGTTCCCGTAGCCGCCGATATACGCCGATACGAGCCGCCGATAGACAATAGAACTATGAAAAATCAAGAAAATTATACAAAAATCGCTATCTCCTTTCCCACGGTGTATTTCCAAATTCAAGGAGGACAAGTTGGCCAAAGCCAAAAATATGCACAAAAAATTTGATTCTATTCTATGCATAAATTTATACACAATTCTATGATAAAATAATGGAAATGGCGATATTACAGTACCCCTTCCTACGGAATGTATCCAAATCGAAGGAGGACCTGCTGGTCATATCCAAAAATATACGCAAAAATTTGGAATAATTCTATGCATAATTTCATACAATTTTCGATTTATAGTAATGAAAATGGCACAAAAATCGCTATTGCAGCGCCCTCTTCGGGCAATTTTTTTTTCAAATTCAGGAAGGACCTGCTGGCCATAGCCAAAAACATACACAAAGAAATTGGTTCAATTCTATGCGTAACGTCACACACTTTTCGAAGGTACAATAATGAAAATGGCACAGTGATCGGTAATATAATACCCTCTTCAGCGGATTTTTTTCAAATTCAGGGAGATAGCCATACTGGCCATAGCCAAAATCATACACAAAACATTTGGTTCAATTTTATGCATAACTGCATACACTTTCAGATGGTACAATAACAAAAATGGTACAAAAATTGCTATTACATCGCTTCCTTCCTGCAGAATGTTTCTAAATTGAAGAAGGACCTGCTTGCCACAGCCAAATGCATACACAAAAAGTTTGGTTAAATTTTGTGCATAACTTCATACACTTGCGGCACGATGGCGACACGTTGAAACACGGACGGACACACAGACACTTTGTATAAACATGTTCTTGGGGATCTCTGGCCCCTCAAACGGGTAAATCCGTCGAAAACCTGAAGTCAAAAAAAATTTCGACTAAAATACTTTCTGCAATTGAAGATAGAAGAAAGTAAAAAATGATAGCTATTTTGAATTAAAAAATTCACAATCTGGCAACATTGTCATGGAGTCAGAGTTAATAAACAATAGACAGTTTAATCAATTATCTGTTACCGCGAGTTCGTTCATATAATACTGAAAGAAGAATAAATGCATTTATTAAGCAAAAAATTTCAATCCTGAAAAATAAAAACCTACCCAATTAACTAACTCTTTCTCAAATTTTATATTAAATCACATCTGATGATCACAAGTTACTTCTTTATGTTTCTACTTTCAAAACCCGCGGCTTTGCTCGCGTAACAGTTGAAATATGCAAGTGACATTTCTATATCTAATTTCTATTAGAAGAATACTTTTAAGAATCATTCGAAAATTACTAATTAAGCCACAAAAGTTTTTTTTAGAACGTTTGTTGTCCTTGCCAACCAAACGTGGTAGTGGCACCAACTTAAAATATAGCCCTGTGTAGGATCAGAAACTGTCATCATTGATTCGCAACCATTACTTTTGAAATTGGTTTGGTGCTTCCTGAGATTGCGTAGAAATCACAATTTAGAATTTTTTAGTTTTTTTCGACCATTTTCACCCTTTTAAAAATGGCCATAAAAAAATTATGGCCATTTGTTTTCCATTCTGACCAGAAAATCAGAGTTCTAACTTTTTACGGCTGCTCTTTCATCTTCACCTAACGCTTCATTTATAATGGCTGTTTCATATTAATAGAAGCCATCAGTCAATCAGAAGAAAATAACTTGGTTAAGCGGGACTCGGATAATCGGGACTTTGCTGCAAAACATATTTCAATTTTAAGACTTAAAGCACACGCTTTTGTTTTATGTAAAATGACGTCATTTGCATTAATATAGATACTTAAAATTAAATATAGTTTATAATAGCTCAATGTTTTATCATAAATCCTTCATTTATATTTTTCTCAAAATAACACGTATTTTAATTTTTTTTTCAATTTTTATGAGAAAATGGCAACAAAAAGATATAATTGCTATTTTTCAACAATTTTTTCTTTACTTTTTACAGAAATGGAGTACTTGAGTTGCCATAATGAAACAAATGTCGCTAAAAACTATGAAAAAATTAATATTTCAAAAACAAATTGAGATGCAGTTTTCACACAAATTGCATTAAAAAGTACTTTTTTTCCCAATACGACGGTATAAAGATTGAAAATGTGCGATGGTTAGAAGTTTTAAAAAATGCTGTAGAGTATTTAATCGCACAATGAAACATCGGTTTTTGTTTTACGGCTGGCGTATAGAAAGTAACCTTATTTATTGGAGACAAAAAAAAGCTGGGAGAAAGAAATAGCATACCGGGGGCCAATAAAATGAAAAATATCTTTAACTCTCATATACTTAATGCCTTTTTATTTTCCAGTGCACATTTGTAACAGCTGTAGAAATACCATGAATGTCAAAATGTTCATCAAGCTCTAAAGTCTCTCAAAGCCTAAATGCTTGTTCGTTAAGCGAGTTGCCTATTGCTTCCAATCTCGAAGTCTTTTAGTTATGAAAAATAAATGAATTATGGATAAATATTATCATATTGATTATTGCGTTGTAATTTTGGATTATGGAAGTTTCGAAATTTAGCAGAAATATACTCGAACGGCAGGGGGGCGGCGGACTACTTTTTAGAGACAGTTATTTTTTCTACTTTAGATATAGATGTTTTAAAATTTAACGAAATTATATAAATATCAGAAAAAGATAATTTATTAATACCGGCATTTTTAAATGGCTTTTTTGTTGTAGCTTTCCATAATCAAGGTCCTTTTAACCGTTTAAGTGACCTGCAGAATTTTCCATGTATGTTTAACAATTCATAAAATCATTGATATGACAGTATTTGTATGGGAATTTGTGTTTAATGTCCTAATATATTTATTTATCTTATGCAATTTAAAAAATTAACATTATTATCAATTTTGCGTCAAACTGGCCTTTGAATTCAAAAGTTACGTGGCGTAAAAACACAGTTTGGTCTCTCAAAGGGTGAATAAATATGCGGCGGAAGAAGAATTCCTTTTTAACACTTTCCAAAAAAGTTTAAAAGTGTCTATAACTTCAGTTTGTCTGTCCGTCTGTCCGTCCGTCCACGCTCTAATTCTCGTAAATATGCTCGGATCGTTCTGAAAATTTTGGATGTTAGTGACCTCTACCATAGCACGTTCCCTATTGCAAATGAAGTTTGTAGCATGTTTAGTTCATTTACAGGGACAGTCAAAATTTTTCCGTTACATCACAGCCAATGGGAAAAAATCGTTTCAAATGATTTTTAATGGTGTTACACTCTTTCTAACATAGAAAAATTGATATTCATTTATGAAGTCCACTAAAATATGCATTCTGTTGAATATGCGATGCAAAGAATAGTTATTGTTCATTTACGGGGCCACAAAAAAGAATTCCGTTCATAATGGTATAGCGGAAATTATATGCGGTATATTTGAAAAGATTTCAGATACTATATTGTATCCGAATTACTGTATATTAGTAAATATTGTTCGAAATGCATTTTTAATTATGATATGCGCTTTTTTAGGGTCTCGTTCATCTCACGAAACCCTATTTGTCTCGCTCCTCTGTCTGTCTGTCTGTTCGTCTGTCTGTCTGTCACAGAGCCCGTTCTCAGAAACTATACATATTGCAGACTTGAAATTTTGCTTACTTATAGCTGAACACCACACATCATAAGACAAACCATAAAAGTTTGAAAAAGTCATACATTTAACCCTTTGAGCTCCCACATGTGTATTTTAAACAAATCTTTCTCAGTGAGTCCCTATTTAGGTTGGAGGAGTGAAACTTTGCATACTTATAGCTAAACAACTTACATCAAATGAAAAACCATAAAAGTTTAAAAAAGTCATACATTTAACCCTTTGAGCTCTCACATGTGTATTTTAAACAAATCTTTCTCAGTGAGTCCCTATTTAGGTTGGAGGAGTGAAACTTTGCATACTTATAGCTAAACAACTTACATCAAATGAAAAACCATAAAAGTTTAAAAAAGTCATACATTTAACCCTTTGAGCTCTCACATGTGTATTTTAAACAATTCTTTCTCAGTGAGTCCCTATTTATGTTGGAGGCGTGAAATTTTGCATACTTATAGCTGAACGCCTCGCAACAAATGACAAACCATAAAATTTTGAAAAAGCCGTACATTTAACCCTTTGAGCTCCCACATGTGTATTTTAAACGATTCTTTCTAAGTGATCCCCTATTTAGGTCAGAGGCGTGAAATTTTGCATACTTATAGCTGAATACCATATATCATTCGACAAATCATAAAATTTTGAAAAAATCGTATATTTAACCTTTTGGGCTCCACATGCGTATTTTAAGCAATTCTTTCTAACTGAGACCCTTATTAAATTGGAGATTTGAAATTTTGTATACTTATAGCAGAGTACCCCAGGCCAGGGGACAAATCATAAAATCTTGAAAAAGTCTTACGTTTAACACTTTGAGCTACCACATATGTATTTTAAGCAATTCTTTCTAAGAATTGTTTAAAAAAATATTTTTAAATATTTTATTTTTAAATAAATATTTTTAAATTTAAGAATACTTTCTAAGAATTCTTCTTTCTTCAATTCTTTCTTTTTCTTTAAGAGAGCCCCTAATTAAGTTGGAGATATGAATTTTTGCATACGTACAGCTGAATACCTCAGACCACACGGCAAATCATAAAATTTTCGAAAAGGCTTACATTACTTACTCTTCCGGGCTCTAAGTTATGTATTTTAAGCATTTTTCTAACCTCCGGCCTTTTCACCAGGGGAGCACTTTTCCAACTTTTGCCGACACCCCCTTTAACCATTCTTTCATATTATGCACCACAGCCTTACATATTTTAGTTCCACTTTTTACCGCCAGGGGAGCCTGCTTTTCTCGGGCGCTATCGGACCAATCCCCTCGACTAATATATCTACGGATAGTTAATAAAACGGGGTTTCGTTCAGATAGAAGTTTGTTTAGAGTAAAATGCGCCTCTGGTTGCGAAATGTGGAACTAGCAGATTTTTCAAAAGGATAAGGTGTTTAAAGGATAAGGAAAGGAATATTAAACGATACCCTCTGAGCGATCTGTGATCACACTTACCTACTTGTTCACTATATTCATGCATACTATAAAGTGCGTATAAATGCTATAGTTCACATACACAGCTACAGAAATGAATTCGTAAAGGTTACTAAGTATGAGCATAAATTGCTTAAAGGTGGGTTTTAAAGGAGTTATGCATTTTTACGCTGAACTGAAATTAGTGTATTAAGAAATATTTGTAGAATATAGATAAAATGATATACAGGGCCACGCAAAGATTTGGATACATGGCCGTCTATGGGTGATAATTTCTGGAAATGTAATTTCAGATGTTTTAAGCGTGTTTTAGTTTAAATTAAATTTTAGCTAAATAGTGTCATGTAATAAAGGTACTAGGTAAACTACAAGGCTGTACAAAAGTATTCAAGTATGTTTCCATCTATTTGTATAAATTGCTGAAAGATGAATTTCAACCTGTTATGCATTTTCTTGCTAAACTAAATTTTCCCATTATATAGTATATATATCAACATACAGATCGAATACAAGGCTGTTCAAAAGAATTGAAATACGTATTTGGCTATGGGCGGTAACTACTGAAATCAGATTTTTAAATGTTTACTTAGTTCTTTCAAGGAGTGTTGGAAAGTGTTTCATAATCTATGCTGTGCGCATGATTTTTCTTTCTTGTTTAATTGTTGGCATCGGCTCTTTTTTTAATTTCAAGCGAACGATGTCGCAGGTAAATCTAAGTTTCCAATGCAAATTAAATACTAACAACTTTTACATCGGCATGAATATATTAAAAAAAATTTAGTAAAAGCAGAATTGTGGAAGTTTGAACGGTAAAAAGAAGTCAGACTTATGTATTTCCGGGCGCTAAAGTCTGTAGAAATTACATCACTTTGTGTTATTGCAATAAAATACTAATTTTTTTTCTTAATGAAAACCGGAGAATGATTGAAAATATGGAGGCACTTTCACCAGGGAAATATGCATTTCTATTTATTTAAAACATTAAAGCATTAAAAAAATTAGCTTTTATATTAGTAATTTTTTTAAGCCTATAAATCCTGATTTAAAAAATAATTTGGAAGAGAATTGAAACTTCATGTTTTATAAATTAAAAGGCAATCATGAAGGCACTTTTTCATGTAAAAAACATACATTGAAAAGTTAAAATTTAATAAACGGTTATGGAAATTTCAATTTAGTTTAAAAGTCTGAACGTTCTAAATCACTATCTGTTTGGAATTGTTGGCGCTAGAAACTTGAAAATTTGACACGGTTGCTACTTTTAAGATAAAAATGCTTAGGTGAATCAAGGTATATTGGCACTGTAAAAGATAAGACGTTTGTTTTCAAGGAAATAGACTGTAACTACAGAACCGATTATAAAAATTGTTTTCAAAGAAATAGACTGTAACTACAGGACCGATTATAAAATTCTTTTATAGCACGATAGCTGATAAATGGAGTTCCTAAGTAGACTGCATTGTATGTATATTTTGAAAGAGTGCGACTGAGTGGAACGTGGGATTTCTCATTATTACAAGCCTGATTTTCCCGCCAAATTACGCCAATGTCGCCAATATTTCGCCAAATATCACCAAAGTTGGCGAACGTTTGATAACATTGCGACTTTGTTTACTGCCAACTGTTCAACAACTTAATGACTGTTTGAACCTTCATTCACATTGAAATGCGTTGACACATTGTGACCCCAAAATGACCTAATAATCAAATTTTCTCGAACATATGACCTAGTTCAACGATCTTTTCGTACCCTAAAACGATAGGATACAAAATTTAACCAAAATCGTTGGAACCGTTTTTAAGATAAAATTTGAATACACACACACACGCAAGATTATGGGATAGGCTTGCATTATAATATAGGATATGAGAGAGAGAGGGGGAGGGGGGAGGGGAAGAGAGAGAGAGATAAATCAGTTTAATTTTTTTTAACTGAAATGCTTCTTTCAATTTAGTCCTGTTTTTTTTAAATCATGAAATTTGTAATACAATGAAATATATTAGATAAAACAATAAGTAAATGTATCATAATGTGAAAAGTAATGTGCAACTTTTAATTTGGTAATATTTTTCAGAAAAAACATATAATTTGTAACACAATAAAATATATTACCTAAAACAATAAGTAAATATATCATAATGTGAAATGTAATGTGCAACTTTTAATTTCGTAATATTTTTCAGAAATCCATGTAATTTGTAATACAATAAAATATATTAGCTAAAACAATAAGTAAATGTATCATAATGTGAAAAGAAATGTGCATCTTTTAATTTGGTAATATATTTCAGAAAAACCATGTAATTTGTAATACAATAAAATATATTAGCTAAAGCAATAAGTAAATGTATCACGATGTGAAAAGTATATTTTAACAAAATATAAAAATAATAAATTGATAAAACAGCCTAAACACTCTTAATATGTTATGATTGAACTGTCTGATGGAAATTTATAATACAAAAAAAAATTAGGTGAATTCTACAGCTTATACGAGGGTGGCTCAATAATTACTGTCCCTAGTGTATACAAAATATTTGTACTGCGATGGTTGTTCTGGAATATCGAAACCTAATGTCTTAGATGTTTACATGCTCAATTTCAGAACCGTAGTTGCTATATTCCCATATTTTTGGAGGCAGGAGTGAAAGGGGGGGAAGTGTGGTGGGGTGAAAGGCTGATTTTTAGCTTATGGGGCTAGAATTGTAACAGTGAATGTGAACTACTGTCGTTTGGACTCGGGATCATAGTGATATAGCCACATCTCTTTCACTGTCCAAATGTAGCCTCATAAGCTCCGAACCAGCATTTCACCCTCACCCCCCCCCCCTTCTTAAAAATTCCTCCAAAATAGGCCTTTAAAACTTCACCCTTCCCTCCAATACTATGTTAATATAGCAGCTACGGTTCTGAAATTGAACATATAGGCATTTAAGAGATTAGGCTTCGATATTCCAAATCCACCATCGCAGTACAAATATTTTACATACATTAGCGACAATAATTACTGAACCACCCACGTACATCTAAGCTTGCATCAAAGAATTCCATTAACGTAGTAGTTTGATAATTAAAGTGCTTATTGAGATCCATTTTTAAGAATAAGCGAAAAAAAAAGTGCTGACTTATAAATATCCATTTGAACAAATCCATTGAATATTAATCTAAATCTTTAATATTTAATTCCTGTTGAAACATGTATGTGACGATTCCTCTATCTCATTTAGAAGAATTAAAGCAGGAAATGAATGAAGAAGAATACGATATTGTTCGTTTATTAAAGTGTGTTTGCTTGATTTACTTATAGTAAAATGAGCCTTCGAATCCATGTATATAAAAAATTTCTAATAGAATTAAATTAAAGAAAATATTTTAAGGCGAGGTTATAATTCTTTTACATAAAATGCACGTGATTTTTACGACTTTTTTCGGCTACAAAGAAAGGAAATATTACCTTCGGATTTTTTACACTGTATGTACTGACATTTCACTTATATACATTGCTTAATTTGCGCGGGAGATCACCGGAGGTCAGCTCCGGTACTCCTTTGCTTTTAATGAATGTTTAAATATTTGACAGAATTTAACGGAGCCCCTAAATACTGCGCTCCGGAACCCAGCGGAACAGCGCTTCTAAAAACGGAAAAACTTAATGGCATTTTCCTTTCCCTCTTAAGTCGAACCTTTTGCGTTCTTTCCAAAAAAAAAAAAAAAAACATCTCTTAAATATAGATGTAGCGTTTAGCACACGAAGAAGCATATTTCTATCTAACACTCGCAAGTGTCGACTCAATGGCTTCAGAGCAGCTGGAAAGAGAGTCCAAATGAACGTGCCTGTTTGAAAAGTAATTATATTTGTCGTTTTTACTTATTACGGGTCGTGTTATGTTTACTCTCTGTTCTTGTAAATATTCTTCCCGGTCAACTTTTTAGCTCCACGCAGTGCTGCGCCGAAGCCTTCTTTATTTTTAGTGAATAAATATTATTCGGTACCATCAGAGCTTATGAATACTGCACACCGAAACCCACCGGAACAGCGCTGTGTTGTTGTACTTTGCTAGTTGATACAAAGAAATCCTTGGAGAGTGAGACATTCTAAAACTCCCCCACTTCTGGTTTCATTGTTTTTGCCCTGGTTATTTATTATGCTATATAAATCTAAATATGTATAGGCGAAATATGCTAAACGTTTCTTTTGCTAAAAACGAAATAATGCTAAATATTGTATGAAATATAAATATACAGGTGGAGGGGCCAGGTTATGTGCGTGTGTGTGGGAGGGGGGTAGGATACAGAACGATTGTTATGACTGCAGCGTATTAGAGCTCCGGTACATTTTTTGTTAGAATCTAAGCCCTCTTTATAAATTTAAATTTCTGTATGAAAATAATAATAATACGCCTTGTGCAATGGGTAGTACATGCAGCTGCGCGCCGTTTACTTCCAAACGGTAGGCCTTTTTTTTCCTGAACTAGGGGGCGCTGTCCCCTACGAGCTACGCTCGCCAACCCCCGTTCAGACACCGCAGACTCTAAAAGCACGCTAATTTGATCGGCTTTAAAAAGATTTCAGAACATTGGATTATAAGCTAAAAAACAGTGGCGATCTCCCTATAAACGGGTTTCTATTCATTTCTCTTTGATTGGGGAATTTTAAGACCAAATCAGCTTCTTTTAAAAGGTACAATGGCTGTTTCCGTTTTTAATTGAATAATATCAGTTAAACATTTCAAAATAAGCTAATATAAAATGAATTAAGTAAACAGAGTCTTCGTCTCCCGGTATTTTTTAGCAAATTCGAAAAGAAAGCTTTTTTTTTAATAAGACACTTTAAATTTACCGTTTTTAATCTGACGTAATTTTCACCAAACTTTTCTTTCTCTTTTTAATATTCACGTGAAATTACTTTTGTTAGAAATGAAATATTTTTTGCGCTGTTCCAATAAAAATAGCTGAAAAGGTCACATTAAAATATCAAATAAATGTCTCGCGCAATTTTTAAATTTAAACTGTTTTGCAATATTATTTTTTTTATTATTTTACGTAATAAGTGTAATGCGACGTAAATGTGACGTAATTTATCCTATTTAAGACTTCTAACGCATGTTAACGAATTTATTATTTTATATATTCTTTCTCTTTTAAATTTCACGTGTAAATATTGTTTTTATGACGTAATTTTCAATGAGTTCCTGCTTTTTATAGTTTCTGTTTATAATAGTCATGTGTAAATAAATTTATAATATGAAGCAAACATTATTGTTTGCGCTGTTTATACAGTTGGCAACAGTTATATTAATGCAATTTTCTACAATATGTAAAAAAATATCTCTCGAAATGCTGAAAATTTGAAATTTAAAATAGAAATAAAACCTCAAAAAATGAGTCGAATTAAACAAAATAGAGGCAGTCTACACACCGGGAATTCCTAATGTATTGAATGTTCTAAAAATGATTAAATTCACATGCATAGAGTATAAAACGCCTATAAAACTTTTTAAAGGAACGATTTTGTCCAACTGTAGCATTAAATATCTCTTAAAATAATTCTTCGATTTGAAAACTGTCTGCATCAGCGTGTTTATCAAACATTTCTCTGTAATATCACCGATTTTCATATTTTTGTGTACAATTTTTTTATAAATATTAACGAAGAAAGACCTCCGGTCACAAAAAATTCAAAACTGGCAGCGGTGACTGCGTTAGTTACTTTTTTTTTAGAATAGAGAGATTTATATGAAAAAAATTATTTCGCCACATTATGAAAGGGCATTAAATTCTCTCAAACGTATACCAACATTTGATTTAAATAAACTTATTCTTGACAAAATGGCGACCATATGAAGATAGAAAGAATTTTTTTCGCCTTGCTTTTTTTACGTGCTTAAAAAAATAATTTTAACGCAAAGATGTAGATGAAAAAAAAATTAAATGAGAAATTAAATAAGAAAAATGAAAAAAAAAATTAAATGAGAAAAATGTCTTGTATAATTTGTGATTAATAGTGTATTTTCTAATTTAATAACATTTTTCTAAAATATTTAATCTGTGCATGATTGATTTAAGGCTATAGAAATAAAAAACAAAGAAGATGATAAAATAATTGAGTTGTGTTTATATCAAAATTCACTATCACTCATTATGACAACCATTAGACAAACCGAAAGAGAATAGAATGCAGTAATATAAATAAATAGATGTTTCCGCGTATTTTCTTAAGTATGTTTACTTCAGTGAAAGATATCTTTATAAATCTTCGATGTAATCTGAGAGCTTTAAACAATTATTCTGAGGTAATTAAGCATTAGTTAAGCAATATACTTTCGCTCTGAAAATTAAAAAGAAATAAATGTATGCTAAACTTTCCTCCCAGAAACTGTTTAATGAATCAGACGTGAGTTTTAAATATACAGATAATTTCCTGAATGCAAAGTACCGATGATAATAATGTATTAATGTAAGTAATTTGATGATAATAATTTATCTTGAACTTCTTTTTATTTTCTTAGTTTGAGTATTAATCCTTTATTATTTACGATATCGATTATACTGGGTGTCCTAAAATAGACTGAATGAATTTAAAATCAATATCTTGCAAAGTGTGACAGCTATTTAAAAAAATTCTTGCAGGAGGGTTATGTGAAATGTTAGGACTTTTTTACTGTGATTCTCTATTTCAGCTTAAAATAGCAGAGATAGATGGCGCTTCAAGCATTAGGCGCTAAATCATCTACCGATTTTTTGGCCGATCTTTTATTAATATTGGTGTGAAAGAAGGAGATTAAATATCTGGACTGGTTCTCAGTCGCCATTGTAATTTTGCTCTTAGGAGCCCACTCCATATATTTAACCTCCTTCTTTTGCATCAATACTGAGATAAGAGGACAAAAAATAGGACCCGATGTAGCGCCTATTGCTTTCGTCACAATTATCGCTACTATTTTAAACTAAAATGGAGGATCGCAGTAAAAAAAAACTCCTAACATCTAACATAACTCTCCTGCAAGAATTTTTTAATAGCTGTTTCACTTATGGCGGACAATTTGTCCACAATTTCTAAAATTTTTGTTATGTGGGCTGTCATATTACCACCTTCAATTAACTTTGTACTGAAGAGTTTTCGCAACAAGTATAGCTTACTAGAGAGATTAGATCTCTCATGAATTTGTTTAAGTGCGTCCCATGTTGCCTAGCTGAATTTAAATTTATGACAAGCACTATTTGACTATCGTCGATGGACAAATTCATTAAATCTCTTTCCTTTCTATCTTTCTTGGTCCATTCACCAGTCAATGGAGTGGGAGCCTGTTCCGTAATAACTTCAATTAGCTCATTACGAATCAGCATCATTTCAACTTTGAACCGCCAATTTGTATAGTTGTTGGCGTTCAATTTTTCAACAGTGCTGTCTTTCATAGGAGCCATAATATTGTCATAGAGAAGAGATAGGGGTGGAGAGTGCTTTGGTAAGTGGAACCAACATAATAGTCAGGTGTTTATAATAGTCATGTGACTTTTACCGCCGAGGGCTAGCATATGTTTGCGAAAGGAAAATAAACAAATTACCATATCGTTAAATTAAAGTGAAAATCTTCTTTTACTAATTTAAAGCAGATTTTAAGTTGCTTTGTTTTACTTCGTTTATATTTTTGCACTACTTCACATGCATAATGTGGATGCTGAGTATTTTTATATATATATTTTTTTACGATCAGCAACAATTTTTAAATTGCCAAGCAAGCGATAACGAGCGAAATCTGGAAACCTTTACATGAGTAGGGCCGGTCATGTTGATGCCGCTTTTCATCGGAATTCTCTACGGAAAGCACTCTCCACCCCTATATCTTCTCTATGGATTTGTTGTATTTTTTTCTTCTAATAAATTACCCTTATTGGATTACCAGATTTTTCTTTTTATCATTTAATGACGATTCCTTTATTGAGACATATTTTTCGGTCTCATTGCCATTTTTGCTAGATGTATTTCAACTTATCCAACAAAATGTTTGCGCGCAATTCATTGTTCCTCACAGTTTATTATTTATTCATATCTCAATATTAAAAGCATAGGTAAGAGAAAATTGGCTTACCTTGTATTTATGTTTTATATCCGTCTATCTAGAATCCGTCATCAGAGTAATATAGTTTGGAAAGTCAAGTCTTTTTAGATTCTCATTCTTTGCTAATGCTATAATATTCTGTGTTGTTTTTAAGCACGCGTAATAACTTTTTGTTACTTGTATAAAAATGTAGATTTTAACTTTAAAGAAAGAAACACAATTTAATTACAAATGCAGCATATTATCGCCGCATCTCTCCTTTTGAGAGTTTGGAATACAAGTAAGTGTAAAAAACATATATTGTACAATATTGAAGACAAAAAACTGAGTATTAGTATCATTAAACTTAATATTGCATTATTTATGTTTATAGTCATTTAAACAGTTCAGTTTATTGATTGTTCAAATGCCTTAATTTCTCAGATATACGATGAAGTGTTTATATAAAGTATTTATTTATAATCGTAAACTTCCTTGTTTTAAACAACAAGTTCTTTTCATAATTGATTTTATGAATATTGTTGGTAGATGAAAGTAATTTACTGAGTTTGATTTATTTTATAGCCTTTCATTTGGAGATTACATTTCGTAATATCTGTCAACACAATAATCTTTTTTGTGTTCTTTTAGGTTGATTTCTTTATAAATCAACCTATTGCAATTACTTCGTTTGTATATATAGGGTCATCTAAACAAGTTGGACACATTTTAGAAAATCATAAATCCGAAAGTAGTTAAGAAAACGCGGTGAGATTCGTTTGAAAGTGCTTGGAAATTATACAAGATTTATTAGAAGTAACTGTTTCGCAGCCGTGTCTTTCAGGTGACGTTAAAGCGGCTCCGTGCTGTCCTGTCTTTTTCGATGACTCCGGGATAGAAAGCGCATGAGTTGCGCAGTTATTTTCCACACATAAGATAGCCGAAAGTGAATATGTGCTACTCAGTCAACTTATTCCCAGCGTCCCCAAAGGTTAAAAGCGAAATTTGGTTATCCTATAGTCAAAACTGTTACAGGTATGGGGAAAATGGCATTTAGAAAGTTCTTCAGCATCGTCGATTGAGAAAGAAATGTACACGAAAAGTCTAAGCTTAGAGAAAATTGCGAATATGCGATGCTATTTTCATTATCAGCTCATTGATTCTGCCCATCATCTGAACTGTTGATAGTCACCTGACTTTAAAACAGTTACATCTAACAAATCTCGGATAATAAACAAACATTTTACGAAGACAATTACTTCTTTTATCAAACTAGGGGGCTCAGCCCCCTACGAGCTACGCTCGCCAACCCCCATCCAGACACCGCAGACTCTAAATGCACGCTAATGTGATCGGCTTTAAAAAGATTTCGAAAGATTGAATTATAATTTAAAAAACAGTGGCGATCTCCCTATAAACGGATTTCTATTCATTTCTCTTTGATTGGGAAATTTTAATGCCAAATCCGCTGCAGTACTACTTGATTATCCCGTCGACCAATTTCGCCAAATTATATAAACCGCCAAACCACTCGCCAAATTATACAAATTGACATAATTTTTATTTTAAATAACGAAAGAACAAATAAATTAGTACAACATTAATAAAAATACAAATAAAACGTCGAAATAAAAATAACTTGATGACGTAGACACGTGTAACAACATTTCAAAATAAGCTAATATAAAAAGGAATTAAGTAAAAAGTCTTTGTCTCCTGGTATTTTTTTAACAAAGTGAAAAGATACTTCTTTTAAATGAGACATTTTAAATTAATCGTTTTTAATCTGACGTAATTTTGACCAAACTATTCTTTCTCTTTTATATATTCACGTGAAAATACTTTTGTTAGAAATGAAAAATTATTTGCGCTTTCCTAACAAAAATAGTTGCAAAGATCCTCTCGAAATATCAAATAAATGTCTAGCGCAATTTCTAAATTTAAACTGTTTTGCAATATTTTGTATTCATTTTATGTAATAACTGAAATGTGACGTAAATATGACGTAATTTCTCCTATTTAAGACTTCTAACGCATGTTAATGAATTTATTATTTTACAATATCCTTTCTCTTTTAAAATCCACGTGTATACTTTTTATGGTGTAATTTTCAATAAGTTCCTGCTTTTTATACGCAATTATTTAATTTTAATTTGAAAGTATCTTTTCTGTTTATAATAGTTACGTGTAAAGAAATTTTTAATTTGAAGCAAACATTATTGTTTCCGTTGTTTATACAGTTGGCAACAGGTTAAATTAGTACAATTTTCTAAAATAAGTAAAAAATATCTCTCGAAATGCTGAAAATTTGAATTTAAAATAGAAATGAAACCTAGAAAAATGAGTCAAATTAAAAATATAAATGAATTCTGCACACCGGGGAATTATAACGTATAAAACGATCTAAAAATTATTAAATTCCGATGTATAATTTTTGCTCCTATAAAACTTTTTTAGAGGAACGATTTTGTTCAACTTTAGCATTAAATATCTCTTAAAATAATTCTTTGATTTGAAAACTGTCTGCATAAGCGTGTTTATCAAACATTTCTGTATATTACTACCGATTTTCATATTTTTGTATGCATTATTTTTCTTAATATTAACGAAGAAAGACCTCCGGTCACAAAAAATTCAAAACCGGCGGCGGTGACAGCGGTAGTTACTTTTTTTAGAATAGAGAGATAATATAAAACTTGTCATTACGATTATGTCCGAAATACAGAACCAGATCGAATTAAAATGAAACAGCTTAATGGTCTTGCAAGTATATTCGATAGGTTTCTTACCTAATAAATTAGATAGCTCTTATAGTTCGTTTACAGGGACACGAAAAGGAATTTCTGTTAAATTACGGTCTTTGGAGAAGAATCATTTGTGGTGTATTTATTTTAACCTCTTGCGCTCTATGACGAACGCAGCGTAAGTAATGCTGCTTTATGCATTTCCGATAATGACGTACGTCATGATATCTGGCAGATTCTTTAATTAGACGTTCGGAATTCTCACCAGAAAGTTTTAACTCTTATTTTTGGTTTACAACATCAACATGATTAATGTCCATAAATAAAGTAAAATGAAATTACAAATTAAATTTTTGTGGTGTGAATTAAAAATTTCTAAAAAAAAAAAAAAAAAAAAAATCTGTCAGATGTGGCAACATCCACTAGTGGCATACATCCATTAACAGCGTTAGAACGCCCGTGGTTAATGGTGTTGCATTATACATGTCTTTCGGAAAAAAAAAATCTTTCTTTTTAAAGTGATGAGTTCATTAATTAGGAAACATCGGTAATTTATTTCGAAATAATGTCCCTTTGAAAATTTGAATAAAATAATGTTAGTATATGTTTTTTTTTTTTCAGTTCAATACTTTTACATGTTAAAATCTTTCGATTTCAATAAAATGTGTAGAAGTTGTTAATTTATTTAGGTGCAAAATATTATTGTTTTTCGAGATTTTTCATTGAAAGATATGAGTTTGAACCTCTTTTAATCGTCGGAAATTTATTATAGCATATGTACAGTCGTGGGAAAAAAAAGTAAACACCCCCCTACTAACTTTTCAACAAATTATCGTAGAAGAAATTTACTGTTACCGAACGATTGGAAATAAAGTCTACTTTTAATTGATGCATATAAAATTTGTTTAAGGGGCCATCTACATATTAAAACGAACCATAACTTTGTTTTTTTTAATAGCAGTACACAATTCTGACAACATAAATGTACTCTACACCTTCCAATTAGCCTATGAACAAATTTTCATGCAATTCGTGCCACAAGTTTCCGAGAAATTAATTATTTTAAAACGAGCGTATTTTAAGGGCTGTATCCAAATTGAAGTTCCGAACTCGATTGTTAACCGAGAGAGCCGCCTTCTTGATCAAGGCACGTTTAAGCGTCAATGAAACCTGTTAGATTACAGGATAGCAGAATAAATTTCAAAAATTTACTTATTTCTATCATAGACGGCCCCTTAAACCATCATTTTGCCCTTTTTTAAGCATAATTTGAAAACTACTTGGAAGAAAAATGTGAAATTTGGGATTTCCATAAAGCAGGATCTAATAAATCTAAATCCATCAAAAAAATTGTAGGTTGCAATTCATAATTTTTTCGAATATTAATTTCATAATTCATAATTCATATCATAAAATTATAAAAATTGCAAATTCAACGTATTTATGTTTGGGTATATTAGTATTATTGCTACACAAAAAATTAGCTCATTAGGAGCATAATTTCAGGAGATATAAATAAAAATATGAAAATGTAATTTAACATTAGAAGTACTAAATTTTGAATGTCTATAATTCAAAAACTTATCATTCGAATGACTTGAAATTTGGTTTCTAGGCATATTTTGAACCGAAGATTTGAAATATCTCCTTAAATTTGGGTACTGCCATTGAAAAAAAATGAAGTTTGAATTCGTTTTAATATGTATATGGCCCCCTAAGCAAATTTTATACACACCATTTAAAAGTAGACTTTATTTCCAATCGTCCGGTACCAGTAACTTTCGTTTACGATAATTTGTTGAGGAGTTAGTAGGGGGTGTTTACTTTTTTTTTCCCACGACTGTACAATTTTTGATTTATACAATTGTTTTCAGCATTTTTAATATAAAAAATTCATATCCACTCAATTACAATAAGTGATCTAAATTAAAAATTAGTAAAAGTAGTATGACAGACTTAAATAATTATTATTAAATCTGGTGTCGAGCAATGGCAGCAAAATATCAATAAATCGGGTCCAAAAATATCGATTTTCGGCATCAATGTTAGATTATCGACATATTTCGATGTATCGTATTTTACACGCGAAACATGAATGATTCTTAGAAATTAATATTTTGCACCTGAAAATCAAATTTTTTGCTTACGTTTCTTTAAAAAAAAAAATGAACTAAATTGATTTTATTTTTTCAAATATACAAATATATGTACAGTCGTGGAAAAAAAAGTAAACACCCCCTACTAACTCCTCAACAAATTATCGTAGAAGAAAGTTACTGGTACCGAACGATTGGAAATAAAGTCTACTTTTAAATGATGTATATAAAATTTGCTTAGGGGGCCATTTACATATTAAAACGAATCCAAACTTCATTTTTTTCAATGACAATACCCAATTTTAACGAGATATTTCAAATCTTCGGTTCAAACTATGCCTAGACACCAAATTTCAAGTCATTTGAACGATAAGTATTTGAATTATAACCATTCAAAATTTAGTGCTTTGAATGTTAAATTACATTTTCATATTTTTATTTATATCTCCAGAAATTATGCTCCTAATGTGCTAATTTTTTGTGTAGCAATAATACTAATATACCCAAACATAAATACGCTGAAATTGCAATTTTTATAACTTTATGATATGAATTATGATTTATGAAATTAATACTAGAACAAATTATGAATTGCAACCTACAATTTTTTTGATGGAATTACATTCATTAAGTCCTGCTTTATGGAAATCCAAAATTTCACATTTTTCTTCCAAGTAGTTTTCAAATTATGCTTAAAAAACGGCAAAATGATGGTTTAAGGGGCCGTCTATAATAGAAGTGACTAGATATTTTTAAATTTATTTTGCTGTCGTGTAATCTAGCAGGCTTCATTGACTTCTTAAGGTGCCTTGATCAAGGGCTCTCTCGGTTAACAATCGAGTTCCGAACTTCAATTTGGATACAGTCCTTAAAATACGCTCGTTTTATAATAATTAATTTCTCGGAAACCTATGGTACGAATTGCAAAAAAATTTGTTTTTAGGCTAATTGAAGAGTGTAGAGTTCATTTATGCTGCCAGAATTGTGTACTGCTATTGAAAAAAACAAAGTTACGGTTCGTTTTATTATGTAGATGGCCCCCTAAGCAAATTTTATCTATATCATTTAAAAGTAGACTTTATTTCCAATGGTTCGGTAAAAGTAACTTTTTTCTAAGATAATTTGTTGAGGAGTTAGTAGGAGGTGTTTACTTTTTTTTCCACGACTGTACTTAACTGAAAAAACAGTCTTTTGATTGGCTTAGTCGTTTAATATATATATGAATTTTAGGCAATATAAAAAGATTCTTCACGCAGTTAGGAAAGCATGCCATCAGGATTTTTGACAAAATTTGTTTATACAAATTAGAAACTAGGGCAAAACACCTTTTTTTTTACTCCATCCCACCTTCTGAAAATACTACTCTGCTCACCAAAGTGTCAAAGATACATAGGAATCTTTCGTAATGTGTCTTCATTTGTCTGTGAATATTATACTTTAGATGTATTGTTGTGTTTAGTAGTAATACTGCATATTCAGTTACTCTTAAGTAAGTAGGTTTATTGAACTAATATGTCTCCTAGAAGTTTGGAGAGCGCCAAAAAGTGATATTATCAAAAATTAACAAGACTGCTTTTAAAGGGCACATTAAACCGAAAATTACCCATAATAAAAAAAAATCTGATACCTTATCATAAGGAACTATTCAACACTCAACACAACCCCATTCAACGGTTCATTTCGGCTTTTCTGCGATATTTAATTATTGATTCAAGTCTGGGTTAACAAATGACGTTGGCTGCCCATATTTTTGTGAACTTCACAAGCTTGTTTTTCAAGTTTTCCACGCTCTTTTAAAAGCCCAAAGATGTCTCCAACCCAAGAGATTAATTGCTCGACATTGTGCCAGCCACATATTCGCCAATCCCTACAAGAAAGAGCCTCATAACCAGTGTGCTGTAAAATAATAAATTTATTATCATGCGTTAGAAGTCTTAAATAGGAGAAATTACGTCACATTTACGTCACATTACACTTATTACGTAAAATTAACAAAAAATAATATTGCAAAACAGTTTCAATTAAAAAACTAAGCGCAAATAATATTTCATTTCTAACAAAAGTAGTTTCCGTGAATCTCTCTCTCTCTATTCTAAAAAAAAGTAGCTACCGCTGTCACCGCCGCCGCCGCCGGTTTTGAATTTTTTGCGACCGGAGGACTTTCTTCGTTAATATTAAGAAAAATAATGCATACAAAAATATGAAAATCGGTAGTATTATACAGAAATGTTTGATAAACACGCTGATGCAGACAGTTTTCAAATCGAAGAATTATTTTAAGAAATATTTAATGCTTAAGTTGGACAAAATCGTTCCACTAAAGAAGTTTTATAGGAGCAAAAACTATTCATGAGAATTTAATCATTTTTAGATCATTTTATACGTTTGAAGTTCCCGGTGTGCAGATTGTATTTCTTTTTTTAGTTTGGCTAATTTTTTGAGGTTTTATTTCTATTTTAAATTCAAATTTTCAGCATTTCTAGAGATATTATTTACAGATTTTAGAAAGTGATATTAATTTAAACTGTTGCCAACTGTATAAACAGCGGAAACAATAATGTTTGCTTCAAAAATAAAAAATATTTATACGTGTAATAAATTAAAAATTTATTTACACGTGACTATTATAAACAGAAAAAAACATTTGGAATTAGAATTAAATAATTATGTACAAAAAGCAGGAACTTATTAAAAATTACGTCATAAAAACTATAATTACACGTGAATTTTAAAAGAGAAAGGAATATGTAAAATAATAAATTTATTAACATGCGTTAGAAGTCTTAAATAGGAGAAATTACGTCATATTTACGTCACACATTACAGTTATTACATAAAATGAACACAAAATAATATTGAAAAACGGTTTAAATTTAGAAATTGCGCTAGACATTTATTTCATATTTTGAGCGGATACTTTACAAGTATTTTTCGTAGGAAAGCGCAAATAATATTTCATTTCTAACACAAGTATTTTCACGTGAATATTAAATAGAGAAAGAATAGTTTGGTCAAAATTACGTCAAATTAAAAACGATTAATTTAAAATGTCTCATTTAAAAGAACTTTCTTCATTTTTAAAAAATACCGGGAGACAAAGATTCTGTTTACTTAATTCTTTTTATATTAGCATATTTTGAAATGTTGTTACACGTGTCTACGTCATCAAGTTATTTTTATTTCGACGTTTTATTTGTATTTTTATTAATGTTGTACAAATTTATTTGTTCTTTCGTTATTTAAAATAAAAATTATGTCAATTTGTATAATTTGGCGAGTGGTTTGACGATTTATATAATTTGGCGAAATTAGTCGACGAGATAATCAAGTAGTACCGCACCGGATTTGGCGTTAAAATTTGCCCAATCAAAGACAAATGAATAGAAATCCGTTTATAGGGAGATCGCCACTGTTTTTTAAATTATAATTCAATCTTTCGAAATCTTTTTAAAGCCGATCACATTAGCGTGCATTTAGAGTCTGCGGTGTCTGGACGGGGGTTGGCGAGCGTAGCTCGTAGGGGGCCGAGCCCCCTAGTATTAAAAAGAGAAAGAAAAGTTTGGTGAAAATTACGTCAGATTAAAAACGGTAAATTTAAATGTCTTATTTAAAAGAACTTTGTTTAAGCTTTGTTAAAAAATACCGGGAGACAAAGACTCTGTTTACTTAATTCATTTTATATTAACTTATTTTGAAATATTTAACTGGTTATATTTAATCAAAGAAGAAAACAGCCATAGTATCTTTTAACAGCAGCTGATTTTTCCTTAAAATTCCCCAATCAAAGAGAAATGAATAGAAACCCGTTTATAGTGAGATCGCCACTGTTTTTAAAATTATAATTCAATCTTTCAAAAACTTTTTAAACCCGATCAAATTAGCGTGCTTTTAGAGACTGCGGTGTCTGAACGGGGGTTGGCGAGCGTAGCTCGAATGGGGCCGAGCCCCCTAGTGTTGTTAAAAAAACTGAAACTGGGAAACAAATTCGCAAAAAATTGCGAATTTAGTGGAAAGATTGCGAAGTACGACTTTGCCTCGAGCCTGGTTTCGAAAGTTATACTAAATTTCATTTCCAGTACAATTTTTGTATTTAGAATATATCATTTGAAATGTTTTATTTCATCATTTGAATGTATTTCATAAAATAAATCATAATTTAACCAAGATTAATTTTCAGAATTTCGCCTTTACATGATTATTCTTCAAATTCAGTTTTCTAACATCCTTTTTATTGATATTCTATATTAAATAACTCTTTTGGAAAAAAAAATGCTTATTTTAACTCTAAAATATATGTAGATTTGAAATATGTAATAAATATAAAAGCGCAATTTTTGAACCTATTTTGATTAAAAAAAAAAAAAAGTACTCAGCGAGAGGGTTAAAGCATGTTTACTCAAAATTTCATGATTTCATAAGACAGTACATAAGTGTTGTGGCGACCTTTCTTTCAAATGAGCATCTGTTTTTAGGCGCGCTCCTAATTATATAAATACATAGCACCTATAGTCGTCGGTCGGTCCGTCTGTCTGTCTGTCTGTCCGTCTGCCATATAACAAAGCAAAAACAGCCCAACCGAATGGTCTGAAATTTAAATATATAATTGTGATAAAATTTTGTCGAGTCATTTCAAATTTTATGAAAATTGGATGCATAGTTTAATGACAGGGACAGTAAAAAATTTTCAATTACATTACGGCTATGGGTAAAATGATTTCCACTACATTTTAATGCTGTTACAGCGTTTCGAACAAAATGAAATTGATATGCCCTTATGAAGTGCACTAAAATATACATTCACTACAATTTGCGGTGCAAAAAATACTTATAAAACTAGTTATAGTACGAACAGCCACGTTTGACATGCAATTTCTAACTTGTTTACAATCAAAAGTACAAGAAAAAGAAATCGTCTGATCCTATTGTCAAAGTTCTACTTTTAAATGGATTTCCTCAAAAATACTAGAAGTAATATCACAAAATTTATAAATGTTAAATTTGAAAATATGTGGCAAAAGACATAAAACCCAATTATAAATATAATACAAGGTCAGGCTATTAATTTCCAGAACTGACGTAACTGTACGAGAACGAAAAGCCGGAAGATGGCGCTAATGATTGCATATTGAAAAGCGTTTTCTTGCGCATGTGCAGTGCACTCGGCGCCATTCTGAAGTAAGTGGTTTTCGTGGAAAGGCGCATTAAAACGTAGCTCTTAAACTCCTGTTGTCCAAGTGAAAATGGAGCAAAGAATTAACATTAAATTTTGCTTAAAATTGGGCAAGACAGCTGCGGAAACCTACGAAATGTTAAAACAAGTTTACAGCGAGGAAGCATTATCCCGCTCAAGAAGCTTGAAGATTAAAAAATCGATAACTTCGTCAATTCACAAGATATAAATTCCGCATGAATTTATTATATATCTTCTTAATATTATCTACAACATTTATATTGACAAGTTTTTGATATGACCAATTCTTACAGCAAAAACAAATTAATAATACACAGCGGTGGAAGAAAAGAATCATCGTATTAAGGGTGTATTCAAATCCAAACTGCTTATTTTCTGATTCATTATTAAATTCATTTTTGATTCATTTTGATTCATTTCTAACTCACAGAGGAACACTCTTGGTGTTGCTCGTATCTAGCATTGAAATCTGGTGCATTTTAATGCCCTATATTTACGAAGTTTGAAAATCGATAAAATTTTCTATTAAAATAATATTTCTTGATTTTACAGCAGCATAACTTTTTGAAAAAGTAATTTTCGAGACCACTTATCGGACTATTAACAGTGAATTATTTTAAAGGAAAGTAACTAAAAATAAAAATTATTTAATAATACGTATAAAATGTTGAAAAAAATCTAAAAATTCCTTCAAGAACCCGCGAGTTTGATTTTGAAAAATTGCAACATTATATTCACATTTTTGGTGGCAAAACAGTTGGTGTTTTTTTTTTTCAAATGTAGAAATGTTTCAAATGTTTCTCTGGCAACCCTATCTAAATGTCAAAACTGTCTTTCTTGTGTGAGGAGTGGTTTGGACTTCAGTAGAAATTGTAATGTCAGATCTAATTAGCCACAGTAATTTTTCTAAATTGTGTAAAAATATTTATTTACTTTATGATTACTTTTACCAAAGGACCATTTAATACAGCAACATTTCATTTTAAACATTCGAAATTTTATTCCATTCGATTTTAAAAGAAAATAATTTGCTTATTTTGTATTTCACTAAAAAATAGTTTTCAATGATCTTGGACGCTTTTATAGAATTATATTTACTATTTATATATTTATTGTCTGCATAGAAAAAAAGAAAAATATAATATTTGTTTGTTATGCTATCAATTATAAAAAAAAATCCCAATATGATACAATTCTAATATGTACTGTACATTTACTCTCCTGATAAAGCGGGTGGAAAAACTGTAGCGCCATATGTGATGACTTAACTCACTTTTTGCGTGAAATTAATAAATAAAAATGTAAAAATAAAAAAATTAAAAGTATAAAAATGTATATAAAATATGATTTTAACAGATAAATTTTATTGGTTCTCTAACTTTTATGTATAGGGCCACAAAATGCACCAGGTCTTGTTGCTAGATGCGAGCAACGCCAAAAGTGGTTCCCTTGTCAGTCAGAACATTGAACTAATTGGAATAAACAGTATTAATCACAAACACGTTTATTCAAACTAGCAGCACATAGTTAGGGGAACACTTAACTGAAACAAAACTATTCACTATCTCAGTACGCGCAATCGATTCATCAATACATATCACAAACTAATAGAATACTGAGCATTTAAAACGCTACGTTAAAACATCGTTATTAAGTGAATAACACTGCATTATTACTCATTCAGTTGATGCTAACTTGCCTTGGTTATACTGATATATGTATACTCAAATTATTTGAAATCTCAATAATACACTAATTATATGTGCAGTAACGAATTAGCTTAAAAGTTTCAAAAACATAAAAAAAGATTTTCCCTTTCTTTGAACTTAAATCAGACTTTCTTTCTTTTCAGATATCCACTGGCTTGTTTTTTGTGGTGCCCATTCTTATCATATCCGTCCTTTATGTCCTTATTGGTCTTCGTCTCAGAAAAGCAACTCTTGGCAGAGACACCAATGCTCATCAAATTCAACAAGCCAAGTCAAGGAAAGCTGTGGTCAAGATGCTCGGTACGTGACTTCATCTTACACATTTATAAAACTGAATAGTTACACTGGTTTTCATTTTTTAAAGAACAAACACAAAATGCTAATTTTTGAACACAGAAGATAATTGTAACTGCTATAAAGGAGCTGATATAAACGGAAGTTGTTGCAAATAGGTACTACCCTAATATCACAGCAAGTTGATGTGGGGTTACGAATGGTCGAAATTTCCACAATCACTAAGTTAAATAAAAATCAGATATATTTTATTTGTCTCACTATTACTCTCAATTGACTGAAATTTGTAAATTGCAAGGTAAAGCCACTATATCTGTTGTTTTGTGACGATTTATAAAATGACGTTACGTTGAAGCCACTTGTTCAATCTCACGTGACTGTCGAATGACTTTCACTTGAGAGACTTAAGATGATGTCATTCTAACGTCATTTGATAGCTCGTTAAAATAAAACAGCCATGGTGACTTCATACAAGCGTCTCAATATAACGGCCACACGAGAATCACAGATTGATTTCATTCTAAAGTCACTTAGTGACTCCTCCTGAAACAATAGTAACGATGACTTCACACTGGTGGACCAAATGACAGTCAGATAAAAGTTATTATAAGATAGATAAAATATAACTCATTTTGTTTAGCTCTAGTCACTATGACACTTATTTGCTACACCTATCATTTATGTCGGTTTCTTTTCAACGCCACATAATTGATATTTGTGTCCGAAAATAGGGATTTTTTTTTGTTGTTTATCCCTCTTTATAGACACCATTATATTTAGTATTTATGAAAGTCTTAATCATGCAAATTATATTTTGGTTTACCAAATGTGATATTTTGACAAAATCACCAGCAAGGTCTGATATAAAAGAAACGAATATCCAAGAAATATCATGATAATTTATACGCAGCACATTTTGTTAAACGAAGAAAAATTGAAATATCTCCACAAGATTATCCAAGTTTTTTTACTATAGCTCTTGCTGAAACTCCGTTCCCCGTAAGCAATAATTTTGCATTTTTCTTTTCCATTAAAAGCATGTAGTCAGCTGATCACGTTAGACGTGAAATGATTAGATCAAACCCGTATAGCAAGCAGGGTCGCAGAAACGACAGAGTGGCATCACAATTATAATACATACATAATTCGATATGTAGCATGGTAAAATATTTTAATTGTAAATTAAGCGAGCCTTTCATTTGCGTTTTGTTTTTGTATGAAAACTTAGTAAATAATTTGTATTAAAATAACTGCAGAGAATTTTATCTATTAAAAATTTCTGCTATCGTAGAAGCAGTATATATATATATATATATATATATATATATATATATATATAGTAGACCTTGAGCCGGCAGCACAGACAATCATCTCATCGAGTTCACGGCTGAAATTCCAGAATTATTTAAAATTCGATACGTATATTAAAACTCAATCGGTTTGCCAAGTCATATCTTGGTGGTAAACACCTGAAAGCTTGATTTTAGCGGTCGACTCGTAGGTTGTGTTTTCCTGCACCCAAAAGTATGAAAACATCGTGGACTGGGAGCGGGAAAACGCACTAGTAAACGTACGAGTCAACCTTTAAAATCGGGTTTTCAGGTATTTTCCACCATGATATAACTTGGCAGACCAATTGCGTTTTAATATGCGTATCGAGTTTTAACTAATTCTGAAATTTCAGCCATGAACTCGATGAGGTGATTGTCTGTGCTCCCGGCTCCCGGTCTATAGCCTTATCTACAAATATATATATCGGATAAATCAGAGTTTTTATATAAAGTTATTATTTTTTTTAAGCTTCGCTACAATGTGAAGTCAATTCGTGACTAGATGTTAATTAATGAAAATAATGAGACATAATGAACAATTTTTTTCTCTTTTTGTATATTTAGTGGGAATGGAGAGAAGATAAGAAAATACCTAATTTAAACTAAAGGACATAAATTTATTTGGGATTGTGTAGATCGAGTAATCCCGAATATGATAATAGTCTAAGATAAATAATTTGCTACTGTCAGGAGAAACAGAAATGTTTTCTTTTATTTTCCCGCTAGGATTTTTAATGTAATTTTTATTAAATTATTCAATTATTTATTTTTAAAACAAAATCAAAAATTTCGCTAACACTTAATAAGAAAATGCATTCAAAACTAACCATGACATTAAAATGACCAAGAAAGAAAAATCATGCGTAAAACATAGATTATAAAACACTTTTCAACACTACAGAAAGCTTTAACAAACTTCGCCTCTTAATAATGTAAAGAATATACCCAAGTAAACATTTTAGAAAACGTGTAACACATTTAAAAACTAGATTTTAACAATTACCTCCCATAGCCCTAAAAGTACACTTAAAACAAACCGATTAAAAAACGGAAATACTACTGGCAATCTAGACGCCAGTACCATTTCCGTTTTTTTACGGGAATTTTTACCCATAAATTAAAGAAAATGTTCCGTTTTTCTGATTAAAAACGGAAATTTTTCTGTAATTTATGGGTAAAAATCCCCGTAAAAAAACGGAAATCGTTTTCCTTTTTTCTGATTAAAAACGGAAATTTTTCTATAATTTATGGACAAAAATTCCCGTAGAAAAACGGAAATAGTACTGACGTCTAGATTGCCAGTAGTATTTCCGTTTTTTATTCCGTTTTTTTTTTTTTTTTTTTTTTTTTTTTTTTTTTTTTTTTTACAGTGTATTACAATTCTCTTGTGCAGCTTTGTATATGATCTATAGATTTCTATATACTCTAGAAAGTATGCTAAAATTCAGTGTAGTAAGAAAACGCATAACACAGTTGAAAATTCCCCTTTAGGAATTTCTACCAATAGACGGAAACGTACTTGAATTCTTTTGTACAGCCCTGTATATTACATACAGATTTTTATACTCGCCGAATATAATGCTGAAATTTAATTCTAGCGAAAACGTGCTTAAAACTACTCTAATCACACTTCAAGGAATTACTATCCATAGGCGGCCATGTATCCAGCTCTTTGCTATACCCTGAATATGGTTTTATTTATGGGCTACAATCATCTCTTATTAGGTGCGTTCGTAATTACATAAACACGTAGCAACTATAGTCGTCGTTAAGTCCGTCCGCATATAACAAAGCAAAAACTACCAAACCGAACGGTCTGAAATTTTAAATGTATAATTGTTGTAAAATTTTGTCGAGTCATTTCAAATTTTATGAAAATCAGATGAATAGTTTAATTACAGGGACAGTCAAAAGTTTCCCGTTACATTACGGCCGATGGGAAAAAATTATTTCAAGTGCATTTTAATGATGTTAAAGCCTTTCGAACAGAATGAAATTGACATAAAAAATTACTTATAAAACCAGTTATAGTACGAACGCACCTCATTTGCCACGTTTGACGAGCAATTTCGAACTTGTTATTATAGTAAGAGATCTTGAGCTATAAAATCTCCTTGAAGTTGCATAACTCAGATTTACAAACATCTTTAAGCAATTCAAGTTTATTCTCCGTAATGCTTACGAATTCTTTTGTGTAGCCCAGTATATGTTCTACAGAATTTATCCACACCATGTTGTACGCAAAATTTTGTTAAACTTAAAAACGCATGCCATAACTGGAAAAAGACTTTCAGCAATCACCCCTAATATGTAACACTTCGGATGCAGTATTGTCTCCAAAATCTTTTATGTGTCCCTGCAAATGAAGAATAAATCCAATGCACATCTTATTCTAGTGCAAGCATCTTGTATTATCATCCTCAGAAATGATTACCAATTTTACCATGCTTGAAATAGTGCAACATAAGGGAAATACGCTGCGGAGAGCTTTTTCCCCATAGGCCATTATATAGTCGAACACTTTTGCGTGACTCTGTTAATGAACAATGAATGGTTTGCACCCCACATGCTAGAGAAAGCATGTATTAATGTATCTCAGAAATTCATATCAGTTTCATTGTGTTTGTATGAGAGTAACATTATTTAACCCCTTCAAGGGCAAGTAATTGCGTTGCTGTAATGTCGAATTCATAGCGGA
The DNA here is from genome assembly GCA_963932465.1 of Maratus speciosus. NCBI lineage: Eukaryota > Metazoa > Arthropoda > Arachnida > Araneae > Salticidae > Maratus > Maratus speciosus. Next base: position 240,646,064 of record OZ010790.1, read on the forward strand.
ATCTACCAAAAATTTTATTGTAAAATAAGGCAAAGCAATTTTCCGACTTTTTCCCACCAAACAAAAGTAAAATTTAATAAAATTTTTCTGGTGCGAATCTTCATTATTCGTAGGTGGGATAAAGTATATCCCACCGCTCTTCAAGGGGTTAAATACGTCGCAAACGAAATTTCTTCATAGAACATGATATAACGGAATACTTATGAGTTTTCTGTTTGCATCCTGTATGTGCTACACATAACATATTCTAGAGTAAGCATCTTCTAGTGCATGGCAATAATGTATATAAATTTCATTATGTTCTGTGTTGGAAAGCGTTAAAAATAAATAAATTTGAAACGTTTTGGAGAGAAAAGAAAACAGAATTCTTTCAGCATACAATAGAAAAATCTAATCTTAAAGGCCATACATATTCTATTGCAGGAAAGAGAGGGGGGAGGGGAGGAAAACATTTTCATTTTGTATAATTCTATAGAACAGTATGTATCACATCAGTCCAGAAACTGATCGTTTATTCATTTTGAATAGAATCATGGCTGCGGTCAGCGATTATGGCAAAAGTTATTTTATTCCTGGAATTTAAGCAAACACAACATGTACGTAAAAGTCCTCTTCTCATGAACAGAATATTATCACTAATGAGATTTATAGAGAAAAATGAAGTCATTTTTCAATTCCTACTATTAGCTCACACTCTCCCTATATTTATTTATATATTTATATATTTATATATTTATCTTGTACAAATTTTTAATCGTTAATAAAATACTCATTATTCATCCTATCAGGTTGAAATAAATTTTTTTAAACTTGTACTGGATGACAATTGGTGTTAATAAAGTTTTTTCAAATATTAATTAATTAATTAAATTTTAATTAATTAATTTTAGTTTTGCATGGGAAACAAAATGGCCGCCATTGGTTATTGAATTTCAATGAAAGTATTTTCAATAAGGGTTACCATAGGAAGGGGGACCCTGTTCTGTCGCCAAATACCGCCAAGTCTGTCGCCAACTTGGCGATATATCGCGAAATTTGGCGGCCAAAATGAGACGCCAAAGTGACGCCAGCTTGGCGATATCTGTAATATTTCGCCAAATTTCCATAGAGTTCCATTGTAAACCTACTTGCTTATAGAAAATCAACAAATTGAGATATTTTAATGCAACAAAAACTCATATTAGCTTGATTATATTAAATTTTTCTTTGATGGCCTAAGTAGGAATTGACTTTAAAAACAAAATTTTTTTATTACTTGTTATAAATAATTATCCATAACTCTCGGACATTTCTTCAGGCGATGATTTATGATTCTTTTACCTTCCTTGCTTCCATTGTAAATAGTCTTCAGTTATATATATATTCAGTAATTACTATTGTTATTATTTTTATTATTATACAAGTAGTGTTTTTGTTACTAACATTTTGTATTTATTATAAATTGTGATGTTTTGAACCAGGTAGCTATATTGAGAATCTAACAGGTTTTTTTTTTTTTTTTTTTTTTTTTTTTTTTTTTGAGTTACTAAAGCATAATTATAAACATTGACCATTAAAAAAAAAACTGGTGTCAAAAGTAAGGACTAAATAATGGGTTTCGGCCGTCCATAGGAAAACACCCCATCAGGCTTACAGCTTGGAGCTACGGTTCGGATTTCCCTTCCCTTCTCCTATATTTATTGAATACTTAATTGAAGGCCGCCAGTTGAGAATTTCATGATTGCTGTATAGTTAAATAAAGAGTCAGCTATCTGGAATTTTTTGCTGGAAAAGTTTAATAACTACTAGGATTTGTAAGAATTATATGACATATTTATTATGTGTATATATAACAAAAGATGATTTCAACGTGTAAGTACAATGTGTAATTTTAAATTTAATGAAATATATAATTATTAGGTTGAGCAAAAAGTTCTGGGAAATTTTTAATATAATAGTTACCAGAATTTGTACCGTATATAGGAGTACTAGTGATACAGTCCAGACGTGGCTCCATTCGATTATGGCCTCTTTCGATCAATGCAACACTTTTTCAAGGGCCGTCCAGTGTTGCCAGTGGGCTACTTTTTTTTAAATTCAGATTTCTTAACTCGCACCACTTTTCTGAAATCGTAAAATTCGCCTTATTTAATGACATATTAATCAAAGAGAAAACAAGGGGAACCATTTCAAAAAAGTGGTGCCAATCAAGAAATCTGAGTTTAAAAAAGTAGCCCACTGGAAACACTGGGGCCGTCGATTTGAATTCTTTAATGAAGTTGAAGAAGGATGTGAAGAGTTTTTCGATTCCAAGGAGTCGCCATGGTACTTCCAGCAAATCCGGAAACTGGCAGAACGACGGCAGAAAGTCGTGAACTATGATGGTCTCTACTTTGAAGAATAGTCCTTGTTACTTTTGTTGTTAATTTGCGCATAACAACGCAATTTTCACAAATTTCCCAGAAATGTTTGCTCAACCTAGTATAATATAAATTTTTATTATGTTAGTAAACTTTTTAAATTACGTTATATTTCAGAAGGACTACATTAAATGGATAAAAAATTAATATATTAAATCCCTATTGAGAAATAATAAATATTAATTCTCATTTCATATATGTTTTTAGAGCTTAATTGTTTTTGATATATAAGGTAAACGTGATCAATAATGGAGACTCTTAAGGAATTTCATTTGAAATAGTTTTTTAAATGATAGTTATATCAATAATGATAGTTTAAATTATACAGGGTGGTTATAATTAAAGTTTCACTTTGAAATAATAGGAAATAAAAGGTCATAAAAGGTAAACTACTGGACCAAATGTTATAAAACTTGGTAATAGTTTAACGGAGGTCATGGGAATTTATTTCCAGCCCAAAAAAAGTTAAAATACACGCCACCAGGAGGGGAAATGCGAAAGAAAGGGAAATCGTATTATTCCATTCTCAACAGTAGCTCTTAGCATATCAGGAGGAATGTTATGGATATGTCGATGTATCGCATCTTTCAATTCCGCCAAATTGTTTAGATTATCACCATAAATAGTGCTCCTGAGATAACCCCATAGCCAAATGTCACAGGGGTTGAGGTCTAGTGACCGGGGTGGCTAAGAAGTGGGGACGTTTCGACGTATAATCCGTTCATTCGTGAAATGTTGCTTAACCTTCCGCCGGGCGCGCCGTTGTAAAAAGTACAACATTAGCTTTCTTTTTTTCTTTAAAACAAATTTCAAGTAGTAGAGGGCATTAATAACCATTTGTATTCGTCTATAGGATCTCCATCCTCACTTCCTGAAAATTATTTGCATTTCAGATTGCGCAATTAGCTGCACCTGTCATTTTAGTCTGTGAACATCTGTGGTGTTATACTTTATGCAACGCGCGCCTGCTTGTGAATTTCTCTCTCTGTAGAATCTTTCTCAGTGAAATTTTTTCCAAGTCATTTTTAATGCGATTTGAATTAAAATAATGTCTAAACAAAAGACGGTATTTTAAAGATAACAACGAAATGGTGGATTATCTAATGAAATTTTTTTATGAAGACAGTGATATTGATAATATTGATATTGAAGAAGATCTGCAATTTCTTGAATGTGACGAAGATTTGAATGATAAAAATCCAGAAGATGAAAATCACTGAAGTGACTCTGAAATAAATGCATCTGATAATGAGATTACTGAAAATAATAGAGACGAAAAATTTTATAACTGAAAAGATAAAGTCACTAAATGGAAAAGAAAATCGTAAAAACCTCCAAAACTACGTACAAAAATATAAAGAGAATACCAGGGCCAACTGCATTTGCAACAGGAACTACTTCTGAAATCGACACTTTTCTAAAATTGATTGATGTGAACATGATTGATGAAATAATTGATTGCACTATTAAATATATCGAAAGAATAGAAGATAAGTATAATCGGAAACGTGATTGTAAACAGATGTCTTTAAATGAATTTATGGCTTTGATCGGACTGCTTTATTTTATAGGCACAATGAAAAGCCAACATGCAAATGTTCAGTATCTCTGGGCTGCTAATAGGCCTGGAGTACAAGTACTTAGAGCAGCTATGAGTTATAAGAGATTTTTGTTTTTACTTCGCTGTATTCATTTCGATGAAATAGATACTAGATCTGAAAGGAGTAAATCAGATAAACTAGCTGCCATCCGTTTAACTTGGGATTCATTTGTTCAAATTGTTTGAAATCTTATAATACAAGCGAATTTATAACAATTGATGAGAGGTCACATCCTTTTAGAGGACGTTGCTTTTGGATTCAATGCATCCGAAGCAAACCTGCTAAGTATGGCACCGAAATATTCGCATTATTTGATGCTAAAACATTTTACTGTGACAATATGGAAATTTACATCTGTAAACCGCCGCCTTGAGTTTTCACTTTGGAGAACAGACCATTAGATATTGTCAAACGTTTAGTAACGCATATTGAAAACTAATAAAAACCTTATAACCGATAACTTGTACTCAAGTTATCCACTAGTTGATTAGTTTTGAGAAAAGAAAATCACATTCATTGGTACAGTAAAAAAAAATAAAAGAGAAATTCCTTTAGACTTTTTACCCGGGAGACATAGAGCTGTGGGTACATCTGTCTTTGGTTTTCAGAAAAATAAAACATTGGTTTCATATGTACCAAAATGGAACAAAGAAATAGTATTAGTGTCTAGTCCTTCATTATATAGCAGACATTGATGCAGAGAGTGGAAAACCTGAAGTAATTCTTGATTACAATATGACTAACGAAGGTGTTGATACCTGCGATAAAATGTGTGCGTCTTATTCTGTATCTCAAATAACAAGAAGGTGGCCTCTTGTCATACTTTATACTATTATGCACCTTGGAATTATAAATTCACGTGTACTATTTCTACTGAATAATGTTGATCAAGAGCCAAGCCGAAGAATTACTTTTTTGTGAAGACTTTCAAAATCCCTTATGAAAGAGCATCTCATATTTAGAGCTCAAATTCCGTCTTTACCTCGAAATGTGTCGGCTTTCCTTGATATATATCGTTCAACAGAAAATTTGGAAGAGGTAACATCAAATAATACAAAAGAGAAGTCTGTTTCATGTGCAGCCGAAACTTATATTCCTCATCTACAGTGAAGTGCAAAAAATGCGCAAGTTTTATCTGTAAACAGCATTGAAAAAAGAAAATCTTATGCCTGTGAAGCAAATAATATAGATGAAATATATGACTAATTCTGAACGTCCGAAATTACTTAATTATTGTTCAGTAATTCATTATTAGTTTTTCTACTTTGTGATTGTAGTAGTAAATAGCTTTTTATGCATTTTAACCTCTGCTTTAATATATTATAAGAAAATTCATCTAAGTGTATTACGGAATACTTTCATAAATTGTGATCAGAGATAACTTATATGATATTTGTATGTTAAATTATTTGTAAAATTAAAATAAAGCAGCAATAATTGAATGCTTTTTCCCTGTTGTACAATTTACAACGCGCGCCCGCTCATGTGATGAAAATTCGCGCGCCCGGCGAAAGGTTAAGTAACTGTGTGACACGTGTACCAATGTGCGGTGGGGTCCCGTCCTGCATATAAATCGTGGAGTCTAAAATGCCACGTTGATGGAGTTCAGGTATGACGAAAAGTCTTAACATTGATGCTAAGCGAGCGGCAGTCACAGTGCATGTAACAAGTCCAGCTGTCGACTGCTCTTCAAAGAAAAATTATCCAATTTTGACACATGCTGTCATACCACACCAAACGGTGACTTTAGGAGAATGCAATGGAACTGGTTATACAACATGGGGGATTTGTTTGACCCAAATATTGCAGTTATGGGTGTTGACATCGCCATTTAGGTAAAAATCATCTGTCCACAAAATGTTTCATGGCCAATGTTCGTCCACTTCCATCCGTGCAAGGAATTCCAAAGCGAAAAATTCTCTTGCAGCAGGATAGATATGTTCAAGTTCTTGTAAATGCTTGATTTTGTATGGGTAGAGCTGCAACACTTTACGGACAATTTTGCACTCTGTATTCCATGGTACGTCCATTCAATGTGCGACAACACGTACCGTTTGTGCTTTCCATTGTTGTTTCCTCCACTGCTAATGCAACAACCTCCTCGGTTTCTACAGAAGCAAGTTTCCTTCCCCTCCCAGGTACAATACATAACAAACCCATGGCTTCAACCTTTGCCATCATTTTTCTCAAACCTTGCGGTGTCTTTGGCCCTCGGCGTATTTATCTTACAGAAGGATACCTTTTCAAAACACGCCATTAATTTCTGTCGCATTCGTAATAACATTTAAAGAGAAAAACGCGTTCTTACATGGTTAGAAAAATTGTCGATTCGTAATAATGCGAACTCTGACAAACTGGCTCAATTTTATCTGACAAATCAAATGTCGTGTAAAGCGCATTTGCATAAATCTAATTTTCTTCTTCCTGCCGTAAGCTAATTACAAGCCATTGCGGTTTTGAATAACCCCACAAACAGTTTCGTTTTAGAAACGATTAGAAACATTTTAAACCGACATCTTCGTGTCAAGTCCGAATTAAGGCTTCAAAAATCACAAATTGGCGATCTGCAAGAAAACAATTTTCGGAATGCGCACATATTTGCGATCTCAAATTTTATTATCCCTAATTTATGGTTTGAATTTTTAAGAACACGAACGGATTTTATTATACATATCGTGCACAACACCTTTTGTCGTCTTTAACGCCTTTAAATGATAATTTTGTTTAGGTCATTTTTTCTTAATTATGGGTACAAAAGATGTTAAACCCGTGTAACAAAAGGTTAAGTTAGATTCCGAACATTATTTCTGTTAACAATATTGCATACAGCGTTATTCCTTCCACTGGTGGTGAGTATTTGAACTTCTTTTTTTGCGCGAGAAATAAATTCCCATAACCTCCTTTAAACTATTACCATGCTTTATAACATTTGGTACAGTAGTTTTCCTTTTATGACCATTTCAAAGTGGAAATTTAATTAAAACCACCCTGTAGATTAACCAATCGGAGAGTCACATTTCTCACAGTGAATCAACATTTATTTGTAATCAAAACACCCAAAATTCCAATAATGAACACTCACTGTTCCAGTAATGGATACCCATTATTTCAGTAATGGACACTACATAAAAAGTATTAGATAACTATTTTTGCGATTGTATTTAGAATCAGATATGGGCGCACACTAAAATCATACTCAAGTAAATTTAACATTTGAGATGTAGATAATTAATAAATTCTTTATGAGAATAATTATTTGTTCAAATTAGTTTTTGATCAATATTTTAATTAATTTAGATAGAATATTTAAACTACTGAATTTCAGAGAATAACGGTTATGAAATTAAGAAAATATTAGGAAAGCTAGTAAAAAGTAAATAAATAAATAAATAAATAAATAAATAAAAATTAAAAATATTTCGGAGCACCAGTGGATTGAATCGCATTTCCTGTTCTCAAGAGTTAAATTTCCTAAAACTACATTATACTTGTAGTCAGGGCTTAGTTTCTAACAAAATAAGTACCGGAACCCTAATATTCTGCAGTACTAAACCCGTAGAGTGCTCCTACCCCACCTAATCCACATATCTATGTTTCATAAATTATTTGCAAAGAATCTTAATTTTTTTTTAGCAAAGGAAAAGTTTAAATAAATATCTACCTACATATATTTAACTGTCAACTGTTCCACTTTTTAGTTCATCACTCCTTCCGAATAGATATCTTTGCCTAATTTTAATGTTAATTGATCCCAGAATTCTGCAATTAAATACGGTAAGGATTATTATACGGAAAAATGGCTACACAAAAAGGAATTGTTCGCAGATATGCGTATCTGTAATAATAAAGAAAGAAGTTTGTGTGTGTGAGTGAGTGTGTCGACGGTGTTCTGAAGGGACCGCTGCACATACAGCTACAAAATTTGGGGAAAAGGTACGTCTATATATAAAGTTTTGCACCTCGAAGCCCGATTTTCGATTTTTTTATTAGATTTTTTTAATTTAATTTTTTATGCGATTTTTAGCGCTTTTTTAAGTTTCAAGGCGATTTTTCCAAATTAGTGAAAAGAATACGGTTTCTTTCTTTTAACCCAATATAGTAAATTTTGTTTTCTTTTCAAAAAAGTTTATTCGGAATTCGTACAGCAATCTTTGAATTTTTAGCGCATTTTTTTATGCGATTGCTGAACAGCGGTTAATGCGTCTTCATACCTATAAGGGGTGTTACCGTAGGGGGGGACACAGTTCTGTTGCCAAATACCGCCAAGTTTATCGCCAACTTGGCGATATCTCGCCAAATTTGGCTAAAAAATTTAGTCGCCAAAAGTGACGCTAACTTGGTGATATCTCTAATATTTTGCCAAATTCTCATAGACTTCCATTGTAAAACAATAAGGTTACTTGCATAGAGAAAATCAACAAATTGAGATATTTTAATTCAACAAAAACTAATATTAACTTAAGGGATTATATTAATTGTATTTAAGGTAATCCAAGTAAATTATATTATGAATAAAAGTAACATCAAACAATGCTTAGCATGCTTTCCCAAACATAAATTTTAAGAGAGCCCGCAGGTCGAAGGAATTAGATTTGAAGCTTTTATCCAATTATAGTAAATTTTGACTTTCGTGATTTTTGAACTTTTTGAGATTTTTAATTCGATTTTTACGTTTCTTCGCTATCTGTTGCAATTTTTTGACATTCCATTTTTGACCTAAAGTACATTCTGCCCTCATTTCAATTAAGTTTATTCGGACTTCGTATAACAATTTTCGAATTTCGGGAATTTTGTATGTGATTTTTAGAGTATTTTATTTATTTGCTACCATTTTTCCACATTAGTGAAATGAATCAACTTACAATCTTCGAACACAATATATATATATTTTATTTCTCTTTTTGAAATTTGTGCAGCGATTTAAAATTTTCTCGCGATATCTTATTGTGATTTACAGAACTTTTTTGCAATTCCTGCTGTTTTTTGACGTACTCGGGCAACGCCGGGCAAGTTCTCTAGTATATATATAAATAGTGAACAACAGAACCAGCAAAAACATTTATAAGAAAAAATTTCAGAAAATCTTATGCGCTGTTTCATCGCCATCTGATACGTGTGCAACACACTACCTCACATATAAGTGTTTTGATAGAAAAGAATACAGAAACTTGGAGATGGGAGGGAAATGAAAGGATAACTTAGGCTACGGTTTTTTGGAATCGCTACTTCACTGGGCCCCGGAGCCCTGTATTTATGAGCTTTTCGCAACAATAACCAAACAAATTTAAATACTTACAAAAAACATAGAAGTACCGGATCTGGGCTGAGGTCGGCTCCGGCACAAATTAAGCCCTGCTTGTAGTAATGAGTTATACAAATCTAACAAAAACATAGCTGTGAAAAAAGGGAGCCAAGTTCTGTAAAGACAATGGCAAGAAAAGAAGTGAAATCTAAGTGGTTGCCAAGTTCAAATAAAATTCACTCAAACTTACCTACTGAAGTATTATAGCATTTTTTAAATTGTTTAGAAATAAAAATTATTGTTAGCACATTAATAAAAAATCTAGAACTTGGCAAGTTTTTACCTACGAGTCATTTATTTTTATTAATGACATTATTATATCAAAACTTGTTATTTCATGTTTGGAAGCCTTCATTTGAGTGAGCTCCTTCCCCTTGAAGGTTGGTGGGATAAAATATATCCCACGTAATTTTAACTGCAAAATGCCACATTGACACTAGAATTCAGGACTAAAAAGTTTAATTTTATTATATACGTGAGAAGAAGCTTTTACCCATTTTGAAATAAATTTGTTTTTAAATTCTGGTGTGATTCAATCATTTCAGCATGTCACGAATAAAAGCTCTTTGCCTCTGAAAAGTTAAAGGGGTGCAGTCTCTAGAGAGATGACCAAGAAAAAGCGTAAGGGTATCTGTCTCTTTCTCAGGCCTTTTAGTCTGTTTGCATTGAGGTTTCCGAAGGGTGGGTGCTAGAGTGATAACCAAAGACGAGCGGGATTGTATTTGTGTATTTATTGGTTTATCAAATCTTTAACATGAGTCATTTGTTTATAATAATAACTATATTAATTTTTTTATAATGACATTGTTGTTAATATTAACATCATGATTTTATTAAGACATGAAATTGATAGGCATAACATTTATCAAAAACTTGCCAAGTTCTAGATTTATTATTAATATGCTATCAATAATTTTTATTTCTAAACAATTTAAAAAAGTCCTTCCGGCCAGTGCCGGGAGGAAGAGGTAGCTTTCATAATCCTTATTTTAAAAAAGCCAACTTATATCATGCAAACACACGAAGCTCAATTTAGTGGAAACCGAATATAGGAGATTCAATACTAATTTTTATCAATATAATGAATAAGAATTTCGCGAAATTAGTCAGCTTTATCCAAGCTGCTTTTCTTTAAAGTAACTTATATTTGGCTGCCAAATTCGGCAATTTCTTAAAGTGCCTGTCATTTTAAGACAACATGGTGGATGAGGCTAAGCAGTGAACTTGGTCGAGACCTTAGTAATTGCTGTGCACATGCTCACTCACATCGGAATCGGTTAATATATAGGAGTGCTGTCGCATGCAAAAAATCAGATTTTTCAAAATGTCACCCACAATAGAAATTGAAACTGCTATATCTGAGCCATTTTTTAAGGTAAAGACAAACAAAAAATGCTCCTGAATCCTTATATCAAGATCAAATACTTAAGAAAGAAACCTTTTTCAATTTCTAATTTTTTTTGCACCTCACTTTAAATATATATATTTTTTTTAATTTAATGGCCGCCATTTTGAAACAAGATGGCTGATGAATCTGGCCAGCGAACTTGGTCGAGGTGTTGATGTATACTATCCACATGCCTTCTTACATCGAAATAGGCGCATACGTGTGTTATCGCGCGACAAATACAAGATCGTTTCAAAATGTTAGCCATGCTAGAAATTCAAAGTGCTATAAATCAACCATTTTTTAAGATATCAACAAAAGAACAAATTTTCAGAAACAAAAACTGCTCCGGAATCTTTGTATCAAGGCCAAACACATAAAAAAAATCTTTTTCATTTTCCAATTTTTTAATACCTCATTTTGAATTTTAAATTTAATTTTTTTTAAATGGCAACCCTTTTGAAACAAGATGGCGAATGAAGCTGGCCAACGAAATCGGTCGAGACATTGGTATGTACAGACCAAGTTACATCCAAATAGGTTCATAAATACGCCTGTTATCGCGTGACAAAAATCAGGTCGTTTTAAAATGTCAGCCACAAGAGAAATTCAAAATGCTATTACTCAGCCATTTTTTTTTAGATATAGACGAAAGAAAAACTGTTCCGGAATCTTTGTATTAAGGTCAAACACAAACAGAAAAAATCTTTTTCATTTTCCAATTTTTTGGTATCTCATGTAATTTTTTTTATTTTTTAATTTTTTTAAATGGCCGCCATTTTGAAACAAGATGGCGGATGAAGCTGGGCAACGAACTCGGTCGAGATATTTGTATGTACTATGTACACACCAAGGTACATCCAAGTCGGTTCATAAATACGCCTGTTATTACGTGAGAAAAATCAGGACGTTTCAAAATGTCAGCCACGCTAGAAATTCAAAATGCTATAACTCAGCCATTTCTTAAGATATAGACGAAAGAAAAACTGCTCCCGAATCTTTTTATCAAGGTCAAACACATAAGAAGAAAATATTTTTTCAATTTTCAATTTTTGGTACCACATTTCAAATTTAAATTTTTCTTAAAAATTTAAATGGCCGCCATTTTTAAACAAGATGGCGGGTGAAGCTGGCCAACGAACCCGGTCGAGACATTGATATGTACTATGTATAAACGAAGTTACATCCAAATCGGTTCATAAATACGCCTTTTATTGCGTGACAAAATTCAGGACGTTTCAAAATGTCAGCCACGCTAGAAATTCAAAATGCTATAACTCAGCCATTTTTTAAGATATAGACGAAACAAAAACTGCTCCGAAATCTTTGTATAAAGGTCAAATACATAAGAAAAAAATATTTTTCCATTTTCAATTTTTTGGTACCACATTTCAAATTTTAAATTTTTTAAAAAAATTTAAATGGCCGCCATTTTGAAACAAAATGGCGGATGAAACTGGCCAACGAACTCGGTCGAGAAATTGGTATGTACTATGTACACACCGAATTACATCCAAATCGGTTCATAAATACGCCTTTTATCGCGTGACAAAATTCAGGACGTTTCAAAATGTCAGCCACGCTAGAAATTCAAAATGCTATAACTCAGCCATTTTTTAAGATATAGACGAAACAAAAACTGCTCCGGAATCTTTGTATAAAGGTCAAATACATAAGAAAAAAATATTTTTCCATTTTTAATTTTTTGGTACCACATTTCAAGTTTTAAATTTTTAAAAAAATTTTAAATGGCCGCCATTTTGAAACAAAACGGCGGATGAAGCTGGCCAACGAACTCGGTCGAGACATTGGTATGTACTATGTACACACCGAATTACATCGAAATCGGTTCATAATTACGGTAGTTACAGTGTGACATAGGTCAGATATATATATATATATATATATATATATATATATATATATCAATTTTGAACGGAGGGTGGTTTCGGGGTCTGGGGGTCATGATCGATGAAAATATACCAAAATTTTTTGAAATCGCTTTCCTCCGAACGGCTGCAATAGGTAGCTTTTTTGTAAAGAAAGCTACCTAAAATGCTATAATACTTCAGTAGGTAAGTTTGAGTGAATTTTATTTGAACTTGGCACCCACTTAGATTTCACTTCTTTTCTTGCCATTGTCTTTACAGAACTTGGCTCCCTTTTTTCACAGCTATGTTTTTGTTAAATATAATTACTTTTTGTAAAGTTACAATCAGGGATGTAGTAGAGGGTATACGGGTTTATACCCTGTATACCCTCTGGATTTTTTTAAGGAACACCGTATACCCTCTGTTTCTCAAGAAACCTATAGAATATATACCCTAGGGCATAACCTCTGCCTTGAGCGTATACCCTCTGCCTAGAACGTGTACCCTCTGTTTTTTTTACGACTACACCACTGGTTACAATATATTTAAACACTCTACTTAATGCTTTTTAATGTGTTTACATGTGACTATTTTATTCACCAAGCAACTTTCAATTTTAATTTAACTTTCCTACAACAAACTATTTGGCTGTCAATTTGCGGCAGAAATCTATATTTTAATACTGCTACATTGAATACATGTTTTGAAACGAAATGTACTGATTCGAAAATTTTATTGTTTCTGAAACAACAATTCCTATTAAATTCCTATATTAAATTTTCCTATTAAATTTTCCAATTAAATATCCTATAGTTGGGTCTGCTTTTTTGTACTGAAAGGGAAAAATAAAGTTATGTGCTTATACCACACTATGTATCATTCATCCATGGGTGCCGGCAAAGAGGCAATGCAAAGGAAGGACATTGCCCCTCCCTGGATTTTCAAGTTTAATTAACTAAATATCCTTTTCTCTGATGATTTTGAAAATAACAAGTGGGTAAGTGTGATCACAGATCGCACAGGGGGTTTCGTTTAATATTCCTTTCAAAACACTTTATCCTTTTGAAAAATCTGTTAGTTCCACATTTCGCAACCAGGGACGCACTCTATTCTAAACAAAACTCTATCCGAACGAAACTCCGTTTTACATACTATCCGTAGATATATTAGTCGAGGGGATTGAGCCTATAGCACCCGAGATAAGTAGGTGCCCCTAGCGGTAAAAAGTGGAACTAAAATATGTAAGGGTATGGTGCATAATATTAAAGAATGGTCAAAGGTGTGTCGGCAAAAGTTGGAAAAGTGCTCCCCGGGTGAAAAGGGCGGAGGTTAGAAAAATTGCTTAAAATATACAAGTTAGAGCCCGGAGGAGTAAATAATATAAGACTTTTTGAAAATTTTATGATTCGTCGTGTGGTTTGAGGTATTCAGCTATACGTATGCAAAAACTCATGTCTCCAACTTAATTAGGGGGCTCCCTTAGAAAGAATTGCTTAAAATACATATGTGGTAGCTCAAAGGGTTAAGCGTAAGACTTTTTCAAGATTTTATGATTTGTCGCCTGGCCTCAGGTGTTCTGCAATAAGTATGCAAAATTTCAAATCTGCAATTTAATAATGGGCTCAGTTAGACAGAATTGCTTAAAATATTCATGTGGAAGTCCAAAGGGTTAAATGTACGACTTTTTCAAAATTTTATGGTTTGTCATTTGATGTGTGTTCAACTATAAGTATGCAAATTTTCACGCCTCCAACATAATTAGGGGCTCACTTAGAAAATATTGTTTAAAATACACACGTGAGAGCCCAAAGGGTTAAATGTACGACTTTTTAAAAATTTTATGGTTTGTCGTTTGATGTGAGGTGCTCAGCTATAAGTATGTAAAATTTCACGCCTCCAACATAATTAGAGGCTCACTTTGAAAGAATTGTTTAAAATACACATGGGGGATCCCAAACGGTTAAATGTACGACTTTTTCAAAATTTTATGATTTCTCGTTTGATGTGAGGTGTTCAGCTATAAGTATGCGAAATTTCCCGCCTCCTACCTAATTAGGGCTCACTTAGAAAGAATTGTTTAAAATACACATGTGGGAGCGCAAAGGGTTAAATGTACGACATTTTCAAAATTTTACGATTTGTCGTTTGATGTGAGGGATGTGAGGTGTTCAGCTATAAGTATGCAAAATTTCACTCCTCCAACCTAATTAGGGGCTCTCTTAGAAAGAATTGTTTAAAATACACATGTGGGAGCCCAAAGGGTTAAATGTACGACTTTTTCAAAATTTTATAGATTTTCGTTTGATGTGAGGTGTTCAGCTATAAGTATGTACAGTTTATGCGTCCTACCTAATTAGGGGTTCACTTAGAAAGGATTGTTTAAAATACACATGTGAGACCCCAAAGGGTTAAATTTACAAGTTTTTCAAAATTTTAGGATTTGTAATTTCATGAGAGGTGTTCAGCTATAAGTATGCAAAATTTCACGCCTCCAACCTTGTTAGAGGCTCACACAGAAAGAATTGTTTAAAATACACATGTGGGAGCCCAAAGGGTTAAATGTACGACTTTTTCAAATTTTTATGGTTTGTCGTTTGATGTGAGGTGTTCAGCTATATGTCTGTAAAATTTCACGCCTCCAACCTAATTAGGGTCTCACTTAGAAAGAATTGTTTAAAATACACATGTGGCAGCCAAAGGGTTAAATGTACGACTTTTTCAAAATTTTATGATTTGTCGTATGATGTGTGGTGTTCAGCTATAAGTATGCAAAATTTCAAGTCTCCAACATGTAGAGTTTCGGAGAACGGGCTCTATGATGGACAGAATATCTCAATTTGGTAATTTTCTGTAAGCAAGTAAACCAGGTAAACCCCCAGTAAGTAGATAGGTTTACAATGGAAGTCTATGGGAATTTGACGAAATATTAGAGATATCGCCAAGGTGGCTACACTTTTGGCGACTAATTTTGGTCGCCAAATTTGGCAATATATCGCCATGTTGGCGAGAAACTTGGCGGTATTTGGCGACAGAACAGCGTTCCCTCCTACGGCAAATTAAAATTTCGCCTAATAGATGCAATGGTAAAGTAAAAATGGGCACCCCCAGATGGGTAATTCATCGATTTTCACAATTTTTTTATTTTTTTCCTCAGTTTTATAGTGTAAACGAACTTCGCACCAAATTTGAAGTCTGTAGCTGCAGTAGATATACGAGATCTTTTTGATGAGTGAGTCAGTCAGTCAGTCAATCAGTCAGTCAGTCAGTGGAAAAATTATCGATTATCAGACATTTTCAAATGCCATTATCTCGGAAACTATTTATGCGTTATTTATAAAATTTTGGATTTTAGGTAATTAGGGTGACCTTACTACAAATTTCGTATAACAAGTACGTAGCTCTCATAGATTTTCAGTAGTAGAGCATTGAAATTTGACGAAAACAGCTCGAAATGGTTCGTGTAAATAACACACGGCTATGTCATGCGAACTTGGCTGACACACTGCCGTGTGTCTAGATATAAGAGAAATTAAACTGTGAGTTGAATGTTTTAAATACGAAATAAATTTATTTCAAAATAAATCTGCGGAACTGACGTTTTAGTACCTTGATCTGCAGATTTACTAGTTTCTTTAGTACTATAAATGTAATTAGTAATTATATTTTTTTTTGTACATAATTATTTTGAAAGATATGAAAAACCAAATATTTAATACAGAAAATAATAGATTTTTAACAAATCGTGTTACTTCGAAAAAGGTTTTTTTTAAATAGGGGAGGTTTGAGCCCCATGAACTCCTCCTTTCCCTATGACCATGAATAGTATCCACTGTTTCCTGAATCGTTCGATTGATTTTAAGATTGTAAAATATGCAAAATTGAGTTATGAAAAAAAATGTGATTTAATATTTAAAAAAACTATTCACCACATGAAATTAAATAAAAGCATCTAGTTATTAAATTTTTGTTCGTTTTACATTCTAGCAAGTGCAATTTAAAAATTAAATTAGATTACTTAGCTATTCACTTATATCAAAAGATTTTATGTACTATGACTATTTTTCAAATTACACTTTTAGCACTTAGTCTACATGGGAACTAATTAAGCATTCCGTTAATGGACACTGGTGCTTAAACCTTAAAAATAGATGACATTTTGTAAGTGGTTTGTGTATAAAAATGAGAGTTTTGTATTACTATCAAAGCAGAAAGATGCAATTTTTCCAGGAAAATAAAGAAGATATGAATTAATTAAATAAAACCAGCTCTTAGCTTCTTCATTAAAATTTTCACTGAAAAACAGTGGAACTGTGAAACATAATTTACTGTTTCCTGATTGGCTTTTTAAGGTTGTCAGAGAAAACCGAGATTATAAAAAATGCAAGGGAGAGTTATGAAAAAAATAATAAAAAGTGAATTTTTATTAATTATTTTTTATGAACTAAAAATTTTGGACAATGGCAATTAATGGAACATTTGCCTTAGATTAATTGCGTTTATGTTCTTGCGAATTTCTGTAGATTTTGTTATAGGGACGTTTTCCGGTATATTTACTATGTGTATTTTTAAAGGTTTGATCAATTTTAAATATGTATAATACACTGGTTTCCAAAAATTAAGGAAAAACAACAAAAGTAGCGATTACTCAAAATGTTACAAGTAGATTTTAATAAAACTGAGCTACAATGTAGGGGAGAACGGCTTAGTTGAAAATCAACGTATAAACCATCCAGAAGAACCAAAACGTATGGTAAATGATGATTCCGATGCACCAAAGAAGCCTATTAGTTTTTTTGATTTCAAACCATTGCCTAAAGCAACACAATGTGAGAGAAAAAGGAAAAGAAAAACACTGAGCTCAAGCATTCTTACAAGCACACCCGTCAAAGAAATGTTAGAACAAAGGGAAAAGTAGAAGAAGGAAAAGGAACTTTTAAAAAAAGAGAAAAGAAGCTCATGAAGCTAAAAAGGGAGTAAAAAAACTCATACTAAGTTCCTGTAGGCCTAAGTCTAATAAATCTAGGCCAACCAGTCCAGTTGCATCAACTTCAAAGGATGGTGTTTTCAGATGTCCTGCTTGTGACGAGGAATATTGTGACCCACCAACAGAAGAATGGAGTCGGTGCTGTAAATGCCAAGAGTGGTGGCATGAGGAATGTTCCAATTATGAAAATGGCATTTTTGTTTGTGAATATTGTTAGCTGCACAATTAACATTTCAACATTACGTCACAATGCATTATGCTTACTTTGGTACTTCGTAAGATGTAAAAACACAGTTATCACTTGTTAAACCATGTAACATATTCAAAAGATAAAATATGTTCAACCTTGTTCAGTGTTGTCTTCTTGCCCCAAGGCCAAAGTCATCTTGCCCCAATGCTGGACAAGATGACGATTTTTTAATGTTATGAAAAAATAAAATTATCCTTTTTTTATTTGAAAGATTAAATGGTAATATATTTAGTACTACAAAGGAATACTCTAACAGTTCATATAAAATTAATTTTACTATACTTAAAAATAAATTAATAGACAACAAAAATTGTTAACCTAGTCATCTTCCTCCGGACTACCCTACAACGCATAGTAGGGGATAAAATAGCATTAAAAGAAATTACCAGACAATTGTGGTGTTTCAGAAATTAACACAACTATAAAATGAATGACTCAATTTGGTATAGGAAAAATCACACCTAGAAGCAATACAGCACATACGGTGACGTGTGATACTGTCAGTTATGCGATCAATAAATTCGCTGGGTAGTGCGAGCAATGGCTCTTTTAAAGCAGTTGTAAGCATGGCAAGGGTATGAGGAGGGATATTGAGAGCAGCGACACATCTTCCTAAGACATTCCAAACGTGCTCGTTAGGATACAAGTCCAGTGATCGACCTGGTCATTCCATGCGGTGAATTGTTTGGTGCTGAAAATAATCTTGTACGATGTGAGCCCTGCGTGGTCTATCGTTATCGCCCTGTAACAGGAAATCATTAACTATTGCACCGGTATAAGACCGCACATAAGCATCAAGAATGTCACCTCTATAGACGTGAGCATTCACAGTTCCACGTGGAAAGACATGGAGGTCTTGTACGTCCGCCCGAAGAGATACCATCCCAAACACAGACATTTCCTCCTCAATAGGAATCTCTTTTACAAATGTTTGATGGATGACAGCGTGTTCCATGTTCTCTCCAAATCAATCAACGCCCACTATCACTTTGGAGGCTGAATTGGAACTCATCCGTCAAGAGAACTCGCCTCCATTGATCAACTATCCAGTTGACATGTTGACGTACCCACCTTAATCGTTCCCTCCGGTGACATAAGGTGAGTGACACACAAATGTTTGGTCGCATCGCATAAAGACCAGCTTCATGAAGCCTTCTACGCACAATAGACTTTCATACCAACCTTCCAATGGCTGCAGCAAAGGAGAATCTAAGATGAGAGAGTGTTGCTGTTCTATTCCTTCGTGCACATAACCGCAAATATCGTCATAGGTGCTTGTAGCTCTTGTTTCTCCTTGTCTAAACCTCCTGGAGACCGAACCAGAGGTTTGAAATTGTTTCCAAAGCATATGAACAACAGAAAGACTCAGATTTAGCCATCTGCCAACCTCTGTCTGACTTTTACCTACCTCCAATCTTCCAATAGCTCTGTATTGCAGTTATGCGGACAAATGATACCTCGAGGTTATACTAATGAATTGGCTATCTCAGTTTTCTTATGTCATAATCACAATGACCCGGGCAACCGCACTCTCTAGCATACATTTTTATGCTCCTTACAGATGACGCAATCCGATTGCAGTGCTACTAATTTGCAATTTTATTCAGTATCTTTTAGTTAAGAAAATATGCAAATTTCATACGGATAGGTTCATTTTTCAACGACTTATCGCTCTTTTGCGATTTTTACTTAATTTTTGGAAACCAGTGTATTAAACGCCATGTGTAAAACATTCCATTTATTGTTATTCCATTTATCATTTTAATTAATGTCTGACCAATATAGAAATTAAACAAATTGAAGTATTATAAAAACAAGGGGTCCAATCCGGAACACGCGGATTACATATTATAAAGGAAAAATCATTTTATTTTTGCATTAACACGTTGAGTGCTACGGGACTGACACTTAAGCTGAAAAATTTACAATAATTAAAGTAATTTTTAAGACTAGTAAATCCACAGATCGGGAGCCTCCACGTCAGATCTTAAAGTGATTGCCTTTTAATCTCACATTGCATAATATTTAGCATCCTATAATCAGCATTTTACTTATTTTTAAATAATATAAATTTTTAGCAACATATAACATTCTTGGAAGGTTACGAAAATTAAAAGCATTAAATTTTACATGGTGTGACAATGATGTTCTGAAATTCTGAAGAATTTCTTACCCTGCTAATTTTTTAGATGAAAAAATACATTTCTTCAAGGGTGCAGAGCCCCCCGTAGTCTTATTAAATTTAAATTAATATTTTCCTATTCATTTGGCGAATGGTTATAGTGTATCTTGAATTTCGTTTTACACTTGAATTTTCTTAGGATAAGCAACTGTTTGGATAAAGATTTTATTTTATCGTAATATGCAAATAGCAATATTTATATTTAATATTTTTATATAATACTAGGGGGCTCCGCCCTCTGCAAGCTACGCTCGCCAACCCTCCGTTCAGACACCGCAGAATATAAAAACACGCTAATCTGATCGGTTTAAAAAATATAAGAGAAGATTGAATTATACTGAAAAAAGCTGTGCAGATGCAGTCCCTGTAACCAGGTTTCCATGCAAATCCCTTTGATTTCAAAAATTTAAGGCAGAATCAGTTGCTGTTAAGACATCCAATGGTTGTTTTCGTGTTTGATTAAAGAGGATCAGTTAAACATTTGAAAAGAAGCTAAAATAAAATGAATTAAGTGTACAGAGTCTTTGTCTCTCAGTATTTTAAAACAATTTCTATAACAATAGCCTAAGTCATGTGACTATCATCAACAGTTCCGGGCGAACCACTTCGCTTTTTATATTCCAGGTGCCATTTTGGTATTTTAATGTTAGTCAGGTACAGGTGATAAGTCGCCAAATATTACTCTATCGCCATCATTTCATCTATATTATAATAGTCCAAGTCATATAACTGCCATAAATAAATACACTCAGATCCCTTCGCTTTTCATATGAAAGTTTGGCCCAGATATCATATACGGCCCCATATTGGCGCGATTTTTTTTCCAACGCTAATTTTGGGAAAACATCAACAGCATAAACAACAACATCCGGCTTACCAAACCAAGCAAAATACGGTAATATGGCGCCAGTTAAGTACCCGTTGCGTATATCACATTGGCGTCAGAAAAAAATCGCGCCAATATGGGTCCGTAT
The DNA here is from genome assembly GCA_963932465.1 of Maratus speciosus. NCBI lineage: Eukaryota > Metazoa > Arthropoda > Arachnida > Araneae > Salticidae > Maratus > Maratus speciosus. Next base: position 240,667,014 of record OZ010790.1, read on the forward strand.
ATGACATCTGTGGCGAAAGTTTTCCATTTTGATTAAAAAATCAAAAACAAAAAAAAATTCGAATAAAACTACATAAAAGTTGCCATGGTCGCAAAGAATTCTTGGTACTGTTACGACGCTAGCCGAGTGCAAATCTCGCCAATAGCTTTTTTTCAACTCGCTAGTTAGCATTTTTTTTATTTTTCGAGTGGTAAATTAAAACATTGCTTTGAAGTTGAAATTTAATGTCGTGGTTCCTTACATCATTTAATATTTGGCCAGATGTCATATACGCACCCATATTGGGGTAATTTTTTTTTTATAAAAATTTGGCGAAAACCTCGTTTTTGAATTCCAGTTACATATGTATTTTTGGTACTACTTAGTTATCCCGTCGACCAAAAATCTTTAATGCCAATAATGGTTGATCGTAAATGTCACATTCACTTGACTTTAAGCAAGTTACACTCCTTTGCGTCATGAAATGATTTTTATTTCGACGTTTTATTTGTATATTTATTAATGTTATAGTATTTTATTTGTTCTTTCGTTATTTAAAATGAAAATTATGTCAATTTGTATAATTTGGCGAGTGGTTTGGCGATTTATATAATTTGGCGAAATGGCATAACTAAGTAGAACCGTATTTTTTAATTATTTTCTATTATTTTTAAAAGAAAATAACCAAAAACATAATTGACTATAGAACAAAACAATTTATGTAATTTAAAAAAAGAAAATAAAGTAAATAAACATTTATTATTAAATAAACAACAATAGTCGGGTTACCAATCGCGCCAATATGGGTCCGTATATGACATCTGTGGCGAAAGTTTTCCATTTTGATTAAAAAATCAAAAACAAAAATAAAAAAAAAATTGGAATAAAACTACATAAAATTTGCCATGGTCGCAAAGAATTCTTGGTACTGTTACAACGCTAGCCGAGTGCAAATCTCGGCAATAGCTTTTTTTCAACTCGCTAGTTAGCATTTTTTTTTATTTTTCGAGTGGTAAATTAAAACATTGCTTTGAAGTTGAAATTTAATGTCGTGGTTTCTTACATCATTTAATATTTGGCCAGATGTCATATACGCACCCATATTGGGGTATTTTTTTTTTTAAATAAAAATTTGGCGAAAACCTCGTTTTCGAATTCCAGTTACATATGTATTTTTGGTACCACTTAGTTATCCCGTCGACCAAAATTCTTTAATGCCAATAATGGTTGATCGTAAATGTCACATTCACTTGACTTTAAGCAAGTTACACGCCTTTGCGTCATGAAATGATTTTTATTTCGACGTTTTATTTGTATATTTATTAATGTTATAGTATTTTATTTGTTCTTTCGTTATTTAAAGTGAAAATTATGTCAATTTGTATAATTTGGCGTGTGGTTTGGCGATTTATATAATTTGGCGAAATGGTATAACTAAGTAGAACCGTATTTTTTAATTATTTTCTATTATTTTTAAAAGAAAATAACCAAAAACATAATTGACTACAGAACAAAACAATTTATGTAATTAAAAAAAAGAAAATAAAGTAAATAAACATTTATTAATAAATAAACAATAATAGTCGGGTTACCATGTCAACCAAAATAATGCTATTTTGGCGCTAATTAGGTACCTTGGTGCGTATATGACATCTGTGCCTAATATTTTTCTTTTCATTTCGTTTAAAAAAATAGAAGGAAGTGAAAGCCATTTATTTTGAATTGCTCAGTTTGTATTAAATAAAATGTTAATGAAATACAAATTGAATTATGAATAAGAGTAACATGATACATTTCTTAGCATACGTTTAAGGAAGGCCACGCTGGTCGCCAAATTAGTTTAAAATAGTAACCTTTTCTAAAATATGAAAAAAAAATATCTGTTATAATTAAAATTTGAGTTGCTATCATTAGAGAAAAGCATGTAAAATTTTAAAAAAATAATATTTCGAAAATTAATTCGATTTTAAATATTCTAATACCAGTTTTGAGATCCTCGGATCAATACGGATTTTTGGTGTTAATTTCATCGCAAAGTATTCCGTATTTTAGGAGAAATCGCCGGGAAACATAATCAGTTGTTTAACCTGTCGTTTCATAGAATCTTTACATAAATTCGTTTCAATTCAGTCTTTTCATAATATCCGTTTCATTAGGATTTTTTATATATAGGGTAGATTTATATAATATTTATACTGAAACTACTATATTTAATTACTATCTAATTTAGCGTTCTAATGTTTTCCACAATTTTTGTTTCCGAAAAATAATTTGTGATCATTCTATAATGGTTGGATGTAATATCTAGTCTAAATAGAGGCTATAGAACTGCACAAGAAAATTAGTTATTGTCATTAAACTACAGTTGGTATGCTACACTGTTAAAATTCATTGCTTTCACTAACAGGCTGAAAGTGAAAAAAGTACATTTAAAGGCATATAAAAACCTTTTAATAAACTGATTTCATGCTTTGCATGCACAATCGGCGACTTTTAAAGATAAATATTGATATAAAAAAATAATTCCGTAGAATTTTTAAAAATGAATTTGATGCAATAAAAGTCACGAGATTTCAAGTTTAATGAAAGCATGTGCTCTAATAAAAGAGATTCATCTGTGATCGTGAATTAATTTATTCTATTATTTTTAATTTAGCAAAGTATCTCTTTAGGCCAGTAAAAATAGGATTTTTCTAACCGAAAATTCGCGGAAAGCTGGAAATTATTTTAATCACTTTGTTTTACATCCGAAAGAAGGGATTTGAAGTTTGTCCCATTTGTCCTGTTGAGCTTTAACCGTGGCACCACGAAAACCTCAAAATTTTCAGACTTTTTTAAGTATTTCGCAAAAAACTCAAAAGTCGGTCACTCTACAGAAACAGTTCTATTTTATAAATTGTAGACCATAAAATTCTGCGTCGACTGAGCACCACAGACTAAAAATTCCGCTAAAAATAAGCGAGATATGATAGATCAAAAAAGTACTTGTTTCCAATTTTTTCTAAAAAAACTCATAAAATTCGTTTTTCGAAGTACTCATGTATAAAAAGTTAGAGAACAATACAGGGTAAGTCAAAATGAATGTAGCGATTACGAACGGCTATAACTATTTAATGGAAAAGAATTTTTCAATGAGATTAACACAGAATGTAGACGGAACTTCAAAATTTCTTTATGTAAGGCAAGTACAGCGAAGCGGAAGCCTACGCATGCGCGATTTGAAACTTTGCAACGACAAAAAACCTGTTCATTCGGCTGTCTCATTAGTAAAAATGGCCAATTATGACGGTAAAAATGGCCGTTTTTTATGTGGTGTTATGTGAAAGATAGTGTGCCTCCCATGCCCAAAACAATTGAAGAACTCAAAGTACACATTTGTAATGCGCTTGCGTCGGTGACTGAACAGATGCTTCAGAATGTATGGCGTGAAATGGACTACCGCCTAGATGTTGTTCGTGTGACCAAGGGAAGTTACATAGAACATCTATGACGTATATATACAAAATTTTGAAGTTCCTTCTACATTCTGTGTTAATTATATTGATAAATTCTTTTCCAATAAATAGTTATAGCGGTTTGTAATCGCTATATTCATTTTGACTTACCCTGTATAATAATAAATGAAAATAAAAAAAAAATATTTATTTAAAAAAATTTGTATATAAGCAATGGTGATAAAACTCAAGTTATTTGAGGGAAATACGGGAAAATCGATCTTGGAACATTTTTTTTTGCTGGACCTTGATATGCCCATTCTTCTTCCTCCTGCATCCTTTTCCATATCTACTTTTCCGTCGTATCCGGTTTGTGAGTCTTATTCTTCTGCGGTATTTGTGCACAACGCACCTTTATAGTGGTAACATATAATTGAGCATTTAACACCGTTCTTCTTACAAGAACATAAACCGCCTTTGCATCCCTTTGCACATTTACATGACAGAGTGTTTAGAAGATCTGGTGTTGCAGCTATATCATTCGTGGTGATTGGACGTTAAATTTGTTTGAATGACTTCCAACCCCAATCAGTGGGATTCATCACCCTTCCATTCCAGATGTTGATCTGAAGATAAAGCCTGTATGAATGTTATTTGGCTGCATCTTCAGTTGGCGGTGGAGAAGCGAGGTTAAATTGGGTCTTCATAAGATGTTTTGCAAATGTGTTGTATCTCAATTTTTGTAGTGTTGGGGATTCGTCATCCTCGGGATTGTATAAGGTGGCAATAAATTTATTCCCCGCATCACTTACTTCTTCAAACGTAGCATATTGGTTATTAAAGACAGTTGGAACATCCTGTAGGTGAGCAGGATTTTCCAAAAGCTTAACGAATTTCAGTTTGCCCTGCCTGAAGAAGGCCGATGTAGAATCACAGCCACTAAACGCATGTAGGAACAAGATGTTTTTCTTCACAATCGGCGAGTACTTGAAACTTAATGGTGAATATAAAACATAGATCGACTGTCCTTTCCCAGGTTTCAAGAAGTATATCGTGGATGAGTTGGGAATAAATGTATTCAAAAGAACAAGCAGATCAATATCTTCCCCAACTATGATGACACGTTCTGACTGCTGATCAAGTTGGATGGCTTCCATCACGATGCTAGTATCTGCATCCTCGACAGCTTGTTTTACAGTAAAATTGTGTTGCTCCAATTTTTCAATGAGCATTTTTATTAAACGGTGTTTATTCCTTTATTTGCAAGGAAGTGCTCTTTTTTCATTGTGAGCGCGGTATTTTCGTTAAAGTCAACACTTGCTGCAATGTATTTATTTTTTCGACGGAAGGGCTCAGCAGACTTGGTGCCATGTTCTAACAATTCTTCTTGGTAACCATCAAAAACAATTGTTGCAGTTTTACAATAGTTGGTTTTCAAATATCCAATGTACTTGGAAATAATTGCAGAGAACTTTTCTCTTAGCTCCCAACTCACTCGATGAAGGAGGAAGCCACCATCAATCACATGGACAGTTTTTATGATTTGTTAATAATTATTAAGGGGGGGGGGGGGTGAACAAATCGTAAAATACCGACTTTCGCGTTTCCCTCATCACAAAGTTATCAAACAGAGAAGTCGGAAATGGAGCCAATTTATACTCAAAAAACTTTTTAAGTTCTTCCTCTAATTTTTTGTGGAAAAAAAATTCGGCAAAAAATAGTCTCTAGAAAGATGAATACCTCCTCATCATGGATTTTAACAGCACACGTGAAGCTTTTCATTGGAGTTACTCGATTGGATCTCTTGAATTTCACATGGCCAAAATCACCACCAATGACAATTTTTATATTTGCAACTCCAATATCTTTGGCTAGATGACAATTTATTTTATCGCCACCAATCACTCCTGTACTCAAACACTATTAGTGTTTGTTTAATGTAACACTAGGATTGGGTTAAGTTTTCAAAATTGTAATCATAAGCGCAAATATACGTGTGAGTACATTTCGTTTGGTTGCATGAGCACTTAAAAAAAAAAAAAAAAAAAACAATTTTCTGAGATTTTTTATAAAAAATGTACTTTTTTGATTTATCATATTTCCCTAATTTTTGATGGAATCTGTTATTAGTCTGAATTAGTCTGTGGTACTCAATTGACCCAAAATTTTATGGTCCACAATTTATAAGACAGAACTGTTTCTGTAGAGTGAACGGTTTTTGAGTTATTTGCAAAATACTGAAAAAAGTCGGAATTTTTTTAGGTTTTTGTGGTGCCACGCCTGAAGCTCACTAGGAAAAATGGGACAAACTTCAATTTCCTTCATTTGGATGAAAACAAAGTGATTAAAACGATTTCCAGCTTTCCTCGAATTTTTGCATAAAACGGCCCTTTTTTGAGCTAATTTTACTGGACTACTTCTCATATTCGCAGATCAGTTTATTAAACAATATTCTTCTGCCTTTAAATGTACTTCTTCTCACGTTTTGCATTTTAAAACTTTAGTTTAAATTCATCTTAATCTGCTCGATAGCAATAACATACAAAAATAATCAAGTATAGGAATATTTGAAGACTTTTAAATCTACTGGATAATCATTCATCATCGTGCCCACTGCTAATTGCCTAAATCGCATTAATTTGAAGGCTATAAATTTTTTTTTTGTCTTATAGCCTTTTAATAGAATCTATATTAAATTTAAAAAATGCAACGTTACTAACACAGTTAACGTTTGACGCAAAGCTATATTGCACACCAAATTATTAAAGATTAACTAACTTTTTATTTCCCTCAGCCAGACTTTCTGATTAATTTTTCGTAATCAGAATTATTTAAATGTTTTTTGTTTATACGCTATAAAATGTAGTTGCTATAGGTAACAGACAAAAAAAGTGAAATACGTGTCATGTCAAATAAGAAAATAATAGAACAAAATGTTTTATATCATTGTAAAACATGTAAAAAGTTCCCACATTCATACACCTAAATTAAAAAATCCGACAAATATATTTGCAAACTCACAAAATAATAGAAATAATTTAAAACCCTTATTTGGTAATTTCAGCCTCCATAATTTACCATTTAAATACATTAATCAAATACGCTATTTTCTTTCAACAAATGGAAATTTGAAAATCGTCTAAACTGCCATAGAAAAGCATTACGACGGAAAATAAAATGTTCTATATATTCCAAACGAATGAACCAAATTTAACCAAAAACTATGCAGCTAAATCCGGGGACCTCACCGACATGCCTCCTTAATTTCAAGATAATCGGATACATTTTACGGCAGTTATCGCGAAACAGACTGACGGACAAACAAAGAGAAATAAAAGAAAATTCGGGTCTCCACAGTAAGCCTTCACTGACGTTTCGGCAAAAATATAATCCTGTAATAAATAAAATAAACGTAAATGTTAAATAAGTTTTCAATAATTACTTAAAACAATATATTTTTTTTTCAGTTTCATATCATATTTTAGACCGTCAGTCATTGGTAAATGACGCGTTCTAAACGGAAAGTTCGGTGTCAGTCACCGGTGAAGACGTAGCGTTTAACGTGTTAATATATATATTTTTAATTATCCACTAACAACACCAAAAAGCATTTTTATTTTAAAAGCATCATTTTTACATCAAATTTTTGAAATTTATTAAAAGCGATGCTTCCATACGTATTAACAGCGAAAGAAATCGCCAAAGATTTCGTCACTTAAAGCAGTCCTTTTTAATTCTGATCATTTCAGTTATTTAAACTTATAGATCCATTACATGTCTGTTATATTTCGGTTTTATTTATATTATTTTTTTATTGACGAATTTTAATTTCGTTATGCAATATCATGAGAATACAAATGTTGAAATAATTGTATTAACTTAAGTGCTATCCGATTTAACTTTCATAATCGTTCGCCCGCGATAGAGTTAGATTTTATGAAGAATTATACTTGAAAATTACTTTAAAAAAACATAAAAAATTAAAAAAAAATCAATACAGTTTTGCAACAAATTGCATTTGTAAGTGCATCTTTTTCTCTATTCGATGGTGTAAAAATTGAAAATGTGCGATGTTTAGAAGAAAAAAAATTAAAAATTGCAGTAAAAGCGAAATTTAATAATCTGCTCTTTCCAACATCAAAATGACATCAGCGTTACGAACGGGGACGTTTGTCCTTTATAATATAGATAGCAAATTGGCTATTACATAATAAGTCACTGGGATAATTTTTAAATATTTAATTCAGAAATATGGTGTCTTTATGATTTACATTAAATAACATTAAATAATACATTATAGTAATACATTAATTACGCTGATATGTAATTAGAAGATAAAAGCTCATAGTAAAATATTAAAATATTAAAAGCTTACTCAAAACACAAATATAAATCATAGCTGCCAACTTTAGGGCTTTTTTGTTGTTATTATTTTTTAACTGTAAAATTTTCCATGTTTCATGGTAAAAATCTACGATTAAATAAGTAAAATATTTTCGTTAAAAAATATTGGTAATAAAAACCGCATAAGTTGGCATTTCTGCTAAATGTACATTTTTCATTATAACAGAATGACAACAACAAAAATTGCTGCACTCAACTAGAGAGTAAGTCTACTTTTTCAACTATATTTATTTCCATATTATTATTGCTATATATTAGCAAACATATTCACTGAACTGAAAAAGTCAATGTAAAGCACGCATCATTTAAATTCATGTATAGCTACATATTTTAGAAGGTTTTGGAAAATTAAGTAATGTTTAATACTCTCGAGGTTTACCTGAATATACATAATTAAACTTTTTATCTCATGTTGGAACCATCATTTTGTTAACGTATCAAACTTTTAATAGAGAAACAAATTACAGTTTACATTTTACTAGACAGGGATAGGTTTTAATGTATGCTATTTGCCTTCTGAACTGCTGTGTTTTAATTCTTAATAAATTAGAAATAGTGTTTTCCTCCAGAAATTGTAATTCCATTTCAATCAAAACTAATTACAATGTGATATTTCATCTAGAAAACGTTTTAAATGCTTTAATACTGAGCATAATTTTTAATTATAAGAATATTAAGTAAATTTAAATTAAAGACCAAATTGCGCTATATCTTTGTGTTCATTTGCTTTCCAAATGAATTTCATCTGGTTTTTGAAATTTTAAAATGATCTTTTAATAAAACTTTAAGTCTTCACTTCTTCCAACTTGAATAAATCAAAATTATTTTACACATTCAAACCCGAAACCCTTTTTACTCTAAATTAGCCTGATCATGAAATGAAAGCAAATTGATACTAAACAGAAATGTAATAACGGCAGAATTTTCTATAGTCATACATCTATAGTAAAATATGTTAACAGAATGCATCAAAACGGAATATATTCAGCGTTTCTGTCATTTATATCTGAAAAAAAAATTCTGTGCTTCCATGAAAGAGAATTTAGTATACTATATACCCTACCTTAATGTTCCAGTTGAGATCGACTCGAAAAGCTGCAAAATAATTTTCATTGATCATCTTCAAGAAGAATTGTCGTTCAAGTCTAATCTCTCTAACCATACTAGAAAACCAAACTAAAAATAATGTATCATATTTAATTGCAGTTAAAAATAAATCATCTGCAACGCGTCTCTACCAGTTTTATGTAATCTGAAGCAAATCTCATATAAATCTACTCATGCATTTGATTTATACATTTCGGAATATTAAAAAAAAAAAAAAAAAACAAGTATGCTCAAACCGAATTCAAATGTCATCTGACGAAAGAAATCAGATCCTCATTCAAAAAGAAAAACACATGCGATCCGACCCTGGTCGTGTTGTCGGATGTAGGTAAAATATAATCTCCTGACTCGATGCAAAATTCAAATTTTAATACATTCTGCAGCAAAAGTAAAAAATATAGCTGACCTGTTCTGATGAGGTTCAGCTACAATTAGGATACCTAATCCAATGCGAGATTTCAGCCCAAATGAATTAAGTCAAGATCTGAAATACATAAAAGAGAAAAAAAAATATCTGATCCCAATAAGGCAAGACCATGTTCTGGATCCCGTAACGACCGGTTATCATTTCATCCGACACGATGTAGAACAGTCACAAGTCATTTTTCATGGTCACACTGTGACTACGCAAATGATCACAAAGTAAAGTCATTGTTTTGATCTAAAACGGTCTTATCTTCACATCCATATCACTGTGACTTCACATCGACATCAACAAAGTCACAGTATAATGTCACTGTGACTTTTTGAGGCGCCACAATTCTACATGGAAATATGAATGCGCTTTATAAATAAAATATCTGAAATAAGGATGCGCATTTGGAACAAGACTGGTAGAAGTATTTTCCGCCGGTTCTAAGGCATTTTACTGATATACATAATTGATTTTGCTTTTTACTGATATAGTTATATTTCTATTATTATTATGAAATCCTTTTTGAAATTTCCCAATTCAGATGAAAAGAGTTTAGTACTTCGATATGTCTGTCTACCATCTAATTGCCCTTTGGTGTCTTTATGTTAGCTAACTGTTGAAAATATACCCGGATTTCCAAGTAATTCATTTATGTTATTTCGGTTTTCTCTGTTCTCTGTGGAAAATTAAGTGATTAGAATTTATACTTCCTTTATTAGTCCTTTACATTATGGTATATGGGTAAAAATAGTTTGCGGTGCACTTTTAAAATGTTAAAAAAATTCAAATATAATAAAATTGATACGTATTTATGATGTTCATTAAAACTTATATTCTGTAGGATATGGAGCGGGAAGCATTTATCATTTATTTACAAAGTCATACAAAAACATTCGTTTAGATCAGCTATATTCAACCTAAGGCCCGCGGACCGTATGTGGCCCAGCAACCTTTTACTTGCGGCCCGAGACACATAATCATTAATCCATATTTATAAAATTAATTGAGAAGTGCATAAAAAGCATTTAAGACCTTCACTGTTACTTTATATATTTTCATTGGAAGATAAAATTTTTCCTGTTATTTATAATTTATTTTTAGTTATCTTAAAACATCCCAAATTCCACTTGCTTTACCAAAAGATTTTTTTACAGGTAGTCCTATGTGTGCTACACTGATGTATACATTTTTAAACCGCTTGCGAGCAACATGCCTAACATAATTTTTAATCTTGAATCACCAGACTTTTAAACTATAAAATTTATCTAATTTAATCCTAGAAATGCATCGATCAAATAAGGCAAATTTTTTTATGTAAAAAACGTTCGTAGTAAAACAGTTAATCTTGAATGTTAATTAAGCATCTCTCTATTCTAAAAAAAAGTAACTACCGCTGTCACCGCCGCCGCCGCCGCCGCCGCTGCCGCCGGTTTTGAATTTTTTGTGACCGGAGGTCTTTCTTCGTTAATATTAAGAAAAATAATGCATACAAAAATATGAAAATCGGTAGTATTATACAGAAATGTTTGATAAATACGCTGATGCAGACAGTTTTCAGATCGAAGAATTATTTTAAGAGATATTTAATGCTAAAGTTGGACAAAATCGTTCCCCTAAAAAAGTTTTATAGGAGCAAAAACTGTTCATAGGAATTTAATCATTTTTAGATCGTTTTATGCGTTAGAATTTGACGGAGTGCAGATTGCATTAATTTTTTTATTTTGACTAATTTTTGGAGGTTTTATTTCTATTTTAAATTGAGATTTTCAGCCTTTCTAGAGATATTTTTAACAGATTTTAGAAAGTGATATTAATTTAAACTGTTGCCAACTGTATAAACAGCGGAAACAATAATGTTTGCTTCAAAAAAAAAAAAATATTTATACGTGTAAATAAATTAAAAATTTATTTACACGTCACTATTATAAACAGAAAAAAACATTTGGAATTAGAATTAAATAATTATGTACAAAAAGCAGGAAATTATTAAAAATTTCGTCATAAAAACTATAATTACACGTGAATTTTAAGAGAGAAAGGAATTTGTAAAACAATAAATTTATTAACATGCGTTAGAAGTCTTAAATAGGAGAAATTACGTCATATTTACGTCACATTACAGTTATTACATAAAATGAACACAAAATAATATTGCAAAACGGTTTAAATTTAGAAATTGCACTAGACATTTATTTGATATTTTAAGAGGATACTTTTCAACTATTTTTGTTAGGAAAGCGCAAATAATATTTCATTTCTAACACAAGTATTTTCACGTGAATATTAAAAAAAGAAAGAATTGTTTGGTCAAAATTACGTCAGATTAAAAACGATTAATTTAAAATGTCTCATTTAAAAGAACTTTCTTTTCACTTTGTTAAAAAATACCAGCAGACAAAGACTCTGTTTACTTAATTCCTTTTATATTAGCTTATTTTGAAATGTTGTTACACGTGTCTACGTCATCAAGTTATTTTTATTTCGACGTTTTATTTGTATTTTTATTAATGTTGTACTAATTTATTTGTTTTTTCGTTATTTAAAATAAAAATTATGTCAATTTGTATAATTTGGCGATTTATATAATTTGGCGAAATTGGTCGACGGGATAATCAAGTAGTACCGCAACGGATTTGGCGTTAAAATTCCCCAATCAAAGAGAAATGAATAGAAATCCGTTTATAGAGAGATCGCCACTGTTTTTTAAATTATAATTCAATCTTTCGAAATCTTTTTAAAGCCGATCAAATTAGTGTGCATTTAGAGTCTACGGTGTCTGGACGGGGGTTGGAGAGCGTAGCTCGTAGGGGGCCGAGCCCCCTAGTTATTCAAAATTAAATAAATTTGAACTATATAGTTTGAAATTGTGCATTATTATTATTACTTTCATTCTTATTATACAGCTAATACTGCTTATTAGGGTTGAACTTTGTCGCGAATAAAGTTGACACCAAAAACGTTTTACACTACTATATCTAAACAGCAATCGTACGACATATTTCTGTAACATTTGCAATAGAATTATACTCCGAATTATATAGTTTGCAAATAATAATGTTAGAAATTTTTGGTAAAATTTCTGCTGCGACAAACGTTCAACTCTACCGATATTATAAACTTTATTATACTGCTTAGTTGTCTTCTTTTGTTTTCTTATTAGCCCCCCGGTACGATATGTTATTTCTTTCTCCCAGCTTATTTAGTGTCGTCTCCAAAAAATAACGTTACCTTACAGAAGCCAGCCGTAAAACAAAGCAGTACGATTAAATACTCTATAGCAATTTTTTAAATTTCTAAGTATCACACATTTTCAATTTTTATACCGTCATATTGGGAAAAAAAGTAGTGTTAGATGCAATTTGTTTGAAAACTGCATCTCCATTTATTTTTGAAATATTAATTTTTTTAAGTTTTTGGAGCCATTTGCTTAATATTGCCAACGGAAGTACTCCATTTCTGTAGAAAGTAAAGGAAAAACAGTTGTAAAATATTAATTATATGTTTTCGTTGCCATTTTTTATAACAACCGAAAGAAAATGTAATTAAAATATATGCTATTTTGAAAAAATATTAAACGAATAATTTTTGTTAAAACATGGAGCTATTATAAACTATATTTAATTTTAAGTATCTATATACAAACAAATGAAGGCCTATGGATCATTAGACAGCCGTTTTTTTTTTTTTTTTTAATCATTTGGAAAAATGGTTATTGTCCTCATCAGAGTAGGAAATCAAAAGCATATCTGAAGATTTTTATTGGTTGAATCCGCATTTTAATCGTTTTTCGATTGATCTATACAGAAATCTGTATTTCCCTTTACTTTCAACAGAGATGGATACTTCTGTTGCCACTATGACAAAAAAGTAATAAAAACTGCAAAAAAAAGTATAACTCAGAAACAAATTCCATTTAAAAGTACTTTTTTTTTCTCTATACGACGGTGTGAAAAGTAATATTGTGGGATGTTTAGAAGTTTATGAATGAAATTTCATTTAAAATTGATCGTCAGATTTCTTGGAAATCTGACGATGGAAAAGCCTTTTCCCGAACAACCAATGAAATGCTTGGATAATACGTAAGTTTCAGGTGGATAATACGTAAGTTTCAGGAAATCTGACGAGTCGCACAGGCGATTTTTGTCGCTTGCACTTTTTACGTGTAATAACACTATTAATGTTTAATTCATGGCATACGTAATGTATGATCAACTCCGTGCGATTTTTTATGTCTTAAATTTTAGTCTTTGAAAAAATCATTTTCCAAATGGTCGTTGTAATTTGTTTGTTTTTTGTCGGTTTCTTTAATGACGGCACCTTTTTGCTGCATTTGTGTATTATTTCGCGATAGTGACATCCTATGCATATATGAATCGTAAATGTGGAATTCCTAAGCGGATGCGAATGACGTCATTTTACATAAAATAAATGCGTGTGCTGTAAGTGTTAAAATTTAAATATGTTTTGTAATATTTATATACACATATGTATTTTTTTTTCATCGGAGGCGACAGTAAATTTTGAAAAAAGCAGAATCCTAATTTTCTAGTTATTTCAATTACCCTTTTCTTTAATTATTAACTATTTGGAAAAATGGTTATTATTCTCTGTCAGGGTAGGAAATCAAAAATATATCTGAGGCGTTTTATTGGTTGAATCCGCATTTTATTCGTTTTCTGATTGGTCTATACAGTAATCTGTATTTCCCTTTACTTTCAACAGAGATGGATGCTTATGTTGCCACTATGACAAAAAAAGTAATAAAAACTAAAAAAAAATTAATAACTCAGAAATAAATTGAGATACAGCTTTCAAACAAATTGCATTTAAAAGTACATTTTTTTTTCTCTATACGACGGTGTATGAGGTAATATTGTGGGATGTTTAGAAGTTTAAGAATGAAATTTAATTTAAAATGGGTCGTCAGATTTCTTGGAAATCTGGCGATGGAAAAGCCTTTTCCCGAACGGCCAATGAAATGCTTGGATAATACGTAAGTTTCAGGTGGATAATACGTAAGTTTCAGGAAATATGACGAGTCGCACAGGCAATTTTTGTCGCTTGCACTTTTTACGTGTAATAACACTATTAATGTTTAATTCATGGCGTACGTAATGTATGATCAACTCCGTGCGATTTTTTATGTCTTAAATTTTAGTCTTTGAAAATCGTTGTAATTTGTTAAATTGCTTTTATATATATATATATATAAGTGTGTTGCGGCCCGCGAAAAAAAAAAAAAAAAAAAAGGTTGAGTATGTCTGGTTTAAATAATTAACTACAAGGGAAGATCGTCTGTAGCATATTTTAAAGAAGTTAGATATTTTTAAAACATACTGAAATTGATAAACGTTATGGGGGTGCAGTACAAGATTCTTACTGTACAATTTGATGCGCTTACCATTTTTCGTTCATGTTTACGGACACACGAAATAGTCTGCTTCATTACTTTTATGATAGATATTGCTGAAAGTGCGTTTTAAAATGTAGCATGTGTTCTTAAATTTAACTAAATTCTCGTGCAGGTGTATGTAATTTATCAAGTGCAAGCATGCACAAAAAAAATCGTAAGCATCGTTGTGCATTGGCGTGAATTGTTTCAAGGCGGTTTTTAACTCAGCTATGCATTTTCTTTGTAAATTATATTTAGTATACTAAGAGATGCTTGTAGAATAGAAATAAATTCATATACGGGGAAATATAAGGAACTGGATAATTTGTGGTTTAGGGATCTTAATTGATGAAAGTATGTTGTCGTTGTGATAATGCTGTTTATACCAAAATTAAATTTTAGCTTAATATATGTTATACATAAACATTTGTATAAAATTATTCGAGTTGCTTTTCATCTATTGACACACATTTTTCCCCAAAAATTTGAATTACTTTTATACTTGTTCTATTAAAATTAAATTTTAGCACACTATTTAATGTAATACAAATCTATAAATAAAAGCAGTGCAGCTCAAATGTATTCGAATACCTTTCCGGCAATGGATAGCTGCAATCTGACTTTTAAATGTGTTATGTTTTAACCTTTAACTGATGTGACTAAAATTTGTCACATAACTGATGTGATCCGGTCTCTCAGACCCCTCGAATAAAATGAATAAAAAAAATAACTCAAATGGTTGAATTTACTTAAATTTTGTCCTAACAATATCGTTGTACTTCTCTTAGGAGCATGTGAATTAAATTGCGCGAAAAAAGTATTTTATTCATGTTATTTAACTTCAGTACAGAAAAGTAAAAAGCTGTAAAAGTGTTTACAGCTGGGATTCGCGGGGTCTGGGAGACCGCGTGACATCAGTTAAAGGTTAAACTGTTTGTTTAGATATCTTTTTCATCTTATAGAATGGCGTGGGTTGTTTCAGTATACTCGAAGCGTTAGAAAATGCATCATAATCTATGCTAGAGACATGATTTTTCTTCCTGTTTAAAGTAAATTTGATTTTGTAAAATGTAATAATACTATGTAATTCTTTCTAACAAATATCACAATCATTTATTTGTCAAAATGTTTAGAATTATAATATAAAAATTGTATTGTCTATTTATTTATGAGAAAATTTACAGTGGCCATATGTTTAGGGAATTTCTGGATAAAAAACAGAATCCTTCTGTAAAATAAACAGTTTACTTATAGTCATTTCAGCTAATATTTAACAAAAATGTATTTATTTAGCTTTATTTTTTTTACTGCCGAATATAATAATTTATTTTTATAACCTAGTAAACATTTATCTATTAGTACTTTATTATTAAGATTTCTCTAATTTTTTCTTTCAGTTGCTGTAGTAACTTCATTCTTCATATGCTGGACACCATTTCACGCTCAACGTCTTTTGGCTATCTACACTGAAGAAGTCACACCAGCTCTTATTGTGGCTTTTACAATTCTCACATACATTTCTGGTGTAACATATTACCTTAGCGCCACATTGAATCCCATTTTATATCAACTACTTTCAGGAAACTTTCGGCAAGCTTTCAAAGACACTTTTGGTTGTCGAAGAATTTCCAATAAAAATGATCTCAGATCATCTCATCAAGAAAATTCAAGATACAGGGTTTCCCATCAAGTAAAAGTTCCTTTAGACTCAACAGCAAGTTGGGTTTCGAATGCTAGCTATCATCATGATCACACTTGAACTACATTTTCGTAAAGCGTACTGTAAATATCTACATGTAAACCAAAATAAACACCAGAACATGATGTATTTCGAATAACTACGTTTTCATGTGCAGTATTCGTAATATACACATTGAAAGCTACTGTGCATGTGATATTATCCTTTGAAACATGAGAATTAAAAACGAAACAAGGAAAATGTGTTTAAAATTTCCTATTTTCTTTTAAGCTAGAAAAGAGACTTGAAGAAATAGTAAAGTTTCATATTCTGTATATCTATAAGAGACCTGCTTAGTACAAAGAATAATGACTGTTATTAGAATTAATGACTAATACTATAAACATCCAAAACATTTATCCGCGTTTAATGACCATTTGAATATTTAAACTAGACAACATTGTTTACGCTTCAAAAGAGAAATATAAGTTGTTGTTTTTTTTTCAGTTCATGATCCTAAGTGTTCTATGATTCCCTCATATTCCATAGTTTAGTGTGACCGTTACGTAACTTATCTATTGGAGCTATACTTCACATGTCACGATTTCGAAAATAAAATGTAGCTATCTACAAATGTTCTTTATTGGAAAAAACTGAGTTCTCCAGTTTCATGAATAAGTTGCATTCACGTGTGAACCGTATTTTGATAGAATTTTCATTAAAGCTTCTAAAATAAAAAATTTATAAAAGGAAGCATTTATTAATTAAATTAAATTACATTTTACACTTTACAGCGAGATAATCTGATGATAGACAAAATTATACAATTATTAAATTTAAATATGAAACTACCAACAACCACATATTACACTTTCCAGCAATATCTAGAGTTGAAATATCTTTAAGATACCATAAAAATATATGCAATTGATTTTATAAGACATAAGCCTGACTGATTTAATCTTAATGTAAATAAAATTTATTACCTTAGTTAGAAAACGGAAATTATTTAATGTTCTACATTTATTTTTAAAATCAATAATTTGATTTGGTCATCTCTTGAACTAACGTTTTAAGCTTCATTGCATATGTGACAAATTTCAACTATAATAATTTTTAGTTTTTCAATATCAACTGGTGACAACAGACCGCTTAAATTTAGTTAGGTAGCCTCAATTTCAATGCGCATTCCTTCTGAAAATATTTACTTTGGGTGTGCAATGTAATGATATTATTTAATATGGTTATTGTATTAAAACTCGTGCTTATCTTTTTAAAAAACAATTAGATAATCACCTGTTTAGATACATTTTGCATTTGCAAGGAGAAGTAAACGAAGTAAAAGAAATCTGTAAATACATTAATTAATATATAGACATACCGAGTCATCGAAAAATAATGCATGGATAATATATATATATATATATATAA
The DNA here is from genome assembly GCA_963932465.1 of Maratus speciosus. Classification (NCBI taxonomy): domain Eukaryota; kingdom Metazoa; phylum Arthropoda; class Arachnida; order Araneae; family Salticidae; genus Maratus; species Maratus speciosus. The sequence goes on from OZ010790.1 coordinate 240,684,854, forward strand.
AACATCGAAACCTTTTATGTTAAATGAGTAATTCTTTCACTACACAATAACTGGTGAACGTAAGTTTGGTTTTAGTTCACCAGAATTCGTTTACGTGTCTGTGTTATGCGCAGATTAGTTGCGCAGTCGTCAAGGTCAGCCGACGCGCCAGACTACAGCTGCTCAATAAGATGTTGACCGTGCAACAAAAAGCACAGTTACGATGTTGACCGTGCAACAAAAAGCACAGTGCGTGATTTGGTATGTAGAGTCAAAATCAATAGTCAGTGTTCTGCGGCTTTTTCGAAAAACTTATCCAGGTCAAACTGCTCCTGGTGCTCACATTGCACACATTTGCTCCTGATCACACCGAACGGTGGTCACATTGAAACATACTAAGGTATGACAAAGAAAAATATTTTTAGTCGCACATAATGAGACTAAAACCAATAAATTACCTTTTATAGTGTTTTTGTGACAGTTATTTAAAATCGAGGCATTATTTTTCGATGACACTGTATTTATACATAAATAAATTGTTAATGTTAATTAAGTAATTTTGAAACACATTAAAAATATTATAAGTACGGAATAATGATGATTCATTCTTTAACTTTTTTTTTTATCTTGTTGCAAACTTACACGAAATTTAATCACTTCAAATAAATTTGCTTTCGAATTCGATGATTCCTCAATTTTTTCCCATTGTACTTAATAAAGATATTCTTTGAAGTACTGAATCTATTTATTTTAGACGATTTAAAACAGTGACAGGAAAGTTGTACAAAGATAACTGAATGACACAAACTGTTTCCTTTCCCTTTCATTATCTTACAACATATTTTTGTTTCACTAGTGATATCACAATAACACATATTTACCGCATGTAAACTGTATTACCAAAGCTCAAGTGCAGATAACAAAATTTTTCCATAATAGTTTTTATTGGTGTTTCCTTGTCGAAATGATATTTTTCTCAAGAAGATGGAGATAATGCATTTTTCGCATAAAATTAGCGAGCTTAAAAAAGTTTTAATTTGACTGTAACCATATACGGTAAATGCAAATGTTGTTGCCCAAGCAAGGATATCTAATTCTATATTGGTTACGCTGTTGTTTAAATAATACCTTTGTAAAAGAGAAGAGACAAGTTGGCAGGAAAGTTCGATTACGATTGACGATAAAATTGGATTTAGTGATAATATGATGTCGGCTAATATTGCCAAATGGTCAAACTAATATTTGAAAGATATGCTCTTTCGTAGTTGAACTCGTACGTGGGTAAATGTAAATTATTATTTTGTACTGTTTGATCTGTAAATATTGAACATGTTATGACGATTGTTTTTAATAAAATAACTACTACATTGATATAAGTTATATCTTACTACTCTGTGATTTCCCCAATACTTTCTTTGTAAATGATAAATGTTGTACTTGGAAGTAAATTATATGTGTGATAACACCAATAATGCCATTTTCATGTATCAGAAGCTTATGTGGAAAAATATATTAAATTCCTCGCATTTTTTTCCCTTTTCGTAATGTATTTGCTTTGTGATTGCGTAGAACTTCAATGGACAGTGAATTTCAGAATTATAAATCTTATGTTATGGTGGCTTCAATGTTTTAATCATCAAGTTTTTTATCATCTAACATTAAAAACCACTGAAATTTGTGATGTAAAAGATCATTTAATGTAAACGACCAATTTGCCTGTAATGCATCAGTCTTTTGTAAACTGTGTTCATCGGAGTGAACTGTTTAATGTTGAACGTTTTATGTAATCTACATATAAATATATATCTCCTCTGCACATATCGATTATGAACGATTTTCAAACTGCATATGACACTAAAATAGATATGACAAACATGTTTCTTTATTGAAATTTCCTTGTCAAACACACTATTGCAGTTAATGTCAAATAAATTTTAAATGTTATATGTACATGTTAAGATGAATAAATTTTTTGTTGTGTTAGACGAATGCCTAGTTATTAGATACAAATTTCAATTGTGATAATCTGCTTGTATTTTTCTGAGCCTAAATTTATCTCAGAACTGCATTGCATATAATAATCAGTAACTCATATTAAGGATGATAGATTTTCCTTAATTTTTTTAAAAAACTAACATTTTACCATAAAATCTATTTCAAAAAATCATTTATACTAGTATCCGCCAGGCCGAAATGTCGGACCATGGAGATGCTTAAACTTAAAAGATATTATTTTAAAAAATATGTTTTATTTTCTAGATTTCTGTTTAATAGTATAAAAGTAAGTTTGAAAGAACAGTCGTCGATCTTCATTTTACAGTGTTTAATTCGGTCGTCAGTTGCCTCGGGTGATGCACAAATGCTAATCTGTCAGCAAGTGCCCCCATACTTCTAATTTGGTAAAGCCTGTCCTTAGCAAAAATCGCTTCCAGTAGAACTTACTCGAAATGATAAACTATAGTAAAAGTGACATAAGTTGTTTTATGTGACAACACCTTTAGATGAATGTCCACAACAGTTTTTGACAAAGTTAAACTCTGGTACTTGTGTATGGTGGCAAGGTATGCAACAGTTAAAGGTAAGTGACTTCGTGAGAATGGGGCTTTTCTTCTTTCCAATATTTACAAATAGGTTTGAGAAAATAAAAAAAAATCTTCCAATTAGAAATGGTCCATGATACTCAACAAAATGAACTATTAAAGCCTGTGACAAGCCTTGCGGTTAAAATCGTGGACCATAGGCAATGTATTTTATTGTACTTAGTGCACCGTTTACCAATCCTTACTCCGTCCAGATGTTGGTATATAGCATAATGCATAACCCTTCATCCAGCTGCTGAGGAATGTCCAGCCTGAAGTCCAGACGCGCGAGTATCTTCACTCCATCTAGCTATTTAATCATTGTGATCTGCTAAAATTCTTGTTATTGGCCCCCGCTTTGATTTAAGAAGTACTTCTTGATTATATTCTTTAGCTTGCTTGGTTTTGAGAAAAAGACATATGGCATCTTCAAATCATTCAAGTTAGCCGAAAGCAGTATATCTTTGCGTCATTGCATAAGGGGTGAGAGGTAGTCTAAAACTTGAACGCGCAAAGTGAGTCTTTTGGAACTGTGTCTGTTGATCGGAGTTTTGTCTGGACGAGTTTGTTAATGTGAAACATTTTTTTAAAAGCTCTAAGCATTTTTTATCTGCGAAGAACTAAATGACTTTTATAGAATGCCTCTTATATAGAGGGATGTCTTTTACGCGACGTAGCTATCTAATACATCCAAAGATTTAAACAAATAAGGCTCTAAAAATCTCAATGCTGTGTATTTTACTTTCGCGACATCTTTGTTCAAGGCTAGCCATAAGACGACATCCTATCATTGAAAATTCGTCAATAATGTGAAATAACACTGGATCCATGCTGAGCTGTAGATTTATTGCTGACTTTTTAAATTAGCTAATTATTTAAAACACGTTGGTTCTTTAAGCGCTGAGTGAATTGCCTTGTTTTTGACATTAAATGCAGCAGTACCTGTTAGTGCCAAAATAAGGATCTTCCAATCCTAACTGCTCTATGATTGTTTTACAAATTTCTTTGATTATCGTACATTTTCCAGCTCTTCCTTTTCCATAACAAAAGTTGACTTGGGGAAATTTGTAACTTTTCTTTGCAAAGAAAAAAGTTGTTGACTACATAACTGAAGTATGTTCTGCTGCTCATCTGTAAATCTGATGTCATACTTATCAAAATTTTCATACAACGTAACTTGTTGTTCTTTAGAATAATTCAGAAATGCTAAAAGTAAAGACAAACCATTGGGTAAGATAATCTACGTTAAAGATAAAGAATTAGCACCGGATGTATTTGAGTTATTTTGATTTATTTAATGTTGCTCCGATCTTTGGGACAATCAAAAATTGGAACCTTATCCATCGAGTTAGCGTCAGAAAACTTCAAAGCTCCTTCAAAGACTTGCTTGTCTGGCACAGCCCACACAACAGCGGGTGTGTTATCCCCAGCTCATGCCTTCTTCCGCTAGTGTTGAACACCGTACCCGGTAGTGCGAAAGGCTTTTTTCAAAGCCACGTATGTCAGTAGCATATTCCGGCAGGTGCGAAACTAACAGCGTGCGGTCAGCACAACGAAGTGAGCGCCTTCTGGATAGCGACGGAGACTTGATGCAGTCGCCGGCAGGGATGTCGGGCGAGGCGTCGGCAGGTAATATGTCCTTTTTATGTTCGGGATCTAAGGGTTCAGGCATGATTTTTAAGGATAATCTACAGGCAATCCCCCCGGGGTCTGACTTAGCAAATTTTCTTAACTCAAATCCTGAGATGCTTGAGGAACCTGATTTTGAATTCCTTGATGAATTCGACGAGAATGAGATGTGGGATAATTTAAAGCAGACTATACCTTGGATTGAGGATAGTGCGAGTACCGTAATGAGCCTTCCTGTTGAGCAACGGGAAGCGTACTTAATGGAAGTTGAGAAGGCCAAAATTGCCATAAATTATAAAAACTGTAACAATTTAGAGGATAATTCTGTTAACCCCAATGAGTTAGGCGCGCAACAGCCCGCTAAAAAGAAAAAAAAAGAAGAAAAAATGTAATAGTAAAAATACTCCGAGTATCTCAGCTGGTCTAGTTGTACCAAACTAAAAAAAAATGAAAACGGGGTCTAGTGAGGCTAATTTTAAAATTGAATTAGAAACTGCAGCGAGTGTGGAGCTTCCCTCTGATTCGGAGGATATGGATCATGATCAACTTGATAGCACGCCGGTAGATGGCGACAGGAATAAGGTCGAGGACCAAAATATAAATCAAATTGTTAGCAGTCAGGAAACCAAAAATACCGAAATCCAACCAAACAAAACTAAAGTTAAACCTCCAAAACCTATTATGTTTAGGGACATTATCGATATCGTTGGATTTACTTCTAAAATTGAAAAAGATTGCGACCCGGATTTTTCGGTTGAAATTTCGGGTAGATAGGTTAAAGTCTTAACTAAAACCTTTGCAATTAAAACCAAACTAGTGAACTATTTGAAAGAAGAAAAATTCCAATTTTATGTTGTCCCTGACACGGACGCACCGATGAAAGTAGTGATTAGGGGTCTCCCCAAATCAGTTAAAACCGAAAATATTGAGCAGGAGCTAAATAAAAACGGTTATGATACTATCAAGGTGGTGCAAATGATAAGCAGGAAGGACTCTAGGGTTCTCCTGCTTTTTCTTCTGCACCTACCGAAAAATGCAAACTCTAAGAAAATTTTCAACCTTAAATCTTTATTTAAGATTAGGATTGATGTTGAAAGCTATAGGGGACCCAGAAAAGCTGCGCACTGCTGGAATTGCCAAGGGTTTTTCCACATCTCTGCGCAGTGCTTCATGGACCCTAGTTGTGTAGGATGTGGCCAGGGCCACAAGTCCCCAGAGTGCCCCAGGAAAAATGATAACCCCACCGAGAGCAAAAATGAGGGCTCGGATAATGCTACTGTAAAACCGCCGCCGTTGTGTATTAATTGTGGGTCCGAGCACACGGCAAACTTTAAGGGCTGCAAAAAATTCCCCCTAAAGCCACAATTTAGGAAAAGTTATGCGGAGATAGCTAAAAACAAAGAAAAAAGTATAAAAAATGAGGAAAAAGCTAAACAAGTCAAAAAGAAAGTCGCGCAGGCGGAGCCAAAAACAGCTCCACCTCCACCTGTACAACTTTACCAGCTGGGCGAATTGGAAAATGGAGTACTCAAAATTGCAGAAATTCTCGAAAAAATTAGGCTAGAACTAAAAGTAGAGTCATTTCTTCACTTAGCAAATAAACTAGAAATTATTTATCAGGAAATAACGCAACATAAAGATGTTGCATACAAAACTTTAGCCTTTTTGGACGGAGTTTCGAAAATTCAGAGTAAAGAAAATCTAAATAATGAGGAAAAAAAGTAACCGTAAATATTAAATTGTAAATTTGTATATAATCCTTTTTCGTAAATTGTTAGCATAGTGTTTTTAATTTGTCATTGTAAAATATTGTTTTAATGTAATGTAAAAAATATGTGGAACTGAATTGGGCCTTTTTTTTTTATAAGGGTTGCCTGGTACCAACTTGCCTGAACTTTTTCCTTAATATCCCTTGAACGTCCGGACATTGTCTTGGCTCCCCGGGGAACCGGTCACGGTTGGGTGCATGGCACTCAGCTGTTCGCGGATCCTGGCGTGGGGAGGAAGACTAAGGTCGCTCAACAATCCAAGCATGGACTGTCGTCCCAGAGGGAGGGGCTTAACGGCTCTAACCAATGGGAAAACAGTCAATCCATCATGCACTTCCACCATCACTCCTTCCTTCGAAATTCATCTTTAGTGGTTTTTCATATATCGTTGGAGATTTAGCGGGAAGGTACAAACTTCCTGTAGGCGCTCCTTAAGCACAGTGTTGACTTGACTTGACAGCCCACACTTATTTAATGTGGTATCAGGTAAAGTTTTCTAACACGTATATAACCACACACATACATAGGTAGTCTGCTATACTCCTCTATTAGTATAAGATCCGGTCTATAGAATATATACCCTCATTTGTTATTTAATGATAATAAATAATATATGTTAGATAATTTATACATTGATACATCGCAAATAGGTTGCCTAGCTAAATCACGTGCCGATAATGTTAAACAATAAAGTGTTTAATTAAATTTTTTTTATCAACTTCCTCGATTAGTTATTTATGAAAGTCGAGAATCTGCTGAGAGAATATACCCCAAGGAATTCAAAAAATAAGGGTTGCCTACTTTCGACTCTGCCCAACTATGGGGTTGCCAGGTATAAACAGGTAAGTAAGCGTTGTTAATATACCCTCATAAGTTATTTAATCGAATTACACATCAAATGAAAGCTTATTTTATTCCCATTCCAACCATATTAGGTTGCCTTATCAAAAAGTTTCCTGAATCCATGGTTGCCTAGATTTAAGATGTTCAATTTTCTGCGTTAGCGTTGAGAGTGACAGAGAAACGTAGCGCTCACTTCCATTTGACAGACAAAGATGCAGCGAGGCATAGATTAACATACAAGATCGGACAGTTTCATAGAGCGTAATGGTAAGGCAATTGCGATCGCAACGCCTTTAGTGATAATGGGGAAGAAACTTCCCTTTCTTGTAATATTTTTGTTATTTAGCGTCTACCTTATTGTGATCTTTCTTTTTTACATGTTGCATGTTTACGTTTTCAACAGAATCTTACTCCGATACATGAACATAGAATAGATATTCTATTCTATATATCTAATATTTACTCTATCTTCATGCATGGATATATATATGTATGTATTTGTACATGATGGGTGAACGATTTAAGAGCCACGAAAAACAAACTGTAATTTTAGTCTTGAATATTATACGTCAAGTAAATATCATATAATTGGATTTAAAACCACATAAAGCGATGGTGTAATGTAAAAATATACGAAATATTGCACTTTACAGGTCCCAAAAATTTTTATAAATATTCCCATTTGGTAGAAAAATTTTTACAGCTGATGTTTTATTAATTTATGAAGCTTAATATATTAAACAATCGTTACAATAATCTTTCAAAATTTACACATTTTCACTTTCTCACAAATCAAATAAATAAATTGTTTTCAATGTAAATAACGTACAATCAGTTCAATAATATTCATGATATTAACATATAAGAAATAAAAGTAAAATTACTGCTCTTTTCTCGTGTACTGGTGACTTGCTAAAAACTGACAAATCCAAACTAGCCCAAATATTAAAGTCTAACGTCGAAACAGTTAAGCCTACTGGTATCTATATTGGAATAATAGACGGTTTTTATTACCTGTATATTATCGGATCATCTATGCCGCAGACATTTGACAAGATTGCTGAATCGATCTTAATAAAATTGTGCTCAAGTAATGCCCCTGAAATACATATAATTTTTGATAGAAACATTCCGCCCTCTATCAAAGACTGCGAATGGCAAAGTCGACTGGAGTTCGATAGACCGTATGTCATCCAAGGACCTCTTCAACCAAGACCTAGCGGTTTTCTCGGAAATCTCAAAAATTACCGTTTCAAAGAAGCCCTCATACAATTCTTGGCTAATTACTGGGAAAATGATAATCTACTATCAATAACCCAAAATAATTTTTTTTATAATAGTTGGAGAACACTGTTTTTCTTACCATACTGTCAGAAAACACGTCGTGAAACGTGAAGAAGATTATTTATGTCAACATGAAGAGGCAGATACACGGATAATGTTTCACATATCAAAAGCGCCACCTAATTCGAAAATATTGGTAAAAGCAAATGATACCAATGTCTTGGTAACTTTACTGGCCACTATCCACAAAATTCCGCAGACTCAAATTTAGTTGGCGGGTTCATCATCAAAGAAAAGCAATAAGAAAGATCTTGGCTGTACTGAGTTTGCAATGAAATTGGGTTTTACTTTATGCCTGACTCTGCCAGCTTTCCACGCATTTATGGGCTGTGATTACACAACGGTTTTTTATAATAAAGGAAATGTCAAGCCTTTTAAAATATTTTCAAGACGAACGGATTTCCAGGAAATATTCGCATCATTGACGGATCCAGTAGATGTACACCTAGAAGATAAAATTCAACCTGTTCAGGAGTTTACTGTCCTTCTTCATGGGATCAAGCAATGTTATAATATCAATGACGCTAGATATCAGCTGTTCCAAAAAACATATTCAATGAACAAAGACAAAGCAAAATTCATGAAGAAGATTAAAGGCATCGACTCCAATATGATACAACCGTGTTGGATCTCACTGAAACAGAAAATTTTGCGCACAATATATATTAATTCTATGTGGCTTCATGCAACCGATGCATGCTGCGTTAAAGTCAATCCTGAAGATTGTGGTTGGTTTTTGGATGGTTATTTGAAGCAAACGTGGTTTAAAGGGGACCCAACACCCTTACAAGATAACGACGTATTAAGAGAATCGAGAAACAGAGAAAACGATGAAGAATTATAATTAGATTGTGACATCGGCACTTCTGACGATTCTGAATCTGAATAAGTGTTTTATATAAAAACTTTGTATTTTGCTATTGATAAATTTAATATGCATTAAAATAAAAATATTTATATCATTATGTGACTTTTTAAAAACTTTTATCAGTATTTATTCGGCGCTTAAACGATCGAAAAAATCTCCTTTTGAAAAGCTGACATTTTGAAAGGAAAAACTTATTATATCATAATTATGCATTGATTAATGATAGATAAATGAATGTGTGAGTGAAAAAATATTTGATATCATCGTTAGTATTTACACTATCGGAGAAATCTTAAAACAGAATTCGCTGCATCTTTGTCTGACAAATGGAATTGCGCGCCCAACGCTTCTCTGTCACTCTAAATGCTCACGCAGAAAATTGAACATCTTAAATCTAGGCAACCATGGATTCAGGAACTTTTTTGATAAGACAACCTAATATGGTTGGAATGGGTGTAAAATAAGCTTTCATTTGATGTGTAATTCGATTAAATAACTTATGAGGGTATATTAACAACGCTTACGTACCTGTTTATACCTGGCAACCCCATAGTTGGGCAGAGTCGAGAGTAGGCAACCCTTATTTTTTGAATTCCTTCGGGTATATTCTCTCAGCTGATTGTCGACATTCATAAATAACTAATCGAGGAATTTGATAAAAAAATTAATTAAACACTTTGTTGTTTAACATTATCGGCACATGATTTAGCTAGTCAACCTATTTGCAATGTATCAATGTATACATTTTCTAGCATATATTCTTTATTATCATTAAATAACAAATGAGGGTATATATTTCTTATACCGGATCTCGTACTATATCAAAGTTGATACCATTAGTCCTCTGAGTTATAGTTATTTATTCTGCAAATACCGGAAGGCAACTGGGTTATTCCTATGCGTATTTTCCACATAGAATTACGCTGAATAACTCTTTACAAATGAATTGCTTTCTTTTAACCGGCATTTTTGAAACTTCTATGTATAACGTTAAGCATACAAAAATATGTATACTTCTTAAAATGGACACTAAATCTAGGCAACAGATAAAAACAAAATCAGGGATTGGTTTATGGCTTTTATTGAACATGATTTCTCACGAAATATCTTTCATTGCTGTATCCATTTTCCTGATCATAAGCATAAAACTATATAGTCATACATATTAACACGATTTTCTCGCTAAGCTTCGCGATATTTGGCGAAATATCGCCAAATTTGGCAACCAAAAATATGTCGCCATAAATTAAGCCAATTTGGCTGTAACTGACTAATTTAGCGAAATTTCCATTAAAATTCAGTAGTGAAGATTGATTCTTCTCTAATCGGGTTCTTCACATTTTAGCTTCGAGTTCTCCAGTAAAATTAGCTGAAATCTTAAAATAAAGAAATAGGGAAGCTACATTTTCCAACCCGTACAGGAATTGTTTATTTTGTATTTCCATTTTCTAGTGTACATCTTGACAAAAAATGCTTATCTCATTCACTTCAGAATGTTCACTTGCATTTCAGTTGCAACACATTCACTTACGATTAATTAAAAAAAATGATTAATCTTCAGTAATTGGGACCGCTACCAAATTGTTAAATTTCGAATCAAACAAAGCTCAGTAGATTATTACATTTTCTACAAACCCGATTACGAAAATTTCCCAATAAAAACATACATTCATCTGAATACAAACATACATACATAAGAACGCATACATGGCATTATATTTTTCTCAATTTCTTTGAGTAGCCATTCGGCTAATGCCCCAAATCGTATTTTCCCCCATTCGATTTCTTTTCGTTTCTCTTACTTTAAAATTTAAATTGAATTGCATCGATTTGGAAGCTTACGGAAAATAAAAAGTTCGAAAAACAAATAGTGGTAGTTACGCACGTAGAAGGTAAAACTTCTGAAAGGGAGGGCGGGAGTCAATCTATAACTCAGGTCAACAATGTATCAACATCGACTTCAACATTTGACTCCATAATGATCCGTATGAGGTTAAAATGCATAATTTACAGCAATGGAGCTAATGTTTTACCTAATAACGGGACGAATCTCGTCGAATTTCGACGAAGGAAAATGTTTATAAACGAACTCATACATAGGTTAGTACTTAGTCTCTTAAAACAAATATTATTTTTTACTTAAATTTATCAGAATACTAATTCCACACTCTTCGACTGTCCAAAGTATTAAAAAATTAAACTGTATTATTATATCTAATAAAGATAAGTAATCTTGATGAAATTACCCATTGAGGCTGTTATGTTTAAAAATTACCGATTAAAAATCAGAAAAAATGATTTCACCTTAAGTCAATCATGGAATTATTTTTCGCATATAATCTAAATTTGAAATCAAGTTTGTCAACTACGTGCATGTGAACATTCGCACTCTTGACTTTTGGTTCTAATCCCCGTATCTGCGAGTAAAATTCCTGAAATTTATATCCTTTAGAGGCATTCGTAATAAAATACTTACTTTTATCAGAAAAAATGGTCATTTTCATTTAAATATGATGCAGTTTTGCCTCATTGAAGCATTTCATCAAGCGTCTCAAACTCAATGAAGGAAAAACAATTGAATTATTACAGGGTTTTGCGGAAAACATGAGTATTTTTTTAAAGCGTGACGTCATTTTCTGTTCAATTTTTTCAGAAAGTTTATTTTGAATTTTATGAGAAAATGGCATCCATAAAGATAAGCAAACCTTATTATTTTTCCCTTCTTTACAACAATGGAAATAATCAAATAGCTAGCATTTTGAAATAAATTATAAAAATTCTTAAATTTTAAATTTAAATATAAAAATGGGAATATTTTTTAAAAAAAGTAGCTAGTGCGGGCAAATTTACAAAAAAAAAAAAAAAAAAAAAAAAAAAAAAGAAAGAAAAAGAAGAAAACCAGCTTTTATTTAAAAAAAAAAAAAAAGGAATTAATAAAATTGATTCAGAAAAAAACTCAACGTGGATGACTGAAAAAAGAAAGCCTTATCTTTCAAATATATAGAATTAAATTCGCAATGTTATCTCTATGGGAAAAGTTTGAGCCGACATTTCAGGTTGTTAGGTTTGAGGAATATTTATGATTTTGAATACGCGCCGAGATTTTGGCACTACCGATGTCCAGCTCATTTTTTGTGTCGATGCAACAAATATCTTGGACGATATCGTGTTAAAAAATGTGTAATTTTTGCAGGGAAGCCGGGACTGTTTTTCGACAATTAAAAAGAGACGAAACAGCTAAAATTGCTTTGAGTGGGAATTTCACAAATATAATGACAGTGAACTCTTGTAATTTTCATGCTAAAATTTCAAAGTGTTCATCTTAATCTCCTCGTTTAAGCTTATTTTAAAGTAAAGATGTAATTTGAAAACAGGATATATTGTTTTTAAAACCATATTGGGTTTTCTACGTATGTTAGCATTCCATATGTCATTCACCCTTCTTAGTGAATGCCTGAAAACGTTTAGTATCATTGACGAAATATTAAACTTACTTGATATTTACTGCTATACACTGCACAAGCTTCAACTCTAAAATTTACGTTGGAAAGTTTCTTCGTAAATGCCTTGAATCTTAGGTTCAAGAACCAGTGTAGCAAACACTGTCAATGATAAAAGGTATATCGGGAACTAAAGGTATTGTAATGGGGTATTGTAACTTTCATTATATGTAAACGCTTTCTACCTCTTACGTACTGGTTTCAATCATTGCAAAAATATAACATTTTGACGGGTTTAAAAATACAGTGTGCCCGTAAAATCATGGTGCACTTTTGACCGGTCACAGGAAATCAACGAAACAAGATGAAAATGTGAAATCTTCACCAAATAAAAGAAGAACTCTCCAAGTTTCATACCTGTTCAGTGCAGTTCGATGTGGCCTCCATTTGTTGCCCTACACACATCTAAACGATATTCACGTTCTTCTCACACACAGTTAGGGACGTCTGGTGTAACAGAGTGAATAACGTCTGTGATTCTCTTTTTCAAATGGATGCCACATCGAACTGCACTGAACAGGTATAAAACTTGGAGAGTTTTATTTGGTGAAGATTTCGCATTTTTTCTTTCATTGATTTCTTGTGACCTGTCAAAAGTGCACCATGACTTTACGGACACACTGTATTACTTGATCATTAATCTATCAAAAAACCGTTAATTTAATTAAAAACAACGAAAACCTCAGCATTGAGAGAAATGTATATAGAAAACCGATCAGATCAAATAATACGATCCCATATAATACTTCATCACGATTTTTATATAAAATTGCAGCTTACAAATTTTATAATAGATGAGCTTTTAAAGTATGTTCAGAAAAACATTTAGAAAAAGAGCTTAATACCATTAGATATATCGCTAAGGAAAGCGGCTTTTCAACAATCCTCATCAATAAACTTATCTATGAATTCAGTTTTTGTGACAATATCAAAAAAGAAAACCATAAAGAAATGATATACAAAAAGTTTAACTATTTACCAGGTCTGTACGAAAAATTAAGATATGCTCTACTGAAACACAACATAAATTTAATAGCCTGTCCACCAAGAAAATTAAAAGAGTTAATTTGTACGAAAATAGTTCCAATACCGGAAGATGAATTAGCTGGTGTATATACCATTCCTTTTAGAACTGACTGCAATAGATTAATGGGGTACATCGGAAGAACCAAAAGAAAACTCAAAGAAAGAATAAAAGAACATAAAGCAGATATGAAATTTTGTCGTCAATACACAGCTCTCTCTCGTTTAAGTTTCAATCAGAATATCGCAATAGATTTTGATCAGGCAAAAATCATATTCCCAACATCCAATTATTATGCATCCACTATAAGAGAATCAATTGACATCCTGCATAAAAGCAAGTTTGTAACGACGCCCTATCGTACAATATCGCCAGTTTGTGGTTCAATATCCTGAAAATAAATCCTGAAAACCTGAGCAAAATGACGTTATAAAATTTAAAGTACAGAAGTTAAATATTTTCTTCTACGAATAAAAAGTGACGTATGAGAAACAAAGTGATGTCATAAAATAAATGGAGCTGCAATTAATAATAATTATATATATTTCCTCTAATTAAATTCAATTCATGAAACTGCTACTGCTACTTCTACTTTCAACTCTAGTAATTATTGGTCTTCTCATTTTTAAAACAGAGTGACGTATTTGTATGAATAAACAACATCTAGTTATCAAGATATTCTCTGATGATGAACCGAAAGTACTAAGAAGTTTTTTAAATAAATTGTATATTTTAAACTTGTAACATCTTTTTCATTACATTAGTCGCCTGTTACGTAAGATTGTGGAATTTTTAATGTTCACATTATATATTTTATGTTTAATCAAGGTGAAAAATTGCGTTTAGTCTTATGATATTATTTATGATATTATTCGTTAACAGTTTTATTTTCTAAATTTTCCCGCAAAACAAGTCTTTTAGTTTTCATTTACCGTTTCAACAGTATTTATTTGTTTTTGTTTTTGTTTCTCGGGTAATTTGGTTATTAATCCCGTTTTAATTAAACTATCACTGCAACGATTTAAGGCAAATATTATGACCGATTTTTTTTTTTCAAATCATCCTTCTTCCTTTTTTGTGAACCTGTAGCAGACAGTTTTCTTTAAAAATGCAGTTTTATAACGCGATCATCTCATTTATATTTACATTGAACAACCTCGAGCATACCTAGGGATACTCTCTCCCTAAGACTCTCTGCTTAAAGTTATAGTAATTTTATTAAAAGTCATCTGACGAAAGACACGATATATTAATTGCCCTTTTCTTCCAATGCACTAAACGAAAAATTTTAGTTTTTTACACCAAGAAGAAGAGTTTTTTCACAAATCTAAAATTTCGTTTCCCAGCCATTTTGTAGATTGTCTCGAAAATTAAACTATTCTACATCACTGCAGACATAACAATGTTAAAGATATACATAAAAATTGCTTAAAGAACCCTACTAAAATAATTGTCGTATTTGAAATTACTTCACCCATATTTTCTACGAATCCCATAGAATTTTAACCTACTTCAAAACTGCTATAAAGTATTTCCTTTTTTGGGAAGAGTTCCATATTGTGTGCTGGTTTTTTTGGCGAGCTTTTTTTGACATTAAATGAATCGGTGTGGTTGCGGTCTTCGGCCTTTGGAGTTCCTTTTTTCTGGAATGGACTTTATTCATATGTTTTTTGTGTAATTTTTTGCATTCAGACTATATTTTTTGGAAAAATATATAACTTTTGTTTTAATTTGACATATATAATAAATATAATAAATACATAAAATTATGTATAAGTACATAATATTTATTTATAGGTGAATATATATTATGTATGTATAAGATATATCTCTATACCTAATATTTATAAAACTACCTGTATAAACATCGTATTTTTTAATATGGGGCATATATAACATTTATTAAATATATATATGTTTTCAAATATTTAATGACCATGTTTTTCCGCCATCCTGAAAAAAATTTATAAGATGCTAAAATGGCTTTTTGGCGCCATTTTGGATTCCGTCGCATATCGCGCCAACCAGCACACAATATGGAACTCTTTCCCCTTTTTTAAATCATATATCTACTTACAGATCTGCCAATTGAATTTGAAGTCCACCGATGTGGAGATTGCTTTGGGGTCTATATCTACAATGGCTGTCGCTTCGAATGATTCTTTATTTTTATACACAAAAATAATTACACAAACTAGATATACAATTTCGTCAACATACAAGGACGAGATAGAACAAGGAAATTTAAAACACTAGAGAATTATAGTCGGGTGTTCCACAAAAAGTGTGCAACGGAGCCAGCGGGAGTCGAACCCACAGACCTTCACGTCTCGGTCACGGGGGATCCAAAATATACCACTGATGACTATTTATTTTTGTTGTTGATGTTTTGTCTAATACTATTTCTAAGCAATAATGATACATAATAATAAACACACATACTACAATATATATAAGTATATATATTTATTATATATTTTTTATATTATTTAGGGCAGCAGTCTTGTATACTGTGGCCCTGGGTTCGATTCCTGGCTCTGGCTAATTTTTCACTCCAGTTGGGTTTATTGTATTTATTGTATGTATGTCTGTAAAATATTTATATATACCTTTAACTGTTTAATGCAGGCGTTATTTATGTGTGAATGTGTGTTTTAATATATATTGTAGAACGTGTATTTATTATTATATTTCGTAGATCGATGTAATATTAAAATCTATTCATCGTTGTCCCGTCATCCAAGGCTGTCATATAGATGGCTGGTGACTTCCCCAACATGGTTTATTAGTGAGAAATTGCAGACTCAGGTATCGGCCGGAGTAGCTCAGTGGTTAGAGCAGCCGTCTTGTATACTGTGGTCCCGGGTTCGATTCCTGGCTCTGGCTAATTTTTCACTCCAGTTGGGTTTATTGTATTTATTGTATGTATGTCTGTAAAATATTTATATATATATATACCTTTAATAATGATATAGGGTCATTCCATGCATAATGAGCAAATCAGCTGTGGCACACATGTCACAAATTTTAATCAAAATCAGTCTATAAGTAGATCATATCTATTTATGAGTAAATGTAAAATAATAGATTTCTGGATTTTTAATTTAAGTATTAAAATTTACATTAAAAGTTAATGTAAAATCGAGGTATTGTCTATGTGCTTAAAATTTCAATTTCGATTATTAGCCTTAGGAATGGAAGAATATATTAAAAATTATTTATAGTTAGTAATGAATGATAATTAACAGACTGGCGTAAGTTAGTAATTGTATTTTTATTTCGTATCGAGAAAAAAATTATTTTTGAAAATTTTTGAGGGAAAAAAAAGCAATATTTCTATTAATCCTTTACACACGAAGGACAGCCTTGACAAGCTGCAAATGGCTACACCTTATAGCTAAAAGTATATATTTGAAATATCGAAAGTTTCATTCTTGCCTTTTTTATTCCTTAATGAGAAAAAAAATAAATAGTAAAAAATGTTGAGGGTAAAATGCAATATTTCAATCACTTTTTTTTAAGTCAAGGAAAGCTTTATTAAACTTTTAAAATATTTGATGTTACAAATAAATGTGTATACCTTAAATACAGAAACTTTTATTCTTGCTTTCAGTTTATTTTTGCCTCGAGGGAATTTTAAATTAGAGTAGAAAGAACTGGCTAAGCTAAACGAAAAACTATATATCAATTCTAAATTCAAATAAAAATACTAGATGGCAGCACTAAATATGTTTTCCCATGAAATCGTGCAATATTTTAAGATACGCGGGCGAATTCAAAGAGGTATAGCGAATGGAATCTAGAAAACATTACTATTTTGAACCCATTTTTCTTATGTTAGGAATCAAAAGGCAATCTTGAATTTTTTTTAACGTATCATGGACTTATTAATCTTTATGTCTGTGCAATATTGTTACTGTCGGGCCTGTCCTTTTTTTATTTTTGACTTATACTGAAGAGGAAAAATCATGATTTTGTAATTTTTTTTAAAGTTTCTAAGTTTTTTGAAGATGAAGGAAATAAATGGCCACTTTAAAACTTGGGGAATTCGATCTACATATGACATACTACATCAGGCATTAATTTCACAGAGGTTTTTTAATTCTTTTGATTTTTATAATGATTCTAACTTTCTCAAAATTCACAAATTTTCAATTTTTGCAACCAATTTATAAATAATCATGGTGTTACTAGATTATTATTACTCAGTAAATAAGAAGATGATTTTTCAGAGTTTACAAAATTACAAAAAAAATTCCTTTCTGTTAAACAGCTTTCAAGATACAGAACTTCAAACTTGCAACTTTGGACGATTGCGCACATGCCATTCTATATCACAAGTTTTTTAAATGTCTAAAACTGCTAAAAAAATTTATTTTTTCTCAAGATATTTTGCAGAGCATTACTTGAATATGAATTGAACCTGTGCATCGAATTTTATTAAAATTGGTTAGTATGTGGCCACGACTTTTTTTTTAATTTTTGCTCATTTTACGTGGAATGACCCTATACTTTAAAGTTTTGTAGAAATCTACCACGGTGATTTTTTACAAAGTGGTAGACAAAATAAAAAAGTAGTCACCAGCGGCATCCACATATATTTCTCTAGAAATTTTAGATGAATAACATAAACGTAGACGATCACTAGATAGAATAACATTTTTAAAATACCCTGTTATACAGTTTATTTAAAAGAAACTGAATATGAAACAATGATATAATGCAGCATTTGTTTCTGTCCACATGCGGTGTGATTATAAATGATCTTACCATTTTTTTTAAATTATGGCAATATAACTTCCACCATTAGCAGGAAAGGCAAAAGAACGTAATTTACTCATGTGAACTGTCAACATAGAAACTAGTAAATGTGAAATAAAGTCGGCAAATAAATTTTATGCAAGTTTAAAAATTAGTGTATAAAAACTATGCATTTTCCGTCGTATCAATATGAAAAAAATGTAATCAATCCTCTATTAATAGAAAGATTTCTTAAGCCAAATGTGCTTATTTTGACATTCAGTATTAATTTTCTACTAAAAGAGAAATATGTTAAGTGCGTGTAAAACAAATAAATTTAATTTATTTTATTGTTTCACCGAAATCAAAATCTAATTAGTAGTTTTATTATTCATTAAATTTAAATATGAATAAAACGTAAAACATGTGTTAAAAATTGATGAAAGATTATATTGTATAATGTAATCATAAGATAATATTGCACATTATATTGCACATTATGGGCAGATAGAGAATCTTTCGGGTTATAATCTGCGGTTTGTCGCATTCCGATACCTAAAATTGTTTTCCAAAAACAGGGAAAATCCGGGAGAAGTAATCAATCAACCAGTTATTCAAGTCTCAAAAACTGAAGAGATAATTTACGGGCTTTACTAATTTGGCAAAATTTACGAAGTTCATTTTAGCAATAACGCTGTGAAACTGCTTAAAAGATTAATAAAAATTTTTAATTAAAAATTAACTCAGAATCGCCGTCTGTTTCAAATTATATGAACAAATTATATTAACTGCTGTGTTGAAAGATAGCAGCAATAAATAAAATAGTTTTTAAAGCCCACAGTTTAAGTGTCATTGACGTTTGGGTATATTGCAGATATGCAAGGTGGTGATAAAAAGGTTTAATAAGTATTTATAAATAATAATAATCAAATTTGTTAGTTTATTACTCAATTTAAAAAATTGATTGGTTAAAAGTTTTGCCAAAACTCTAAAGATCTGATAAAATGCAAATGTAATACAACGAGTTGCTATACAAGTAGTATCCTAATAAAATTTGCATTGGAACTGCCCGCAAACGGTGCCTGTGCAAAGCAGCAAGAACAAAAAGACAAAATAGTCCAGGCAATAGAGGCCGTATAGGGACTCTACCTAGCAAAATTAATGGTAGTACTGAAAATAGGCTTTCTAGATGTTTTCTGGGTCGCTGAATCCGAATTTGTAACTTCCCACCAAAATTTCCCCGGCAACCCCCCCCCCCCCAAATTTTGGTAAAAAGCCCCCCCCCCCCAAAAAAGGTTTTTATTAAAAAATTCCATTTTTTTATTATTTTAGAGAAAAAGTATCTAGAAATTCAGAAAGTAGGCAAAATTTCCAACGAATTAGGTATATGACATTATGACTCAGGATGAAGGGGAAGGGGGGATCTGCCTCGGAACATGCGCCGCAGTGCTGCGTGGACTAAGTTGCTCAATTCCACTTAACCACTCACACGTTTACATTAGCCCTCCCATCTTCCCTCCGAACTTTCTCTATAAGGTTTACTTTAAGTTTTTGGGGTTGCTGAATCCGAATTTTTAACTTACCACCAAAATTCCCCCCCCCCCAAATAGTTGTTTTTAACTTAAATTTCTTATTGTTTTAGGGGAAAAGCATTACAAAATTCAGAAACTAGACAAAATTTGCAACAAATAGGATATATGACATTATGACGTAGGATAAACGGGGAGAGAGGCGGCTGCCTCGGAACATTCCCCGCGCGCTTTTCTCAAAAACCAAATTTTTTCAAAAAACCAATTATTATTTTTTTTTTTTTTGGGGGGGGGGGGTTGCCGGGTGAAATTTTGGTGGGAAGTTACAAATTCGGATTCAGCGACACAAAAAACATAAAGTGAGCCGATTTCCAGTACTACCATTAATTTTGCTAGGTAAAATTCCCTATTGCCTGGACGAAAAGGAAAGCCGCTAATTGAAACATCCATTCAAAAATTAAGCGTAAACCTACTAAAATAATACATAGATCAACAGGTGTAACCAATATGTTTTTTAATTGGTTAAAAAGGGTGTTTGTTTATGTATATGTCCAATTTAATGGCAGCTAGCGAGCAATGCCATTGTTTTACTTAACCCTCCAGAACTACTTACATGACATGTGACAGATCAAGTTCCATTAAAAAAAAAATTGTAGCTATTTGGCTTCTTAATACGACAAATACAGTATTCCTTGCATAGTACGGTTTCTGTTAATACAATTTTCAACTTCAATAAATACGGTTACCTTTTTTTTTTGGTATAGTTCCTCAATTAGTGCAAGGAAAAGTTCGATTTAGTTGGCAAAGAAATTTTGTTTTAGCAGATTGTGTGTCACACAAATAGAATTCTTAAAAAAGCAAATTGAGGAACATTAAAAAAAAATAAATACAGATAGAAGAATTTGTGGAATCTTTTCAAAAATTAGAATTTGTCAAACAGCGTTTGATAGGTGTTAGATCGTTAGAAGTATGTGATTTCATCAAGTTTTAGAAAATGAAATTTCGTGTTGCCGCAAGATGCTTAAAAAAATCAAGAAAGAAAAAAGCATGCGTCATGCATTATGAAACACTTTCCAACACATTGAAAATACTGTAAAAAACTTCCCAGTTTAATAAGGTGGAGAATTACGTCAATGTAAACAATTTGGAAAAAGTATGACACATTTACAAACTAAATGTCAACAATTACCCTCAGTAGTCGGAAAACTATCCTAATTCTTTTGTGTAGTTTTGTACAGGATCTGCAGATTTGTATATATATTACATAGTTTTCTACAATTTACTTCAGTTATTAAACGCGTAGCACAATTGGAAATTCCTCTACAGCAAACTCCACCAATAAACGGAACTAAACTCAAGATCTTTTGTGCAGCTCTTATTTTATTAGTCTTATTAGTCATAGAATATATAGACACCAAGTAATTTGCAAAAAAAAAAAAAAAAAAAAAAATATTCAAAAACACACACCACAATTTAGAACGCATATTCAGCAATTATTATTGATAGACACTACTGTAGCCGAATTCTTTTGTGTGGCCCCTGTAAAGACAACGAATTCCACTTCAGAGAATTCCGTTAATAAGGAGAATGGTACAGTGGAGGAAAAAAAAGTAAACACCCCTTACTAATTCCTCAACAAATTATCTTAGAAGAAAGTTACTGGTACCGAACGATTGGAAATAAAGTCTAGTTTTAAATGATGTATATAAAATTTGCTTAGGGGGCCATCTACATATTAAAACAAACCATAACTTAATTTTTTTCAATAGCAATACCCAATTCTGACAGCGTAAATGAACTCTACGCCCTTCAATTAGCCTAAAAACAAATTTTTATGCAATTCGTACCATAAGTTTCCGAGAAATTAATTATTTTAAAACGAGCGTATTTTAAGGATTGTATCCAAATTGAAGTTTGTTACTTGATTGTTAACCGAGAAAGCCCCCTTCTTGATCAAGGCACTTTATGAAGCCTGTTAGATAACAGGACAGCAGAAGAAATTTCAAAATATCTACTCACTTCCATCATAGACGGCCATCATTTTGCCACTTTTTTCATAAAGCAGGACTTAATAAATCTAAATCCATCAAATAAATTTTAATTTGCAATTCATAATTTTTTCGAATATTAATTTCATAATTCATAATTCGTATCATAAAATTATAAAAATTCCAAATTCAGCATATTTATGTTTGGGCACATTAGCATTATTGCTACACAAAAAATTAGCAAATTAGGAGCATAATTTCAGGAGATATAAATAAAAATATGAAAATGTAATTTAACATTAGAAGCACTAAATTTTGAATGTTTATAATTCAAAAACTTATCATTCAAATGACTTGAAATTTGGTGTCTAGACATAGTTTGAACCGAAGATTTGAAATATCTCGTTAAAATTCGGTATTGCTACTGAAAAAATTGAGGTTTGGGTTCGTTTTAATATGTAGATGGCCCTCTAAGCAAACTTTATATACATCATTTAAAAGTAGACATTATTTCCAATCGTTCGGTACCTGTAACTTCCGTCCACTATAATTTGTTGAAGAGTTAGTAGGGGTGTTTACTTTTTTTTTCCACGACTGTACCTGAATTCTTTTGTGCAGCACTGTATAGAATTTATGCACATAGGTATGGAATTTATGCACAACGAGTAACATAAAAAAAATTCAATTTAAAAGCGCGTACCGAAACTTAAAACGCACTTCCAGCAATTATTGCCCAAAGATGGTACTGTAACTAATTTCTTTTGTGTGCCCTTGTATTTGAACGATAAATGCTACGGCTGCCCTATTCTATAATAATAATCATCTTGTAATGAAATTCTGAGACGTATATCAATTTCGATATGTGTGATATAGTTCAGCATTATTAAAGTACATCGCAAACGATTTTTAACCCATAGACTTTAATGTAAGGAATTCCTTTAAACATCTCTCTAAATGTGCGATGAATGCTATGCACACAATGTTTTATACTAATCATCTAGTAGTGTGCATCAGTGATATATATCAATTTTCATATGTTTCAAATAGTCTTGCATCATTAAAATACACCGCAAACGACTTTTCTCCACAGATAATAATATAACGTAATTATTTCGAGTGTGCCAGGAGTTAATAAACGTAACTCTCAAGGATTAGAGCAACTCTAGTGTTATAAAAACATTTGGTTGTGACAGCAAGAGTTGATTAGATATCGACACCTTCATTATCGTTCTATAAAATCAATCGATGAGCCTCAATTTTTCCGATGTTATTTTTTAAAGAAGTACGGAGCAATTTATACAGAGTTACTAAGGAATTTCAAGATCCTTTTAGAGCTATAGTACGTTATTTACCAGCCTGTGATACAGCGCCGTCTTCCTTAGCGTCGTCATAGTAATATTAGTTATTAACACATACATCTGACTTGTGTGCTTGACATCTAGGTCAGCTTATAAGTCATCGTCAATATACAGGGACGAGATAGCACAACGAAATTTACAACACAGAGAAATTACATCCGGGAGCTCCACAAAGAGTGCGCAATGGAGCCAGCGAGAGTCGAATTTGCAGACCTCTGCCGCTCTCAATGCTTGGCGGCTGGCAGCGCGGTCTCCTAACCGCTCGGCCACCAAGGCCCCTAATATTAGTGTTTTGTTAGTGTGAATTTCATCACGAGGGGTCTCCGTGGCCAAGTGGTTAAGACACCACGCTGCTAATCGCTTTAGAGCGTAGGAGGCTTGTCGGGTTCGACTCCCGCTGGCTCCATTGCACACTCTTTGTAGAACTCCCGGATGTAAAAATTCTCTGTGTTGTAAATTTCATTGCGCTATCTTTTCCCTGTATATCGACGATAACTTATAAGCGGTCCTTGTTGTCAAGCACACCAGTCTGAAGTATGTGTCCAATAAAACAAACAAACAAACAATTTCATCACGTGACTAAGTAACCGATCACCTGGCTATAGTGTCTAGAATATATAGTGTGGAAATCTGCAATCCAAACAACGCTAAAAAGTTGTATCCCTTAAATGTGCAATGATGCTGAAATCCAGGGAGCTGATCGCAGCGACAATTGCGATATATTTTCAAATTTCAAAGTAAACATCGTATTATTACAATATAGCGCCTAGAATATATAGTGTGGAAATGGACTATCACTGTAATACTTAAAAAAAAGCGCTAAAATGGAGGATATTCCAAATATGGGTTCGAGGCTGAAAAGAGTCACGTGATACCGGTAATTTACTCAAGGAGCTTCTAACTGATAAGAAGGGAAGATACTACTACTTTGCCTCATGAACTGTTTCATTGGCTAGCGGGGATTTACGTTACACATCTACGGAGCCTTCCCTTCTTTACGCTAGAAGTTTTTTCGTTGACCACGTGATCAAAACGGAGATGGAATATCCTCCATATTGTAACCCATAAATGTGGAAGGATGCTGCTGAAATATACAGATCGCAGCGACATCTGCAGGATATTTTCTACAACTGCAAGATATTGCTAGTCTATACAATGTAATATGAAAATCCCACAGATGTCGCTGCGATCGGCACTTGGGATTTTAGCAGTATCGTTATAGTGCCTAGAATATATAGTGTGGAAACTGGCTATCCCACTAATACTGTAGCGCCTAGAATATATAGTATGGAAATCGGCTATCCCTGTAATACTTAAAAAAGCGCTAAAATATTGTATCCCTTAAATGTGCAATGATACTGTTGCAATATGCAGATCGCAGCGACATCTGCAGGATATTTTCTACAACTTCAAGAAATTGCTAGTCTATACAATGTAATACTAGTAATACGAAAATCCCGCAGATGTCGCTGCGATCGACACTTGGGATTTTAGCAGTATCGTCGCACATTTAAGGGATACAAATTTTTAGCGTTATTTGGATAACATATTTCCACACTAGGTATTCTAGACACTGTAACCAAAGCGTCTTACAGTTTTAGAAAATTTCCTGCAGATGTCGCTGTGATCGACTCTTTGGATTTCAGCATGATTGGCATTTAAGGAATCCAATATTTTAGCATTTTTTAAAGTATTACTGGGATAGTAGATTTCCACACTATATATTCTAGACGCTGTAACCTGGCCCAATTAACCGAGAAATATTTTCGGTAAGTTCTGTTGCTTACCGGTGACTTTGATCACTTCCACTGTACACGTTGATAACTAACCTATTTCACCGGTTACTTCGGTAAGGTTGGAGTGCGTCTAAATAAGTTAATCAAAGTGATCGATCTCACCGACTACTTGATCTGTTATCCAATGGAGGATATTCCATCTGCGTTATGATCACGTGGTCAAGGTAAAACTTCTAGCGTAAAGAAGGGAAGGCTCCGTAGATGTAATGAAAAACCCTTGCCAGCCAGTGAAACAGTTCATGCGGAAAGCTGTAGTAGCCTCCCTTTTTATCAGTTAGAAGTTCTTTCGGTAAATTACCGGTATCACGTGACTTTTTTCAGCGTCGAACCCAGATTTGGAATAAAGTCCATTGGCCAAAAGGCTGACTTTACATTGAACTCGCTCGTACTTTTCAGCATCGAGCTGAAGTAACCGGTGAGATTGGTCACTTCGGTAAGCTGCACTGAACACGCTCATAGTTACATCCTTAGTTAGTTGGTTGGTTGGACACATACATTCTAAATCTGTAAACCACATTCCACATAATAAAACCGCAATAGTCACAATGTGGCGGGAAAATAATGCATAAAAGAGATTGTACGAACTATCGAAAGCACATTGTTTTAATAGGTTGTGTTTAATTTTATATCTTTCTTGGTTCTATTTCTTCATACGGTAGGTAATGTTAGTGAAATATGTTCAATTATGTTCGTTTTCTCTTTATTTTGTTCTTAAAGTCTGATTTTGCATGCACTGTAATTAGTTTTAATTTATTTAGAGTGTGAATGCTTAACGAAGGAGTAAGTTGTTTCTAATCTCTAATTTTATCGCAAGCTAAGCTTTCTATCGCTTGTTCAGGGTTCAATCGGGCTCTCTGCAATCTTGTATAATAGTGGCTCCGCTCTATGCATTGTCTTAATTTATTTTAAAACATGACATGACATGACGAAGTGAAGTTATTAATTAATCCTTCACGATACGTTGAAATCGGGAAATAATGTAAGATGTCTTTGGTCTCTTAAAGCTTCGAAATTTAAGATCTTTTTAGGTGTTAAACTCCTATCTCTTCTGAACATTTTTGATAACTGTTTCCTTGAAATTCCCATTAGAACAGAAGTTATGGCTTTTAAAATTACACCCGCTTAGCAGCTGAAGCTGCGTTTCCAAAACTTTATCGTAACTTTTCTCAAAAGCACGTTTTTTTGTCCATTACGCGCAGGTTATATCAAACTTGTGAGTATATTTTTTCATGACATTTTAAAAACATGTTTCATGTTAGTCTGTATAAACTGTACCTAAAATTTCCTTTTTATTAATATTTTTAGGTGATTATACGGTTGAGTTTAAAAATTTTTGTATTGACTAAATACAACTTTGTATTAAAAATAAATAGAAATGCTTTAATTCCAAACTTATTTATTTCAGGGTAATTATAATCTGAAATATAAGTAGGTATCAATTTTCATTCTAATTGCAATATTTATTTAGTAATCCTACGTGTAATCTGTTTTTGTTTGTCAAACCTCCGAGTGTTTGTAACCCCTATGAATGCTAATTCTGCATTTTTCAATTTTTAAAATACATGAAATGGTAGAATATACTAATCTTTCATCCTAATGTTTTAAAAAGTATTCAAGATATTAAATGTTAATGTCATTTTTCATTTTTTCCAATTTTAAGTCTTAAGACTCCTTAAAGGCTGGTAAGATTCGCTGAGAAGTATAATAGTAAATTAAATATTGCCTATAAAAATTCTTGAATTACTGGAAAAGACCGATATTCTACAAAACCTTTTGTTGGTTCATTGCATATCCCTAATGGAAACCAACTGAGAGATGAAAAATCTTTCTTGAGAACCAACTGATCTTGGCCCCGAAAACATTTTGGCTTTAACATAGACTTTACTGCCAATTACCCAATGGAAAAAAAGGCGCAAACGTTAATTTTGTTCCCTTCCAACCAATTTTTTTTTCCCCGTGTAGTTTATAAAGGACATAATTTGCTTGCATAAATTTGCTTATTCGGTTTTAAAAACGTTTGTCGATTTGCTTATCTCCTTAAGGTGTGTGCCTACCTTTTTGCGCAGTTTTTTTGGAAAATATGATTTTTTTATTAAACACCTGTTACAGTAAAAACAAGGAATAGAACTATTCAAAAATTTTTTAATGAAATTTTAATTAACTTTGGGCAATATGTAATCGAATGTTAGTAAAGAATTGCGTTTATGCCAAACTTTCTATAACGAAATCTCTTAAATATTTTTCGCTTTTTTTTTACGGATGTTAGCAAACCCCTTACCTGTGTTTCTGAAGCAAAGGATTCGCAATACCTCCTTTAAATTAACATGTACCAAATTTCGTATACACACGAAAAAAAAAGTTTCAGTAGCTTTCAAATTAATATATACAAACTTGCATGCTATATTTTGATTCATAACGCACAATAGATGAAAAGAACCTTGTCACAATCTTATTTCAATATTTTTAAGAAATGACGTTTTCTCGTAAACGTACATAATGAAACTGTTTTTCCAGAAAAAGCAAATAAAGTTCTTTATATAGCACAAGAAAACTTAACGTTTACAACTTTAAAATTATTGTGTATTATATTTTGCTGTGGCTCTTTAAGCGGCCCCGTCCGGTTTCAGAAAGTTAATTTCCGGTTTATATTTTGAGCTATAACTTTGCTTCTAATTATCGCTGAACCAAAAGTAAGGCATTTTTGGAATCCTAAACGTTTAAACAGTAATTAAAAATCTAAAATTTTTGGAACAGACTTGGTGGTAGGCACATACCTTATAACGCAACTCTGTACCGGAATATAATCCTGCGCATAAATTGAGCAAAGTTTGCTTAGTATTTGAATAAAAGTATTAACAGAAGATGTGTATATTTAGCCTGGTTAAAACTGCTGCTATAGTATTGGAAAATAAATTTTTTTCTAAGATCTTTATAGGCAGCTGACTGGCAGCCTCAATAGTCATGTTTAGCTTGTTTAAAATGCAGCTTAACTAATTTTTTGATTTCCAAAGGATTCATCTAACCATAAAATACTTTAATCATCTTGAAATATAAATACTAAGGTAATTACGACAATGCTCTACAGCTTAAGAACTTGAACTATCCTTCCCGCATCATCGTGGACATGTTAAGCAGAAGCGCTTATTGGCGTTTAACTATCGCAATGTTTAATAAACAAGTCGGGAAATATTTCTAAGCTTAGTTTTTTAGTCATCTCCCCCTAAAATCATTGTTTGACATTATTAAAACGAGTTAATAGCGTATAGGCTCTGATAATAAATCCAATCTTTTATTACTAGTAGCAAACTATGAAACATTTTCTTTACTTTAACAAAATAAGATACGGTCTTTAGCAAGAAACGATTATTTTCCAAATCATAAAATAAGGTTGAAATCGTAAATCTCACTTTCGATCTTCCTGCTTCCTACGTAGAAAGAAGCATGGGCTGGAAAATCTTATGCAATTGTTTTATGCTTAATCTTGAGACTGGAGCTAAATCGGCGCCATCGACATGGAATACCAAAAAATAACGAAAGATGAAGCATTAGGCATAAATCATGAAACTTTCCAAAACATTATGAAAACTATACGAAGCTGCACCGCTAAATAAGGTGAATGAAGAAATGCTAGTTCAGAAAATACCTTCCATAGTCCAAAAAAATATTTGGTACGGTTCTGTATATATGTATTTGCATATTACATGGAATGTAAAACCTAATTCAGTTGGAAATTTTCACTTTAACAATTTTCAACAATACTAGGGGGTTCGGGCCCCCTACGAGCTACGCTCGCCAACCCCCCGTTCAGACACCTCATTTTCTAAAATCACACTAATTTGATCGGCTTTAAAAAGATTTTGAAAGATTGAATTATAATTTAAAAAACAGTGGTGATCTCCCAATAAACGGGTTTCTATTCATTTCTCTGATTGGGGGATTTTAAGGAAAAACCAGCTTCTCTTAAGATATGACTGTTTTCGCCTTTGATTGCATAAAATAAGTTAAACATTTCAAAATAAACTAGTATAAAATAGTCTTAGTCTCCTGGTATTTTTTAACAAAGCGAAATGTTCTTTCTGACGTAATTTTAAAACTTTTCCTTCTCTTAACATTCACGTGAAAATGCTTTTGTTGGAAATGAAATATTTGCGCTGTCCTAACAAATAGTCGAAAAGATCTCGAAATATCAAATGTCTAGCGCAATTTTAAAATTTAAACTGTTTTGCAATATTTTTTGTTCATTATGCGTAATAAGTGTAATGTGACGTAATTTCTCCTATTTAAGACTTCTAACGCATGTTAATGAATTTATTATTTTACAATATCCTTTCTCTATTAAAATTCACGTGTAAATATAGTTCTTGTGAAGTAATTTTCTAAAAGTTCCTGCTTTTTACACGTAATTATTTAATTCTAATTTGAAAGTTTTTTTTCTGTTTATAATAGTCGGGTGTAAATTTTTAACTTGTAGCAAACATTGTTTGCGCTGTTTATACAGTTGGCAACAGGTTAAATTAGTACAATTTTCTAAAATAAGTAAAAAATATCTCTCTAAATGCTAAAAATTTGAATTTTTAAATTGGAAATAAAACCTCAAATGAGTCAAATTAAAAAGTGTGCATTCTGCACACCGGGAAATTACAACGTATAAAATGATCTAAAAATTAAATTTCGATGTATAGTTTTTGCTCTTATAAAACTTTTTTAGTGGAACGATTTTGTCCAACTTTAGCCTTAAATATCTCTTTAAATAATTCTTAGATTTGAAAACTGTCTGCATCAGCGTGTTTATCAAACTTTTCTCTGCAATACCGCCGATTTTCATATTTTTGTATGCAATATTTTTCTTAATATTAACGGAGAAAGACCTCCGGTCACATAAAATTCAAAACAGGTGGCGGTGACAGCGTAAGTTACTTTTTTAGAATGGAGATATTGAAATGCTCTCGAATTCTCTGTACATCCCTGTTATCTGAAGGATTTCGTACACATCAATTTAATCCAGTTCAAAAACTCGTAACTTATTTTGCTTCAATCAACCATACGTAATATATCTTCTCCGCGTAACCCTGTATAGGAAGTTATTATATTCCCTAAAAGTTTATTGGAATACCCAATATAGTTAGCAATAAAACGCAAATAACTACCCTTCACAAATTTACTCTCATAGTCGTTAGTACTTAAGTCCTTTATGCAGCTTTTTAGATGATAAAAAGAACTTATACACGTAACGTACTATGCTAAAGTTTAAACTTGAATACAAACCTAAGTTACTCTTTTCAAAGAACTCTCTCTCATGCAGCACTGAAGCAGGATTATTTTAGGCTTTTCTGCAAACTATAAATGCCATGCATACCATAATTTTCAGTTAACCTATAATATGCCACACATAATGCACATTAAATTATATTCGAAATAGCACAATATCATAATTATAATGTAAACAATTCTTCCCCGTAGACCATTATGTAACAGAATTCATGATCATCCTAAAATGAATTTGCGAATCTTGTTCTTCAGAAATGTTATAGTAAATTTCATAAATGTGTTATTTTCACGATGTTTGAAAAGGCGTGAGCCTTTTTTTCCCGATATTGACCACAATGTAGCTCAATAATTCTCTCTAAACGATCATAAAATGCTTACTCTTAATTGTCGGTAGACATCGTCCACCAGTAATCTTTTAATATAAATACAAGGCAGTCCTGGTATACTTGGTGTTAGAAGATTGGCAGTCAAACCTTCAACCATACTGGAAAGTATTAAATACTATGGAAAAGTGCAAGTAAACGCTTACCTTAAATGAGATTAGTTTCAAAAGCTGCATTCTAAAAGTAATCTCTTTCCAATAGGCTTGTTATAAATGACTAATGCTATGAAATAAGACTTTTTAAAATCGAACGTAATTTAAACTTGCAGAACTTCAACGCGGTACAGACTTTAAACTGAGGATTGTTGGCTTATTTCTGGTACCGCTTAATCTTTGTCAAATCAATGCAGGAAGGAAATTTTAGACAAAATAAATAGAACTTTTATGAAAACAAATGTGCAGAAAATCTTATTTGCTTAAAATTCACTAAAGAATAGATGTGACGATTGTTTTTATCTGTTTACAGAAACTTTTAATAGAAATCGCTAATCCTCCAAAGTAACTTGTTTAAAATATCATTTCGCGTTTAGCAGAAATGTTTTGACCCAAAGTCTCATGCTTGCGATAATTCAGTGTGGTTTGTTCAAATAGGCATTGCATTGCACAAGTTTGTCACAACTGCTCCTCATATTTCTGCTGAATCAACTTTCTAGAACTTTTCTGATTTTTAATGCATATCATATTTAATTTTATAACCCTTATCTTTTTCCTGTTATGATGCATCAAAGGGAATTTTTATAAAGTGGTTTTGAACATTAAACATGACATAGCTCTAATATTTTGAATATCCCTGCTGGAGAAGAGGTATGACTTTTACTTGCTGAATGATTGTTTAAAGCTACGTCTGAGCATAGTTTTAAATTTTCATAAATTTAAAACCATCATATAAAATCTTGATCAATGAAAAGCCTATCAAAAATGACAATCGTCATTTGATAGGAGCACGGAAGTGCGTGACCTTAACTAATCTGATCTGGAAAGATTATCTGGTACGTTTCTGTAGATTTTTAATCTTCAAATAATCGCTTGTTGGACGCAATTTATTGCATGCTTTGTTCAAAATGTAATTTGGTATCGATGCAAAATTTATTAAACTAGGAGCCTTAAATTTAGATAAAACGCAACTAATCTAAGATTTCGAAGTCTGTGAATGAAAATAGTTAACTAGCATTTTAATAAAGGCTGTCTTGTTTACAGGATTCTAGCAGTATTGAGCATCTCTGAAATACTGCGTTATCTGCTTCAGACCATCTGAACACTTTCATATATAAATAAGAATTCAATTTTTAAAATTGAATGGATTGTATTGATAATTAACTTGATATTTTCAAATGAAAAGAACACAATCGTATCTTAAAGGTTATCATTTACCAGGAAAATTGTTTTTTATCGCGATTATTTTAGTTTTTCTAGAATTATAAGCATGTTTTCTCAACTATGGCGCTGTCTAAATATACGAAAACAAATATTTAGTTTAAAAATAGCAAATAAAGCCTTTGTGCAACAATATTTTAAAGCAGAAAAACATTAGTTTTTCTGCTTTTTAATATGTAGCTTGTATTTTTTGTATATATTTAATACATATACCAATTTTAAAGTATCTTCATACTTATTTCCTTTTTTAGACAATGCATAATATTAAGCTAGTTGCAAGTCTTGCCATATATCTTCTGATCTATTGGTCATTGGATTCGACATACGTCTATTTGGAAAAGTGTGCATTGAATTCTCGCATTGTATCATTAAACTAGTGCGTACATTTTTAATCCAAATATATAAAGTTGTATTTGCATATCCATTGCACAGCATATTGAATAAAACTTTAATTTTAAATCGTCCTTGGAGGACTTCATAACAGGTTTTCGGCATAATTGGAATTAGTGGTCTGAACATTCGACTTTAATGACTGTGTTAAATTTACCTTATTTACGATTTTCCTTTCAGAAAAATGTCGGAGAATGTTCAGGACGATGATCAGAAAAAACCTCCCACTGATAATGGTGAATCTGATGGTGGCGAGTCTCCTGTAATCATTGAAGAAGCGGAGTCTACTCAACCTTCTCCTGAATCTGGGCAAGGTAGTCCACATTCACCAGATTCTACAATGGCAGAGGGTGGAGCACAAGCAACTTCTACTAAGAAACTTGTGCCTGGGGCACTTGCTAAGGACAACCCGATGCTAGTAAATGTGCTTACTGGTAAATGTTCGTACTATGCACCCCTCCCACCTCTTCCTAACAGTGCTGAAGCAAGCTCTTCATCTAGGCAAGAGGTACCAGACAGTCCTTCGAGGCGAAAGAGAGAAAGTGATGCTCCTGCACCCGAGCCTCCATTTAGTCCAACTAAAAAATTGAAATCTCCAAAGAAAGATAAATCCCCAAATAAAGACGAGAAAAAATAAATGTAATCTTTCCATGAATATATCTAAAGAATAGTTCCTTTTTAACTGCTTTATTTTAAGACCTTGTTCTCAATAAAAAAATGTCTGCATGTCTCATTTTTTTGTTTCCTAAGAGCGTTGATTAAAATAAATTGAAATTTGTTTCAAATCTTTAACATGTGTAGCCGAAAGCCTGGATTAGTATATCGTAATCGGACATTAATTCAACTTTAACCGTTTCAGTGGCGGTGGTATGTTTATGAAACTACTTGATTTTTATTTCCAAACGCCACAATGGTACAGGAATTTAGGTAAAATAACTTCAATTTAATATGTTCGTGAAATATAGCCTATCTTATTTTCATAAATTTGTTGGTAAATTCCGGTGCCACTCATGTATTTCGACACTTTATTGCTGAAAAAGCTTTGCCCCTGAAAGGGTTAAAACTGAATTAAATTTCAAATGAAGAGTATTTGCAGGTATCAGTGTGTAGCTTTCAAAGTTTAAATTTATCAAACCTATAAATTTTGAATTTATGTATTTTATGATAGCAATTGTGCTACTTAATCGGGGGGGGGGGGGGGAATTGCTCTCTCGTTAATCCTAGAAAGCTTCATGGTCCTAATTTTTAGGATTAAGGATAAAGGGCGGTGCCTAGTTTCGACGCAGAGAGTTAAGTATTGCAACATCTGTTTTGATGTATGTGTATAATCGCTTTTTTAGACACAATATCGGGTACAAAAATATCCTGAAAAGAATTGGATTAATTGTAATTTTACCTCAATTTATTAAATTTTAATACAGATGCATGGTAAAAATTAAACACCAAATGTTTTTCTCGAGGAACTTTAAGGTTGTTTTTCTGAATGAGTTTAATGTATTATGAAAGTGCTTCAATAACAATTTTAGAAGCTCCATTCTACTTGCTACATGATTAAACAATACTTAAATGTAGAAACTGAATGTTTCTTTCATTGATGCATTTTGCCCAAATTCAATCGGAATCTGTAATTTTAAAAATGCGATTACTTCGTCTGACCTACACACAGTGGGACGTTTTTAGACGATCTAGGTGGACAAAATTGTTTCGTTGAAGTTAAATTAGTTTTTGCTGACTTTTCGAATGTATCCCTAATAATAAAATGCTCGAATAGTGAGAAAGAAATTGGTTTATTTAATGTTTCCAAAATAATGGATTGCAAAGAATGCGTTAAACGTGCTTATTTTATTATTAAATAATCAATTTTATTCACATGTAACTTTAACATTTATTTTTGCCTACCCGGATTTGCTCCAGAAATTTGTGTAGTCATCGAGAATGTTTAAATTTTAGTGTTGCCCTGTAAAACAAATGCTACCTAAATTTTCTGTTTGAAAAAAAGGTGTGTGAATAACATTTAAATTTGAAATAAAATTTCTGCATATAGACGGTAATGCATAAGAATTTTTTGTCCCTGTAAAAATAAAACTGCGACGTATTTTGTTAAATTTAAAAAATGCTATTGTGCATCTCAAACTGCAATTTTAATTAAAATTGTTTTTAACAATATTTCCGCGATCTTTTGTCTGACCCTGCGGGAAAAAAAGAATTTCTACGTTCATCAAATTACTTAATAAAATTGACATCGGAAAAACATGTAGGCAAAGTTTCAGCTAATTCAAATAATTGAAAGTGGTTTCAAATTGTCTTGATAGATTTGAACTAATATTTTATGTGGCCCTGTAGAGAGAAAAAAGCGTAACTGCTACGTTCCATAAATTTTATAATTGTATTGTCATCAGAACTAATCCCGAGTAAAGTTTAATCTCTGATTATTGAATTTGGTTTAAAATAACTTGCAAGTTTTAATCTAAATTTTTGTTAAGCCCTGTAGAAACGATATTCTAAAACTTCTACATTCTTAAAATATTGTATTGTCATTCAAATTACACATGTTTTCATTGTTTCGCCTCAATCGGATAAAAGTGGCTCAAATTTCACTTTTAAGATTTGAACTAAACATACATACATACATGCACTGCAAGTTAATATGATGCTCGTTAATAACTTGCTTATCTGTAGAAGTTTAATTTTTCAATTTAGGAATTACATTGATTTTTAAAGTTTATTGCTCAATAATATAAAGATGAAATTTGATTAAACATCAAGGATCATCCAGAATTACAACATTTGGAAAAGCGGCTGAGCAGTTTTTTTCCCAAACAAATGGCTTAAATCTCATCTTGACAAACCAGTGACGTATGTTCAGCAGACTTGTGCTTTCTAATAAAACGGAATAGTCACGACGTGCTTTTAACTTAGACGAAGCTAGTGAAACTTTTGAAACACCCTCAAACCAACTGGGCAAATGTCGTTAAAAATTTTCAGATTTGCATTAGCTAAATACAACTTTGTATTAAAAATGCTTTAAATGCAAACTTAAGTCGGATCATTATAATCTGAAGTATCAGTAGCCACCAAAAATTGAATGCTAGTTGCAAAATTTATTTTATAATCCTGCGCGTAAGCTGTGCGTAATTTTCTGCTCTTAAAATGTCTGACAGTTGTCTCCTGGAATTGCTAATTTTGCATCTTGAAGCTTTTTAATTACATGAAAGGAAAGAACATAATTATACCTTCCATCCACCAAAAAATTTTGTCTTAATCATATGCGTTTTACGATATTAAAAATGGTCTCTCCTGTCTTTCCTTTTTGCCAATTTTAAGAGTCCTGAGGCCCCTTAAAACTTAATAAATTGAAAGGAAGAACGGCTGGTCTGAACTAAATATGGCGCTATATTTAGCACGTTTTACGCTTTCACGTAATTTAAAATTACATGAAGTGTTATTTCAAAGATGCCTAGCCATTTTTTGAAAATAGTTCTTATGAAATTCTGGTATTTGCAAAACAATTGATCTTATCTTTCTTATCCCTTGAATTTTGTACAAAATTGCATGTTGCATGAAATTATCATTTCTAAAGTAACATACTTTGGTATGAAATTTCAGTTTTCTTCAGCAGGTGCTCAATTTAAACATATTTGGAAATTTTTACTAACGTTCCACTTACAAACAAGACAACATTTTTAAATAAAATGTTGGTTTAAAACATGTATAGCTTGGGTCATGCTCTGGATGACTACTGGAATCTGTTGATGATACGCTCTGAATATAGAGATCGCAACTTACGTTTAAATGCTCCGACGGAGCATTATTCTAAATCTCTAGCTTTAGAAAGTTAGTTAATTTTTTTATAAAAGGAAAATTTAAAGTAACAAATTTTACAGGTTTAGAAGTTTTCATCTTTAAACAATTTAAGTTACGGGTGTAACAGGCCTCTCATTTACTCTTCGTTTCTCGCTCTATTTATAAAAAAAATCATTGCTCTACTCTGGCT
Organism: Maratus speciosus; assembly: GCA_963932465.1. Lineage (NCBI taxonomy): Eukaryota > Metazoa > Arthropoda > Arachnida > Araneae > Salticidae > Maratus > Maratus speciosus. Next base: position 240,721,208 of record OZ010790.1, read on the forward strand.
GGCAGCAAATGAACGTCTCAAAAATCAAGCTCCGCAGATATTGCATAGCTATTAGATATTGCATTTTGTTCATAATTCACAAACCACTAACATAAAGTACTTTTAGTTTCAAACATGGAATTATCAATGCAGAAGATTACAGCTGTACAATAAAAACAATTACGGTAATTTAACCTTTAACTGACGTCACATAACTAGTGTGAAGTGGTCTGAGACCGCTCCACCGAAAGATGAATAAAAGCCGCGATTAAGTCATAGGATGTTTTTGTACTAAATTTTTTGTACAGGAGAGTTACAATTAAAATTCGCCTATTCAAAAGTCTCTGGTGTTAGTACTAAAGTTCCAAATGAAACAAAATTTCTGTAGTGTTTGTAGATAAACTGAAATTTGGAAATTAAACTATGAAAATTGAAAAAAGCACGGGTCTGCGAGACTGTTAACATCAGTTAAAGGTTAATACAATGCAGTTTTCAAATACTGTGCTCATTTAAACTGCAGTGGATGACTATGCAAACGTTTTAGCCCTATAAAATGCTTAATACGATTAGTTTTTATCTTGAAGTATTGCGCTATACGTGTAAATCTTCAGGCTTAAATAATTAAGTTTTAGAAATTATGGATAACTCTTACATTTGGAACAATACTCTTAAATGATATAAACACCGCTGTGTGACAAACTAACCAGTCTTACTATTTTTTTTTTCCACATCTTGACTGTTTGAGGTAAAAGTTCTTGCTTGCTTTTATTATCCAGAGTCTTCTTTAAGAGTTGTGTGAAAAAACAGAAAATAGCGATTCAGAATTTTAAGGGTGTCCGGGACGCAATTTAAAATTTCTTATTTATTGAGTAAAAATTTTAGTTTTTTTTTTTGTGATGGTTAACTATGTTATTGATAAACAAAATCACATGATAAAATTTCTCATGTTTTAAAAAAAAATTAAATCTTAAATTCATTAAAGTGGGGTAATTTAAAATTGTTATAACTCAAATATTATATGTAGAATTTCATCTTTTTTTTAATTTATAAACAGTAATATTATAATAATTTATTATATTTTTATTATATATATATATATATTATAATTAAATATACATGTTTTTAATTTTGATTCAACATTTTTTTAAAATATTAATTTAAAAATAATTAAAAATATTTAAAGTAAAAATTAGAAAAAAAAACGGTGTAACCTTTTTAATGAATCATATTTTTAAAAATATTTTCTAATTTGCTGAATCATAAAGTAAAGTAATTGACATGTTCCAAGTTTCAACCGTTCTTGACTTATAACGATTTAAATACGGGAAATGGTGAAAAAAGCTGTCATGAAGAAATCATTTAACAAGTCATGTCAACCATTGCTTGAAAGCTAGATTTTGAAAACAAACCAAAAGAGGAAAAATTTAATATTTCCTGTTTTGATTAAGATAGAAACATGATTTAAATGGCATTAAAAAAAAAAAAAAAAAAAAAAAAAAAAAAAAAAACTTTTAATGCAATAAACTATTTTTAGAAAATATGGAGATTGTGTCCCGAATTCACTTAAAGGAGAAAATATGTTTAATATTCTTTCTCGCCATGAGTAGTTACTGTCAATGTAGTTAACAGGTTAGAAACTGGCTAATTATCAAGAATCTGTAAAATTACAATATCAAATATCTGGAAACTAATCTGCAATTATAAAACGAGTAATTAGTAAAATTTGAACTCTGAAGGATAGTTGAAAATAAGCGACCAGATATTCGTTAAACATATAGTTCATCTATCTCGATTCTGGTCTTCCTATAACACAGGTAGGAGAGATGAGTGAATGTTTTCGTCGGTGGAATCTCTTTATATTGAAACTATGGATGTTGTCATTTTCATTTTGGAATAGTAAAGCTCATTATGAGAAATGTGTTTTAGTAGACGACATCTACTCGTACCTGAAATATTACGACGCAAAATTGGATTCGAAGGGCTGAATTCGTCGAATGGGAAATTGTAAAAGAATGCTTTTAATTTTATGATTGAGTAAAAAAAAAAAATTAAATGTGACAAAACCAAATTAATTAGTAAAAATTACTTCAAAAGTGAAAGTATTTTCAGAAAATAAAAACCATCCGAAACAGTATATTCCCGATTAGACACAACCTCGCATATCCTATGTAAAATATATATATATATATCTATCTATATTATAAAGGACAAACATATCTGTGCGTAACGCATACGTCATTTTGCGAATGGCAACACTTTGAAATTTGAAATAAAATTTTAATTTTGTAGTTTTCTCTAATGCAAATTTTTATACTTCTAAACATCGCACATTTTAAATTTTTACACCGCCATATAACGAAAAAAATGCTCTTTTAAATGCAATTTGTTTGAAAGCTGCATCTCATTTTAATTTTAAGATATTAATTTTTTTGTAGTTTTTAATACTTTTTTTGTAATCGTGGCAGCTGAAGTACTCCATTTCTGTTGAAACTAAAGGGGAAAAATGAAAATAGTAGATTGTTGTATCTTTTAGTTGCCATTTTCTCATAAAAACCGAAAAAAAATTGAAATTAAAATACGTGCTATGTCAATAATATCGTCTGTTATAAAACCCGGTGAGTTTTGGCTTTATTTCGTTGTTATTTTGCCGTGCCGGCTCCATTGCGAAACATTAATAAACAATTTGCACATAAAAAAAAGTTCAGAATTTCTCTCCCGTTAATTTTCTACAAAGAAATTAAAGCTTCATCAATAAATAAATAAAAGAATAATATATAAAAAATCACGAATTTAACATATATGTGTCGAACAATTTAAATTTTTAGAGCCGAATTGGGAAAAATATGTGCTTTTAAATGTAATTTGTATGAAATAGAGTTGCTAGGCAACTGTTAAAGTAAAAGAGAAAAAATAATCTATAGATTGAAAACACAAGATAGCTTTTTTAGACATCTTCCTTGAACTTTCTACTGTCACAATTTTGCTAATAATTCCTTTTTTTAGTGAAAGCTGTCCATTTGTAGATGTCCTCAAACTAGCTATTTTTCTACATATTTTCACTTTTATATTTTTAATTTAATTTGAAAAGATTTTTTGAAATTTCATCAAAATGGTAGCAATCGTATTATTTCCACTGTTGCAGAAAAAAGAAATATTGGGGTTTATTTATCCTCATTGATATCATTTACTCATTACAATTAAAAGTAACTATTTTAAGTCTAAGCAGAAAATGACGTCACTATTTAAAAAACATTTTCGCTAATAAAGCTAATGTTACAATATATTTTCATTCGGCTGATACCGAATTTGAGACACTTGGCGTAATGCTTCAGTAAGTGCCATATTTAAAAGAAAAGAATCCTTTTCTTTGATAAAACTATATATTTTTACACGAATACATCTAAAAGACATCAGTTTCTGGAATTTGTACTTCGCGGTACTGAAATTAGACCCTCAAGCCAAAAGAATACATTTTCACATGCAAAGTTTTAGCTGACAAACGGAACTTCATGTTTGAAAATCTATCTAAAGGGAGAATATGTCCATGCGTACGGCTGGCGTCATTTTGAGAATGGCAACGCTTGACGATTAAATGTCGGATTTGCAATGTTTGCTACTGCAATTTTTTGAATTTCTAAACATCGCGCATCTTCAATTTTTACACCCGTTATATAGGGGAAAAAATCTACTTTTAAATGCAATTTTCTTGAAAACTTTATCTTAATTGATTTATTTATTATGTCTTTTTAAATAATTTTCAAGAATAATGTTTTTTAATCTATATCCATTGCGTACAGGCTCATTTAAGGAATAAACCATTTGCACTTAAAATAATATAAATAATTCAGCATTTGTCCCTGACTAATTGTGTATAGCGAAATTAAAACTTCATCAATCTATTATATTAAAAAGTGACTGTCCATTTGTATTTCACAGCTGTTCCTCCTAGAGTATGGAATTGTGGGTGTTGGGCGATCAAATTAACGCCAGTTATCCGCATGGGTCCGAGGATGTTAAACGTGGTCGTAGAATTTTAAAATTTGTTTAGTTTTCTATCTATAAATTTTTACGTTATTTTTTATGACATTTTTGTAATGATGGAAACTAAAATTGCTCCATTTTTGTGGATAAAAGAGAGAATAGGGAAAGTGACAAGGAATATTAGGTATCATTGTTTGAAATCATTTTTAAATTGAAATTAACGTATATTTGAATAAATAGTGAAAAAATGATTGTAGTTTTCAAGAAAATTTCACGAAATACGAACTCACACATATTCAAACTTCAGGAATCCGTTTATTTTAGAAACACAAATTCGACTCTCGACTGAAACATTGTGATAAATTCTGTTGACGTCAAAAGAAAAAAAAAACACCGTACGTTATTTTGATTTAATTTAAAGTCGTAAAGTAAATTTTCAACCATTGCCTTAAGATGGCTAATAAAACTTTTCTGAAGCGGACATTAAAAATGCGAAAAAGCGAGAAAAAAAAAAAAGAGAGAAAAGTTTTAGCGAGAAAAAAAAATAATTCTTTAAATATTTATTGTAATTCATAAATATAAAATGCTTCTGAATAAATTCGTCCAAACAAATTCATTTTTGTATAAGTTGACCCAAATGACATCATTTCTACGAACTCCGAAATTCAAAGAAAAAAATTTGATATCTCATTTAAAACGGCACTTCCCTCTCTTAGTGGCCTTAGCGAGAGAGAGAAAAGCCTAGAGAAGGAACACCTTAAAAATTACTTTCGAGAAACCTATTCACTGTTTCATACAGGTCTTTATTCAATATTTACACAATTTATTTAATGCAAGGTGGATATCTGTCCGTTTTGCTCCATTTAAATTTCATGTTTTGTGGAGGAAATGCAGCATTATGAAATATTTAAAGTTGCTATACCTAATAATTCCAAATTAATGGTAAATGAGATCGCTTTCCATTCATTTCATCATTTTAAATTTTTTAGAAACGATTCATAGACAATTTCATATTTTAAAACTAACCCGAAGCAAAATTTCAAGTTTTTTGGCTCAGCAGTAACACAGAAATAGAAAATTTTCGAAAGTGTTTTATTTCTGCAGTGTTTAATATAGCGACATTTTTAGAAATTGTTCTATTGCGAGAATTTACGTCATGATAAATACAGCCATGTCAATTTTCATGTTTATATTCCTAACAATTCCATGTACTTTGTTACTTAGATCATCTTTAGATCTTTTCCCGCTTTGTTTAGTCTTTCGATTTTTTAGAATTCGTTCTACAACGAGCATTTACATATTATAAATTACTGCCGTGCCAAAGTTCTAGTTCCTAACTCCAACAGTATCACAGAAATTTCAGTATTCCAAATAAATCATAATTTAGAACCTTTCTAGAAATTTTTACGTTTATCTGTAAAATTGAATTTCCGAACCTTTTAGAGAGCGTTCATAACAAGTATTTAAATCTTAAAAGTAACCGCCACACCGAATTTAAAGTTTTTAAGCCAATCAAAATCACAGAAATCGCAATTTTAGAACTTTTTTTTTCCTCCTGCAGCGATGTAGGTTGTTGCACTGATATAAAATAGTCTTTTTTTCTGAGCAGAGATGGCCACCAACATTTTTTTAAGTTGGCTATGTAGTTTCAGAGAAAAAACCTCACAAACGTACAAACATTAATAATATTGTATACCTTATAATATTACAACGCTTTATAATATTAGCATTAGATATATAGATACAAATGCCATTTATCTGTTACAAACTAAAGTGCCCGGCGTTGCCCAGAATTTGAAGGATGTTTCTTCTGAAAAATCAATTTCAAATTTTAACATACAGCATAAAACATTTAAAAAAGCAGTCGAAGTGTTGTACGCATGAATGAAATGAAAACACAATATTAAGATGCATAAATGTATATAACAGATTCAAAAGAACACAGCTATAAATGAATTTTTTTTTTAATTTATAATTGGAGCAATAATGTTAAAATACGCCAATATTTCCATAAGCTGCTTCTTATCATGCTTCAATACGTTTTTTCACACTCATATGACGTTATACTATATTCACCACGTCCTTTATATTTCCAATATGACGTAATATTTTCCTCTTTCACGTGGAAACCTTGAAATAGAAATGTTATGAAGTTATATTCACTTTCATTTAAATTCGTCAAACTATTTATTTCATTTCATTTTTCATGTGAATATCTTGCAATAGAAAAGTTGTGACGTAATATTCACATTTTTTTTTTTAATTCGGCAAACTATTAATTTCCTTTTCATTTTTCACGTGGAAATCTTGCAGTAGAAAATTAACTCTTGTAGTAAGAAATTTATTGTGTATTTTAATTGTTGGCAACTGCTATAACGAAAAATGTTTAAATTTGATAAGAAATTGCTGTTAAATTAGTGATTTTTTTATTAAATAAAAATTAACTATAAATTATTTCGATTTCGGATTACTTTAGTAGCCTCAGCCGTGTTATAATACAGATGTACGTATCTTTTCACAATTTTGACTTCCAAACTGTCGATTTGTATAGAATTACAGACTGATAGACAAATTTTCATTTTTATATATCGGATTATATACAAACATAAATAACTTATCTAATACGTGTTAGCAGATGCAATTTTAAATATATATATACATATAAACACGTATAATACTTATTCTGTTTTATTTTCATAGTCATTTGGCTAAAAATCTCACTTTCTTAACCCCGAATTGCGTGCTTTTTACAAAAGCGCCAAAGTCCATATAACAGCGTTTTACCATGAAAAGCATTAAATGCATGGTAATAAGGTACTTAGAATGCGACATTGACGATCAACCATTATTGGCATTCAATCTTATAGTTTGGCGATAGATTTTTGGTCGACGGGATAACTAAGTAGTACCAATTACTGTACTGCAATTTAACTTCAATTTAACTTAATCTTCTGTATTCTACTATTTTAAAATTTTTAACTTCTAAACATCACACATTTTCAATTTTTATACCGTCGTATTGGGGAGAAAAAGTACTTTTAAGTGCAATTTGTTTGAAAACTGCATCTCAATTTATTTTTGAAATATTAATTTTTTGTAGTTTTTAGCGCCATTTGTTTAATTTTGGCAACTCAAGTACTCAATTTCTGTAGAAAGTAGGGGGAAAATAGTTGGAAAATAGTAATTATACCTCTTTGTTGCCTTTTTCCCTTAACAACTTTAAAAAATGTAATTAAAATACGTGCTATTTTGAAAAAATATAAATGAATGATTTCTTTTTCAAAATATAATTTTAAGTATCTATATTAAAATTGCAAACAAATGAGGGCATATGAATCATGAGATAGCCTATTTTTGTTGTAGAATTTCTTGAATAACGACACCTTTTTTTTTTTTTGATTTGTGTATTATTTAGCGATAGTCCTATGTGTACTTTATTGTAGACGTTGTTTAAGACTTTATCGTAAATGAAGTTCTTCAGCGGATGCGGATGACGTCATTCTGTACAAAATAAAAGCGTGTGTTTTAAGTCTTAAAACTGAAATATGTTTTGTACTATCCATATTTATATATTTTATTTTCATCGAGGGTGACACTAAATTCTGAAAAAACAGATTTCCCGTTTTCTAGTTTTTTCAATCTTTGTGCAGTTTCGCCTCAAAAAGTGAGATTTGTTGCAAAAGATATAAATAACTATGAAAACAAACCTGATGAACGTTTATGCTTATTTTTACAAGTAAATATGGCATAGATGTCATATATGCACTGAGGTACCTAATTGGCGCCAAAGTGGCGTTTCTTTGCCTGACATGGTAACCAGTGGCGACTCGTGACTGTCACATTTTGGGGCACTAAATGCATGGCAGACATTATTATTCTCTTCTTACCATTATGTTTTGAAATAAAATGATTACCTTGTTTAATACTCGAATATTCTGCCAACAAATATGGCAAAGATTTCTTTTAAAGCAATAGTGGTAAGAGAAGAATAAATTTGGCAGCTATGGATTTATTGCCCCCAAAATGCCAGTCACGAGCCACCACTGATGTAACCATATATAACGCTATTATAAATTGTTTTGTTCTATAATTATATCATTTATTGATTGTTATTTCCTTTTAAAAACAATAGAAAATGTTTTGTTTATCATGTTATTTTGTTTTCATATGAAATAAAAAAAATAACGTACTATTATAGCACGCTATATGTAACTAGCATTCGAAAACGACGTTTTCGCCAAATTGGCATAAAAATGTTACGCAAGACCCGATGCGTTTATGGCATCTGTGCCATAAATATAAACATTTTATTTATATTATAATATCAATGCTTTTTATATATAATTTACTTTTGTTTGCATATAAAAATAGGTAAGTGGCTTGTTCACACAAAATAAGTTACATAAATCTTTAAAAAATTGCTTGAGTATACGAAACAATGAATAAGTTGCACGAAAATACGCATAAAAAGCTTACTTGTGTCACCAAACCGATTTTCTCTACCTCGCCAAGGCCCTTATACAGGAAAAGTAAAAATTTTTAAAGACTAAAAAGAAATTAATATAAATGGAAGTTGTTTTATTGAAAATCATGCTTTCATTAAAATTCACAAAAATTTAGAAAATATGCATGTTTTTTAAACGCACTAAATAATAGAAAAGTCTTGAAAAAAACCTTAAATGCACGAAATTTAAATTTAATTCGGTGAGTTTAATTATGGAAGATAAATGGATTTAAATGGGAATTTTGCCAAGTTAGCCAGCTATCTCCAAATTGGCTTCAGATACAGAAACTTTTTTGTCGCCACGTTGGCCAAAGCTTGGCGATATCGTGGTAACCGTGTCATTAGTACTTTTCAACAAATACTCATTGTTGAAGCTAATGCTGATTTCTCTAGAGAAAATCAAACGTAACGATTAATTCACCCCCCCCCCACCGTTGCCCCTTTAGGGATCGAATTAAAAAAAATCAATGTCCGATTCATATATTGCCCGCAGGAGTACATATATATTCCAAATTTCTAAACTCTATGTCAATAGAAAGTGGGTGAAAAATGAATCACAAGATTTGAGTGCCACACACAAATATAATTGTAAGTTAAAAGAAAACATGTAAAAAAAAAATAAAGAAAATAAGAAGAAATGATGCTATAGAGCAAAATAGTTTATTACACATCATATAATTGTTTCTAATTTTCACACGCGAAATATAAAATATGCTTTTGGCGATTAAAAAATGCTATTGAGAGATTATCGCAAAATTTCAAATCAAAGCTTTTATGAATTTTTTTTCTTTTAAATGGAAAAACAGATTTATTTTCCTGTTTGATTAAATTTAAATATGTTTTACGGCACTTCAATATTACTGCGTGCGTATTTTTTTTAATTTGCTCCATGTGTTCAAACCAGTTGTCTACGAAAACATCAACCGGTGAAAGTGACGCACACCAAATTTCTGTGACGTATGCAGATAAATTGTGCTTTTTTTATCAGTTTTTTCTATATAATTTTTAAACGGTTTGGAACTTATTTTTCATAGTAGGTGCATTCAGTAGGCGACCCTCATAGGTACCTTCTGGAGCAATCAGAAACGAAATTCGACAAATATTTTTTGAGTTATGCTTGACGAAAGGTTTTTATTAGGCTTTTTATTTAGTAGGACATGGCGTTAATATACATCGTAGCTGTATGTGTCGCTGAGTATTAGCCTTCGCTTCGCCCAGACAACAATTACTACAATTTACTGCTTTAACCCCTTCAAGGGCGGTGGTTCATTTTTGGACCTCTTAATTTTAATTCTTAAATGCCACATTGGCGCCAGAATATTGGAATGAAAATTTTCCTTTTATTAAGTAAGTGAACAAAAGCATTTTCGTATTTCGAAATTTGTTTGTAAATTCTGGTGTCATGCATTGATTTCAACATTTTACGAATAGAAATACCTTGCCCCTTAAAGGGTTAAACACATATTAATGTATTCATTATTTTAAAGTTTCCTTTCTCTTTTAATATTCACGTGTAAATACAATTTTCCAGACATAATTTTCAGTATTTTCCTGCTTTAACACGTACTCATTTAATAGTAAGTTTTTTTCTGTTTTTAATAGTCATGAGTAAATAAATTTTTAATCTTTAAAAAATATTATTCTTTGCGCTGTTTCTAGAATTGAAAGCAATCTCTATAATAATAGCCTAAGTCATGTGACTAACATCAACAATTCCGGGCGGATACCTTCGCTTTTTATATTCCTGGAGACCACTTTGGTAATTTAATGTTACCCAGCCACAGGCGATAAGTCGCCAAATATTATTTTATCGCCATCATTTCACTTATATTATAATAGTCCAAGTCATGTAACTGCCATAAAAAATTATGATTGAATAGAAATGTTTCTATTTTGATTAAGGAATCAAAGTTATTTTTTCGAATAAAACTTCATAAAAATTGCCATGATCGCAAAGAATTCTTGGTACTTTTATGTTAGCCGGGTGCAAATCTCGCCAATAGTTTTTTTTTTTTCTTAAGTCGCCAGTTAGCATTTTTTTTATTTTTCGAGCGGTAAACTAAATCGGTATTACTTGGTTATCTCATCGACCAAAAATCTATCCCCAGACTACCCAACCCTCATTATGTTTAAGTTACAACCTCAAGCAGCTAGCTCAATTAGAAATTAGTATATTAATTTCACTAGGTCAGCTCGTTAGGCTCCTATCAATTTCCTCCTAGTTAAGTAATAGTATGCCAATTCATAGTTAATTTTCCATAAGATAATATAAAATAATAATAATAATAATAAATAAATAAAATCGTGATTCTAGCATTAGAAATGGGTAAAAATATAAATGCATTTTAAATAGCCAGGCAATATTTAACTAATCTAAACTACTGTAGTTAGTTTAATGTGACCTAGTGCTAGGATAATATTAAAACAATATATATGTCGTAGGCTAATTGAGAAATCCGGCTCTTTGCAAAGAGCCGGGCTAATTGGAGAATCCATCTCCCTTTTTCCAATTAGCCTGATATTTTTCAGGGTTATTGCAAAAAGCCTAGAAAGTGTTAGGCTAATTGAAAAATGACCACTTATTATCCGATCAGGGTGATATTTTTAGCTCACAGGCTATCAAAGCCTGAGAGCTTATGTGACCGCCGATTCTGTATGTACGTGTGTACCTACGTATGTAACGCGATAACTCTTGATAGAAAAATCCGATTTGCTTCAATTTTTTTTTCTAGGTTCATTCTGATAAGGTGCTTCCCTGATTTGTTTTTGGGGTTCAATGGTTAAGAGAAAAGGGGGAAAGGGGGCTATCAACCCCCCGTAATTTAGATAAATGTGTTTTTGATGCAGAAATACGCGATTTGCTATAAATTTGGTATACCGGTTAATTATGTTAAGCAGCTTCCCTGATTACATTTGGAAGATCATCATTATGTATAAAGGGGGTAAAGGGGGGCAATTGCCTCTCCCCTAAATTTAGATAAATGCGTTTTTCATGTAGAATTATTCGATTAGCTCAAATTTGGTATACTGGTTTATTATGTTAAGGAGATGGCTTGATTAGATTTGGAGGTTCTTTAGTTAAGTATAAAGGGAGGAAAGGGGGTGTACTCCCCACCCCCTTAATTTAGATAAATGGGTTTTTATTGCAGAGTTATTCGATTTGCTCCAAATTTCGTATACCGGTTTATTATGTTAAGGGGCTGCCTTGATTAGATTTGGAGATTTATTGGTTAAGTATAAAGGAGGGACAGTGTCCCCTTAATTTAGATAAAAAAAATTTCATACAGAATTATTCGATTTGCTTCAAATTTGATATACCAGTTTATTACGATATGGCTTCCTTCATTTAATTTGGAGGTTCATTGGTTAAGTATAAATGGGGGAAAAGGGGGGGCAATTTCACCTCCCCTTAATTTAGATAAATGGGTTTTCATGCAGAATTATCTAAATTAGTTTATTTTTTTTTCTAGGTTCGTTCAAATAAGGAGCTTTTCTGGTTAGATTTGAAAGTTCATTGGTTCAGCATAAAGTGAGAAATGAGGGAGCTAATACTACCCCTTAATTTAGTGAAATGGTTTTTTCATGCAGAATTATCTGATTTGCTTCAAATTTGGTATACCAGTTTCTTATGTTAAGTAGCTTCCCTGATTAGATTTGGAGGTTCTTTGGTTAAGTAGAAAGGGGGCAACGGGGACTAATCCCTTCATTTATTTTTCGAGGGGCGAAATATGAGTATAATATACAATTAGTGTGAATAGCCTGTGAGCTCAACGCCATCAGTTTGGGCAATTTTCTTTTTATTAGGTTTATTAACACATAACCCTACCCAAACCCGAAAAATAAATTACAACAGACCGTACCCCAATCCGCGCAAGACAAAATATTTTCAGTCTACATGCAACCCAACCCGAACCTGGGAGTTCCATTTGAAAAAACCCGAAATCCCGAACCAAATCTGATAACCAACAAAAATATTCCAAAGATCCATAACCAGATCCGAACAAGACAAATTAGTTTCCGTGGACAAGCAACGCTACCATAACCTAAAAATTCCATTCGAAGTCAACCTGAAACCCGTCCCGAACCAAATCTTAACCGACAAAAATATTCAAAGAACTATAACCCGATGAAAGCCAGACAAAATAATCTCCGTCCACCGGTAACCCGATCCGAACCTGAAAGTTCTTATTCAACTCAATTCGAAACCTGGTTGTGGTCGGTTTTCCGGTTGACTTCAAATGGAACCTTCAAGTTCGGATCCGGTTGAAAAAAATTAAACTAAATTAGATAATTCTGCATGAAAACCCATTTATTTAAATTAAGGGGAGGGCCAATTGCCCCCTTTCCCCCCTTTTATACTTAACCAATGAACCTCCAAATCAAATGAAGTAAGCCATATCGTAATAAACTGGTATATCAAATTTGAAGCAAATCGAATAGTTCTGTATGAAAAACCCATTTATCTAAATTAAGGGGACACTAGCCCCTGTCCCTCCTTTATACTTAACCAATAAATCTCCAAATCTAATCAAGGCAGCTCCTTAACATAATAAACCGGTATACGAAATTTGGAGCAAATCGAATAACTCTGATTGAAAAACCCATTTATCTAAATTAAGGTTGGGGTCTAGCACCCCCCCCCCTTTCCTCCCTTTATACTTAACTAATGAACCTCCAAATCTAATCAGGGAAGCTCCTTAACATAATAAACCGGTATACGAAATTTGGAGCAAATCGAATAACTCTGCATGAAAAACCCATTTATCTAAATTAAGGGTGGGGTCTAGCCCCCCCCCCCTTTCCTCCCCTTATACTTAACTAATGAACCTCCAAATCTAATCAGGGAAGCTCCTTAACATAATAAACCGGTATGCGAAATTTGGAGCAAATCGAATAACTCTGCATGAAAAACCCATTTATCTAAATTAAGGGTGGGGTCTAGCCCCCCCCCCCCCTCTTTCCTCCCTTTATACTTAACTAATGAACCTCCAAATCTAATCAGGGAAGCTCCTTAACATAATAAACCGGTATACGAAATTTGGAGCAAATCGAATAACTCTGCATGAAAAACCCATTTATCTAAATTAAGGGGGGTCTAGCCCCCCTTCCTCCCTTTATACTTAACTAATGAACCTCATAATCTAATCAGGGAAGCTCCTTAACATAATAAACCGCTATACGAAATTTGGAGCAGATCAAATAAATCTGCATGAAAAACCGATTTATCTAAATTAAGGGGGGGGACTACCCCCCTTTTCCCCCTTTATCCTTAACCAATGAACTCCAAAAACTAATGAGGGAAGCACCTCATCAGAATGAACCTAGAAAAAAAATTTTTAAGCAAATCTGATATTTCTATCAAGAGTTATCGCGTTAGGTACAGTCGTGGAAAAAAAAAGTAAACACCCCCTACTAACAAAACTCCTCAACAAATTATCGTAGAAGAAAGTTACTGGTACCGAACGTTTGGAAATAAAGTCTACTTTTAAATGATGTATATAAAATTTGCTTAGGGTGCCGTCTACATATTAAAACGAATCCGAACTTCATTTTTTTCAATGACAATACCCAATTTTAACGAGATATTTCAAATCTTCGGTTCAAACTGTGCCTAAACACCGAATTTCAAGTCATTTTAATGATAAGTTTTTAAACATTCAAAATGTAGTGCTTCTAATGTTAAATAACATTTTCATATATTTATTTGTATCTCCAGAAATTATGCTCCTAATGTGCTAATTTTTTTTGTAGCAATAATACTAATATACCCAAACACAAATACGCTGAATTTGCAATTTTTATAACTTTATGATATGAATTATGATTTATGAAATTAATACTCGAAAAAATTATGAATTGCAACCTACAATTGTTTTGATGGAATTAGATTTATTAAGTCCTGCTTTATGGAAATCCGAAATTTCACATTTTTCTTCCAAGTAATTTTCAAATTATGCTTAAACAACGGCAAAATGATGGTTTAAGGGGTCGTCTATAATAGGAGTAACTAGATATTTTGAAATTTCTTCTGCTGTCGTGTAATCTAGAAGGCTGCATTGACTTCTTAAGGTGCCTTGATCAAGATAAGCGCTCTCTTGGTTAACAACCGAGTTCCGAACTTCAGTTTGGATATAGCCCTTAAAATACGCTCATTTTAAAATAATTAATTTCTCATAATTTTATGGTATGAATATCATAAAAATTTGTTTTTAGGCTAATTGAAGGATGTAGAGTTCATTTATGCTTTCAGAATTGTGTACTGCTATTGAAAAAAAGAAAGTTACGGTTCGTTTTAATATGTAGATGCCCCCCTAAGCAAATTTTATTTATATCATTTAAAAGTAGACTATTTCCAATCGTTCGGTACCAGTAACTTCCTTCTACGATAATTTGTTGAGGAGTTAGTTTTCTTTGTAGGTGTTTTCTTTTTTTTTTCCACGACTGTACATACGTACTTACGTACATACAGAATCGGCGGGAACATAAGCTCTCAGGCTTTGATAGCCTGTGAGCTAAAAATATCACCCTGATCGGATAATAAGTAGTCATTTTTCAATTAGCCTAACGCTTTCTAGGCTCTTTGCAATAAGCCTGAACAATATCAGGCTAATTGGGAAAAGGGAGATGGATTCTCCAATTAGCCCGGCTCTTTGCAAAGAGCCGGATTTCTGAATTACCTACGACATATATAATAAATGATAGTTAAGTAAATAGCTATACGTAAGTTTTAAGTGTAATAACATGTACAAGCTAACCCCTTTCCCTTTCAGGGTTTTGTTGTTGTTGTTGTTTTTGACTGCCGCCTTTTTATCATTAGTAGTTGCACATAGGCACATAGGCTAGCCTGCACAAGCTACTGGACCCTCTCAAGTGGGAAGTCTACGGAGCCAGTTGCTACGCGGTGGGGTACGGTAGGTAGGCGGAGTCTCATCCCCTTTGATCGTTATGTTTGCCTAGCACTTCGGTCCAAAATTAACTTTCGGTGCAACTTGTCTATCTGCAGCACTCCATTTTTTTTCTTTTTTGCTTCCCCCCCCCCCCCCTCCCGCACACCCCCCAAAATCTATTTTCTTATGACAAGTCTGCACCAAAAATTCGGTTTCAAAACTCCAGGTCAATCAGAAATCGGGAAGCGGTGGCCCAGGTGGCAGAACATCCAATCTGCAGCAATGGCCGCAGGATCGAGACCTACTGCTGGCTATAATCCGCCATGTACGCTAATGGCGCCTGGTGCATATAAAATCCGTCGTGGGTGCAAAGTCCTCCAAGTTACCTGTGAATTATACCTCTGGAGATGCCTTGCCAGGTGACGTCAGGCTTGTTACATGACCAAGGTTCCAAATTACGAGATCAACATGAGTGATCAAAATTACGAGAAATCAAAATTACGAGTCCAAATTACGAGATCAACATGCAATGTGCAGATTCCAAACAGGATATAAATATTAAGCAACCGACATAACACCGTTCACAACTAAGCAAAAGGCACTGCCGATACGTTCTAGGCGCTCGTTAGGTTTATTTTACCAGGAATCAAACCCGTTCAGCTGGGACTTCACAGCAGGTAGGGGCCTGGTCATCGGTTAGATAGAAAGATTAAATGTCAATAATGGTTGATCGTAAATGTCGCATTTACTTGACTGTAAGGATATTACACATGTTTACGCCATCGAGTGATTTTTATTTCGACGTTTTATTTGTATTTTTGTTAGTGTTATACTAATTTATTTGTTCTTTCGTTATTTAAAATAAAAATTACGTCAACTTGTATAATTTCGCGAGTGCTTTGGCGATTTATATAATTTGGCGATATTTCTCGACGGGATAACTAAGAAGTACCAGTTTAAAAAATCATTGATTAAAATCAAAATTTTTCTAAATATTTACGACGTAAAAAAAAAAAAGTATTAAAATCTAAGATGAACATAATTTAAAAGATTCTACAGGTATTTTGACTTATGAATAAACAAAAAAAGAGCTCTAAATAATTGTTTCTAAGCTTAATTCCTGAGCATTGAAAAAATTTAAAAACAGTTAAGTTTCTAGAAAGCATTGTTTTATTCCAGCATAAAACAGTTTCATTTAAAAATGATATTTAAATCTAATATAATTTGTAATGTCATAATTTCCTTTATGTAATCAATTTATGAATTATTTTATATAAAATAAACATAGCAAGTGTAATAAATTTCTGCAAATAAAAAATAAATAGTCAGTGTCTTAGTTTCTCGTTCTACTTTTGTAATAATAAATTAATAGCAATCTCGAGTTAAAGAAGAATAAAAGAGTGACGTCTGCTCGACAGCTAAATTGTAAATGAATGCATAAGAGAACAAAAGCTAATTGGTATAAAAATGTTAAGCACAGCAAGAGCTTCTTCCGTATAGGTTAAATTAAATGTGTTTTTTAACTTTGTAACTCATATATACTAAATAAAAAAATTAATTAGGGATTGAAAAAGGCAGCAAAATTTTTCTTTAAAATAAAAATGAATTGAACCATTGAAAGCCAATAATCCCCACTCTGACAAGGGAACCACTTTTGGTGTTGCTCGCACCTAGCATTGAGACCTGGTGCATTTTATAGCCCTGTATTACGAAGTTTGAGAATCAATAAAATTTTTCTGTTAAAACAATATTTCTTGGTTTTACAGCAGCATAACTTCCTGAAAATGCAATTTTCGAGACCACTTATCGGACTATTAACATTGAATTTTTTTGAAGAAAAGCATTTAAAAATACAAATTTGTTAATAATAAGTATAAAATATTGAAAAATGTTTAAAAATTCCTTCAAGAACCCACGAATTTGACTTTAAAAAATTGCAACATTATATTCATAATTTTTGGCGGGAAAAAGTTGGCGGTTTTTTTCTTCAAAAGTAGAACTTTCCGGCAACACTAGCCAAATGTCATAGCTTCTGTCTTACGCGAGGAGTGTGTTTTTGGACTTCAGTAGAAATTGTAATGTCACAATAATTTTTCTTGTGTAAAAAATATTAATTTACTTTATGATTACTTTTACCAAAGGACTATTTAATACAGCAACATTTCATTTTAAACATTCGAAACTTCATTCCATTCGATTTCAAAAGAAAATATTTTGTTATTTCGTATTTCACTCAAAAATTGTTTTCAATGATCTTGAAAGCTTTTATAGAAATATATTTGCTATTTATATATTTATCGTCTGCATTGAAAAAAAACAAGAAAAAAATCTAATTCATGTTTCTTATCTTATGCAATCAATTATGAAACAAATCGCAATCTGATATAATTCTAAAATGTACTGTACTTACTCCCAGAATAAAGTGAGTGGAAAAATTGTAGCTCCATATTTGGCGACTTAACTCACTTTTGGCGTGAAATAAACAAATAAAAATGTATTAATAAAAAATTAAAAGTATAAAATATCACATAAAATATGATTTTAACAAAGAAATTTTATCAGTTCTCTAACTTTTATGTATAGGGCTACAAAATGCACCAGGTCTCGATGCTAGGTGCGAGCAACACCAAAAGTGGTTCCCTTGTGTTCCATGTAGCGAGACATGCCGCGCCACCTATAATTAAAATTACAGTGACTATAATTTGAAGTGAACTGAACTAAGCTTTGAGTATTGTGTTGAGAGGTGAGTGTCGGAGAAAGCGGCGGTGCGCTGCTTCTGTGTTAATTTAATAAATTATTATATCAAGTAACCAGCGACTTTGAATAATTTGTGTTATGGTGTGAGTTTTCTACATGGTCCGTCGACCCAATGGAGGAGTATAATTAAAAAGAATTAGTGTGCTTTCGATAATAAGAACAAATTCGAACTATATGTGAGGTAGTTTTGATTTGTGTGTAAAGATGTTTAGTTCACCTTTTTTGTGAGAGTGTCGTGATAATTTGTGCCTAATAAGAGAAATTGGTGACTAAGAAGAATTCAGTGTTGAGATATTAATGTTTCAAATGTGCCCCTGGATTTAATATATAAATAGCTACTTCGTGCCTTCGTGATTGTCGCAGCGGTTTGAGTTGAGGTGAGAGCAATTTTCCTAGTTTTGATTTAGTTAAATTATGTCTGTTATTGATAATTTAAATAAAGACGAGCTTAAGCTTGTCGTTGAGGAATTAGGTTTAACTGCTCCTGAAAGCAGTAAAATTATAGAGTTGAGAGATATTATAGAGAAAAGTGAGCATTACTCAAATGAGCAATTAATGAAGGACGTAGTCAATTCGGTTGTTGAGGAGTATAAGTCGCGAAAAGAAATTGAGAAATCTAAACTAGAATTAGAGAAAATTAAATTAGCGCAATTAGAAAAAGAGTTAGAAATAGCAAATATTCGCAAAGAACCTTCCCAAAATTCTGAATATGAAAAAATTAAATTAGCTCAGTTAGAAAAAGAATTAGAATTGGCCAAAGTGCGTAGAGGTTCCCGCGAAAATTTGACGTCCTTAACAGAAAAATCGGAAACTGAAATACTGAGCAATAACCTAGAAAGTTTTATTAAAAGTGTTAAAACATTAACTATCTGTGTACCGACGAGAGCTGAGTCATTTAACCTTTTCTTTCAATCACTTGAAAAAGCGTTCAAAACTAAAAATGTACCCGAAGAGTTTAAGGCAGAAATTCTTCTAAACATTCTCGGGGAAAAAGCGAGTAATTTAATGATTTATTTGTCAGAGGAGGAGCTGATTAGTTATGATAAATTGAAAACTATAGTCTTAAAGGAATTTCAACCTACAGCGCAAGAGTGTTTAAATAATTTCCGGAAAACGCAAAAATTACCGTCAGAAAATTACGTTCAATTTGCATCTAGGTTGAAATCAATTTTTCTATATTACTGTAGTCTGCGTGAAGTAAATGATTTTAAATCATTATGCGATCTGATTGTTTCAGACAGAATTTTCAATTCGTTAGATCGCGAATTAATGAGTCATATCGCAATTAAGCAAGCTGAATCATATTTTAAACCACAGCAACTTGGCAGAGAATGCGATATTTTCTTATCGGTTAAAAATAAAAACAGAAATGAATCAAATGCGTATTCCAGAAATTTTGCAAGTGAAAATAAACAAATAGCGGGAAATAAATTGCGAAATGCACGCCCTGAAAGGAGGGTCTCAAATGTTTTCCTTTCGGAAACAAAAAATAATAAATGTGTTTTGTGTAAACCGATTGCGTATCATGCATTACATTCTTGTCCGCAATTCAAAAAACTTTCGATAAAAGAAAGAGTTGAAGTTGTGAAATTAAATAAAGCATGTTTCAAATGTTTAAATTATAATTGTTGCGTACAGAAATGCAATTATAAAAACTGCGATTGTTCACTACCCCATAACAAACTTATTCATTTTCCGAGAGAAGAAAATGATTTGAGTAATAATCAAAATAAATTTCGAGGTCATGTGTTTAAAGCAGGTGCAGAAATAAAAAGTTCAACAAGCGAAGAACAATTTTCTGTCCCTCCGAGCCAGACTGTCGCCTCTAGCTTCGAAAGAAATAAAACAAAAACTGTGTTATTGAGTACAGCTCGCCTGTTCATTAAGGATAAATTTTCGGAATGGCAGGAAATTAGATGTTTATTGGATGTCGGCTCGCAATCGTGTTTGATAACTTCGCAGTGTGCTAATCGGCTGCAACTTAAAATTAATAAAACAAACACTTTAATTTCGTGTTTAGATGATTCTTCTATCACAGTAAAGGGTTGCGTAAAGACAAAAATCGGGAATAGAGATAAAAGTTTTGTAAGGGAATTGAATATGTTAGTAGTAAAAAGAATTACAGATTTAATTCCGCAAAGAGTGATTAATGTAAATGTTGAGGTCCCTGGTTTGACTATGTTAGCAGATTATCGATTTAATTTTCCTGATAAAATTGATCTGTTGATAGGTGCGGAAATATATTATGAATTATTAAGACCAGGACAAATATATTCTCAGAGTTCGAAATTGCTTTTTCAAAATACTGTATTTGGATACGTGGCTAGTGGAAGCATAGAACAGGGAGATGAGGTTAAAGTTCATTGTGGGCTAATTCAGGAAGAGGATTTAAACAAAACATTAAAAAAGTTTTGGGAAGTCGAAAACATTGAGGTAGAGTTACCAAAAAGTAAAGAATTTGAGATATGCGAGAAACATTTTGCGCGTACGCATTCGAGAAATGCAGAAGGTAGATACGTAGTGAAAATGCCTTTAAAGGAAAATCCTTCGTGTTTAGGCCAATCTAGGGATCTTGCTCTCAAAAAACTCAGATCGCTGTGGAGTCGCTTATCAAGGGATGAGCAATATTTTAATCTGTATAAAGAATTCTTAAAGGAATACGAAAATTTAGGGCATATGAAACAGGTGAAAGAAGCAAAAGAACCTGATATTGCGTACTATGCTCCACATCATGGTATATTTCGTCCAGAAAAATCGACAACTAAACTCAGAGTTGTTTTTAATTGTTCTGCCGCGACAACAAATGGGACATCCCTAAATTCATTACAATATAATGGCGGAGTCATCCAAAACGACTTATTTACAATTATGATTAGCTTCCGAGAACATGTTTATGCTTTAACTGCAGATGTAAAGATGATGTATAGAATGATTAACATTGACCCTAGTCAGCATTCGTTGCAGAGAATTTTATGGAACGATAATTTTGAAGAAGAACCAAAAATTTTCGAATTACAAACGGTAACTTATGGAACGGTCAGCGCGCCATATTTAGCTATGAAAACGCTCAATCAATTGTCAATTGATGAAGGAAATAATTTTCCATTGGCAGCCCCAGTTCTTCGTGAAAACATGTATATGGATGACATTTTGTGTGGTGCACCTACGCGTGAGGAAGCCAAAGAGTTGCAGTGGCAACTCATAGCGATTATGCAGAAGACAGGTATGCAACTTCATAAATGGTGCACAAGTGATAAAAATCTGTCGCTGACACCTGGAGAAGGGTATAAATTTGAGAACAACAGTGAGACTAAAACATTAGGGGTTTCGTGGAACCCAAGGGATGACTGTTTCCTATTTAGAGTTAAAGTAGAATTGAGCGATTCCTATACCAAGCGACAAGTATTGTCGACAATTGCTAGAATTTTTGATCCGCTAGGACTTCTTGGCCCAGTTATAGCGAAAGCCAAAATATTTATGCAGAGATTGTGGAGACTTAATATTGACTGGAATGACGAGCTCCCTGAGTCAGAATATGACGAGTGGCATCAATTTCTTATATCGCTTAAAAGTCTTAATAATATACAAATAAGTCGACGCATTATAATTGAAAACCCAGAAATTGTTGAAATACATGGCTTTGCAGATGCCTCAGAACGTTGTTATGGAGCAGCAGTTTATTGTAAATCTTGCGATTCTCTAGGAAATGTGATGGTGAACTTAATAGCTAGTAAATCACGTGTTACACCAGTAAAGAGTCTAACTATTCCCCGACTTGAACTATGCGCCGCAGTTTTGCTAACCAAGCTGGTAAAAGGAGTCTTATCATCCATGAAAGTAATAATTACTAATGTTTTCCTGTGGTCTGATTCAACTATAGTGTTAGCGTGGATTCAAAAGGAACCTATTGATCTCAAACAATTTGTGCAAAATAGGGTGGCCAAAATTCAGGAAAACTCTAGTCCTGAACAGTGGTGTCATATCTGCTCTGAACATAATCCGGCTGATAAACTTTCACGAGGTATGGATCCAGATAAACTTATTGATTGTGACTTGTGGTGGCGTGGACCCATTTTTCTTAATAACACTAACTATCACCAAAATTCAGTAATAATACCAGAAGCTAATGAAGAGTTCAAAAAAGAGCTCAAAACAAATTCAAATCCTTTTAATGAAGTTAGTGTAATGAACTGTAATGTTACAGATAACTGTTTTGTTAATGACTTAATTAATCTTAGTAATAATTATATAATTATTTTACGTATTCTTAGTTATATTTTCAGGTTTGTCATGAATGCAAGAAACCCACTTTATAAGTGTGGTGGGCCTTTGTCAACCTCAGACATGGAGCAGTCAGAGATTTATTTAATTAAATCTGTCCAAAGGGCAGAATTCAATGCAGACATACGTAGTCTGCAGACCAAAGGTTCGGTAAGTCCAAGTAGTAAGCTAAAAAGCCTCAACCCGTACTTAGATGAATTTGGAATTTTAAGGGTTGGAGGCCGGTTAGATAATAGTGATTTAAATTTTACGAGAAAGCACCCAGCGATTTTACCTAAATCTAATAGTTTTACTGTAATTGTTATAAATTATTATCATAAAAAATACCTTCATGTCGGTGCTTCAACATTACTTTCTTTGGTAAGAGAAAAATTTTGGCCAATAAATGGTCGTGCAACATGTCGAAAGGTAGTTCATCAGTGCATCCCATGTTTTAAAGCTAAACCAGTTATTGCAAATCAATTAATGGGCGATTTGCCTAGGGATAGAGTCCAATTGGACTACTGCTTTAATATTTCGGGAGTAGATCTGTGTGGCCCATTTATGGTCAAAGTGGGGTATGCACGTAGAACTATCTTGCAAAAAATTTATATCTGTATTTTTGTTTGTTTTGTATTTAAAGCTGTACATATAGAAATTGTTTCAGACTTAACCTCCGAATCATTTATTGCTGCATTGAAAAGATTCATTGCACGCAGAGGTAAATGTGCCAAATTGTATTCGGATAATGCGAAAAATTTTATTGGTGCAAATAAGATTCTTAAGGCTTTTTATGAGCTAGTAAAAAAACCTGATGAGAAATTAGCAGCATATTTATCCACGGAAGGCATTGAGTGGAAATTTATCCCTCCCAGGGCACCCAATTTCGGGGGTCTTTGGGAGGCCGCTATAAAATCATTTAAGTATCACTTTAAGAGAGTTGTGGGAGGTGCTAATCTCACTTATGAGGAACTTCTTACTGTAGTCATACAAATTGAGGGAATTCTAAATTCCAGGCCTCTGAGTCCATTATCAGATGATGAGAATGATTTTGGAGTCTTAACTCCGGCTCATTTTCTGATAAACAGGCCGTTAAATTCCATTATTGAGCCTGATTTAACCAATGTAAGAGAAAATCGCCTCAAAAAATGGCAACGAATAACTAAAATTCTACAACTTTTTTGGCGTAAATGGCATCATAATTATTTAAGTGAATTACAACAAAGAGGTAAATGGAGATTTGAAAAAGATAATGTAAAAATCGGAGATTTAGTGCTGTTAGTAGAAGAGAATTTACCGACAAATAAGTGGCCATTAGGCAGAATTATTGAGGTGTATTACGGTAACGATAACAAAATTCGAGTAGTTAAAGTAAACACTCAAAATGGAACCTTTAAAAGGTCGATAAGTAAATTATGTATTCTACCCATGCCTGATGCCGATGACAAGTAAAAAAAAAAAAAAAAAAAGTAATTTTGTATGTATGTTTGTTGTATTGATATTTTTTTTCAAAGGATTATATTTAAATTAACGTATATAGTGAATTTTTGTATTAATTGTGTAATTTAGAGTACTTGGTAAAAATTGTTATTGAATGTTATAAACATGTCAATGGGGACCGGTATGTTCCATGTAGCGAGACATGCCGCGCCACCTATAATTAAAATTACAGTGACTATAATTTGAAGTGAACTGAACTAAGCTTTGAGTATTGTGTTGAGAGGTGAGTGTCGGAGAAAGCGGCGGTGCGCTGCTTCTGTGTTAATTTAATAAATTATTATATCAAGTAACCAGCGACTTTGAATAATTTGTGTTATGGTGTGAGTTTTCTTCACCTTGTAAGTAGTACCATTAAAACATTGCTTTGAATTTGAAATTAAATGTCATGATTTGTTGCATTATTTAATTTTTAACACAGATGTCATATGCCCACCGGGTTTGACGTGATATTTTTTTTTACGACAATTTTGCGAAAACCTCGTTTTTGAATACCAGTTACCTATGTATTTTTTAATTATTTTCTATTATTTTTAAAATTTAATAACAATAAATAAAAAAGGTACTACTTAGTTATCCCGTCGACCAAAAATCTATCGCCAAACTATAAGTTTAAATGCTAATAATAGTTAATCGTAAGTGTCACATTTACCTGACTTTAAGCAAGTTACACGTGTTTACGTCATCAAGTGATTTTTATTTCGACGTTTTATTTGTATTTTTATTAATGTTATACTAATTTATTTGTTCTTTCGTTATTTAAAATAAAAATTATGTCAGTTTGTATAATTTGGCGAGTGTTTCGGTGATTTATATAATTTGGCGAAGTTGGTCGACGGAATAACAAAGTAGTACCGTATTTTTTAATTATTTTCTATTATTTCAAAAGGAAATAAAAAAATTAATAACTATAGAACAAAGTAATTTATATAATTTTTAAAAAGAATTAAAAGTAAATAAATATTTATTATTAAATAAACAACAATAGCCGGGTTACCATGTCAATCAAATTAATGCCATTTTGGCGCCAATTAGGTACCCAGGTGTGTATATGACATCTGTGACTAATATTTTTCTTTTCTTTTCCTCTTTTCAAAAGAAAGATGTGAAGAAAAATGTGAAAGATTTTTCGAAATTTTTCAATTTTTTTTTTTTTTTTTTTTTTTTTTAACCTTTATATTCAAATATATAAAATTCGATGCACAGTTTTAATTTTATATATAAACCAAACGTTTGTAAAAAAGTATTGGTGATTTTTATTGATATGGAATGCGCAGGGGGCATTTCAAAGATTTCTACGACGACACGTAAAATGCCATTTTTTTTCTCAAAAATAAATTTTTTTTAATTTTTTTTGTGATAAATGCATGCCGTAATGCATATAATGTACCCTTTAGTAATATTTAAAGTTAAATTTGCAAAAAAAAAAAAAAATGAAAAAAAAATAAAAAAATCTGAAATTTTGAAATTTTTTCGAAAAATTTCAAAATTTTTCAAAAAAATTCTTTTTTAAACCTTTATATTCAAATATATAAAATTCGATGCACAGATTTTTTCATATATATAAACCAAACTTTATAAAAAGTATTGGGGATTTTCATTGATATGGAACGCGCATGGGGCATTTCGGAGATTTCAAAAACAACGCGTAAAATTCCACTTTTTTCTCAAAAATGACTTAAAAAAAATTTTTTTTTTCTAATAAATGCATGCCATAATGCATATAATGTACCTTTGAGCAATATTTAAGGTGAAATTTACAAAAAATAAAAAAATTATTTTTAAGGTCCTCGTCCCCTTAACGCTGGAGACTTCGAAAAGATGCTTTAGGAAGGGTTTGGCCAGATTTTTACATGAGATATGGGTATTTATTTCGATATTTCCAAAATGGCTGCTTTCAGTTCAACAATCGAATCAAACTGCTTGCTGTTGTTATAACCTCTTCAGTTCCGAAGCTAAAATAATAATACAAATTCTTATTCTTTGTTTTTTCCCAAACAAAATGACATCGTAAATGACAGAAAAAATATCTTTTCTGAAATTGATCCTTTAGACGCACAGTGATTTAGGTTCAAAAATATGTATATAAAATTACAAAACCCTTAAAAACATCAATTTAATAATCTTTAACTTAAATTAACGCAATCACAAATTTAAGGTCTTTAAACAAGTAAATAATCTATAAATCTTCAAAATTTTTGTCACTTTCTTGGTCATACTGTCTTTTGGGCATTTTTAGGCATTTTGCAAACTCAGATGAAAATAACATTTATTTTATGTGGGTATCAGCTTAGATGCTGCCATTTATTCGTTTGCTTTGAACTCAAAAAACATTCAGCTATTAAGAAGAAAGGTGAAAATGTAGAAAAATCGGACATTTTCGTTTTTATAAGGAAAAGAACAGAGGTTCCCGAATGGAGATCCAGGGACCGAAGAGGATAAACTGGATGAACCTAGACAATACTGTGTCAATTTTTTGTGTGTGTTTGAAAAAGTGATTTTATCGCAAATATCCGGACCTTTTCCCGGCGATTAAGAGCAATGAGAGACTTTGAAGATTAATAATCTTTTGTTGAACTGAGTTGGATCATATTAATGAACTCAATTAATTCAGGGTGGACGCAAATTAGTTAAAAATTTCGTAACTAAATAATTTCCGAAATATATTTAAGGCACCATTTCAATGGCAGATCACTAATTATGCACCATAAGTTTACAAATATATTACTTTTATCGCTGCTGACGTCTACGTTTGGAATGATCGCGGTGTTGTTATTCCATGACTACGACGATCACTAGATTTTTTACCCCTGTATCTCTGCGTATGGTTTCATTAAAAATCTAGTATACAGTCCCTTAATTTAAAATCTCTTTCTGAATTGAAATCCCGAATCAACACTACATTTGGATGTGGCAAACTGAACATGTTCACAGACGATATGGCGAAGACTAGAACGATGGGATATTTGCCAATTAACGGAAGACATGCACATCAAAACTTAGCAAAAAAGATAATGTTTGTGTGTTTAACCATCTTTATAATCATATGTTTGTATATTTAACAGAATATCTACGCATAAAAAAATAATTCATTCTTTTTACCCAACTAATTTATATTCAAAGTATGGTTTTGATTATTATGAAACTTTCAGAATATTTTCACTGAAATCTAAGCATATTTAATTTAAATGCAACATAGCCATTTTAATACATTCGTCCATAATGTCATAAAATTATTATAGTGGTACTTTATATTCCTAATCTTCTTTTGAACATGATCTACTTTACTGATTATTAAAGTCTGGTAAATAATACCTTAATAACGAGTAAATTAATGAGTTTTGTTAAGTCTTGCACTGACTTTCGTGTCACCTTGATCGGAATAATACTCCATGCAGTATATAATATATTCTTAATCATGGAGGCATCTAGTTACAAAGTTCTTTTCTCCATCGCTTTGATTGCGCACTATATTTATCAGGATTAAAAAGGCAAATTAAATTATTCGTCAAAAAGAGAACTAGAAGTTAAAGTACATGTGTACTAGAACTTGCGTTTTCATAGTTTAATTATAATGCAAGATGTCTCAGTGTAACATAATTTAACAAATTTAATGTGTACTTAATCATTAGTTAGACTTGTTTAATATGTATCACAATACAGATTCACATATATTTCATGATGCCATAATTCAGGCAACAAAGAAATCAGAAAATTTATTCTTCTCTGTTACTTTCTTCTATCTTCAATAGAAGAAAGTATTGTAATCGAAATTTTTTTCCACTTCCGGTTTTCGACGGATTTACATGTTTTAGGGGTCAGAGATCCCAAAAAACATGTTTATAGAAAATGTCTGTCTGTCCGTGTGTCCGTGTGTCCGTCTCTCCGTGTGTCTGTCGCCACTGTACCATCAAAAAGTGTATGAAGTTATCCATAGAATTGAACCAAATTTTTATGTTAAGTTTTTGGCTATGGCAAGCAGATCCTCCCTGAATTTGGAAAAAATTCGCCGGTAGGGGGCGCTGATATAGCGATTTTTGTGCGATTTTGAATATTGTACCATCCAAAAGTATATGAAGTTATGCATAGAATTGAACCAAATTTTTATTTTAAGTTTTTGGATATAGCAGGTAGGTCCTCCCTGAATTTGGAAAAAATTCGCCGGTAGGGGGCGCTGTAACAGCGATTTTTGTGCGATTTTGAATATTGTACCATCCAAAAGTATATGAAGTTATGCATAGAATTGAACAAAATTTTTATTTTAAGTTTTTGGATATGGCAGGTAGGTCCTCCCTGAATTTGGAAAAAATTCGCCGGTAGGGGGCGCTGTAACAGCGATTTCTGTGCGATTTTGAATGTTGTACCATCCAAAAGTATATAAAGCTATGCATAGAATTCAACCAAATTTTTATTTTAAGTTTTTGGATATGGCAGGTAGGTCCTCCCTGAATTTGAAAAAAATTCGCCTGTAGAGGGCGCTTTAACAGCGATTTTTGTGCGATTTTGAATATTGTACCATCGAAAAGTGTATGAAGTTATACATAGAATTGAACCAAATTTTTATTTTAAATTTTTGGCTGTGGCAGGTAGTTCTTCCCTGAATTTGGAAAAAATTCGCCGGTAGGGGGCGCTGTCACAGCGATTTTTGTGCGATTTTGATTATTGTACTATCCAAAAGTGTATGAAGTTATGCATAGAATTGAACCAAATTTTTATTTTAAGTTTTTGGCCTATGCAGGCAGATCCTCCCTGAATTTGGAAACCATTCGCCGGTAGGGGGCGCTGTAACAGATATTTTGAATAATGTACCATCCAAAAGTGTATGAAGTTATGCATAGAATTGAACCAAATTTTTATTTTAAGTTTATGGCTATGACAAGCAGCACCTCCTTGAATTTGGAAAAAAATTGCCACTAGGGTGCGCTGTAATAGCGATTTTGCATATTGTACCATCGAAAAGTGTATGAAGTTATTCATAGAATTGAACCAAATTTTTATTTTAAGTTCTTGGCTATGGCAAGCAGGTCCTTTCTTAATTTGGAAGAAATTTGCGGGTAGGGGGCGCTGTAATAGCAATTTTCGTGCCATTTTAAATATTATACCATCGAAAAGTGTATGAAGTTATGCAGAGAATTGAGCCAAATTTTTTGTGTTTCTTTTAGTTCATGGCATGAAGGTCCTCCCTGAATTTGGAAAAATTCCGCTGGAAGGGTGCGCTATAATTACGATGTCTGTACCATTTCCTTTATTGTACAATCGAAAATTGTATAAAATATGCATACAATTGAACCAAATTTTTTGTGCATGTTTTTGGCTTTGGCCAACAGGTCCTCCTTGAATTTGGAAATATCGCGCGGTAATGGGGCTCTGTGATGGCGATTTTTGTATACTTTTCTTGATTTTTCATAGTTCTATTGTGCAAAGGCGGGAACTCACTTCCTGCTAAGCCGGCTATTCACAAACATCTGATAACAACAGAATAAAGAAAAACTATTAATTTTAACAAATATCATGATATAGATTAACTCGTTTTTAGTTCATTTATTGACTGAAGCAGAAATTTAAGATGAAAATCAAAGTTGGTATAGTAATGAACTAATAATATTGAAGTATTAACATGTGTAGCTAGTTTTTGAAATATTAAGATGCATAAGATAGAAGAAAGTTTTGGGATTGGCACATCCAACTAGTTTAAATTTATTTTTCTTCTTAAGTATGAAAGTAAATGTAAATTTTAGTTATCATATCGGCAAGACCTTCTATTTACATGGTTTGTTAAAACTGTGTTAATTCTTAAAATGGAACTATTTTAGTCAAAATTATATTAACATTTGCATGGGTAAAAATTTATAAGAATATTTATTGTAAGCCTCAATATGTTGCCCAATAATACTGAACAAAATTCAAGAAACTTTTTATACACAGAATCCCACAATTTCATCACACTTCTTTATTTTAAAGTGAAGATGTCAGCAATTACATATCTCTGAGTAAAAGAAGAAGAAAAAAGCTTCCCCATTTAACCGTTATTATAATTTTGACTAAGTTTTCCGTATAAGTGTTAACATAATTTTGACTAACCCTGAAATATGAATCTTGAACATATTCGATGAAAAATAGTTTTCATATTTCACTGTGACGCCTAGTGTAAGTCATACTAGATTTTGTTATTGAAATCATATTTAAACTTTATAATTTTATGTACATTTTTAATTGTTTCGAAATAAAAGTATATTAAAGAAATTGTAACACTAATATGAATGGGTAATAGCCTCAACCAAACAAATATTAACCTTAATTGTTGGTTCAGTATTGATATTACCAATAAAAATGTACATAAAAAATAAAAATGTCCTAAAATTTATTCATGAGTAACAGAAAATAAGGTTTTTATACCTGGATATTAACAATAGAGTAAAAACAATAGTAAAAATAAAACTACTTGAAAATAAAAGTAAACCTTAAAATAGCGACTAGATTGAAATGGAATTTAAGCATCTTGTAGTAACGTACAAACTTACGTCACAGAATATTTATTATGAAGGTAATTGCAACTTTAAAAAGTTATAATTGAAATGGAGTACGGTAGAATCGAACAAAAAAGATAAATAATTAGGTAATAAAATAATATTGTTTTTGTACCAATAATTTGTTCACAAATCATGTCCGTGAATAATCATATAGTTTGTACTACTTACTGGGCCTAGAAAATTGATAAAACCCTTTTTGTTTCCATGATACATTATTTATTTTTAATTCAGTTCTTTAACTACTAATCTCAGATTCAATTTCAAAGGGTAATCTTTTTTATTTATATTTTTATTTAATAAATATCAACAGTGACTAGAAATTAAGTCATGTGCGTGAATAGAAAATTAATAGCTAAACACTAATGCTCATGGAAGTTGCCAGGAGATATAAGAATCACATATTTACATTCTTACATCTACGTAATGTAAGAATGCGATTTTAGTGAAGTATTTCTAACGGCCTAAGACAGGGGTTCTACAACTATGGCACGCGTACCAGCGTACCAGCACTGGTACAGGAAGTTCTGTTTACTGGTACGCGAAAGTCCGAACTAGTACATGAAATAAAATAAAAAAAATAGAACGATAATGATAGATTACTGGAATCCGCATTCAAAAAGATGAAGGTAACAGAATTTTGGTTGGTGAGAAGAGAAAAATACCGTCTGATATTCGTAAAAGCTCTAAAATTACTGCTTGTTTTTAGCACAACCATTATTGCACATTCTATAATACATTCTATTTATTTAAAGTGTTTCCTCTTCACTTCTTTATATGAAAAACAAATACAGGAATGAAAATAAACATAGAATCTGATTTACGTCTAAAACTAAGATTTTATCAGATATGAGGAAGCCGTGTGGTAAAGCAAGCACAACCCTTATCATTCGCAATACAACGAAATTAATAGAGTAACACTAGTGTATATGTATCAATTACGCCAATGTGCCATTAAGTATTGTAGATTTTTTTCAATCAAAACACCGTATTTTGATAACGCACATAGTATTAACCCTTTCAGGGGCAAGGCATTTGTGTGTGTAAACTGTTGAAATAATTGAATGACACCAGTATTTGCAAGAAAATTTATTTGTAAACAAGTAAATCTATATTTTCGCTTATTTAATAAAAGTGAAGTTTTCAGTCAATAAAACTGGTTCCAATATAGCAAATAGGGATTAAAATTTATATGATGCCGTGACGGCATCACCGCCCCTAAAAGGGTTAATATGTAGTGATGATACTACCTTTTATTTGAATGTTAATATAAAGCAGTCTATTAAAGTACCAATTTAATAATGTAATCATGCAATTAAATACAGTAAAATCTGCTCAGACGGTCACAAAAGACTGGAAAAATACTTAGTTTTAGACATATTCCGTTTACACAGGTTTTTCTGTATTAGCATAGAGTTTGTAACTTCGTGGTACACGAAAGTATGAGTTTCTATTTAGTGGTACGTTGGTCTAAAAGTTTGGTAACCCCTGGTCTGAGAAAATACTGGCATGGTGTCCACAAGAAACAAAACTTTTTTAAAACCCTTCAGAGTCTACACTAGTCACGTGAAGAAGTCCGAACGCTATTATGAAATCTGTGAAAGAAATCTTTTCTTTTTAATATTTTTAAATTTTTTTTTATGCATAGGATACCTGAGGTCGATATCTAAAGTTGTGCGTTTGAAATTTTTCGTTTCGAAATAGACTTATTTATTTATTTTTGTGTGTGTGTGTGCAGAGACTTTCACTTTTGGAACAGTATGGAATCGGTTCCGAAAACTATCCTCATATAGAAAAATTATAACCAAAATCGAAAACGTACAAGCGCATTACATTAGATATCGACCTCGTGTATCCTATGCAGATGTATCCTATGTATCATCCAATGCATATATATTATCCAATGTATCTTATGCAGAAAAAATCATTTAAAAATATTAAAATACAAGCGAGAGATCTGTAAAGGTTTCTCCCAAAGTATTAACATTAGTTGTTCTTGTTTCTTCGCGTGACTAGTTTAGGCTCTTAATACAAATTATTTCGTTCAAAAATTTAGCGATGAAAATTTACATTTCTCGGAGAATGGCCCATTTGTGTTCCACCATCCTAAGTTCATGCAATGAAAGGAACTTTTATGTTATTATTTTTAAAACTGAATAGTTTTGTTTTCACAGTTAATATTAATGTTTCAGAATGCTTCATATCTTCACAATAATTTTTTATTACCTTATACAGGGTGTTCATAAAAGAATGTCCCAGTTAGAAAATTTAATAGTATCAACTCTAAGCATTGTAGAATGCTAATTCAATGTGTCAAATAAAGAGTAACTCAAAGAGTTTTACATAAGCGCATGCACGAATACTGCTTTGTTATTGACTCGCTTGCGGTGCAACATACGTAAAATGGCGACTCCTGAGCGTAAATCGTTTTGTGTTCTGCAATTTGCTAAGAATGAATCTGTCATTTCAGTTCAACGTATGTTTCGTTTAAAGTTTAATTGTGATCCATTGTGAGCAAAACTACACAGAATCGATAAGGTTATCGCTTCCATTACTTCGTACTTGTTAACCGAACAGTGGGAAGAATTGGACTTTATGATGGATGTGTGCGTTTAACTAAAGGTGAACATTTGTAAGAAAAACTAGGTTAGTTTACCTTCTACTTGATGTATGATTTTTTGTAAATAGTCTAAATTAAACTGTTATAATATACACTGGTTATCAAAAATTAAGGAAAAGTCACAAAATGCTAATTTTCAAATACGCGAACACTCAAAAGAAAATAATATAATTCCAGTAATTACTATCTCTACAACACAGCTAGCCCATATAGCATCTCATTCATGTCACACATTGTGAGTCTCAAATGATCACTATATGTGACTCTACTGAGAAGTCAATGTGACTGCTGCTTTATGACGAGTCACCAGGTGACTTTACAATGTAGTTAAATTGTGACTCTCATGTGACTGTCATTTTGAGACTCAATTTCATAGTCATCATGAACGTTGCATTATAATAAGTCACCAAATAATATCATATTATAGTCACATAGAGACTTTTCCCAAAAGAGCGTAATGGTGACTTCACAGAAGTCTCTCTGTCACCTGAAAGTCATCATGTGACTTTAATGTGACATTATTTGGTAACTTATAACAATGCAGCGTTCACGATAACTTTGAAATTGAGTCTACAAATGACAGTCACATGAGAGTCACAATGTAACTCCATTGTAAAGTCACATGGTGTCTCATCACAAAGCAGCAGTCACGGTGACGTCTCAGTGGAGCCACATATAGTGATCATTTCAGACTCATAATGAGATGTATCGAATTTCCTAGTTTTTTGCTTCACCGTAGTGACTGTGACACTTGTGACATTGTGTGACATGAATGAGATGTTATATGGACTAGCTGTGTTGTAGAGATAGTAATTACTCGAATTATATTATTTCCTTTTGAGTGTTCGCGTATTTGAAAATTAGCATTTTGTGACTTTTCCTTAATTTTTGATAACCAGTGTATTATTGAACATGGAACATTCTTTTATGGATACTCGGCGTAATGAAAATTTTTAATAATAGACTATATGAAATAGTATTCAATTTACACAACACCACGCATTAAAGTGAAAAAAAAGTAATTTTTAACAAAAAATAAAATTAAACCATCAGGGGATTCTTTCTTACCTACTTTTTGAGGCAACCATGAACTGTTATCGCATAAGTCTTGTATGGATCGAGTTATAATCTTCTCGAACACGGAAGTTTTATTTAAATTGAACCCGAACCGACCTGAACCTGAAACAAAGGAAAATAAATCCATACTTGCCGCCCTTGGTGACCAGTTTGGTCTCCCTTAAAATTTATGTTTGGGAAAGCATGCTAAGCATTGTATCATGTTACTTTTATTCATAATTTAATTTACTTGGACTCCTTTAAATATAATTTATCTAATCACTTAATCTAAAATTAGATTTTTTTTACATTAAAATATCTCATTTTGTTGATTTTCTGTAAGCAAGTAAACCCTATTGGTTTACAATGGAAGTCTATGGGAATTTAGCAAAATATATGCGATATCCCTAAGTTCGCGGCAAAGTTGGCGACATTTGGCGACAGAACAGCCCCTCCCCCTATGGTCCCCTCCTTATAGGTATGGTGGTGCATTAGATGCTGTTCAATAACCAATGAGATGTGTTTCATTTGAGCGTTTCCATTAAATATTAATAAATAATCGCAATTTCTGTGCCACGTATGATAGCGTAATATATATATATATATATATATATATATATATTAATACAATTAACATTTAATAAGAACAAACAATCTTCTTGAAACACCATCAAAATTTGTAAATGCGCTAGGCCTTTCGAAAGATCTGAGTCTTTCTTCGTCAGGCGCAAAAAAGACGTCCTTCTACTATGAAAGCAGAGGCAAGACTGAAATGAGAGACAAGGGAAAGGAAACAAGCTGAACTTACTCTACTTACAAGCTTCTCTACTTACTTTCAAAACTGCTCATCAAAATAAGCTTGATAAAAAGTTTTCTTCGTTGTGCAATAAGCAAAATAAGTCTCAATTTTCATATAAGAACCTATCAAATGAGAACTGCATCGTTAATCTCTCCTATCACATGTTAACTCCTGAGCAAAAAAGCATTTTAGATCTTGGTTTAAATTTTTCTCAGTCTTGCAAACCTTCTCTCACTAAATTGATTGCTCCTATTGAGTCTTCCTTTAAACATAGTAAAGTCACTCCTTTTCAAAAAGAAACTCTTCGTCACATCCTTGCTGATACTATTTCTTCTAATAATTCAAAATTTAAACCTAATCTTTCTCGTTCTCAAAATATCGCTCTGAATGAGCTTAAGTCCAATGATAATCTTATTATTACTAAAGCTGATAAAGGGGGTCAAATTGTTCTTATGGATAAAAAAGATTATTCTGATAAAGTCTATGCTCTCTTATCTGAAGGTCCTTATGTTGAAGTTAAAAAAGATCCTACTAATTCGCATCTTTCCACTCTCAAAAAAGCTGTTAAGAATTCTGTTATTTTAAATGACAATACTAAATATAGTGTTATTCCTTCTTCAGCCATTTGTGCTCGTTTTTATGCTTTGCCTAAAGTTCATAAAACCAATGTCCCCTTAAGACCTATCGTCTCTAATATTGGTACTGTTACTTATCCTCTTGCCAAATTTTTAACATCCATTTTTTCTCCGTTATGCATTTCTAATACTCATACGTTAAAAAATTCTTATGATTTTGTTAGTAAATTAAAAAATATTAACCCATCCAATTGTTCTATGCTTTCTCTTGATGTCAAATCTTTATTTACGAATGTTCCAATTGAAGGTGCTCTTTCTTGCTTGGAAAAAAGGTTACGTGAATTTCATTTCTCTGATATTGAAGTCCAAGATTTTGTTAACTTAACCAAAATTTGCATCACTCAAACTACTTTTGAATTTGATAATAAATTTTCAAACAATCAGATGGCTTAAGTATGGGTAATCCTTTATCTCCAATTCTTTGTGATATTTATATGCATTATTTTGAGGAAAAATTGTTAAATCTGGTTAATTTTAAATGTTGGATGCGTTATGTCGACGATACTTTTGTTTTAGTTGATAATCCTTTTGATATATCTACCATTCTTCATACTGTCAATTCTATCGACCCACATATTCAGTTTACTTTTGAATTAGAAAATTGTAATAAACTTCCTTTCCTTGATGTTTTAGTTACCAAATGCGATTCTTCTTTCAAAACTTGTGTTTATAGAAAACCTTTTTCTGTTTCTAACCCACCTCATGCTCTCTCAAATCATCCTGTCAACCAAAAATTCGGTGTTTTTTACATGTATGTACACGTGCTCTCAAAATTTGTTCCGATTCTGTATCCCTTAAGGAAGAGCTTAATTACTTAAAACCGTTGCTGTCAAAAGAGGTTTTAATCCTTCTGTTATCAATAATGCTGTGAAGAAATTCAATAGACCATCTAATAGTTCTACTCTTTCCAAATCTGTCAAAAGCAAACCTGATAATTTGGTTGTCCTCCCCTTTTATCCTCCTTTATGTTTCAAGTTAGCTAAAGTTTTACGGCGTTCCAATTTTAACATTATCTTTAAACCTGTCAATAAATTCAAATTCCCCTCCACTAAATCTCCTGTTCCTGATCTTCGTAAATGGGGAATTTATAAAGTTCCTTGTAATGGTTGTGATTTATCTTATATTGGTCAAACTAAAATGAATCTCGAAATCCGCTTAAAAGAACACTCGCGTTATGTAATCAATCAAGAATTTTCTAAATCTTCTATTGCCAAGCACTCTTGGGATTCCGGCCATAGTTTTAATTTTCAAAATGCTAAAATTATCTCTAATGCCAATAGTATCTCTGAATTGGACTTTCTTGAAAATTTAGCTATTTATCTTAATCGTGATGTTATTGTTAATGATAAATCTGATTCCACAATGCTCTCTGCAGCTTGGAAAAACCTTTTCAGTACTACCATTTAATTTATTTTTGTATTATTATTAGTCTATTTTTTTTAAATATATATTATTCATTTATTTATTCATTTTTAATTTCATGTGTTCCCATATTGGATTATATGTATTTTTCCCCCTCCCATTTTTTGCCCCTCCTACTTTGTGTTCTTTTGTTTTGATTATTCTCTTCTGTGATAGGCTGTTGTCTTTTACTTTCCTATTGGCTGTTGATTTCTAACTTCCTATTGGCTGTTTCTTCAGCTTGTTTCCTTTCCCTTGTCTCTCATTTCAGTCTTGCCTCTGCTTTCATAGTAGAAGGACGTCTTTTTTGCGCCTGACGAAGAAAGACTCAGATCTTTCGAAAGGCCTAGCGCATTTACAAATTTTGATGGTGTTCAAGAAGATTGTTTGTTCTTAGTCATTCACACCAGTTTTAACTTATTTTCTTTAACATTTAATAGCTCGTGATACATCTGCATATGCTCGACATGATTTTTTTTGTTTTGCTATACTTTTCGACTGCTTAAGGGAAGAGGGCCCTCCGTCCTCATATCTTCCTAATTTGCGCTATCGTTCATCGATTATTGTTATATCTTGTTACGCGGATACATTGATTTTTAAAATATGAGGTTGCATCTTTCAGATATGTAGCGACCAAATTTATAAATATTTTTGATTTACTCAGATTTCATTTTTCTATTTATTACAATAGGGTCTGTTGGCATATTCTTTTGTACAATATTTTTACTTTTAGTATTATTTATTTATAAAAAGTAGAAGCAGGATTTTGAAGATCCGTTTTCTGGAACCGAAAACGAACAGACGATTTTTTAGTGCTGTTAAACTCCAAAATTTCATAAATTTTAAAGTTTTATAAACCGGAGAGTGTTGGTCGTATAAGAATATTTTTACTGTTTTACTCGTCAGAACAAAGTTACTCGTAATTATTTTTTCTAAATATTACTTACTGGGTTCATGGATTGCTTTAAAAAATTAAAAAGTAACTTTTTGAAATTTACAGCAGGGATTTTCATCAATATAATCTTAATTAAATAATAAAACTTTCCATGAATTACTATAAAACAAGAGAACACACAGAACGCGTTTAGTGGTGGAAATTTTAACAGACCGGAATCATCCAATATAAACACTTGCTCGTAAGGGGATAAGTTCACAAATGAACAGTAAGGGCAGAGAGGAGAACTTAGCGACAGTTGGCGCTTGCTAAAAGTAAAACATCAATCACAGAGGAGCACTTACAGAATTGGAGAATATTGCCAAAATGATAGAAAAAATTAACAGAAAAAATATTTAAAGGAAATAAAAAAGGTGAAAAAACAAAATAAAAGTGAATAAATAAATAAAATAAAAGTAAATTAAAAAATACCACTAAAACAGAAAACACAAGAAAACATGAGGAATATTTTTATTTATTTATTTATTTATAATATAATAAAAAGAGAAAAAGAAAGAAGAAATAATTGCAAAAGTAATTTCCAAGCTGAATAGAGAAAAGGAGGTGATGAGAGATCATTTACAAGTTTATCAGATTTTTTTAAAATAAAAAATACTTCCTGAAGATCCAAATGACTGGGCGAGACAGGAGAAGAAATAATTCTGGCCATGGAGCCTTTTGCAATTCCTTACATAGAAACTTTTTCAATTCCTATTGCTTAAGTATCTCCAACAGTTAAAAATTAAAGAGCGTTTCAAGCTTTTTGGGTTACCCTGAGTAGTATTTTTATTTTAAACAATATTGTTGATGTTCTTTAGAAAAAATGATCAAACTCAGACCACAAGAGTCAAAACCGAAACTGAACTGAAAACGGAACAACTAGAATCAATCTGGCTTTAACGAATAAAACATATGTAATAATAAAAAATTTCGAAATTTTATCATAATTAGTTTATTCCAAATTCTTATAATATCTACCTTTTTTCCCCTTTCTTTTAATAATATCTTAACATATCAATTATGTTTTAATCCCATGCCTTTAATCAATGCGTTCTTTTATTTCTTATTCTAAAAAACCTTTTTCAGTTAAAAGCAACACTTTTTTTAAAAACACAATAATGTATTTTATTCTTTCATATTTTGAGACATTTGATATTTGTGTTTCTAAAATACCATTTTTTATTTTTATTAAAATTATTATTCTATATCACAGCATTCATTGTGAGTAAATCCCGCGTCTAAATTTTTCACTTTGTTTATTTTTAGGCTATAGATAAAGAGTTCTGCAATTATGTCCAAGTTTTGCCCACCCTGCGCAACCAACCTCTTTCAACCAATAAGTTTTCCAACTCATCCCTTTTCAACCAATCACTAAGCACACCACCTCTCTCAATACCCCCCTAACCAGGATCCCGTTGGCGCGCCTTTTAGACACGTTAAATATTTTTAAGCGAATTGCTACAATAAAACCAGATTGCACTGCCATGGAGCTCAGAAATTGTACGTTTTTTAGACAGCTAAACAAAACCTTGTCATCTGGTGGAGATATTTTTAAAATGGTGTAGTTCTAATGCTTATTTTCGTTCTTTTGGCGATGGTGTCATACAGCGCCGATACGAATTCCAAACTTAATTAGAGGGCGGGGGCTAGTTGGCTACAGGAGTAAGTAGGCACAGTCCTCATAAATCGCCTGTTTGTGGATAGATTGCGCAACCAGTCACAGAGTACCTTTCTTCTTGCTTTTTAGAAACCACATTGTAGTTTTGCAGTGTTACCTAGGTGCAGTGGACAATTGTTACGATTTTTCTGTTTTTTACACTCATAAGTAATTTTTAGGTAGCTTTCTTTACAAAAAGCTGCCTATTGCAGCCGTTCGGAGGAAAGCGATTTCAAAAAAATTTGGTATATTTTCATCGATCATGACCCCCAGACCCCGAAACCACCCTCCGTACAAAATTGATATATATACAAATTTTAAATCTTGTCTACATCATTCTGTATTTCGTAATATAATACTTAATCATTTATATAGAATAAAATGTTTATGTTCTTCTCCTCTAATTAACAATAATATTAAAAAACTAATTTATGATGCATTAAATCATGGTTTTCCAAAAAAATTCATATATTCATTAATATACAATTAGTACTTTTCTTACATGATCTATAAACACAAATTAACACATGCGTAAACAAAATTACAAAAAAATTATAAAAAAAAAAAAATATCTATAAAAAATTAAAAATTGTAAAAGAATATAAAAAAATATTATAGGATGGTTGGGTGGGTAGATGTTAGAGTACGGAGGAGGGTGGTGTTGTCTGGATAATACGCAATGGTTAATTATTTATATAAAAAAAAAAAAAAAAAAAAAAAAAAAAAAAAAAGCGGGGCTCTTGTATTATTACTATTTTCTTGTTATGTATTTTATGTGTATGTTGATTTGATATTTTATATGTAAGTTGGAGATTTTCATTAATATTATAATTAGCTTAATTATTCATTAATCTAATTTACAATTATTTGATATTAAATTTTAATTTACTTAGGACAATATCATATTAATTACTAATAGTATGCCACTCTTAGTTTAATGTTTTTGATTGTCCCATATTCATTCTTTATGGATTTTTATGGATGTCTGAAAATAATCCACATTCTATATTTGTGCGTTTTAAGTAATGGGATTTTAAGTATTATTTAACCTTCTATATACTTCCACATGTTTGTTATTTCCTTTTCATTATATAAATATCTTATATATAATTCATAAAAAATAATTTTTAGATAATTTTTAATAATTATTTATATTAATTACTGCTGAATTTATTTTGTTTTATAGCATATAGATATATGCTATATATTATCAATGTTCTAACATTATTTAAACTCTTAGTTTACTTTAAATAATTTAGCTAATAGAACATATTGTATGCTTTTAAATATATTAACAATAGTTTTAAATACTTTGTGTGATTTATATTAGGTTTATAATTCTCTATATATAAGGATTTGTTTGGTTTTGCTGTTTAAACAGTTATTTACATTCACAAGCTTGCAAATTTTTATCTTGCGATAGATGTTTAATATAATTATTAATAGATGGCAGCACTAAAATTGTATTTTCAGATTGCTTTAATATTTATTTTTCTAGCTCCATTTCAGTTATAATTTATACATCCAGGGTGTATTTTTAGCTAAATTTTGACGATATTGTTAAACTGTTATCTATTAATTTCATAGTGCATTTTAAATAATGTAATTAATATCTATTTATCTTATATTAGATTAAATTTGTTTTACAAGGTCTTTCAAATTTTATTTCAAAATGTATTAACTGCATCCTTTGGTATCATTTACTGTGATTTCTTAACTGTTTTATTCACCTTAATCTTTTTGATATACTGGAAGACATGTGCACATGGATTTTTGTAAAATACTGAAATATTAATCGGTATGGTATTTATTATTTCTATTTTATATCCTATAAATATTTAAATACGTTTTATTGATTCTTCCATTTCATATTATTTGTTTCTATTCTGCTTTTATTTTTAATCAATTCACTTGATTTTAGTGGTTGTTCTATAATTCTCTATGTATAAGGATTTGTTTGGTTTTGCTGTTTAAACAGTTATTTACATTCAAAAGCTTGCAAATTTTTATCTTGCGATAGTTGTTTAATATAATTATTCATAGATGGCAGCACTAAAATTGTATCTTTCTGTTTGCTATATTTTTAATTATTCTAGCTCCATTTCAGTTACAAATAATACACCAGGGTGTATTTTTAGCTTAATTTTGACGATATTGTTAAACTGTTATCTATTAATTTAATAGTGCATTTTAAATAATGTAATTAATATCTATTTATTTTATATTAGATTTAATTTGTTTTACATGGTATTTCAAATTTTATTTTAAAATGTATTAACTGCATCCTTTGGTATCATTTACTGTGATTTCTTAACTGTTTTATTCGCCTTAATCTCTTTGATATACTGGCAGACATGTGCACATGGATTTTTGTAAAATACTGAAATATTAATCGGTATGGTGTTTATTATTTCTATTTTATATCCTATAAATATTTAAATACGTTTTATTGATTCTTCCATTTCATATTATTTGTTTCTATTCTGCTTTCATTTTTAATCAATTCACTTGATTTTAGTGGTTGTTCGGGCACAGGGGAAAATTAATTTTAGCTTTAGCTTATTTTTCCAACAGAAAACAACCATTTTGCTTATATCATTGAATTCTGTGCCCTCGATAACGTAATTCAATGTATAAGCTTTTCAATTTTTGTCGGTGTCCACTTTTTTCTTTTTTCTTCCATAATAATTCTTATAATATTTTTTAATACTTACAGCTTTAATTCATAATAATTGACGGTGGCAGGTTATGTTTAATTAATGGTAATATATATATATATAAATATATATATATATATATATATATATCTGACATATGTCACACTGTAACTCTCGTATTTATGAACCGATTTGGATGTAATTCTGTGTGTACATAGTGCATACCAATGTCTCGACCGAGTTCGTTGGCCAGCTTCATCCGCCATTTTGTTTCAAAATAGCGGCCATTTAAAATTTTTAAAAAAATTTAAAATTTAAAATGTGGTACTAAAAAATTGAAAATGGAAAAATATTTTTTTCTTATGTATTTGACCTTTATACAAAGACTCCGTAGCAGTTTTTGTTTTGTCTATA
The DNA here is from genome assembly GCA_963932465.1 of Maratus speciosus. NCBI lineage: Eukaryota > Metazoa > Arthropoda > Arachnida > Araneae > Salticidae > Maratus > Maratus speciosus. The sequence goes on from OZ010790.1 coordinate 240,763,773, forward strand.
TCTTAAAAAATGGCTGAGTTATAGCCTTTTGAATTTCTAGCGAAGCTGACATTTTGAAGCGTCCTGAATTTTGTCACGCGATAAAAGGCGTATTTATGAACCGATTTGGATGTAACTTCGTTTATACATAGTACAGACCAATGTCTCGACCGAGTTCTTTGGCCAGCTTCATCCGCCATTTTGTTTAAAAATGGCGACCATTTAAAATTTTAAGAAAAATTTAAATTTGAAATGTGGTACCAAAAAATTGAAAATTGAAAAAATGTTTTTTTCTTATGTGTTTGACCTCGATAAAAAGATTCGGGAGCAGTTTTTGTTTCGTCTATATCTTAAAAAATGGCTGAGTTATAGCATTTTGAATTTCTAGCGTGGCTGACATTTTGAAACGCCCTGATTTTTGTCACGCGATAACAGGCGTATTTATGAACCGATTTGAATGTAACTTGGTCTGTACATAGTACATACCAATGTTTCGACCGAGTTTGTTGGCCAGCTTCATTCGCCATCTTGTTTCAAAAGGGTTGCCATTTTTTAAAAAAAAACTGTAATTTAAAATTTAAAATGAGGTATTAAAAAATTGGAAAATGAAAAATATTTTTTTATGTGTTTGGCCTTGATACAAAGATTCTGGAGCAGTTTTTGTTTCTGAAAATTTGTTCTTTTGTTTATATCTTAAAAAGTGGTTGAATTATAGCACTTTGAATTTCTATCATGGCTAACACTTTGAAACGATCTTGTAGTTGTCTGGCGATACCACACGTATTCGCCTATTTCGATGGAAGAAGGCATGTGGATAGTATACATCAATATCTCGACCAAGTTCGCTGGCCAGCTTCATCAGCCATCTTGTTTCAAAATGGCGGCCATTAAATTAAAAAAATATATATTTAAAGTGAGATGCAAAAAAATTAGAAATTGAAAAAGGTTTCTTTCTTAAGTATTTGACCTTGATATAAGGATTCAGGAGCATTTTTTGTTTGTCTTTATCATAAAAAATGGCTCAGATATAGCAGTTTCAATTTCTAACGTGGGTGACATTTTGAAAAATCTGATTTTTTGCCTGCGACAGCACTCGTATGTATCAACCGATTCCGATGTGAGTGAGCATGTGCACAGCAATTACTAAGGTCTCGACCAAGTTCACTGGTTAGCCTCATCCACCATGTTATCTTAAAATGGCAGGCACTTTAAGAAATTGCCGAATTTGGCAGCGAAATATAAGTTACTTTAAATAAAAGCAGCTTGCATAAAGCTGACTAATTTTGCGAAATTCTCATTCATAATGATTTAGTGTTGATAAAGATTAGTATTGAATCTCCTACATTCGGTTTCCACTTAATTGAGCTTCGTTTGTTTGAATAATATAAGTTGGCTTTTTTAGAATAAGGAATATGAAAGCTACCTCTTCCTCCCGGCACTGGCCGGAAGGAGTTTTTGTTGCTTCATTCTTTTTCTAATTTTTAATACTTATCTTAATAATTGCGATTTAACTTGTGCAGTTTTCTTAGTGTATGATTAACTGTACCTACCCCATATGTGATTTACTTTGATTATTTATGCTTAGATGGTTACGTGTTCCTTTTGTGAAGAAATTTTTTATGGGGCTAATACGCGCATTGAACACGGGGCAAGTTGGCTCGGTATCTAGTGTGTGCTGGTAGCTTGAAAAACATCAAGCACCGAGAAAAGTGGTTGCAATGCAAGATTTTGGGCACACGAGGCTTGCCCAAACGGAAACACTAAATTTTTTATTTATGACAACTGTAACTCAAACGATGATATCGAGTAGGTTAGAAGTTACTCAATGGTAATGTTTATTCATTATTTTTATGTCTGTATAATTTAGAATTTACATTGTACGGCGATAGCGCATTTGTTTAAACTCACTTGTAATAATGAGATTGATTTCTCTTAACTGCGTGTCTTATTTGATTTTCATTTAAATTTTTATAAAGCGTGTGCCAACTTACCCCATAGGTATAGGTAACTTGCCCCATGACGGGGTAGGTTAGCGCACAATTTTCCTTTTACTTTAGGCTTCCGCTAAGCATAAACTACAAATGCTACAAACTCAAAACTCCGGTTATTTTTAGTCCAATGCCTGTTCATTAAAAGTACTGTTAAAATTTCATAAAAAACTTAAACAAAAAATTAATAAAAATCAATAACTAAAAACTACGCCTACTAGCCCCGGTCTCCCTACTTGTAGAATTGTTCCTGATAATGTGAATACCAATAAAGTTATTTATATGGATGCAGTCTCGTCTTGATTGAACGGTAAAATGTCCCAATGACTTCATTATTGCCTTCCATCGTTTGCATGTACGATTGCTGAATAAATATTCTACGAATTAATTACTGGTTGGAAATGATATGTCAAGTGTTCATCATCACAAATTACTTTGAATAGAGCAGTATAACATACATATTGCTTACTCGATCTAAGGTAAAATTTGATTACCTGACGAAATGCATAAGTCTAATCCATATTCGTTTAAAATCTCACTGTTGCCAATGTAGTATATTTTGACGATGTCATATACTATATGAAATGTTTCAAAATGTCCCTGTGAAAAAAACTGTATACGTTATAACAACTATTTAAAAACGTACAGTATTACTGTGTACCTTAACTAAAAAACTAAAATCATTGGCCGTACAATTCCTTGGGATTTTTGTCTACAGTGCCAACTGTGTCTTTTTGATTGTGGAGTCCAGGGAGAATATACAGAATGGTCAATCTGGCCACCCTCATACTGAAACTTAATAACGAGTGGCCAGTTTTTACGAAAGTTAAAACCTAGAAAGTAAAAAATGACGCGAAAACAGATGTGTCATTTTTCTATGTCATTTTTAGATCCTCTTGATTTTAAAACCGGACTTCAAACAGATACCTTTCAAATAATAATAAAGAATGTTCAAAAGTAATAAAAGAATATGAATAGAGCGGGGGACATATAATCGAATTGTATAATATTCGTTGAAATTCGGGGGGAAATAAATTAAATTTAGGATAAACATATGTGACATCCTCCTACGTTTCTTTTGTTTCTCGGTTTTTTTTTTTTTTTTTTTTCTTTTTTTTTTTAAAGCAGAAACTATAAAAGTCGTTGATATTAAATCTTTAAAAAATATTTTTAGTTAATTAAAAGTGGAAAAGAAATACTTGAGGATAAATTGACAAAATGTGTTGGATTTGCTTTCGAAAAAAATATCTATAGAATGAAAAAGTTTGTGTTGTTATAGATCACATTTTAAATCTTTGCGTATTTGGTGTCAGAGTAATTTCTAAACGATATACAGTGAGTTAACATTATTGTTGGCTTCCAAATGAGGCCATGTTTTCTGTGCGTTGTCCGCATGAAACAACGTAAAGACGTGAATGGTGTAAAACAATTCTTTTTGTTGAATAAATTAAAGTTTTTGATATAAATCAATTAGGCTTCCAAATTAATGCTAAAATAATCAATTAAAGCAAGAGTCCCGTACTTAAAATTAGAAACAAAATCATTATAAGATCAGTTGTATGTCTGTCTATCTGTCCGTCTGTCTCAGCCGTTTTTCTCGTAAACAATGAAACGTGGAGAATTGAAACTTGGTAGAGTTATTTAGGCTATTGGCCTATTAGCCATTCACAAAAAAAATTAGGATAATTAATTAATTTAGCTAAAAATACATTTTCTTATTTTTTGTGTGTATCTTGTTTTGTGTCGTTCGAAAGATCTCGTAACACCGAACTAAAAATATATATTTTTTTTTCTTTTTATCTATTTTTTCAGATTTATTGTCAAAAGTCTACTGCAAAAATATGTCCCTCTCCCCTAACCCCTTTTTTTTTAATCTACAGAAACTAAAATTATGAAAAAATTACGTATCGTAAAAGTTTATTTAAGACTTGCAGAAAAAATATCTCGATTATTCTAAGTCAAACAGTTTTTCAGAAAATCGCTTTCCTCTATTACACGCAAACTTTACTTTGTGAGCGTTCAGCGGGGAAGTTGGTTTGCCCGTTGGGCGCTCCAGGTACAATCGTGAAAAAAAAGTAAACACCCGTTACAAAATATTATCGTAGAAGAAAGTTACTGGTGTTACACGATTGGTAGTAGAGTCTAGTTTTAAATGATGTACATAAAATTTGCTTAGGGGGCCATCTACATATTAAAACGAACCATAACTTTCTTTTTTTTTTCAATATCAGTACACAATTCTGAAAGCATAAATGAACTCTACACCCTTCAATTACCCTAAAACCAAATTCTTATGCAAGTGGTACGATAAGTTTTCGAGAAATTAATTATTTTAAAACGAGCGTATTTTACGGACTGTATCCAAATTGAAGCGCGATACTGAATCATTGACCGTGAGAGCCCCCTTCTTGATCAAGGCATCTAGCGCCACTCAAGCAGTCATTGAAGACTGCTAGATTACAGGATAGCATAAGGTATTTCAAAATATCTAGTCACCTCTATCGTAGATGGCCCTTTAAACCATCATTTTGCCATTTTTAAAGCATAATTTGAAAACAACTTGGAAGAAAGATGTGAAGTTTTAGATTTCTATAAAGCAGGACTTAATAAATCTAAATCCATCAAAAAAATTGTCGGTTGCAATTCATACTTTTTCGAAAATTAATTTTATAATACATAACTCATATCATAAAATTATAAAAATTGCAAATTCAACACATTTATGTTTGGGTATTTTAGTATTATTACTACACAAGAAATTAGCACATTAGGAATATAATTTCTGGAGATATTAATAAAAATATGAAAATGTAACTTAACATTAGAAGCATTAAATTCTGAATTTTTATAATTCAAAAATTTATCATTCAAATGACTTGAAATTTGGTGTTTAGGCATCGTTTGGACCGAGGATTTGAAATATCTTGTTAAAATTGGATATTGCCGTATTAAAATTGAAGTTTGGGTTCGTTTTAATATGTAGATGGACTCCTAAGAAAGTTTTATACACATCATTTAAAAGTAGACTTTATTTCCAATCGTTCGGTACCAGTAACTTTCTTCTACGATAATTTGTTGAGGAGTTTGTTGGGGGTGTTTACTTTTTTTTTTTTTCCACGACTGCATCTATCGACACGGAATCATCCAGGGATTGTTGATAATGATTTTTTTTTTAATTTCTGTTACTAGTCGATATATTAAAGATCAACTTACCTATTAAAACACGACATGGGCCATGGCGGTGTTGCAATCTCCTTTCGAAGCGCTTAGTACAATTTCAAGTTTAAACTCTGTTCAAACACTTTGTTTTATGTAATGCCAATCAAAGGGATAAATAGTCAACTTACCTTTTCTGCACAAGTATAACTTGCACTCCACCAATTTTCTTCTTCAATTTAGTAATATTTATTTAAAAGCAAATCAGTGGCAGTTTGTTATTACAAAAGAATAAATTACTGTGAACAGACAAAATGTGTAAAACGAATTGCTGCAGTTACATATTTTTCTTTAATTAAAATAATCTCTCACTTTCATTTTTGTTACCTGAACAAATGATTTTAACAGATTATTTTCTGCTCTTGCTGTACATTCTACATTTGACTTGTAATATTTTGTTTGGTGATATGGGCGAACAGCCATTAGCAATTTTTGAACCTCGTACGTTTTAAGTGTAGATAGTTTTCTCTCTCTTCATTATTATCATAGACAATTTCTTGATATCTGAACAGTAAAAGTTACATCAAAGTTGCTTTTGAAAAAGAAAAGTATAATAGCAGTTTTGATTTTGCTCGATAAGTTTGTGAAAATAATTGTCCGCAGTATTCGATAAGAAGTATGCTTTAAGCGATGTCTTTAATATTAATTACAAGCAGAAAATTATGGGGAAAACGAAATTGTTCTAATGAACAACAGATACGTCTTAAACGGAGACTTATTAACGAGAATCCCCTATAATTAATATGTGTTACTTGATGTTGATTTAAAAGAAAAATTATTTTTATTACTCATAGGAAAAGTTCTACCTTTTTTCTGTTGTTAATTTATTGAACTCCATGCTGTTTAACATAAGCCTTAAATGTTCTCCCAACGCAGATAGTGGGATATAAAGGTTTAATCATCTTTCTTTAAAACATTATTGCAAAGATAGCTAAGCTAAAAAAATGCTAATCATATACCATGAACTGGTTGTTGTTTTTGTGTTGCTGCGATCAGATTAAAAATATTTCCTTACAAAAATATAAAAAAAATCACACATATATCTGATTATTTTCATGCGATACCCTTAAGATTTATGAACCGATTTAGACGTGACTGAACATTGGTGTAGTTCATATCAAGCTCTCCACCAAGTTCGTTGGCTAGCATCACCCACCGTCTTGTTTCAAAATGGCGTAAGAGACTTGAAGATTGGATTTAAATAAGATGTCCAAAAAAGTTTCACCTTAAATATTTGGCATCAATACTAGGTTTCTGGAACATTTTTTTATTTCGCCACAATTTTAAAATAGCTGAGATATAGCAGTTTGAAATTCTAAGGTGGCTGACATTTTGAAGCAGATTAAAAATAAGGGAGTACTCCATAAACGGGTTAAATTTATGAGCTTCATTGAACGTGGTTTCTCGCAAATTTTATTTCATTGTTTTAACCACTGCTTCTGCACCCATACGCTTAAAACTACACAGTTAAATCATTTAATGCCAAATTATCGCTAAGATTGATGATACTTGGCAAGATATCGCCAAATTTGGCGACAAACAAGCTTGCCATGAACAAAACGAATTTGATAGATAGCTGACGTTTTTTTATTATTCCATTCTAAATTTAATATTCACGAACATTGGGAATCTTCTATAATAGGCTTTTATGCATTTTCGCTGTATGTGTTACAGTAAAGATTACTGAATTTAAAAAATAAATAAATTGGGAAGGTACTTTTTCCTTCCGGTACAAGCCGTAAGGACTGTTTAATATTTAAACCAAACTAATTTATCTTACCTTGTAAACTTTTGCAGTCATTTCCAAACATTTTTTAAATGTTGCTTTTTTTTTATAAACTGACGAAAATAGAATTATTCAATGACTTTTTAACATTTTAACATTACACATTAAATGAAAGTGTAATTATTTCTTTTTTCAATTAATAAAAAGCTAACTAGATTAACATCTACAATGTTGAAAATGTTCCAGAATAGATCTAAATATCCTTTTTAATTTCTTGAAATTATGTTCTTGTTATTGCGATTTCGATGCATAGCAAACGGTAAACAACATTTTTTGCTGTAATCTATTTGTCTGACTGATGTAGACGGCAGAAAGTATTAGAATGTTTTATTATTTACGATTAAATAGTATTACTATGCTTTAGTTTTACATTGAAACCAAATTAATTTTAGTCTCTATAGTTTCTATTTTTGGACTAGTGCCTAATGTGTTTGTCGTATTTGTTAAGCAATACGATTAAGATAATGCGCATTAATTATTGTGCATTAGGAGCAAACTGGTAAGATATAACATGATCTCAATGAATTATTTATAATGAAACATAAAGCTACATTTTAGACATTTTTAGGTGCGTTCGTAATTATATAAATACATAGCCCCTATAGTCGTCGTCTGGCCCGTCCGTCTATCTGTCCGCTTATAACAGCGCAAAACTACCCAACAGAATGGTTTGAAATTTATTATATATATATATATTAATTGCAGAATTTTGTCGACTCATTTCAAACTTTATGAAAATTGAATCAAAACATAAACAGATATTACTACAATTTTCTTCATTCTATTAAATCCTATCATACGTAATTAATTCAATGATATCCCATTATAGGTAATGATTCTAGGTTACCATAGTATTACGTCCTATTTAAGATGGAGTAATTTTATTTCCGAATTACTGAATTAATATGCAGGTTGATTCTAAATTGTTTTTACAAAATAAGAGGGGTGATAGTACCCATCCAGACGAGAAATAATTACCATAGAACATGGGATTGCAATCCACTTATTTAGTCACAAAAACAGGGTATTCTACCGTAATCAAACATGGGTTGACGGTAATAATTTTTAGCAATCTGAAGTATACTATAATGAAACTTTTAATTGGCATGCTCACTTTTGTTGCGAATATCATAACACGCAAAAAAGTGGCAGAAGTTTCCATTATACGCTTCAGCTGTCTGCATTGGACAATCACATTTTAGACTGTGATTATCAGTCCATACGATATCATAGATTGTGTGAGTACCCTGTTGTTCCAGAACTTTTCTGTATATTATCACATTTTACAGAAAACTAGCAGAACTACCCGGCTTCGCCCGTGTCAATTATAAGGAGCCTTCCAGGTAAAATAAATTAAAACCAAACAATACGACTATCACAATAACTGAAATTTGTGCATTCCCATTCACAAATCGTTAAAAAGACAGAAAACACGACGTTATTGTCTCGCAACCACAGTAAAATCCCTGAGCTTGAATAACAGAAAGCGTGTTTTCTTTGGCGGGTGTAAGAGAAAAATATTAGATTTTTCTGACAATACGAAAAAAAAAAATCCATCAAATCGCGCAGTATTTAGTGAAATTCTCGTTTATATGGCATATATCTGCATTATAAAGTAAAAATACTTACATCATACTGATGACGGCAACGACTTAACCCATACATTGTGCCTTTACTGCAAATTTTTTAACTTCTAAACATCTCACAATTTCATGTTTTACAATGTCGAATAGAAAAAAGTTCTTTTAAATGAAATGTATTTGAAAATTGTATCTCAGTTTTCTTATTTTAATGGATTTTAAAGTAATTTTCAAGCATGGATATTTTTAAAGGTGCGTGAAACCCGATTAAAAAACATGAAAAAGTTTAATCTCAATGCAAGAGTATAAATAAAAGACATGCCTATGAGTAACGCTGGCATCATATTTTCGGTGGCAACAACCTAATACAACAATAAATTTCCCTTTTGCTGCAATTTAACATCTAAGCATACCACATTCGATTGTTCCAACGTCTTATAGAAAACAAAAGTGCTTTCAGTAATATATGTTTGTAATGTTTATCTCAATTAACAGATTTTTTATGGATTTTAAAGTAATTTTTAAGCACGAATGTTTTTTAAATATGCTTGCAACTCAAATACAACATATTAACTAAATTGATCAAAAACATCGTAAATAATTCAGAATTTGTTTTCGTGTAATTTTCAATAACTAAATTGGCAAATGAAATTAAAACGCCAAAAATAAAATAAAATAAAACACGAATTTAAAAGATATCAAATGAAACTACTCAAAATAATCTAATAAAATGAAATTTCGTTCCGGGTACAGATAACTTGAATTCTTCAGAACGTATTCCCATGCGACTGGCACTATTAGTTTTTCAGGGAAGATTTTAGTACGTAACATATTGTTTTCCGTTGCTTAGTCATAGAATTATAGGGGGAAGTTATGTAATCATGTGAACCCAATTATGAAAGATTAGTGTTATTACCTGAATGAAAAATGCAGAACTATTTTTAACTCTTTAAGTACTGACGGATTAGTCTTAAGTAATCTGGCTATGCGCTAGTTGGCATATTCGTATTTTAATGAATGTGCCTCACAACTATTATAGCATGCACATTTGCTTAAAACAATATAGAATGACTTATGTTTTAAGCGAATATCTGGCATGCAACTTGATTACAAAATATTAACCAGCAATAATGCTTAAGGTGGTTCTCTCCAGTTCCCTGTTCAACAACGCGAAACTTGCTGACACATTTTCTGACTCATTATACGTAAAGTCTTAAAATTTGTCGGCCTGACTATTAAAGCGATTTGGAATTTAAATGAGTTTCCCCTTTTTGATAAATAAAACACTTATCGAGTTATGAGCAATTGTGGTCACGTGACGACGGGTTTTTCTGCTTTATCGCGGTGTTGCGTCCAAATTCAGTTCAAAACACCAACTGAAAGATCTTATACTTTAACCAAACAATGGAAACTATCTTTCGATTACATTGTTTTTAAATAAGAACTCCTGCAATTTCATGCGTTTCCGAACAAAAATGAACTAAAAAAAGTCCTTCCGGCCAGTGCCGGGAGGAAGAGGTAGCTTTCAAAGTCCTTATTTTTAAAAAGCTAGCTTATGTTATTCAAACACACGAAGCTCAATTTAGTGGAAACCGATTATAGAAGATTCAATACTAATTTTTATCAATACTAAATTCTTATGAATGAGAATTTCGCGAAATTACTCAGCTTTATCCAAGCTGATTTTATTTAAAGTTATATTTGGTTTCCAAATTCGGCGATATGTGAAGTGCCTGCCATTTTAAGAGAACATGGTGGATGAGGCTAACCAGTGAACTTGCTCGAGACCTTAGTAATTCCTGTGCACACGCTCGCTCAAATCGGAATCGGTTGATATACATGAGTACTGTCGCAGGCAAAAATCAGATTTTTCAAAATGTCACTCACATAATGAAATTCAAACTGCTGTATCTGAGCCATTTTTGAAGATAAAGACAAAAGAAAAAATGCTCCGGAATCCTGATATCAAAGTCAAATACTTAAGAAAGAAACCTTTTTCAATTTCTAAATTTTTTGCACTTCACTTTAAATATAATTTTTTATTATTTAATGGCCGCCATTTTGATTCAAGATGGCGGATGAAGCTGGCCAGTGAACTTAGTCGAGACATTGCTATATACTATCCAAATGCCTTCTTACATCCAAATAGGTTAATAAATACGTGTGTTATCGCGTGGCAAATATCAGATCGTTTCAAAATGTCAGCCATGCTAGAAATTGCAAAGTGCTATAACTCAACCTTTTTTTAAGATGTAGACGGAAAAAAAACTGCCCTGAAATCTTTGTATCAAGGTCAAAAACATAAAAGAAACCTTTTTTCATTTTCCAATTTTTTCATACCTCATTTTAAATTTCAAATAATTTTTTTTTAAAGGTTCCCATTTGAATCAAAATGGCGAATGAAGGTTGCCTACGAACTCGGTCGAGACATTGGTATGCACTATGTACACACCAAGTTACATCCAAATCGGTTCATAAATACGCCTGTTATCGCGTGACAAAAATCAAGTCGTTTCAAAATGTCAGCCACAATAGAAATTAAAAATGCTATAACTCAGCCATTTTTCTAGATATAGACGAAACAAAAACTGTTCCGGAATCTTTATATTAAGGTCAAACACATAATTAAAAAATCTTTTTCAAATTTTTGATACCTCATTTTAAATTTTTAATTTTAAATTTTTTTTAAATGGCCGCCATTTTTTAAACAAGATGGCGGATGAAGCTGGCCAACGAACTCGGTCGAGACATTGGTATGTACTTTTTACACACCAAGGTACATCCATATCGGTTCATGAATAGGTCTGTTATCGGGTGACAAAAATCAGGACGTTTTAAAATGTCAGCCACGCTAGAAATTCAAAGTGCTATAATTCAGCCATTTTTTAAGACATAGACGAAACAAAAACTCCTCCGAAATCTTAGTATCAAGGTCAAACACATAATAAAAAAATATTTTTCAATTTTCAATTTTTTGGTATCACATTTCAAATTTTAATTAAAAAAGAAATTTAAATGACCGCCATTTTGAAACAAGATAGCGGATGAAGCTGGCCAACGAACTCGGTCGAGACTTTGGTATGTACTATGTACACACCAAGTTTCATCTAAATCGGTTCATAAATACGCCTGTTATCGCGTAACAAATATCAGGTCGTTTCAAAATGTCAGCCACGCTAGAAATTGAAAGTGCTATAGCTCAGCCATTTTTTAAGATATAGACAAAACAAAAACTGCTCCGTAATCTGTGTATCAAGGTCAAATACATAAGAAAAAAATATTTTTCAATTTTTAATTTTTTGGTACCACATTTCAATTTGTAATTTAAAAAAAATTAAATGGTCGCCATTTTGAAACAAGATGGCGGATGAAGCTGGCCAACGTACTCGGTCGAGACATTGGTATGTACTATGTACACACCGAGTTTCATCCAAATCGGTTCACAAATACGAGAGTTACAGTATGACAAAAATCATATATATATATCAACTTTTGAACGGGTGGTTTCGGGGTCTGGGGGTCATGATCCATGAAAATATACCAAAATTTTTTTAAATCGCTTTCCTCCGAACGGCTGCAATAGGTAGCTTTTTGTAATGAAAGCTACCTAAAATATGTCAGAAAGTTGCTCTATCGGATTTGAGAACAGCCTTAACTTGACGTTTATGAAAAAAAATCACCCTTTTAGTTTTAATTTCAGAACTCGCTAAATTTAAATTCAGAAAAAGGACGTTATTTTGGCACATTGTTGTATTTTTTAACTTTTAAAATTAAAATACATGTTTTCTTGGGTACGCGTAACAGAGGTATACGATTTCTCACAATACGGTGAAAAATACAATAAATGCATCCAAATGAGGCTGCAGTTACTGAAATTTTATTTGCTTAAAACTAAAACCTTCACTTTACGTGTAATTATAAGCTTTAATTAAAGTATTAGATCCAGAGGGTTTCCACTCTAAATAAATCATCATTCTTAAACGTAAATTTTAATTTTTCATTAATAGAAATTAAATCTACAATGCTTAAATGAAAAGATGTCATTTTCCATAAATTTTAAATCGTGACAACGGTCAAGAATTTTTTTGAAAAGGGAAATAACCTCTCTTTTTGTGATAAATCACAGAAAATGTTACCATTGAATATAAACCAATACAAAACTTAGCTATAATATATAGCTATAAGATATGGCTGTAGTATACAATCGAAGTAGTAAACAAAATATAGGAGCCATTTATTTACAATGAGTTTGACTTACACATTGAAAAGATTTGATAGAATGTGACGTTATATCTAAACTTTTTTTCTTTTTCCTAAAGTGTTTTCATAAAATTTGACTGTTTGCATTAAAGTAGATGTTTTATTTAAAAAAAAATTATTTAATAGATTACAACGTCCATTTGGATTTTTTTTTTTTTTACTTAATATTTACTTTGGGGCATTTATTTTTTACTTAATTTTGGGGCATTTCGACAAGAGAAGCGATCGAGAGAGAAAGATAAGATGTTAAAAATCGAAAGCAGTTCCACCGAATCATCCACAGATCGCGACAAATCACCTTCGTAACAAAATTTAACCGAAAAATCTAAATTTCGTCCACTAAATTCAGTCGCATCCTCTTCAACAGCAGATCGCAAAGATCAAACTTCAGACGACCAAAACCTTCATCGATAAAATCTCAGAGTCCCGTTTCGAGAAAAAAAAAAACAGTTTACAAATCAAAAGCAGTTCCACCGAATCATCCACAGATTTCGACAAATTACCTACGTTGAGCTCAATTTTTCCCGCTTAGAATAGACCAACTGTAAAACGCCGTGGCTAGCGGATTGGAGCCCCTCGAGACATGGCCTTTTACTGTCAATCGATTAAACATTAGATTGTTTCCTTTTTTGCTTTCGTCTTTTATTCTGTAATCGATTTTCGTGGGCTCAGTTGAAGACATAATCAGTTGAAGACCTCGATTTTCATGGGCTACATAATCAGTTGAAGACCTCGATTTTCATGGCCTACATAATGAGTTGCAGACCTCGATTTTTGCTTTGCAAGACGATTTTCATCGCTCTTTGGCTTTGGATTTTTTCATATCTGATAATTTTCGCCTACACATTTTGTAACTTTTTTCAATTTTTAACGATTTTATGCTTTTCGATTACCTATTCAAACACTTTTTAACGATTTTATGCCTTTCTATTACCTAAAAATTCTTCTTAAAGTAAAGAACATCGTTGAATTTCGTTAAAAAAAATAAAATGCGAGCATCATTTGGCCCCATCCTCGACCGAAAATAACCCCCATTTCCAAATGGTTAAAAAAAAAAAAAAAAAAAAAAAAAAAAAAAAAAAAAAAAAAAAAAAATGCAATATAACAAATTACAACGACCACTTGGAAAATGATTTTTTCAAAGACTAAAATTTAAGACATAAAAAATTGCACGCAATTGATCATACATTACGTACGCCATGGATTAAACATTAATATTCCTGGACCAATTTTAAATGAAATTTCATTCTTAAACCTCTAAACATTCCACAATATTAATTTTTACACCGTCGTATAGAGAAAAAAATGTACTTTTAAATGCAATTTGTTTGAAAGCTGTATTTCAATTTGTTTCTGAGTTATTAATTTTTTTTGTAGTTTTCATTATTTTTTTGTCATAGTGGCAACAGAAGTATCCATCTCTGTTGAAAGTAAAGGGAAAATACAGATTACTGTATAGATCAATCAGAAAACGAATAACGTGCGGGATTCAACTAATAAAATGCTTCAGATATGTTTTTGATTTCCTCCCCTGAACAAGGACAATAACCATTTTTCAAAATGGTTAAAAAAATTTTAAATTAGGGTGCTACGTCATTTTACCGCTCTTATAGTTAAAGTTTTTATTTTATATATAAAAAAATGTGCATTTTCTGTTTAGAATGGCGTCAATTTCAAAAATTCAAAAATATAGCAAGAATATGTGAATTTTTATCAAGATACACGCGTTATCGTTATTTTTTTCACATTATTGTGTCATTTTTTAGGGTATGGCAACATGAAAGAAAAGATTGAATTAGAAAATTTAAAAATAGATATTTCTATAATGTTAAATTATGGAAGGTGGTAGAAAAAAGCGATAAATAGTGGTCAGATTTTTTTTTCTTTAAGTAGACAGCGATCTTTTCCACGTTCTAAAACGTATGTACATGAAGTTTCGTGCAAATCGGTCAAAAATTGAAGATTTGTATAAAGGACATACACTCAGAGAACGGCTTTTATATATAGAGACTAGCAGAATTACCCGGTTTCGCGCGTGTCAATTATAAGTAGCCTTCCATCTAAAATAAATTTAAATGAAATTATACGACAATCACAATAACTGAAATTTGTGCTTTACCATCCACAAATCGTTAAAAAGACAATAAAAAAACATGACTTATTGATTGGCAACCATAGTAAAATCCCTGAGCTTTATAACAGAATGCGCGTTTTCTTTGGCGAGTGTAAGAGAAAAATATGTGATTTTCCTGACAATACGAAAAACAAAATCCATCAAATCGCGCAGCATTTCGTCAAATTCTCGTTTGTATGGTATATATCTACATTATAAAGTAAAAACACTATGTCAGTGCCCATAAATTTTAACCTATAAATAACCTTTACAGCAATTTTTCTAACTTCTAAACATCACACAATTTCCTTTTTTACAATGTCGAATAGAAAAAAGTTCTTTCAGATGAAATTTGAAAATTGAAAATTGTATCTCAATTTTCTGATTTTAATGGATTTTAAAGTAATTTTCAAGCATGGATTTTTTTAAAGTTTAGTGCAACCCGATTACGAACGATGAACACGTTTACTCTTAATGCTATAGTATAAAGAAAAGGCATATGGGGCATTCTCACAATCGTTTGACTTTTGGGGAAAATAATCTGGCGAAATTAAACTTGCTAAAATAACATTTTGATCTGATAGACGAATGCCTTAATGATTCAAAATAAAGAAAAAATGGTCAGCAGCGAAAATTTTTTGATGTAACTGAGGTTTAGGTTAAACTTACGAGTTTAATTTTCCTTACCATTTTACCACTATAACTTTTTATTTTCTTCTAAATTTTTACTTATAATGAATTTGCATAGTACCCACAGGACATTCAAATAAGAAATAATATAAATGTAGTACTTTTAATACAGAATTTTTGTATAACATTGTCTTAAAGGGGTGTTAAAGAAGGGATGGTAAGGTAAAAATAGGGACGAAATGGTAAAAAAAAAAAGGACGAAATGGTAAAAATAAAGAGACGGTAAGGAAAATTACCACCTTTTTTTAGGAAAATCATGTTAAGACGAAGTGATGGCCTCAGTGTTCACTCATTTTTCGAAACAGTTGTTAACATTTGATTTTTTTTTTTTCATTTACCTCGAAAAGTGCAAGAATAAACCTTGGGGACGGTAAGACTACCAATAAAGCCACGGTGCGTGAAATTGATATTTAAATGCTGATTTATATTCTGCAGTAAATTTCCTGTCAAAGAATTTTAGATATTCTTTCTCTAGCATACTTCTGCATGAGCAAAAACTAAAAAAAAAATTCTGTCGCTGCATCTGAAGTGATTTTCTATATAATTTTAGAAGAGGGGTGGTAAAAAATCTAAAATCCAGGGACAGAGTTAAAAAAATAATATCAACCCTAAAAATGTGTGCAGGTTAATTTTTAGCTACGTATTTATATAAAACAATAGTTCCAGTTTCAGAAAAAAATTTTATCGAATCATTTTTATTGAAATAATTTTATCCAGACAGCTCCAAACTTCAAAATCATCATCAGGGGCACGGGACGGTAAATGAGTTTTCCATGTGTTTGGACCCCCAACATCGTCCAAAACTTATTTATCTCGTTAATATTGTTGTGCAATCATGCAATGGGATGTTCCCCAGTATATGAAATAAGGAAAATCACAAAAAAGTGTATTAAATAAAAAATTATTATTCAGGGACATGAAAGTTAAAAGATTGTGAGAATGTTCCATATCTATGAGTGACGATGGTATCATATTTTCGGTGGGCAAAAACCTAACACAACAATAAACTCTCCTTTTACTGCAATTTAACCTCTAAACATTGCACATTCGATTGTTCAAACGTCTTATAAAAAACAAAAGTACTTTCAGTAATATTTCTTTGTAACGTTTATCTCAATTTACCATCTTAGTGAGGTAACAGCTACTGAAATTTCATTTGCTTAAAACTAAAACCTTCCCTTTATGTGTAATTATAAGCTTTAATTAAAGTATTAGATCAAGACGATTTCACTCTAAATAAAACATCACTCTTAAGCGTAAACTTAAATTTTTCATTAACAGAAATTAAATCTACAATGATTAGATGAAATGATGTCATTTTCCATAAATTTTAAATCGTGACAACAGTCAAGAATTTTTTTGAAAAGGTAAACAATTTCTCTCCTTTTACTATAAATCACAGAAAATATTACCACTGAATCTAATCCAATACAACACTTAGCTATAACGCATAGCTATAAGATATGGCTGTAGTATACAATTGAATTTGTACACAAAATACAGGAGCCACTTATTTACAATGAGTTTAACAACACGTTGAAAAGATTTGATAGAATCTCTATCACTAGTACATCTATGTACATGAAGTTTCGTGCAAATCGGTCAAAAATTGAAGATTTGTATAATGGACATACACTCAGAGAACGGCTTTTATATATATAGACTAGCAGAATTACCCGGTTTCGCGCGTGTCAATTATAAGTAGCCTTCCATCTAAAATAAATTAAAATGAAATTATACGACAATCACGATAACTGAAATTTGTGTTTTACCATCCACAAATCGTTAAAAAGACAATCAAAAAACATGACTTATTGATTGGCAACCATAGTAAAATCCCTGAGCTTTATAACAGAATGCGCGTTTTCTTTGGCGAGTGTAAGAGAAAAATATGTGATTTTCCTGACAATACGAAAAACAAAATCCATCAAATCGCGCAGCATTTCGTCAAATTCTCGTTTGTATGGTATATATCTACATTATAAAATAAAAACACTATGTCAGTGCCCATAAATTTTAACCTATAAATAACCTTTAAAGCAATTTTTCTAACTTCTAAACATCACACAATTTCCTTTTTTACAATGTCGAATAGAAAAAAGTTCTTTCAGAGGAAATTTGAAAATTGAAAATTGTATCTCAATTTTCTGATTTTAATGGATTTTAAAGTAATTTTCAAGCATGGATATTTTTAAAGTTTAGTGCAACCCGATTACGAACGATGAACACGTTTACTCTTAATGCTATAGTATAAAGAAAAGGCATATGCGGCATTCTCACAATCTTTTGACTTTTGGGGAAAATAATCTGGCGAAATTAAACTTGCTAAAATAACATTTTAATCTGATAGACGAATGCCTTAATGATTCAAAATAAAGAAAAAATGGTCAGCAGCGAAAATGTTTTGATGTAACAGAGGTTTAGGTTAAACTTACGAGTTTAATTTTCCTTACCATTTTACCACTATAACTTTTTATTTTCTTCTAAATTTTTACTTATAATGAATTTGCATAGTACCCACAGGACATTCAAATAAGAAATAATATAAAGGTAGTACTTTTAATACAGAATTTTTGTATAACATTGTCTTAAAGGGGTGTTAAAGAAGGGATGGTAAGGTAAAAATAGGGATGAAATGGTAAAAAAAAAGGGACGAAATGGTAAAAAAAAAAGAGACGGTAAGCATGGAACGGTAAGGAAAATTACCACCTATTTTTAGGAAAATCATGTTAAGACGAAGTGGTGGCCTCAATGTTCACTCATTTTTCGAAACAGTTGTTAACATTTGATTTTTTTTTTTTTTTATTTACCTCGAAAAGTGCAGGAATAAACCTTGGGGACGGTAAGACTACCAATAAAGCCACGGTGCTTGAAATTGATATTTAAATGCTGATTTATATTCTGCAGTAAATTTCCTGTCAAAGAATTTTAGATATTCTTTCTCTAGCATACTTCTGCATGAGCAAAAACTAGAAAAAAATTCTGTCGCTGCATCTGAAGTGATTTTCTATATAATTTTAGAAGAGGGATGGTAAAAAATCTAAAATCCAGGGACAGAGTTAAAAAAATAATATAAACCCTAAAAATGTGTGCAGGTTAATTTTTAGCTACATATTTATATAAAACAATAGTTCCAGTTTCAGAAAAAAATTTTATCGAATCATTTTTATTGAAATAATTTTATCCAGACAGCTCCAAACTTCAAAATCATCATCAGGGGCACGGGACGGTAAATGAGTTTTCCATGTGTTTGGACCCCCAACATCGTCCAAAACTTATTTATCTCGTTAATATTGTTGTGCAATCATGCAATGGGATGTTCCCAAGTATATGAAATAAAGAAAATCACAAAAAAGTGTATTAAATAAAAAAATATTATTCAGGGACATGAAAGTTAAAAGATTGTGAGAATGTTCCATATCTATGAGTGACGCTGGTATCATATTTTCGGTGGGCAACAACCTAACACAGCAATAAACTTTCCTTTTACTGCAATTTAACCTCTAAACATTGCACATTCGATTGTTCAATCGTCTTATAGAAAATAAAAGTACCTTCAGTAATATTTCTTTGTAACGTTTATCTCAATTTACCATCTTAGTGAGGTAACAGTTACTGAAATTTCATTTGCTTAAAACTAAAACCTTCCCTTTACGTGTAATTATAAGCTTTAATTAAAGTATTAGATCAAGACGATTCCACTCTAAATAAAACATCACTCTTAAGCGTAAACTTAAATTTTTCATTAACAGAAATTAAATCTACAATGATTAGATGAAATGATGTCATTTTCCATAAATTTTAAATCGTGACAACAGTCAAGAATTTTTTTGAAAAGGTAAATAATTTCTCTCTTTTTACTATAAATCACAGAAAATATTACCACTGAATCTAATCCAATACAACACTTAGCTATAACGCATAGCTATAAGATATGGCTGTAGTATACAATTGAATTTGTACACAAAATACAGGAGCCATTTATTTACAATGAGTTTAACTACACGTTGAAAAGATTTGATAGAATCTAACGTCATATCTAGCCTTTTTCTTTTGCAAATAAAAACAAAATACACACGTTATCGTTATTTTTTTCACATTATTGCGTCATTTTTTAGAGTGTGGCCACAAAAAAGAAACGATTTAATTAAAAAATTTAAAAAGAGATATTTCTATAATGTTAAATTATGGAAGATGTTAGAAAAAATGGTTAAATTGTGGTCTGATGATTTTATATAGTAGATAGCGATCTTTTCCACATTCTAAAACATATGTACATCAAGTTTCGTGCAAATCGGTCAAAAATTGAAGATTTGTATAAAGGAGATACACTCAGAGAACGGCTTATATATATAGATAGATAAGGTACATATCATTACATTTTCATTGCAATATTTTTTTTTTTCGCAAAATTATTACCGACAAGCCGACTTCAGTTAGAGTGAAACACACTGTATTTGTGATTTAATAAGTGGTAACGACCCCATGTTCTACGGTAATTATTACTCGTCTGAATGGGTACTATTACCCCTCTTATTTTGTAAAAACAATTTAGAATCACCCTGTATATAATCGTAATAAATTTTGTAATTATGTATTTTTGCTTAAGAGATCAAGACCTATTGCACCGAGATCTGAATATTTATAAAACTAGTTATAATGCGAACGGACCTCATTTGCCACTTTTGATGTACAATTTCCCACTTATAGTTCTTGTAAGAGTTTTAAGGTACTTTTTAATTTTAAAATTAACTCGATGCTGGGCACTGTACAGGGTGGGGCTTCTAGATTTATATCTTGTAAAACAGGGAGAATTTTATCGAGAGCCGCTGATTTTTTATTTTAATGTTTTATCGTCTATTTTTACATCCTGCTAAGAATGTTAAATGGGGATATTATGTCTTCTTTAAGGAGAGGTTCTACTTGTTGCTCTTAAAATTCACCTGAATTTTACGGTTTTTTATTGGTTAACAACTAAAGAGATAGCACCTTTGGACATTTTGCATTATGGTTATTAACATTTCACTTATATAATAAACTTATGTGTGTAAAAGAAAAATTAATAATAGTCCTTGTACAATGAGAGTAACTGCAGATGCACGTCGTAAGCTTCCAATCGGGCTAAATAAATAAAGAAATGACAATGTTCAAATATAAGATTACACTGTAAAAAAAATTTCGCAACGTTCCTGGGAAAAAATGGGCTGCTGAGTTGCCCATTATTTCCAAGAAACATTTCTTGAAAATGACTGGAACTTTACTGTATATGTTAAAAACTTTCTACAGAAATGCCAGTAAGTTTCCTGCGAAATACCAGGAATATTTCTGTTGACAGCAAAACATTACTGACATTTCACAGCATGCGGGATCCGCAGACGATTTTTACATTTCCAGTTGACAATTTTCGCTTTATTATCATTATTTGTTAGAATGAAAAAATATTTTGAAATTGACATCAAAATTATTATTTATAATTTACACGAAAAAATAAATTTTCAGTTAAAATTCAATAAAGTAAATATATATATGATATATTGTTTCTGAACTTTGCATAAAATATAAAAATATATAAATGTAAATAATAATTAGAAAAAAAATCTAGACATAAAATATTTTGGATTTTCGTTAGTAATTATGTTAGTTTACAAGTTAGATAAAATACATATAAATTTTCATGAAAAAAAAAAAAACCTAAACGTAATTGTATATTTTTTCCGAAAATAAAAAAAGTTCAAATTTGCAGCAATTCAAAGTGTCAAATATATATCAAATTTAAATCAAATTGTAATAAAGTGTTAAAATATATAATTAATTAAAAAAGAAAAAAAAAGTCCAGAGGTAGCATCGAACTCGGGCCGTACGGGTGGCGTGCCAGCTTTCTGCGTCCACACCACGAAAGACACGTTGAGAGCTGCAAACTAATGGGTATTTGAAACGTATGCTAAACCTCGGCATCTAATTTCTGAAAATCTAAGTCCCATTTGAAGAAATCCTTTCACAAGAATAATTAGAGATAAGAACTCTAAAACATACTTTAAATTAATGAAAATCGGTGAGAATCATGTTTGATGGTCCCCTGGTTAATGGAGATCCAAATAATAGGTGTATTTTTTTTACACGGTCTGCTCCTTAAACATTCCACACACAAGTACGAGAGATAATCTCTTAGCGATGTCACGAAGGTATTGTATTTTCATCTGAATTGTCTTGACAATAGAGACGTAAAGGATTATGTCGTCTATTGATTTATTTGCATTCCATATTGATTTTTTTACATTCATTTAAGGAATTCTTTTTCGACACTCGCGCGCGAGCAACGGATTATAGCAAAAAAAAAAAAAAAAAAATGGCGGCGGCAGCGTTTTGCTGTTTCCAACTTTTGTTCAGGAACGTTTCAGATAAGAAAACCAGAATTTCACAGGAAAGAGCTAAATTATTCTGAAAACCTGAGAAAAGGCGAAACGTTCCTGGATTTTACTCAGGAACCTCAATAATATGAATGAGATATTATTAGAGGATTTTTATCCATCCAAAGCAGCGGACAATTGACATATCTGTGTTCACATTGCAAGACGTGTGCATAGACATACACTACGGGTTTTTCTTAAATAAATTTCTTGTTTAATAGTTTCAATTAGAGTAAATTAAAAGAATAGCCTATACAGAAACGTAAGTTTAAACTTTCTGTGCGCGCTTTCTACAATTAGAAGTGTTTTGAACTTAAAAAGATTTCATGACGCTGTGGAAATAAAAGTATAGCTGACAGACATGTATGATGAAGGAAATGCATTAGTAATGTTTAGTAAAAAACTAGGCTCTAAATCTTATTTGTTTAAATTGTCACATTAATCAATGAATAAATTCTTTAAAGATACACGCCACACTCTTTAACTCATCGAGGAAGAATAGTAGCCATAATTACGAGGGTGGTTCAATAATTATTGTCCCGAGTGTGTATAAATTATTTGTACTGCGATGGTTGATATGGAATATTGAAGCCTTATGTCTTAGATGCCTATATACTCAATTGCAGAACTGTAGCTGCTGTATTAACATATTTTTTTTTTTTTGTTTCTGGTGTGAGAGGTCGTATCTAGCTTGAAAAGGGATTTTCGGTGGTGGGGGGGGGGTGACAGTGAATGAAATGTGGCTACTGTCGTTTGGACTCGGGATCATAGTGATGTAGCCACGTATAATCCACTGTTACAAATCTATCACAAAACTGCTTCAGGTCTGGCCCCATAAGCTCCAAACCAGCCTTTTCCGCCAACCTCCAGATTTATAATAAGCTTAGGCGAATTCGATATCTTGCGAACTGACGAAGTTATAAATTTTCTTCTCCCTAAAACCCTATTTTTTTTTTTTTTTTTTTTTTTTTTTTTTTTTTTGCCCCTTGAGCCCATTTTTAATTTTTATTAAAAAACTGTTATACATAAATTTTTTACACTTTTCCTAGAAGTAATAATAACTTTAAACTGATTTGATATGTATTATAATTAAGAAAGTATGGGGTTTTTACAGTTTTCACAAACCCCCTCCGTATTTTCACCCACTTGGACCGATTTTGCCCATTAACGATCTTGGCCGGGATTTTCTACCTCTTCATTTTATTTATCAATTTAAAAGAGATTTGAACCGAATTATGGAAGTTATCGTGTCCATTAAAAAGTGATGTATATGTGTAGATAGATAGATAAAGTTTTGAACGGAGGGGTGGTTTTGGGTTATGGGGGTCATGATCGGCGTAGATATGCAAATATTTTTCAGGAATTTCAACATAGGAGCGAATGTAATATGTAGTATTTCTTACGAAATCTAACTGAAACAGAGCCTACCTGTCCAAACTAGTTATTTGTGTTAAAAAATAATCGGGAAAGCCCGAATTTTATTCATGCACAAAGGGTTTTATACAATAAACTTATTAATTACTAATTGCAATGTTACAAAAACTCATTGCTAAAAGAATAATAAGATTTTGTTAAAAAACTTACACTATGAATTATTTTTCAATAATTGCCTTCAATAATTGAATTCAATTGGAATGAAAGACTTTTACTGTTTATAACCATGATTCGCCTTGCTTAAAACTAAGACCTTGTAAAAAGTTTAAAATTGGCACGATTCGAAATGAGGTCTTCATTTGCAACGCATACTTGTTCCGTGCCGTGTTTTTCTAGACAGGTTTTTAATTAATATCTCGGCTAGTTACCGATAATTGCTTATAAAATTATTATCAACAATTCTTGAATCATTTTGAGTTGATAGGTTCTTCAAACGCCCCTCGACTTCCCGGCTGTGAGCCTGCAAAGTAGAGTTTGGGTGTAAAAGGAAACTTTCTCGCAAACTGTGTGACCTAAGACAATAGTTATAGTTTTACTGCAAATTTTAAATAAACTCCTACTAACCCTACTTTTTTCTTAATTATAGTTCCAGTGATTCGAAAATAGATTGGATGGGGAGGGGAGTATATAAATTCGACGATATCGCTGAAAATATAATACTTAAAATTAAAACTAACATATTTTTGAGTTCGGGTTTAAAAGATCTTTCGAACGATAACCTACCGTAAAAAAAAATAAATAAATAAATAAAAAATAAAAATAAAAAATAAGTAACTTAAGGGGTCTTAGGACATTTAAAATTGGAAAAAAGGGGAAAAAAAAGACCATTTTTATACTATAATATATATATAATTTAAAAACACAATTTTTATTGGGATGAAAGATATAATTATGTCCTTTCATTTTACGTAATTAAAAAATTGCAAGATGCAGAATTAGTATTTATAGGGGGATCGAAATTGTTTGGCTTTTTTCGAGAAGAAAATTGGTATAACAGCCAAGACGTCATTTGGAGTAAAATAACTTCAAAGTTTCGGAAATGCCGCTTCAGCCATTGAGCGGATCTCATTGTAACGGATTGTATTTTCTGTTCTAATGGGAATTTCAAGGAAACAATTATATCAAAATGTTCAGAAAAGATGGGAGTTTAACATGCAAAAAAATCCAAAATTCGAAAATTTTATAGCTTTAAGAGTCTTGAGACCCCTTAAATAGACCCCCAAAATGTTTCCTGAAAATATCAGTGATTGGCCAATATCTATAAATATGTGAGTCAATAGCCTTTATAACGCTGTCAAGTTTGAACTTTCCACGTTCCATAGATTTCGACAAAAATGGCTGTGACAGAATGATAGGCGTTACAAACGAGTGATCTTATAATGGTTCTGTTTTTACCTTTTAAGTACCAACCTTAAAAAGAAAAAATACTGAGAAGTTGTTATATCTGTTTAATCCTGCTGTAATACATTTTCTTTACGTTTTCAAAAAATCCTCCATAGCCTATTATCATATGAACTAAATACGTTATACAGAGTGTCCCAAAAAAACATAGACCTCGGCTTTTATTCCATAAATATTGACCAAGACGTATATTATAAATTACAAAGTTACGTAAAAAAAAGTACAATCTTATGAAATAGATTACAATTTTCAGGAAATTAAATTTGTTGAAATATAAAATTTAAATTTTTATATGTGCCCCGTACAAAAGATTTTCCGATGAGTAAAATGTGCCCGATACACTAATAAAATTCATGTACAATAAATTTCAGCATTTTATCACAAAAAGTCCGAGAGATATGTTTTAAAAAAATGGTGAGGGGTTAAATATAATCCAAAAAGTAAATGTTTACACATAGAAAAGCAATCATTGGTTTGTTTTCGTAATTTGTGTATGACCTCTTAAACGTAATCATCCGACATGAGTTTTCCTTTTAGCAAACTCATACCCAGGCATCGAAAAGTGGTTTAAGTCAGCATTTATGCATTTTCATATCTCTGCGACTTTTTACGATAAAATGCTTAAATTTTGTACATTGCATACATTTCATTCATTGGGAATTTTTTTGTACGTGGGCCGTATAAAAATGTTAATATTGTATTTCTTCAAATTTAGTCCCCTGAAAACTTTAATCGATTTCATAAAATTCTATACCTTTTTTGGCGTAACTTTGTAATATGTAATATATGTCTATGATCAATATTCAAAGAACAAAGGAGGAGGTCAATTTTTTTGGGACATCCTGTATATACACTATACATGTATTTTGTATGTATTCTGTCTAACTATAATAGTTAGATTTCATTAAAAATGGCATATTCTTTTAATATCAGTTAACAGTATTTTTTGTCATTTAGATAGTTACTTTTAATTTTTTAAAGCTAACGTTAACTGATCTACAGAAAAAAAAAAAAAAGGGAAAAACGAATCTTATTTAATTTATTTAAATATAGCGATGTTTAGCATTATATTTCCTAGTAAAATATGTATTGGCATAGTTTATTTTCATAATGTTCTTTTAAGCATGGCCAAGATTACTGATTAATGCCATCTTGTACGTAATACCTTAATAGCGCGCAAATTAATGAGTTTTGTTAAGTCATTCCCTATCTTATATTTCTGGATGATTGGAATTATGCAGCATGCAGTATATTACAGTTCTTTAATTATAAAGCTTCTGATTACAAAGTTATTTCATACTTTATCATAGATACAGTTCATATTTATCATGCGTTAAGGTGTCAGTGATATTAGTTACTAATAAAAAAAACCTCTCATATGATTAAAGTAAATATTAAATACTAAATATTGTTTTTTTAATTATAAAGCATGCAAACAATAACGAATTTATTATTTATTTAAAATAAATTGCTATATATTTTGATATTGATCATATCATAATATAACATTTAAGTGAATGAAGAAATGTGGGTTTGCCTTCTGCTTTTTGTTTTAAGTATATAGTGTGCATATACCGGGTGTCCCAAAAATGACTGATGGATTTTAAAATTCAATAACTTGCAAACGGTGACAGATATTTAAAAAATTCTTGCAGGAGGGTTATGTATGATGTCAGGAGTTTTTTACTGTGATTCTTGATTTTAGTTCGAATTCCAAACAATAGATGGCGCTGACAGCGATTGACGCTCAGTCGGGGCCGAAACTGGCGTCAATCAACATTGATGCGAAGGAAGAAGATTAAGGCTATGGAGTGGGTCTCATTCGCCAGTATAATCTTACTCTTATGGCCCGATTCTGAACTCATTCGATATGATGTCAATGGAGTTGCCATGGACACAACAAATTCTTCGATAGCGGAATACAGCGTTAAGAACTGGGCATGAATTTAAGAAGTAATAGTCGAGTTTGCAGGCGATTTTACATTGATGAAGTTTTATTTTCCCGGATTAAATCACTTTCTGACGCCAATGTCGTATACGCAAAGGTGCTTAACCCTTAACCGGAATCGTGGGTCCATTTTGATCGGACAACGACAAAAAAAACCCGTTTAATTTCGAAACGCGCGCATCAACGTTTAAAGAACTAAATTAAAAAAAAAAAGTATAATTTCAAGATATATATGAATCAAAGTTGATTTATACAGTACATGAAACTTTTTCCAATGCGCTTATAACATATCTAAGTGGTAATTTCATATATATTAGAAAATAACTTGGATTTTAATTAAAGGGTCCTTTTGGACATAAGATTCCACTAATGTGGAACAATTTAGCGATTCCGGTTAAAGGTTAACTGACGCCAAAATATAGTTATTTTGCTTGATATGGTAATCCGGATGTTGTTGTTTATGGTGGTGATGTTTTCGCTAAAATGGCGTCGGAAAAAAGCCGCGGCAATATGGGGAGTATATGACATCTGTGCCGAAATAAATTATTATAGCATTGGGCACAGATGTCATATACTAATAATAAGCTAGAAGTAGCTAAGAGTCGTTCGGTAGCTTCATAGCCCCGAGCCCAACCCTTCCTGCTTTTCGGTGTCTTTAATTTGTGTAATTTACCTGTTAAATTTGTCCGGTTTCAATTTTTGATTTTTTTTTTCAATCTGGCTTTTGCTAGAGAGTCTCTTACTCGGGACGTGGCTGGGGACGTAAGAATCTTGCTTCCGCAAAAGAGTCGGAGTAGAGTAGAAGAATAAAGGGCTGCGGACGAAGATGGGCCGCTCGCCGCGGCGGTATTATTGCCCAATATTGGCGAGATTTTTTTCTGACGCCAATGTCATATATGCAACGGGTACTTAACTGGCGCCAAAGTGTCGTTATTTTGCTTGATATGGTAACCCGGACGTTGTTGTTTATGCTGTTGATGTTTTCGCCAAATTGCCGTCGGAAAAACGTCGCGCCAATATGGGGCGTATATGACATCTGTGCCTAGCATTGATAAAAATAAAAATAAAACGTCGAAATAAAAATCCCTTGGTGGCGTAAACACGTGTAACTTCCTTACAGTCAAGTGAATGTGACATTTACGATCAACCATTATCGGCATTTAATCTTATATTCTGGCGATAGATTTTTGGTCGATGGGATAACCAAGTAGTACCGTTTTAATTTACCACTCGAAAAATAAAAAAATGCTAACTAGCGAGTTAAAAAAAAAGCTATTGGCGAGATTTTCACACGGCTAACATAAAAGTATCAAGAATTACTTGTGATCATGGCATCTTTTATGTAGTTTTATTCGAAAAAATAACTTTGATTCTTTAATCAAAATGGAAACCTTTCTTAGGAAAAGCGAAGTGTTGTAATTGTTTATGGCAGTTACTGTATTACTGTATTACTGGGGGGGGGGGGGGGGTGGCCTGAGCCAAAGCACCGCGACCAGGGGTCTATTGTGCCATCCCCCAAAAATGAAAGAAGAAAAACATCCTCACTTCGTCCTTAAATAGACCAGTAGCTGACATAAAATTCAGCAGGCATTTGATAGGAATATCCTGAATTTCCCATGGCTCAATCAGATGTCGACCCATGTGTTCGAAACGGTGAGCAGCATATGCCTCACAGTTACAGACCACATGTAAGGCAGTCTCCTCTTCATACTTACAACCCCTACAAAGAGGGTCATTAACCACCTTCATGGTACTAAGGTGTCCATTAAGTCTACAGTGTCCCGTTAACAGTTCCACCATATTTCTTAGACTATTCCTCCTGAGCCCAATGAGTTCTTTTGCCCTTTTGCTAGGGCATCCGCTATTGAGCTCTTTCGCTTGTCTCTGTCCTCTTGAGTCAAGCCATTCTTGATACTGCTGCTCTCTTAAAATTCTAAAAACAGTAGTTCTAATGCATTCTTTGGAAATGCCAATAGCTGGTTCAGGTCCAACAAATGGAGTAACCGACCCTTTCCTTGCTAGACTATCAGCAAGCTCATTACCGTGGATGCCAGTATGACCAGGTACCCAATGTATAGCAACATCATTACCATTACTGGCAAGCCTGTTCAAAGAGCAGTAACACTCCCAAACAATCCTAGAAGTAATTGTACTTTTCTGTAAGGCAAGTAATGCTGCCTGACTGTCAGAGTAGATATTGACAGACAGGCCACTATACCCCCTCTCAATGCAAATGTAACAACATATGAGTATTGCATAGACCTCTGCCTGAAAGACAGTGGCGTATCTACCCAGTGGGTAAAAGAAGGATGTACCATCAGCTGGGCAGCATACCCCAGCTCTCGTACCAGTATTCATCTTGGAACCATCAGTAAACCAGATCATACCAGTCTTAAGCTCCGTTACAGAAAGAGTCTCCCATTCAGCTCTAGAGTGAAGACTAACTCTGAACGACTTATCAAATACATGCTTTAAAGGCATGCCGTCACCCTTCATGATAAATACTGGGTGCTTACTGATTTTACAGTTAAGCCTACCCCAAGTAAGATACCTCGAGTAACTCTGCCACTGCCCATGTAAAATGAGTCTATAAGAGCAGAGCAATGCTTCTGCCTCAATAATCATATGCAGTGGGTACATACCCAACAGCAGCTCCATAGCAGATGTAGGAGTTGTCCTAAGTACACCTGTCATGGACAAGCAGATCATCCTCTGCAGTTTTGCTAATTCTGACTTGGCAATGTCAGTCATTGTTCTTGACCACCAAGCTATACTGCCATAATTGATCATAGGGCAGATCACCATATTGTATATCCACCAGATCACTTTTGGGCTGAGTCCCCATGTTTTGCCAATAGCATTTCTGCATGACGAGAAAATCTTTTTGGCCTTATTGATGCAGTAATCCATGTGCCTCTTCCAACACAATCTCTCATCGAAATAGACACCCAGATACTTCACATCCTTTGAGCAACTCAAAGTGCGCCCATAAAACACAATCTCATTGAATTTGATTGACTTTTTCCTAGTGAAAGCAACAAGAGTCGTCTTTTCTGGGTTAACAGAAAGACCAACATCCCTGCACCACCGTTCTACCTTCTTAAGGATATTATTGAGGATGTCTGAAAGAATATTTTCAAACTTGCCTCTAATGATGATGACAATATCATCAGCATACCCAATACAGTATGCACCATGCAGATGAATCTCAACAAGGAGTCCATCCACCACCAAACACCAAAGTACAGGAGAAAGTACCCCGCCCTGTGGGCAGCCCTTCTTTACCTTAACATGAATTGCATCCCCCAACAACTCAGTATGGATAGACCTATCCCTGAGCAGACAGTTGATCCAATTCAATGTTACTTCATCCGCACCCCTATTGGCCAATGCCCTAAGGATGGCATCCGTAGATACCTTATCAAAGGCACCCTCAATATCAAGAAAGACTGCCAAAGCAGTTTCATTTGCCTTAAAACTTTTCTCAAGAACAAAGGAAAGATTATAAAGAGCAGTGTCAGTTGACCTGCCAGTCTGATAGGCATGCTGGGAGCTCGAGAGTGGATTTACACTCAAGATCTGTTCCCTGATGTGCCTATCCATTAACTTTTCCAGTGTCTTAAGCATGAATGATGTTAAGCTAATTGGACGGAAAGATTTTGCTTCAAAATATGTGTCTTTCCCAGGTTTAGGGATAAAGACCACCTTGGTATGTCTCCATGCATTTGGAATGTATCCAAAAGCGAGACATGCCCTGTATATCTGACTAAGTACTGGGACTAAAATCGTTTTCCCCTTTTGTAACAAAACAGGTACGATTCCGTCCATACCCGGAGTCTTGTAAGGATCAAATGAATCGATAGCCCACAAGATCCTGTCGTGAGTGACGATATCACCAGCAAGATTCCAGCACTCCCTACTGCTACTAAAAGCAGCAGGTGTGCTTGGAGCTACATCTGGGTCACCACTGGTGGAATCAGGAAAATGAATCCTCATCATTTCTGAGAGAATCTCCTTTCCTGTTTCAGCATAATGCCCATTTGCCAATTTAATGGCATTCAGACAGGAACTACTATCTCTAGCCATAATTCTCATAAGTTTAGCACTAGTAGAGACATCATTAATACCATCACAGAAGTTTTTCCAAGAGTCATACTTGGACTTCCTGATGGCCTTATTGTATGTGGTGAGTGCAGACTTATATTGCTGCCAGTCACCACCCTTCTTTGCTTTATTAAAAGCCCTGCGGGTAATTTTCCTCAGTTTGCTAAGCTCAGAAGACCACCAAGGCACAGGCCTTGGGGAGCTAGCAACAGGAGGTTCACAATTGTTATAATAGGATTGGAGAATGGCCTGTTGCACTGAGTCAACAGCCGACTCCACATCCGAAGAATTATTATAACTTAACTTACCCTTTAAAGACAGGATCCTTTCTTCAAGTTCCCTGCAGTAAGAATGCCAGTTTGTTTTCCTGGCATTCCTCTTCATCATTGCTGGTCCAGTTGTCCCTGCAATGTTGAACATGATTAGTCGGTGATCTGATAATGAAACAACATCTGACACCCTCCAATCTCTAATGATGTCATAGCAGTTTCTACTGCAAAAAGTGACATCAAGAACCTCCCTCCTATTTTTAGTAATAAAGGTTGGCTCATTCCCCCTATTAAGAATATACAGGTTATAAACCAAAATATATTCTAAGAGGTCATCTCCACGTTTGTTGCAGTCTGTGCTACCCCAAACAGTATGATGTGCATTTGCATCACACCCGAACACTAACTTGTGCCCCTTCCGAGAACAGTAATTCATGAGAGCTTTTGCCTCATCAGAAAGAGGGTCCTGTTTCTCAAATGGAAGATAAGAAGACGAGATAATTATCTTATCAGGCCCATTCTCACCCTGAAAATCCACCTTGACGGCAACACAGTCACCACTCAGGTAGTTCACCATATTAATTGCATTTAGCCTTGGGCTGACATAAATGCAAGCTCTCGGCTTGGGACAGGTTCTATCATAGTAGAGCCTGTCCTTTCTACATCCTAGACCAAGAATGTTGCCATTCACAGTCCAGGGCTCCTGAATAAGAGCAATATCAACCTTTCCTTCAGAGATCATCTTTCCTAAAGTGGCAGATGAACCCTTACTGTGATGGAGGTTGATCTGAGCTACCTTTAAATGGGTCATCTGGTTTATTTATGACAACACCCCCTTCAGAGGTAACCATATCCTCCGAGTCCTCAGCCAACAGTTGTTCCACTTCATCCAAAAACATGGAGGGGGAATTATGTTGGACAGAAATATTTTCAAGTTTAGCATTAATTTCTTTAATACTACTTGTTTCACTTACCTGAGAGGAAGTTTCTGTAGCCAGAGCTTCAGCCTCCTTCTCTCTCATCTTTTTAGCATTTGGATCATTCAAAATTTTGAATGATCCCTTGTCAAGGCCGCTATAGACCTTGTAATCAGCTCTTTTTATAGCTTCAGAGGCAACAACATCAACCTCAAAGATCCAACGGATGGACTGGGGTTCTGCAACATGGTCCAGAACACGCCAGTCACCAGTTTTCAACTCCGGGTTATATCTGTTGAGCCTCTTGAGCAGCTCAATGGGATCTTTGGTGTAGACATCCCTTGTTTTGAAAGCAACCTTGACTGGTTTTGGCATCTCATTCATGGCAAGTACCTTGAGGGGAATACCCTCAAAGACGGTAGCATTGCCCTGATATGAGGTCCTAATCCAGTCCTCAGTGGCATCTCCTTCATAAGTGAAAATTAAGGCTCCATTAACAAGCCTGGAGTCATTTATCAGAGGCAAGGGCTTATCATCAGGAGTCTCATCAACACATCTGATGACATCCCTTGAGATTATATCTACCTCTTCCTGTGTCAGCCTGGTCACTGGAAAGTCTTCCTTAACTACAGCTAACTTCCTAGTTGCTGCTACAGCGGCAAAGGACCTCTGGATATCCTCCTTAGGTCTTTTTGCTGTTGCCAACATCTTAGGTGAAGGTGTCAAATCTGTCACCTTCCTTTTACTTCCACTTTCCCTCGAACCCTTCGGTGGAGCATTAGCAGTGTTGGTTTCCACCTCCTCCCGCTTCTGCTTCCTCCGTCGGTTTCTTTTCTGGGTCTTAGTGAGTACTTTCGGCCCTCCTGTAGTGGTTCCAGAGTGTTCCCCACCTAGGTGGGTTCCACCTCTGTCTCCACTAACTGTCATGCCGATTTCCTCTTTCTGGCATACTGCACTTTTCTCCGAAGAGTCAAGTACAGTCTTCAATTGGGTTTCACTAAAAGTGACCCCCAATCCTTGTTTTCCATTTTTTCCACTATTACAACCACCGCCGACCTTGGAACTCAATATTTCCTGATCAGCCATAGTTGTAACCATAAGAAAAATTTTATATCCACGGTAAACTTCCAGTTCGCCACTACCCCCGCATAGGTAGTGGTTCCCCACTCTTTCCTAACGTGTTCAGAGTAACCTCCGGAGCCATTCGTGAACTGGAGATTCGGTTGCCACTCATAGCGTGTACCAGGTACACAGGTCTCTGGCAAGCCAGAGAGGATTTCTCACTATGAGCTGGCCCCAGCCTAACGCTACCGAGAGAGCTCACCTCTGGGACCGTTTTCTAAAAAACGTTCCTTAAAAACGATATTATGGTAGCACGCCACTCCTCTCCCCCACACAGCATTCAAACTGGAGACCTTTCCCACACCCAACTGGATGCCACTAGGCAGATCCCGAAAAGCCGGTACTGGGTCTCCATAAGTTCAAATGCCGAACGGGGAAGATCGGTATTGATACTATCATAACCAAGAAGTAAGAAACTGAAAAGAGAAGATTAAAAAGAGTGAAACAAAGAGGAAAGGATAGACAACTAAAATTAGAAGAATAAGGAAAAGAAGAAAGATCGCTCAGGAATCCGGGGTCGCGAAACCCGTGGATACCTAAAGAAGGTATCCCCTGGTTTTTATGGCAGTTACATGACTTGGACTATTGTAATATAAGTGAAATCATGGCGATAGAATAATATTTGGCGACTTATCGCCTGTGTCTGGCTAACATTAAAGTGCCAAAATGACCGCCTGGAATATAAAAAGCGAAGGAATCCGCCCAGAATTGTTGATAACAGTCACATGACTTAGGATATTAGTATAGAGATTTTTTTCAATTCTAAAAACAGCGCAAAGAATAATATTTCCTAACGATTAAAAAGTTATTTACACGTGACTATTAAAAACAGAAAAAAACGCCTTTAAAATTACTATTAAATGAGTACGTGTTACAAGCAGGAAAATATTGAAAATTGTATTTACACGTGAATATTAAAAGAGAAAGGAAACTTTAAAATAATAAATACATTAATATGAGTTTAACTCTTTCAGGGGCAAGGTACTTCTATTCGTAAAATGTTGAAATCAGTAAATGGCACCAGAATTTACAAACAAATTTCGAAATACGAAAATGCTTTTGTTCACTTAATAATAAAAGGAAAATTTTCATTCCAATATTCTGGTGCATTTAAGAATTAAAATTAAGTGGTCCAAAAATGAACTACCGCCCTTGAAGGGGTTAAAGCGGTAAATTGTATTATGTCAATCGTTTTATAACGCTGTTAAAAAATACCGGGAGGCAAAGACTCTGTTTACTTAATTCATTTTATTTTAGCTTCCTTTCAAATGTTTAACTGGTCTTCTTTAATCAAACACGAAAACAACCGTTGGATGTCATAATAGCAAATGATTCCGCCTTAAATTTTTGCAATCAAACGGAATTGAATGGAAACCCGTTTACAGGGAGAATGCTATAGGTTTTTTCAAATATAATTCAATCTTCTCAAATCTTTTTAAAATCGATCAAATTAGCGTGCTTTTAGATTCTGCGGTGTCTGAATGGGAGTTGGCGAGCGTAGCTTGCAGGGGGCAGAGCCCCCTAGTATTTTATATTTTTCTAACAATAGGATATAAACAGAAATATTAAATAATTAAATAAATAGTTGGATCCAAACTGAAGGGTAATTTCGAAAATCTTTTTAATATATTATTCTCTAACGATGCGTGTTATAATGTTACTTAATATTTACTAGATTGCCACACCAGATTATTTCTATTTCGTCTATTGCTATTTCGAAATCATATTCTTCGTGGCAAAAGTCCAGTTGACATCTACTACGAAGATTATAAAGAAACAATCGTATCCATATTAGAAAAAAAAAAATAGTTTCCTGTGGCAATCTTGTCTGGAATTTTGCAATTCCATTATAGTAGTTTTTTTTCCTACTGAACAGAATTATTAGATATGTAATTTACTTTCGGACAGGTCTCTCTGGATAAAAATATTTCTCTATTGTTTTTCAGGTGGGTAATAAGAGACAATATCAATTAAATCTGTTGATGTCTAGAGCAGCAAAGTAATTAGCAGGTACATTTTCTACAAATTAAGGAATTCATGAAAAAAAATAGGACTTTTCATTTGCTTGACATGTTTTCAAAAATCAGTTTGTTTTATATGTTGTTCGTAGTTAAAAATTCGGTTGTATAATCTCAATTTTAAAAAAAAGTTAAAAGAAATCGCAATTATTACACCAATTATACAGGGTGCCCGTGCCCACTCCCAACGGATCCAATGGCTAATTCCTAAACCGTTAGCCACAGACTTATAGTTCCAATTGCAAAAATGTTTTAAATGAGGTAAAAGAACATTTTAAAAGCGATTTGGGTAAATAGAAACATTTTTTTAAGTAACGAAATTTAAATTTGTATACGGTCCCCGGGTCCTATAAGTTATACTCAGTAAAATTTTCCTATTACACTGACAAGTAAGACAAAAAAAAGTCCCGCTCATATAACTCCAAAATTGACCGAATTATGAAACTTTAAAAATGCATGACTTATACCACTTTAGCGCATCTGAACACAAATCAGCTAGACCATGGTTTGAAGGGTCATATAGCAAGTGCTTAAATTATTCGAAGAACTTATTTCATGTGTATTTACGCCTTGAAAAAAATTCTACAAATATTACGATTGAGTTATCATTAATTAAGTTTCAGATTGGCTAAAATAATTGTATTTTAACATATGTGTTATTTTCTAAGACTTTGAGACAGTTTCTTTCCATGATTTCTTTTAACAAAAATTATATTATTTTTAGGGGGTAGGGTACCTTTGAACGCGTCGAAAAAGTAAAAAATATCACTATGATCCAAGCTTCAAAACTTGCGTAATATGTCCAAAATAAAAATCAAACTTCATTTAAATATATAGCTCATATTTAAATTTATTTTAAAATGTATATCTATACTTGTAAATTCATAAATAAATGTTGAAATGATAAGTTTAAAAATATAGGATAATAAGGGAAAAAAATCTTGCGCGCATGATAAAATATAAAAATATGCATATAAAGAGGAACTTTTGGTGAAAATAAATACATAATTGAGTTACCTTTATATTAAATCCAGAATATTTGTAAAAAATATTGACTAAATTAAAAAATAAACAAAAAATTAAAAATTTTCACCTTTTGAAAAATATTTTCAAAGTACAAAAACAGAAAAATAAAATAAAATTTTACATTTTTCTAGTTTTAAGTTGTAGATAATACAGAAACGAATATGTGGTAAAAATTTCTTTTGATTACCATGCATAGTTTTTTAGTAACACTGCGCGCAGTATCAAAATTCATCATTTCGAATAAACGCAACGCAAACTTTAATTATCCTATGTAGTTTTAATATGTATTCATAATAAAACTACCATAATTAGTAAACTAATGGGAATTTTTTAATGCGGTTTTCTGTATATTGTTCAGATATGATTACAGAATCAAAATATGTATTGAAAAAAAATTCGAAAATTTTGATGGTTTAAAGGTATCCTACCACCTTTATAACTTTTTATTTAACTTCAACGATCGTATGTATGTTTTTCCAGTTCAAAATTTGTACTCGAACTTTAATTCACTTTCAAATATGCGATCGAGATTAAATTTTACATACTGACGTAAATCCGATGACAATCTTGTATTATTATGAATTTCGGTGGTTACCTCCTATACTTTACAGGATTTTACAGGATAACACAAAATATTTTGAATAGATTACCGCCAAGAAGTTTAAGAAAATTTTTTAGATTAGATAACAAAAGGCTACGATGATTGTATTTTTTAAATTTTGTGTATTTTTAGCACTGAATTCGAAAATTACCTTAATTTTTAACCGTCATGTCAAGATTTTTCGCAAATCTTAAATTGTCAAAGTTAAAAAAATACAAACATCGGATATTTTTAAATAGAGGAGATGGCTGTGAATTTTAACTTTTGATAATTGACTTTTATGAACATTTTAGCGCTGAATCTGAAAATGACCTTCATTTTTAACCATCACGTTAGAATTAGTTTGTAAATCTTAAATGTCAAAGTTTAAATATAGCGAAAATTTGATACAGTAAAACAGATGTAAAACTTATTTTATTTTATTCTATTCAATAATTTATTCAATTTTTTGGCTTAGACTGGGATTCTTATGGCTATTCAGCTCAGGGGTTCGATGAAGTGGGGTAGAGGATTCAATATTAACTTTGAACTTTTTAACTTTGAAATTTACAATTTGCGTAAAATCATGACGTGATGGTTAAAAATGAAGGTCATTTTCGCATTCAGCGGTAAAAAATGCATAACATCAATTATCAAACGTTAAAAAAACAATAATCACATCTATTTTTTTATTTTTTTAACTTTAAAATTTACGATTTCCAAAAGATGCCGTAATGGTAAAAAATGAAGTTCACTTTAGAATTCAGCGGTACAGAATACATAAGAATCAATCATCAAAAGCTAAAAAACATGACATAACCCAACTTTTGCAGGCTAGTGTAATCTAATAACATTTTAAAATACGTATCATTTTGTAAAAAATTGAGGCTGTTAATTTTCATCATTTTATTTAACAAAAATTCTGTTTTTTTTTCTTCTAATATGTTTTATTAGAAATTGTAATATTTTGCATTAATATGCCAGAATGATTAAAGATTTCAAATTTATAATGCAGTGTTAATTTTACTCTCAATCATTTTTAACACTTTCCAACAAAGTTGAAAAGTGTTTATGACTTCGGTTTGTCTGTCCGTCTGTCCCTCTGTCCGCGCTCCAACTACCGTAAATATATTCGGGTCGTTCTGAAATTTTTGGATGTTAGGGACCTCTACCATAGCACGAACCCTATTGCAAATGAAGTTTCTGTCATGTTTAGTTCATTTACAGGGACAGTCAAAAGTTTTCCGTTACATTACGGCCAATGGGGAAAAATCGCTTAAAATGATTTTTAATGATGTTACATGCTTTTAAACATGATAAAATTGATATGCATTTATCAAGTGCACTCTAGCAACGCGAAGGCACTCGCAAACTAATTTTAAATTAATCACAGCGTTTATTGCAAATTTCCCAAGTATTTTTTTCATATAATATTTGATGTCGATGTCTAACTTTGCAACTTCATAGTTTTTCGATTTCGGCTGCAGTTGTTTCAAAACCGGTTCAAAAGCTGAGAGACCTCAGAAAAAAAAAATGTAACTAAAATCGAAAAAATACAAAAATACTCGATTAGACATAGAGATTAGAGATGAAACGGGCTCATCCCTAGCCCGACGCGGGCTCGGGCTTTATTTTTATTCCAGTCTTCGGGTTCGGGCGGGCTCGTCTCGTTCTTTCTGAAACCGGAAAATTTTACTTATTTATAAATAGAAAAGATTGAAACAACTTTATTCCCGCTTAAAATTACTTTTCAAGTTTTTTTAATGTTACTTTGATCAAAATGAAGGGGGAACAAACATCGTGTTCATTTATTTTAGTATTTGATTGCTGTTTCAAAAGTCAATTTGTGATGTTTTCAGATTTATGCCTTCGGCATTTCCGACGACGATCAATTAATATGGCGTCGATCAAAACAAGCACAAAAAATGAATTTTTTTTTAGTAGGATTTTCCTTTGTGACAGAAGATATTTTTTAATTCAATCGTTTATTTATTTTTTATTTAATTATCTAACGCGAAGAGAATGTTTTCTTCTATTTTTAGTAGACCAGAATTAGCTTGAGGTTTGCAAATTATTTAATCTTATATTGCGCACGAGTTATAATCGTTCTTGATATGAAAATAACTTTACTGGTTATTATATCTATTTGTCATGAACTCTGCTCATGCTGAGGACTCTGTAGTAGATTTATGAGGTCACTTTCCTTCGTAATATCCTGTTATTCCGATAGAAAGCAATCAGTCAGTGTTTCCTCTTTTAATATAAAAGCATCGGACCTTTAAGATAACGGTGTCAATTTTGTAATTTACGTTGATTTTCCGGTTCACGTCAATCACGGAAGACTGTTATAAGAAAGGAATCGATTATAGTTAAAGATGTACATCTTTTATCGGAAATAGAAAAGCTTTGTTCGATTCTTCAGCATACAAATAGTAATTTCTGAAAAAATCATGTCTTTCTTCATTAAACACATTTTTTAAAGTGTCCATCAAATTTGCGTGTTAAAGGAAAAAAATATGAGAATCCTTTTAAGTATAAAGTATATTTTTATTTGATACGGAACTGCTCTTTTATTTTTCTCGTTGCTGTATTTTTCTCTTTTAATTTAAATTTCCATTTAACAGTTATTTCTGTGTAAGAAGTTTTTAATAATGAGATATCACTTTCGAAACAATTTTTAAATATCATGCATATTTTTTATGTAAATTTTTGGTATCGGGCTCGGGATCTGATAACAAAAAATCTTTCGGGCTCGGATTTAAAATCGTC
Source organism: Maratus speciosus (assembly GCA_963932465.1). Lineage (NCBI taxonomy): Eukaryota > Metazoa > Arthropoda > Arachnida > Araneae > Salticidae > Maratus > Maratus speciosus. The sequence continues at coordinate 240,803,380 of OZ010790.1, forward strand.
GGCCCCGGCTCCAAAAAAAAAAACCCGAACTCATCTGTAATAAAGATACCTCATGCAAATAAATCAAATCAAGAAATAAAATACAAACGAAAAATTTGAATAGAACGTTGCCATTGGTTTAACATTAGCTTGAAAGCATCTTCGTGTTATCATCGCAACCTCTTAATCTTCATTCTTACCGATAAAAATATATTGTCTATTTTTCAAAATTTTTATCCATAAATAATATCAAATTTACACATTTTTTGAATTTATTTTTCTGAGTAACACCAAACTACAAAATGTCTTTAAATACATTATTTATTGCGTAGAAGTTTGCAATACTTCTAAGCATCGAAAGTATTTAAAAGGCAGATTAATAAAACGAACTATTTTCTACTTAAAAGCAATCTATTATTTTATGTCAGTAAACCTTCAACTAATTCTTCTTGACATTTTTAACAGACGAGCATTCTTTTTAAAAAAGTTCGATATCAACGACCTGAAAACTTCTGCTTTTTTGCGTCAATCAACAGGCAGTACAGTAGGCGTATGTCATTATATTTTATCAAAGGTTATACTCGTATATATTGTTTTCATTTTTTACACAGCATCATGTCAAATGAACATGTAACTTTGTACTGATTTTTATCGTCATCGATTACCATTTTTTGACGCATTACTATGACTGAAGTAATATAAAGAATTTAGTAAAATTGGTCATAACCGTATACATAACATTTCTTAAACACCTATGTCATTTTTTTAAATATCTAATTTTGATAGAAATATTTTTTTAGTCACCAGGCAAGTAGCACAGAAAGCATTAAACTCCTTTTTGAAATTCACAGCCATTAGAAAGCCAATTTTTATGTTTAAGAAGTTTTCTTCGAACACCTAAATCTACTTTTGCAAGATCACATGTAAAAGATTCATGGACATTAAAGACGACATTTTTAATAGTAACACTGAATTATTTAATTGCAGATTACGTCTCATTTAATATCTAATTAAAGGACGCGATGATTACTATTATCTCCCTAAATCATTCAACTTACGGTAAAAACAGAAATAAAAGCATGTAAAACCGCCCATAAGCAAAAAACAGGATAAAGAATATGTTGTTTATAGCGCTATATCGGCAGATAAACACCATTTGTTGTAATTTGAAAAAAAATTGAATACTTTTTGAGAATTAACAAAAATTACTTTGTTATCTTTAGTCGGATTTATTTTAACTAAATTAGTACCCCTTATGCATACTGTTTTAGTTTATATAAGTACCAATTTATTTTAAAGTCAAATTTATTACGTTAATTTAATTTCAATATCCAAATCCAATATGCTGGCCTGAAAAGCAAAGTGTCTGATGACTTGTTTTTGCAAGTACCATCAAGATCGGCTTGAAAAGATACTGCCGAAATTATTACGAACAAGTCGAAAATTGTGCGTCAAGCGTGGCAAATGAGGTGCTAGTTTTCGATATCTAGTTTTATAAATATTCAGATCTTCGTGCAATAGCTGTTGTACTCTTATACAAAAATGCATGAATGCAAAATTTATTACGATTGTATTAGCCCAGTGGTTAGGGAGTTGAATTCGGAAATAATTAGGGGAAAGCTGGAAATTGTTTTAACCCTTTCAGTTTAGGTTTAGAATGAATATGCTAGTTTCCCCCCTCGTACTAGGTGAGCGTTAGGAATTACACACTGATTTATAGTCAAAAAACATGCTTTTTTTAAAAATACCATAACACTATCTCGAAATCACTAACTTTTTCAAAAACATTGTCAATACAAATGTCGTAGAGCTTAAAATTCTGAATACAATGAGTACCTACACTTAATACTTTTGTTGAATATTAAGGCACAATTATACTTTAAAGTTTTAGCCCCGTGGTCAAAGGGTTGAACTCAGAATTAATTAGGGGAAAACTGGAAATCGTTTTAATCCCTTCATATTACGTCTAAAATGAATATTCTATGTTTCCCCCCTCGTACCAAGTGAGCGCTAGGAAATATGAACGTATTTGCATTCGAAAAACATGCTTTTCCTTAATATTTTTAACAATATCTCAAAATAGTTAATTCTATCAACAACATTGTCAATGCAAATGTTGTAGAGCTTAAAATTCTGAATAAAATTAGCACCGACATTAGTATTTTTGTTCAAAATTAAGGTCGCAATTCTAATTTCAAAATTTTGCCTTAATCACTAATCAAGAGCTTCAAGATTAGACCAGATTACCTTAACAATATCTCAAAACAGCTAACTAAATCAAAAAATTGCCAATACAGGTGTTGTAGAGCTTAAAATTCTGAATAAAATGAATACTCACTTTAATATTTTTGTTCAAAATTAAGGTCGCAATTTCAGATATTGTTAAAAATGTTAAAGAAAAACGTGTTTTTCGAATGTAAATGTGTACATATTTCCTAACGCTCACATAGTACGATGAGGAAAACATAGAATATTCATTTTAGATGTAATCTGAAGGGATTGAAACGATTTCCAGTTTTCCCCTAATTAATTCTGAGTTCAACCCTCTGACCACGGGGCTAAAACTTTAAAGTAGAATTGTGCCTTAATATTCATCAAAAGTATTAAGTGTAGGAACTCGTTTTATTCAGAATTTTAAGCTCTACAACATTTGTATTGACAATGTTTTTGAAAAAGTTAGTGATTTCGAGATAGTGTTATGGTATTTAAAAAAAAAAACGTGTTTTTTTTACTATAAATCAATGTATAATTCTTAACACTCACCTAGTACGAGGGGGGAAACGTAGCATATTAATTCTAGACATAAAATGAAGGGATTAAAACAATTCCCAGCTTTCCCCTAATTATTTCCGAATTGGGCCTTTTTTTTCTCCCCTACCACTGGGCTATATATGCACTCATTGACATAAAAAGTCATACACCAAGAAAGAGCTGTTCGAATAGAACGAAATTTAATATATATGTGTACAACGTTGATATCAGTAAGTTATTACAAAAATAAAGAAAAAGAATAATTACTAGGGTGGTCACAAGCAACATGGGATTTTTTTTTTTTTTTACATTTTCTTTTGGGGGACCCCCCTAAAAGTTGCCAATTAGATAGAAAATAAGATTGGTAAAGTTTTAGCTCAATTGAATAACATTAACCCATGCCATATCGAGGTTGAATTCTTAAAAATTTGCAATTTTTGGCGTTAAATTGTGGTTTTTCTTTCTTTAAGTGAAAACTATTTTTCTCCAAGACCTGATCTTGTTTTATTTCATAGAAACTGTTGTTGCCTTGAACTTTTACTCTCATCAAAACTTATATTTAATGAACATTTAGTATTTTTAAGGTCAGCTTGAAAATCACACCCTCGAACTCTGCAATTTTGAAAAATAAGTGAAAAATGACAAATTAATAAATTTATTAATTTTGATAAATTTTTTGTACTATTTGCATTAATAGGCGAAACTAATTGAACAATTTTAACTTTAAAAATATTTCACGAATTACAATTATTAGTTATCTAGCTCTGTGTTTAGAAAGAAAGAGCTTCTCTATTTACATTGCAGTTGAAGCGCATTTCAATCGAACATCTGAATTTGTCTTTTTATTACAAGGCTTTTTTTGTTACCTGCTACCGTTATATATTTTTCAAATTGACGAAACATTCCGGAAAATCCCCTCCTCCTTTCGGTATGATGGCAAAAATGTAAGTTTTTTTTAAATTGCCACATGTCTCATCAAATCGTTGACAGTAAGTTACCAAGTAGTTGTCAAGTTTTACGTATTTTATTTTATAATATTGGCTAGGTGAAACTGAACGCCAGAGAAGCTGTTAGACTTACAGTACACCCACCAGTTAATCACAAACTTTAATTTTAAATAGAAGTGTAATACAACTTCGGAAACAACCATTTCGAAAACAAAGAACTGAGCTCATCAAAGACAGATTTCAAAATTCCGATTTAGAAGGATCTTTTGTACACGACGATGGAAAACTACTTCCTCATTTTTTTAATAAAGAAAATGTCTATGTTTTCTTTATTCAAAAGGAACAGCAGTTTTAATTAGTTGTGGAGATAAGGAACAGTTAATAAGAGTTCCTCAGCTTAAAAAGTAGTATCGGACAACTCAGGCAAAAGCTTTATTTTCAGAGTTGGAAGATGAGAGGAAGTTGGTAAAATCCAGGCAATGTATTTTGATACCACTGCAATAAACACTGATCGCCTAAGAGGAACTTGAATATTGCTACAGCAATTATTAAAGCAAAATGTTCTGTATTTACTATGTTGCCAATATAATTTACAAATTAACATGAAAGCTGTTTTCAGTCAGTTATTAAAAAAAAAAAAAAACAAAAAAAAAAACAAAAAAAAAACAAAAAAAAAAACAAAAAAAAAACAGATTGTGTGGCCTGAGTTGAACCAAACAAAGTATAAAAATGCTATTGAAGATAAAATATTAAATATAAAATACTTAATTCAGAAGAAATTTCAAGCTTCACAAACCCATGGATATGATTATAAAGAATTTGTCCAACTTTGATTAATTTTTATAGGACGTCTTCGTCCAAAAGACAAAAACTTCAATTCATCGACGATGGGTGGCACATCCATTTATTCTCTGAAAATATATCTTTTCAGGGACCAGTTCTCATTAATAAATTTAGAAAAAGAAGGTATTAGAGACATTTGCTTATTTATAATCAATATTTATATAAAAGTGTGGTTCAGCGCTTCCACTTACATTTTGGCTGCAATTATTATTAAGATCTGCAATTATTAAAATCACTTGTTGAGTATAGAAAAATTGATAAATAGGTTAAAGACAGAGCCCTCGCCAAAATGATAAACCACCTTTGGTATCTTAACTCTGTTCAAGTTGCATTTTCATTTTTAGATTATACTTTGGGGGGGGGGGGGGAGTGAAAATAAGCATGACTCTAAAATTAATGTCATTTGAAGAAGAAAATGATGATGATAGGAATGTAAGAGCAATAAATAATAGGTTTCAACCAAGTGGAAATTTTTATTCAACAAAAAAGTCTATGTTTTTGTTTAAAATCAAATTGAATTTTTTTTTATTAGATTTTATATTAACATGTAATTTTTAAGTAATGTATGGTGTAAAAGTTAACATTATTTGAAAGCAAGAAAAATAGTGAATGATTTTAAGTTAACGCAGCTGAAAGGCAATAAAACTAATCCAAGATTTCAATTCCAGTTTAACAAAAGCAGTTTCTGCTAAAAGTTGTATCTGAATGTAGAAAAACATTTCAAGGTTCTTGAAAAGTCACTTTATCAAAGCCGATACCACCTAGACATGACAACTATAAGAGATGGTAGTTTCATTTCTCTATAATACTTCCTTTCCTCTAGCACAACTTTAATACACTGTAAAAAAAGTTTTCTAGAAAAACTTTAGTAACGTTACAGATTTTTTTTCACAGTGTATTAAAATGCATTTTAACATTATTTGTTCTCATTTTCATACTTTCTTTGCCCATTTTTTTTTCTTTTAAATATTTCAGTTTAAATTTCGAATTTTTTTCATTTACAGGATTTTTTTTAATTAAACCCCTTATTATATACAAAACGGAAAAAAAATGTTGAAAACAGATGAAATGGAAAGTTACATTGTTTTTTCGCATTTTCATAAAAAGTCAACTTCAGGTTTCGGATCAAGTCTGGTTCTTAAAAACGCGCATATGTTTAAATCTATACATTTTTACAAAAATGTGGTGAGTGGTTTTTTAAGACAAGAAGATTTTTATGAAATGAGATCAGCATTATGTCTCTAGATGTAACTGTATTCATTTCATGAAGGAAAAACAGCATTTTTTTTTTGCGAAAAATCACGTTTTTTCCAAACATTGACCTCAATAAGGCACGGGTTAATATCATACAAATGAGCTGAAACTTTCTCAATTTTATTTTCTAGCCCATTGGCAACTTTTTGGGGGTCCCCCCGAAAAAATTAGAAAACTGATTTCTTGTGACCACCTTATAATTGCATTATAAGAAAGATTTCAAATAAATGACGAATCAGTATCCTGTTGGGCCACCTCTAACTTGAATGTAGAATGCGATAAGCGTGGGCATTGATGCTTACAGGTTCTGTAGGCTGTCCTTCGCCATCTTATTCCACAGTTCCTGAAATTGCGACTTAAGTTCATCCAAACTCGTAGGTTGCCCAACCTGCTGTACCAAGTGATCTCAGACATGCCCGATTGGTGACAAATCTGGGGGTCAGACAGGTCAGGATAAGGTGGTAATATTGCGAGGCATACCTGTCACACCGTTGCTGTGTGTGACCGAGCAGTATCCTATTGAAAAATGCCTGCGGAAACCCTGCCATGAGTGGCAACCCATGTGGATCAAGGTTGACCCGAGCGTACCGCTGGGTTGTCAAGGTGCCGTCGATCAATATTAGTTGTGTCCGAGTGTCGTATTTGACGTCACCCCACACCATAACACCAGGTGTGGGAATGTTGTGTCACTGTAAACCAAATGCAGGATTAAGACGTTCACCACGAGACCTCCACACACGGTTTTCATCACTACGCAAATCGAATATTGAAACGTCGTTGAAGACAACCTGGTTCCATTCGGTCGCTGCGCAATCCGGTCGTGGGCGACACCTCTCCAAACGGAGGCGACGATGGGCGGGTGTCATTGGTAGCACACGTAATGGACGTCGCGATACCAAATGTCCTTCAGCAAGGCCCCTTGTAATGGTACGGACAGATACAATCGCCTCCAGTATAGTTGCTACCTCTGTTTTTATTGTGGAGAGTGATGAAGGTGGCAATACACGTCCGTGACGGATGATGTGATGGCCTTGCCTGCTATTGGTTTGGAAATGTCGTTTTGATCCTGGGCGACGTGTATGCGACCTCTATCTCATCCACTGGCCCCAACATCTCCTCACGTTGGAGTTAGATCAGCTTAGGTGGCTGGGTACTCGCCGAGCTGACAACTTAAGTTCTACCATCCCGATGATTCTTCCCCTCTTCAACTGTGACAGCTGATCGTAATGTCTTAGAAGGCAGTGTAGCGCTATCTTTGATGAAAAAGTACCTCTCTGCAACAGAGTAAGTCCAGACAAAATGCTTCTGCGTACTATTTTTATACACCAGAGTGATAAACGTTCAACGCCCTCTAGAGGTATTAATGATGCGCAATCATGTTTTATTGTTAATCATTTACATATCTCATAAACGTACGCACTCGACAAGTTTCGTTACGATCCCACAATTACTTCTTGGTGCACCAATTTTTATGGCAATGAGTGTATATCAAATTCAGTAATACGAACATAATAAGATTCCATCTTAAATAAGACATAATCAACAAGGCAACCTAGAATCATTACAAATCATTGAATATCATTGAATTAATTACGTATGATAGGATTTAATAGAATAAAAAAACTTTTATTAATGTCTTTTTACGTTTTTATTCGATTTTCATAAAATTTGAAATGACTGTACAAAATTCTGCAACGATTATATATATTAAATTTCAAACCATTCGGTTGGAAAGTTTTTGCACTGTTATATGCGGACAGACAGACGGGTGAAACACACGACGACTATAGGTGCTACGTATTTATATAATTACGAACGCACCTAATTACCGGGTGTCCCAAAAATGACTGATGGATTTTAAAATTCAATAACTTGCAAACGGTGATAGATATTTAAAAAAATCTTGCAGGAGGGTTATGTATAATGTCAGGAGTTTTTTTACTGTGATTCTTGATTTTAGTTCGAATTTCAAACAATAGATGGCGCTGACAGCGATTGACGCTCAGTCGAGGCCTAAACTGACGTCACTCAGCATTGGTACAAAGGAAGGAGATTAAAGCAATGGAGTGGGTCTCATTCGCCAGCACAATCTTGCTCTTATGGCCCGATTCTGAACTCATTCGATATGATTTCAATGGAGTGCGTTGTTGCCATGGAAATAACAAATTCTTCGATAGTGGAATACAGCGTGTAGTATTCGAGTTTGCAGGCGATTTTACATTGATGACGTTTTATTTTCCCGGATTAAATGATTAACCCTTTAACTGATGTCACAGAAATTGTCACATAACTAGTGTGAAGCGGTCTGTGAGACCGCTGCAACGAAAGATGAATAAAAGGCACGATTAACTCATAAGATGATTTTTTTTTGTACTAAACTTTTTGCACAGGACTGTTATAATTAAAATTCACCTATTCAAAAGTCGGAAATTTTTTAATGGATATTAGCCGTTAGAAAATGGTGAACTCTTAATTTTGTTTTAAGGGCAAACGGATTAATCTTTCGTGATCGAGCTCCGCGCGATATAGATAAATTAAAAAATATTTCATGCTTAAAAATTGTTTTTAAAACCATAAACAATCAGTAAAATGATATGAACTTTGGAAACCAATTCCATTTGAAAAACAATCCTATTTCGTGACCTAAAAATTTAAATTGTACGATTACAAATATGTTGGATTTGTTTTTTTACAATATTATTCTTTTATTTGTTTATAAAAGAAGTATTAATTTCGTTAACTTGTCTTTCACAAACATGTTAGATGGGTTTTTTAATATTATTCTTTTATTTGTTTGTAAAGGAAGTATTAATTTCGCTATGCAAAAATGGTTAGAAACAAATGCTGAAAAATGTTTGTTGCTTTATGTGCAAAATGTTTATTATTATTAAGTATTGAAACCGGTACGTGATAAGATAAACTTAAAAAAAATCATGCTTAAAAATTATTTTAGAAAATATAATACATCAGTCAATTAAGATACAGTTTTTAAACAAATTACATTTGAAAGTAAATTTTTTCCCTATGCGACGAAAATTGAAAATGTACGATGGTCAGAAGATTAAAAAATTGCAGTAGCGAAAATTTCAAGACCGAAATTTGATAGTGAAGTGTTGCCATTTGGAAAATGACGTCAGCGTTACGCACAGATACGTTTGTTCTTTATAATATAGATAGATACTCTATCAGTAAAATATAATAAAGATCAGTTATTAGGATGTGGTTATCAACTGAGTCTCTTATGCTTGGTATTCCGGAATGAAAAACAACAATTTTCACGTTCTGAAAATTTGTATACGTACTTCTCATATCCATATTCATCATTTTTTTTAAAAAATTGTTTTTTGTTTAATCATTTAAAAATCATTTTAACTCAAAACTTGAAGTCACAATTGTCAGCATCATCTTTATGTGAACAGACGCTCCCTTTACTTGAGATTCTAATCTCAATTCCGGAGAGTAAAATTTTCCGTAATTTATGTTTTTTAGACGCATATTTAGTTTTATCTAAGAAAATGATCGTTTTCTCTTAAATATGACTTCATATTCACTTAATTAAACATTTCGCCTAGTGTCTGAAACTTAGTATCAGTACACTTGCAGAAGGAAAAACAATATAGAAAATTTATGAGGAAAAATGCGTGTTTTCAAAAGCAGTACGTCATTTTCCGTTCAAAAAATTATATCCTTAATGGGATTTTGCGCCACAAAACCCTATACAACAATTTTTATCAACAATTTTAAATTTTTATCAGAAAATAGCATGAATAAAGATAAAAATACTTCATTATTTCTCTCTTGTCTTCAATAATGAAAGTTATCTAATTTTCACCATTTTGAAGAAATTTCATAAAATGCTTTTAAAATTAAAATATAAAAGTGGGGATATTTAAAAAAAAAAAAAAAAAAAAAAAACCCTGATAGTGCGATTACATCTACAAATGAAGAGCTTTCAGTTACAAAAAAAATATATATTAGTAAAATTGGTTCAGCAGAAACATCAGGGCAGATGACTAAAGAACACACTTGTGTTTTAAATATATAGATTATATAAAATTAGGAAAAATTAAATTACGCAAATTATGTTGTTTTGATAAAATTATAGTAGAATGTCCTAAAGAATAGCATTAAAATTTTATTATTCGAGAGAATTTTGGACAAAAACTTCAGGAAAATGATATTATTTTAAACTAAGAATTATTTGTTTGCTTGTCTAACTCGCTGAAGCAAATCCATCCATGCGAGAATCATCAATTTATTTAATATAAATCGCTATTATTTGCATGTCACACCTCTTCTATAAAGACACTCTAAATTTTTGTAAAACATTAAGTTTTATCAGTGTGTGATTTCAATTACATTATTTTCAAAAGTGAAGCATTTTCACCTGTAAAGAATTTCAAAGCAGCTGGGCTGTGAAAATGACGCACTTCTACAAATCATAATTCAGGTTTAAGAATGAAAATACACGCTTTTTTATAAAATGACGTCATTTGCATCCCCTAAAGCAATTCAATTTTATAATCCAGTAATTTTTAAATCGTCTTAAACTTCGTCTATAGAAAGTATGCATATGACGTCATTATCACGGAATAACAGACAATATTCTTGATATAGCTCATATTTTAATTTCCACTTTTTTTCAGGTTTTATGAAAAAAATGGCAACAAAAAGATACAGTATCTCCTGTTTTCGACTATTTTAAGTTTATTTTCAATGACTTTCAATAGAAATGGGGTACTTTTGTTGCCACGATAAGAAAAATGGTATTAAAAACTACAAAAAAATTAATATCTCAAAAATAAATTGAGATACAGCTTTCAAACAAATTGCATTTAAAAGAGAATTTTTTTCCTTATACGACGATGTAAAAATTTTAAATGTGCCATGTCTAGAAGTTTAAAAATTTGCAGTAGAAAATTGCAAAAGCAAAATTTTATTTCAAATTTCAAAATGTTGCCATTCGCCAAATATCACTTCTCAATGTTAATTTAACATAGAAAAGCCTATGGAGATCATAACTTTATCATTTTTTCTTCCCACCTTTTTGTCCCTGATGCCACTCATTTTTAATTCTTTGCTAATTCTAAAAATATTATAAATTCAAAGTGTAAAAACATTTGCCAGACGTCAGGGTCAAAACAGATCATAAAATGCCTTTGTATATAGGTGGATTATAATCTAGGAGTAACATGGACTAATTTTTATTTACATTATTCAAATATATTTCTTAATAATTTCAAATTTCGCTTTTTTCATTGAGATTCAACGGACATTTTCTAATAAAATTTTACATTTTTCTTTCATTGTTGTAAATAATTCAAAAGCCGTAATAATAATTTGCCTATTTTTAGTTGAATGATTTTCACGTGAAACATGCAACTGGAGAAACTGGAATAGTTTTTTTTAAGAATTAAAAAGAAGATGAATATGACGTCATAGTGGAAATAAAAATGACATTTTCAAGCAGATTTTTCATTCATTCAATTCCTACTATTAGCTCACACTCTCCCTATATTTATTTATATATTTATCTTGTTCAAATTTTCAATCGTTAATAAAATACTCATTATTCATCCTATCAAGTTGAAATAAATTTTTTAAAACTTGTACTGGATGACAATTGATGTTAATAAAGTTTTTTTAAATATTAATTAATTAATTAAATTTTAATTAATTAATTTATTTTTGCATGGGAAACAAAATGGCGGCCAATGGTTATTGAAGATCAATGAAAGTATTTTCAATAAGGGGTTACCATAGGGGGGACCCTGTTCTGTCGCCAAATACAGCCGAGTTTGTCTCCAACTTGGCGATATATAGCCAAATTTGGCGGCCAAAATGAGCCGCCAAATGTGACGCCAACTTGGCGATATCTCTAATATTTCGCCAAATTCCCATAGAGTACCATTATAAACCTACTTGCTTATAGAAAATCAACAAATTGAGATATTTTAATGCAACAAAAACTAATACTTGCTTAAGGGATTATATTCTTTGATGGCCTAAGTAGGAATTCACTTTAAAAACAAAATTTTTATATTACTTTTTTAAGTTCAGATTGGAATTTTTCGTCCAAACTAGAGCAATATTCATTACTGCACTGGTGAAAAATTTTGAATTATACATAGGTAAATTACGTTACAAATTGTGATGCGATATCGCACAAATCAAAGCCTGATGATGATACCCTGCATTAATTTTGAAATAAGTTCGTCTGAATGCAGTAGTTATTAAAAAAATTGACATATTAAACAAAAACCTAATTTGCAGAACAAATTAAAAAAAACAATTTATTTCCTGAATTATTTAAGCCCGAGAAGAGGCAGATATTAAGATATTTCATTCAATTCGTTCTACATTTAATGTTAAATTTTTGTAACAAATAAGTTAACCAATTGAGCATTAAAAAATAAAAATGAAATTCATGCAATATAATACTTTAAACACCTATATACTTAGATTCCGTTCAAATGAAATCGAAATAAATCTTAGACATTTTCCATTTTAAGTTGTAAATATTCTTACTGCAGATTTTGCAATATGTTTATGACGATTGTACATAATATGATAAGATACATGCAAAATACAAAACTTTAAAATTAGTCTAAGATTTATTCCGATTTCATTTGAACGGAGTCTAAGTATATAGGTGTTTAAAGTATTATATTGTATGAATTTCATTTTTATTTTTTAATGCTCAATTGGTTTAACTTATTTGTTACAAAAATTTAACATTAAATGTAGAACGAATTGAATGAAATATCTTAATATCTGCCTCTTCTCGGGCTTAAATAATTCAGGAAATAAATTGTTTTTTTAATTTGTTCTGCAAATTAGGTTTTTGTTTAATAATATAGATAGGGTAGATAGTTAATAAGTCAATTTTAATATAAACGTTAACTTTATATATTAATGTTAGCAAATATTCATAATTTTTACACTGTAATGGAAATAACATTTTTAAAATGCTTCTAATTATTAATAACAAACATTAGGCATTTATATAATAAAACCTTTCGTGCAATAAAAATTACTATGGCGGAATCTAAAACTACTTCTATTGAAAATATTCTAGAATATCTAGATAAACATCACTTTTAATGTCTTGAAATTCCGTTCATATTATTGCGCATATATAAACGCAGGCTCACTGTAAACAGTGTATTTTGCTGTAATCTGTTTTCATCAGTGATAGGAGTAAGAGAAAGTTTTGAAATTTGTTATTCTGTGCTACATTAATATGCTTTGGTTGACATAGAATCTAAATTAATTTAACTGAGTTTAGTCTCTTTAATTTCTATTTCTGGTTTATTAATTACTTAATATGTTTGTCAAATTTTCTCCAGTTTTATGATTAAGCTAATACATATTCATTATCGAGTAACATAACAAAAGAGTTAAAATATGCAATGCTTCAATGATGTAAGCACAGAATTTTTTTAGCAAACTAAATCAACTATTAGCTTATTTTATTTAAATATCAAAGTTGTTAATATATTTTTTTTTCATTTTTATTATAAGGATATTTTCACTTCCAGAACCGGTTTTTAAAAAAACAGTAACTAAAATCGAAAAAGTACCGAATCGAAAAAAAAAATAAAAGTTATCGACCCCAGGTACCCTATGCAAAAACAAATCACTTAAAAATCTTACAATGCGTGCAAGGAAATCTGTAAACAACTTTCTCATAGGATTCACATTAGCCTGAGTGTTTCTTTCCGCGACTAGTGCAGACACTTGAGAGCCTAACATTTTAAAAATGCCTTTCGTTATTAATAACAAACATTAAGCATTTATATAATGAAATATTTTCTGCAATAAAAATAACTGGAAAATGGTAATGTAAGCTCTTAAGAGCTTACATCAGTCATGCGAAGACAATCGCTATCTAATGTTAAAACTATGGCAGCGCTCTTTCCAAATTTCTCGTTAGCATTTCTATATTTATAATTTTTTTTCTTTTAAATAGGATAGGTATAGTCGATCTGTAACCGGGCTTTTTCTTATTTTTTATGTTTGGTTGCAGATCTTTTCTTTATTTGGTCATTTGTTATTTCAGAACCGTTTCCGAAAGTAAAAGTGGTTTCATTAAAAAAAAAAAATAAAAAAAAAAATCTGCAATCAAAATAAAAAAGTTAAAAAGGCCTAATTAGAGATCGACCTTAGCTAGCTCTCGGTTGCCTTTGCGTAATTAGGGTAGGCTCTTTAGTGCTTACAATTGTAAGTATGTTTATGAAACTCGTTTATGCATAATTTTCAATTGAAGGTGCATTTCTTTTCACAATTATTGTTTATATAAAAGGATTTATTTCAATTCTCTCGATTTATTTGAAAAGATTCCTCGTAACAAACTTTATTACGAAACTGAAACTGAAGTTTGTTTCATTTTAACATGTACACGATCAGAACGCTCGATGATTCCAAATGATGGACTCATTTTCACACGGCTAGGTATCCTGATCCTATTTTGTTATGCTTCTACAGAGCTGTTAAATCTTGCCTAGTGCAATGTTACTTTAATTGTAACCAATACGGCTACTATTCAGATTACGATTATTAGCAATCGTCAATTGAATATATCGGAGATTTTTTTTTTTTTCGGGAGAGGTGCAGTCGTGGGGGGAAAAAAGTAAACACCCTTTACTAACTCTGCAACTAATTATAATTTAAAAAAATTTACAGGTACCAAACGATTGGAAATGAAATATACTTTTAAATGTTGTAAATAAAATTTACTTAGGGGGCCATTTACAAATCAAAACCAGACCAATCTTTGTTTTTTCAATGGCAACACTCCATTTTGACAATACATTATAAATCTTCGGTTCAAACTATCCCTAGAAACGAAATTTTAAGTGGATGATAAGTTTTTGAATTATAAACATTCAAAATTTAGAGCTTCTAATGTTAAATTGAGGGCGTGAGTTTCTAAACTCAGCTTATCCAAAATTTTAAAAATCGAGTTTTCTGGCATTGAAATATCTTGGTTTACAAGAAAAAAAAAAAAACATTGGACGCTGCTAGACGTTTTTCGAATCCCAAAATTTGATTTTCTGGATAAGGCGAGTTTTAAAACTCACGTCCTCAATTACATTTTCATATTTTTATTAATATCTCCCGAAATTATAATTCTAATGGGATAATTTTTTTGTTTGATTATAATACTAAAAACCCGAAACCTAAATACATTCAATTTGTAATTTAAATTTTTTTATAATATGAATTATCAATTAAGAAATTAATATTCGAAAAAATATGAATTGCAACCTACAATTGTTTTGATAGATTTATATTTATTATGCCCTGCTTTATGCAAATTCTCATTTCAAACTTTTCTTCCAAGTAGTTTTCGAATTATGGGAAAAAAATTCCCAGTGACGGTTTAAGGGCCCGTCTATGATGTCCAGAAAAGCATAATTTGAAAAAAAAGTATGTTTTACTGATTTTAATAAAACATTTGTGCTGGCAATAGTCGAAACATACGAAGTGAGTGGGATGTTCATATTTGCAAGAAATAATACTTTATTAGAAATGACACAGTCATTCTGTAGCATTTCAGTAATCGAGTACAGAACTTCACAAATTTTATGAAAATTTGGATTTAGGCTAATTGAAGGGTGTAGACTGTAGAATCTATTTATGGTGTCAAACTTGGGTATTGCTATTAAAAAAAAAAAACAAAGTTTGGGTCGATTTTGATATGTAGATGGCCACCTAATCAAATTTTATATACATCATTTAAAAGTAGACTTTATTTCTAATTGTTTGGTACCAGAAACTTTCTTCTACAATAATTTTCGCAGAATTACTAGTGGTGTTTACTATTTTTTCCACGACTGTACATAACCGAAATAGTTTATGTTAATTACGTACAATTTTCTATGACCTAAGCAATATTCCATCTGCAGTGAACTCATTGATTCAAAATATGCATTAATGGATATAGAATGAATTCACCTACTATCTAGAACACATCCTGCTGGGATATAAAATATCAATCATTTTGAATAACTCTGTATTTTAGTAACTTAACCCTATATCCCAACGGTACTTTTAAGTACAATGAAAGAAAATTCAATGTAAAATTTATTTAATTCGCCTACTAATAAAAGTGGGCTGCACTTATCATACAAAATAATTTGCTCAATCATATTTAGAAAGCACTGTGAAACAGTCGAATATAAATATTTTTAAATGTGGTTATTTTCTCAACCATTTACCTAGGTGTTGCTCTTATCTCATTAAAAAAATGTTATACGAAAAATTTAAAACTGCAAAACACTTCTTTGTTACATATAGGATCACAATACATTTATTTACACTGTTCATATTAGAATTGTGAGATTTCTATAATAGTATTTTTTGTAATCTAAGTATTCTTGGAAATGTTTTGCAAAAAGAACTATAACTAGCTATTTATTAAATCACTTTTAACCTCTTGCCTGAGGAACATACAAAGTGTGTCTATTAATTTCCAGGACTGTAGCAATAATTATTAGAACTGAAAGTTCGTTGGTATTTGAATGGTCATGTATCTACGCATAAATATATTAAATTTAAAAAATAAAAAAACCCGACTGCGTAAAACGCGAACTAATTAATTATATCTCATCAATATGAAACTATTTTTATATTACTCACCTTTTTCTTTTATTTACTTGTATTGATGACTTTTAAGTTGTATTTAATTATTAGTTCCTATCTACAAACATTGTTTTGACTAGGCCTATATATCTATTATGAAGGTTAGAGTTACAGTAAAGGTAGAGATCCAAAGTACACCACTTCCAGGTTGCGTCATATTTAAACGGAGCTTCTGACTGTAAAATGGTCCATGAAACATCGTCTTCATTTTGAAAGACCTATCCAAGGATATGCTACTCAATAGGGTACTAAAAATGTTTTTTTCGTCTCTACCGCCATTTTGTAGTTTACGGCCGCCATTTTGATTTTATAAAAACAAACCCTATCCTGTAAACATCGGAAGGTTAAGACAAATCGATAGAGACCTCATTCATTAAAATCCATCCAGCCGTTGGGATGTTTCGAGGGTATAAAGAGTTGGGTTGGGTTGGGTTGATTTTTGACGGCCAATTATCTACACGAGGGATATAGGCCCGGGGGGAGTGCCCTCCGTGGGGGTGTTTCTAAGGGAACCTAATCCGTATTAACGCATGGAAGATCCACGGCTCGAAGAAAACCACGAAAACTCCGAACGATTAGGCCGACGGGCGCGATTGGGATCGAACCCAGCACCTCCCGTCTACCAGCTTCGAGAGCAGAACCTCTCGGCCACTCGAGGGTATAAAGAAATCCACATACACAGATACGCGTGAAACACATAACACTTCTTTTCAGTCGGGTAATAATATCTGCACCACGCATAATTTTCGTTTTACTTTCTGGTGTTGAAACACGCAAGCAAACATTCGCCGTGAAAGCGTTGTTGCATAGAAGGAGAAGAGAATAAACATTATATTTTCTTGCAAGTAGGGAAATGGTGTTAGCGAAGCGTGTAAAATGTTGCAACAAGTACACAGCGATGGCACACTATCACGTTCTCGCATTTTTTAATAGTTTCGATATTTTCGATGATTTTAGGATAATGATATTATCAAGAAAAACGTGACGTCCGAAACTGAGGTGATTCCCAAACATGTCTCTTTAAGTTGTTTCAAACAGTTGTACAGCCGCGCTCAAAAGTGTATTACGTAAGACGGAACTTACTTCGAAACATATTAAACAATTATGTGCTGTACATTCATATTTCAGAAGTTATTCCATCAGTTCTGGAAATTAATGGACACACCTTGTATTTGAGAAAAACGAGCCAAAAATGGAGAATAAAAATCTCTTTAATTTTGTTCGTTATTATCATCAAAACGTTAGAAATAAATTATTAAAAAAAAATTAACTGAAATAACTACTATATTCAATATTTTCACATATATGGGAAATTTAATGGATTACAGTAATTTTTGCTCAAATTATAGGAAAATAAATCAAATGACGTAATTTTCAAGATAAATATAATCAAGGTAAATATAAATACGATAGATAAAATGGTAAATTACATATTATGCATTGGATGAGCTAAGTTCGGGCTTCACGGAAATGAAACACGATTTTTCTCTTGCCCGAACTCAGGACGGGTGATCCAAAATTGGCACATTCGGTTGTCACAGGCAAGGAGTTAATTAAGGGGTCTTGTACCTTTTAAATGCGTGAAAAATTAACGAAAAACTTCAAAGTTTGAATTAGTCTATCTTCAAAACCGTTTTATATATAAACATGAAATTTTGGAAATTGATTTAAACAGATTGTGCTTTGTAATATGCTACCATTAGACATTTATTAGCCTTTTACAGAATTTGTGTATTGCTAAAATCAAAATAGCTCTTTTTTTTACTCCAGAAGTCATTGAGCGCATGGCATCTTGAGAAAGTATGTATGGATTGTCATGAAATTTGGTAAAGATACTAAACAAATATGTGTGTAAGGCAAATAAATTTCTAATGACAGCATTTTACAAAGCATAATCTGTTTAATCAATATCCAAAATTTCATGTTACTGTATAAAAAGGTTTTGAAGATAGACTAATTCGAACTTTGAATTTTATCGTTAAATTTCGTCGCGTTTAAAAGCTACAAGATCCCTTAAAAAAAAAAAAAAAAAAAAAACTAACATTAAATTATTATTATATATGCTGTTTTGGATATCTTAGACATTAATGTAAAAAATTATTTAGGTGAATCAATTTTTTATTGAAAATTCAGGATATAAAGGGTTAATTTCTAACCATCCTTCCTTGATTCATTCTTATTCCTTCAAAAATTTCATTTAGAAACTTTAAAGGGCAATAACATAGGGAATTACAGTTTAGGAATGTGAGGTCATATCTATGCGCGGGTGCATTTGAAAATCAGATCCTTTGAAGAGAAACATCTGAAAATAAGCCATGGGATTGACTTTCCTTTGAAAGCCACCCGGAAATTGAAATCCGGACATATTGCACATATCCATTTCAAGGAAAGTAATAAAAGTTACTGAAATTTTTTTAAAGATTTTCGAGGAATCCATTTCCAAAGAGTCTCATATTGCCGGCTATTGACGTATAAAATTAAAATTTTTATTATTCAATGTTAAAGGATAAAAATCATTTAACAAGAATAAAAATTATTTTTTTCCCTTCAAAATCAAGAATATTTCATATAATGTAATAATAATTTTAAAAAAAGTTCTGAGCTGGTATATGTATATATTTTAGAAAAACACGAAAAATAAAATCATTGAAGTGATTTCTATAGTAAAGATTTATATATTTTTCAGATGTATATTGATATCCGAAAAACAAATTCAGTTCTGTATCGTTTAAAAGGTTTTAAAATATAGTTATTAACATACATAATTACCCAAATAATATATAAGTACCTGGTAGACCGAGTACCGCTCGGTAGTTTTTTCAACATTTATTTATTATTCTACAATAAACATAAAAATGTGAAAGTTACTATACGCAAAAGATCAATAGGTTTTTGAGCATACATGTAAATCTACGGCTAGTAGTCTTAGCAAGACCGAAAGTGAAAATTCGGTGAAAATGATTTCATAGAAGTGCAAAAGTGATGACGTATTTCACTTGATGATGACATGTTTCACTTGATCTCACAAAATGATTTTTCTTTTAAATATGCTTTCTTTTGGAGGTGTGTGTGTGTGTGGGGGGGGGGGGGGGAGGGGGGTTGTGTAGAACTTAGATTTTGAATTCTGAAGCGTTAATTCGAGAACGTAAAAAACATATTTTAAAGTTTAAAAAAAAAACTTTGTATATAGCAGGAAATTTGAATTGTCATTTATAAAAATAAACTTTGTGAATGCGACAATGTCAGGCATATCCTGAGTGCTGTTCTCCATCTATACTAATATTAAAAAGAAGTAAAGTGTGTTTGTTTATTTGTCGGGTGTAATCTCTGGAACTACGGAATCGATTTCAAAACTAATGGTATCAAAATGATGGTGTTAGTCCCTTTTCCAACATAGGCTATATCTTATGTCGGTGGTACTAACCCAAAGGGGGTGAAAGAGCAAAAAAGTTCGAAAAATGGGATTTTTGGGTTACCGAAGGCCCTAGAAACATGAAATTTGGCATGGCAATTTCTTATAAGATATAAATTATCTTTGAGAACATTTCCTAAAAAATTCGGAAATTTAAAGGTGGTGAAAATTCGCGAAAAGCGTCCTAAAAACGTTCCAAATAGCGATTTCTAAGCAATCTGAGGAAGTACCAAACCGATTTAAAACATAATGATACCAAAATGATTGTGATAGCCCTTGCTCCAACATAGACTATATTTTATGTCGGTACAACTATCCCAAAGGAAGTGCAGGAGCAAAAAACGTTCTAAAAATTCAACTTTTCTGTTATTGAAGATCCTAGAAACGGGAAATTTCGCATTTCAGTTACTTATAAGATATAAATTATTTCTAGAAAGAGGTGGTAGACCGTTAGAAAAAAAGCTTGCAATTTGACATCATGTTTAATTTTAAGATGTAAATTCATACAAAGAAGATGGTTTCTAAAACATTCAAAACTTCAAATGAATACTGAAATGAGCATATGAAATAAGCATAAAAGCTTTAAAATACTTTCTAAATGATCATTTATTTACAATTAGTTTTAGTTCTTCTTATTAATTTAAGTTTCATTTCTGCTTAATGCAGTGTGATAATGAAGTTTAGTCAAACTTTGGCTCAAATACTAATATTGAATGATTCATAAAAGTATAATTTATTCTAATAAAAATTAGGCATACATTACGACTTGGCTCGCGAGCTAATGTATTACGTTTGTTTACGCGTTTGCTAATGTCTTATAAAAATTAAAATGATTTTTGTTCAACAATTGTTGTCCAAATCAATATTTAGCGAGAAATATGACCTGTTTCATCAACGATGTGATAAGTTTGGCAGAAAATTCTCTTTCTTTTAAAATTACTGTTAATTTTGCGCCAGAGTGTATCATCTTAGCATAAAACAATAGTGATGTTTGTAGTTAGTGATTTTAATCATAAAGTGGTTTTAAACAAAGGTATACAGGGTGTTTCATAAGTCATGGCAAAACTTTTAGAGGTGATAGTACACATCATAACAAACAATTTTCACCAATACATGCATGAGGAATACATAGTTTTTTGTTTATGATTCTGAAAATGGTTACAACAATGAGATATAATTTGCGAGAAATCATTGATTTTACTGTTTTTTTTTTTTTTTTTTTTTTTTTATTACTAAAAAAGTACTGAACCAATTTTGATGAAACGGAAGTGATACCAATTCGAGAGTATACTCTTCGAATTAAAAAACTAGTATGTTGTGGCCACCACAAAACTTTCTTCTATATAAATCACGTCAATTAAATCCTTTAAATAGTACAAGAAATTACATGAATTTAGCACCAATTCATATCAAAGTATATCTGAATTTGAAGTTAGATGAAAATTCGTGCATTAATTCTTGAGATAGAGCTATAGCGGAAATTCTGAAAAATGTAGCATAGCAGCACCACCTGTTGAGCGATTTGCACCAAAAATAAACAGCACTAAATGATATCAAGGTACATCTGAATCTGAAGTTTGTTGAAAATCTAAGCGTTAGTTCTTGAGATAAAGCTATTGCGGAAATCGCAAAAAATATACCATAGCAGCGCCACCTGTTGAACGATTTACACCAAAAATTAAATAGCACTAATTTATACGTCATCAATTCATGTCAAGGACTAACTAAATCTGAAGTTTGATGAAAATCCGTGAAATAGTTCTTGAGATACAGTTCTTGTGGAAATCGTGAAAATGCAGCACAGCAGCACCACCTGTTGGAAGATTTACACCAAAAATTAAACAGCCCTAATTTACATCAGTGACTAACTAAATCTGAAGTTTGATGAAAATTCTTGCATTTTTTCTTGAGTTAGAGCTATTGCGATAATTATGAATAATGCAGCATATCAGCGCCACCTGTTGGGCGATTTTCACAAAAAAGTTATCAGCACCAAACTATATCCTGGACTAACTGAATCTGAAGATTTATAAAAAAATTCGTGCAGTAGTTCTTGAGATATAGCTATTGCGGAAATCGTGAAAAATGCCGCATAGCAGCGCCACCTGCTGGGCGATTTTCACCAAAAACTAATCAGGTCCAGTTTATATCAAGTTCTAACTAAATATGAAATTTGTGAAACTCCTTGCATTAGTTCTTGAGATAGAGCGCCCACAAAATTTTTGTCACATACAGACTCACAGAGTGACAGAGTGACAGAGTGACAGACAGACTCACAGGCAGACATTTTCTAAAAACCATCAAATCGTGTTCTGGGCATTCTAAAACGTATAAATCCGTCGAAAACCGGAAGTCGAAATTTTTCACGAATCCAGTACTTTCTTCTTGTAAAGATAGAAGAAAGTAAAAATCGCATGAATTGGTCGCATAGTTTCGGAGTAATCGGTGAACATACATAAAAAATACATACGCGCCAGATTGATAACCTCCTCCTTTTTATTATTGTTATTTTTTTTAATCGGTTAAAAAAATACATACGAGTCGAATTGATAACATTCTCCTTTTTTGAAGTCGGTTAATAACCCCCTCCTTTTTTTAAGTCTGTTAAAAGTAGGACTGACATAACAATTTTCATACTCGTTACTCATATTTGGTTTACACCTGTTTTTCTTACTTTTCCGGTACATTTCTTTCTAAAAACGGGGCTATTAAATGGTAAGTGATGGGAAAAACGTATATGGTTTTATCATGCTGTGGTGCTTATAGCAAAAGTCTGCTTAGTAACAAATCGTGGGAAAATTCTTATAATTTTCACCTATGTCGTATGAATTCATCATTTCGGTACACTATGTGGCGCGCATGCATGACTGTATTGAGCACCTTATATTAACGCCATTTCATATGCAATTACTGTTATTAAAGTCTCTAATAAAGCTAATTTTTGGTGCACCGGAAGTTATGTCTTTTTTTTTTCTATCTTTTTGCGTCGTAGGGATATAAATTCTTTGATCATTTTTTATGCACTCTCAACATGCACAGTTAGTACTTTCTTGAAAAAATACCGTATATTTTAGTGTAAGAATATGTAGTCATCTCATCTCACTTGACCAATATAACGCCAGTTCCTAGCTTAGAGTAACTGGTTTGGCCTTCTGCTCGACGCTAATGTTCTTGCCTACTGATCACGAGATCCCTGGTTCAACTCCCACCGACGACATTTCGATCTCTAAATTGGTAATCCGGAGAAGTACGCAACCTTCACCAAGATCAATTGTCTCCTTTCATAACCAACAGATGGCAGCACCAAATAAATCACTTCCAGTTAACAAAGTCTGTGAAATGTTCACAGCACAAAGCCTGTTCGCTGAGCATCACACATACGTGCGACAGCATCGTTCACAAGTGCATATTGCTCGTCTGACGTCAACAAAACGTTTCATCACCGGGGATGGAGTGTGTAGCCATCTCATCTCACCTGATCGAGATGTTTTGCTCCATGCTAACGTTATCTCCAACTAGTCATGAGATCTCTCGTTTAACTTCCACCGACGCCATTTCAATCACTAAAAGTACAATCTTTCTTTCTTAAATATTGTAGCACTTATCGAGAAAATATTTTCTAATACTTGTACGATAAATTGTCAAAATAGAGATCAAATAATGACTATGTTTAATGAACAACAAAATTCCGACATGAAGCGCGAGATGATTTATGGCTTGATCCGGGAAAAAAAAAAAAAAAATCTGCGAAAGACATACATTATCATAGAAAGAATGATGGTGAAATAAACTTCCGGTGTGTATCTACTTTACTTTTATGGGACATTATTCCAGAAAGATCCCAAGTTCACTGTGATTATGTAATAAAATATTTCATTATATTGTTATTCATGATTAAAATATGTTATTATACTTGATAATTTCATTTCTCTTTATTTTGAATAATATATAATCTATGTACATTAAAAATGTTTTGTAAGATCCTTTTCTGA
Organism: Maratus speciosus; assembly: GCA_963932465.1. Classification (NCBI taxonomy): domain Eukaryota; kingdom Metazoa; phylum Arthropoda; class Arachnida; order Araneae; family Salticidae; genus Maratus; species Maratus speciosus. The sequence goes on from OZ010790.1 coordinate 240,827,205, forward strand.
AAAAAATATGTAGCTCTTTTAATAATGAGAAAATCAAAATTAATTCTATTGCATCGATATTAAAAAAATAATTAAGGTAATTTGAATTTTTATAAAATTTAAATTTTTGCATACATTCAATGTAAAAGTATAAAACGAATAAAAAGCATTATTTTAAATTAATTTAAAAAAAATTCTATCGAAGATGACAACGTTCTGATTTTTTCACATTGTACAATGAACAATAATACATGTACATATTTTAGTGCAGTTCTTAAATGCGTATAAATATTATTATGTTTGAAAGCGTGTAACATCATTAAAAATCATTTTAAACGATTTTTTCCCATATGCCGTAATGTAACGGAAAACTTTTGACTTGCCCCTGTAAATAAACTAAACAAACTTCATTTAAAATAGGTATCGTGCTATGATAAAGGTCACTAACATCCTAAAATTTCAGAACGATCCGAGTATATTTACGAGAGTTAGAGCGCGGGCAGACGGACAAATAAACCGAAGTCATAAAGTTTTCAACTTTGTTGGAAAGTGTTGAAAATGTAAAAGAAAAGGAAAAGAAAATCCATAGCAACAAGCCGCGTTTAAGAAATAAAATAAAACTAACTGACCCGCCCGGCGTTGATCGGACCCGTAATAATATTCTTAAATGAATCTGAAATTTTTATCGCAGGTCCGTACAGAGGGGGGCGGATGGAGACGGTGCAAATTACCAGGGCCCGACACTTTTTCAGTTCCAAAGTTGTGTAAAGTCAAAGGTTAAGTTTTTTAATTTTTATATGTCTCATACTTTAAACTTTTTTATTCCAAATTAACTGATAAATTTAATTAAAATGTAATGATATTTTCAATAATTTATTTTTTTATTTAAAATCTTTATATGAAAAAGCAATTACAAATACAACATAAAGTGTAATACTGAAGAAGAAATAATAAAATTGTAAGCATATATTACTATATAGATTTTTTTAAAGTACCATTCAGCAAATTTATTTCCTAATAGAGTAAAGCCTGTTTATAACGGAATCCTGAAATAAACGGAAAAAAAAGTTCCAGCTCCCCCCCCCCCCCCCCAAAAAAAAATCTATTATACTTTGATCAATTTAAATAACCTGCATAAAACGGAATTTATCACTGGTCGTTTTCGTTTCCGTCTAAGCAGATTTTACTGTATCTTACTTCTGGGGGCCCCGTAATAATATTCTTAAATGAACCTGAAATTCGTATCGCAGGTCCGTATAGTCAAAACTACCTGTCCGTAAAAATTTCATTTTAGGTCATGACAACATTTTGTAAACTTCTTGCTGCTGTTTAATTCGCATTTCCAATGCAGTGCTTTGCAGAAATTGCACGTTTCACCCACAGTTATGCATTCCCCGGAACGTTTAAATCAGTAATTTGGATTTCAGAAGCAACGCGTGCATGCTACAGTTATGAAGCCTATTTTGCCGATCGCTTAACGGCGTTCTCGATCAATTCTATTTGGATTTCGAATCTATTTCGACTCAACTCGAATTCGGCTTTTTCACTTTCAAGCATTCACCGAGATTTTTTACGCGCATTTCAAATGATATTTTGAAGCTACATAATTGCAACGAAAGATATTGCACCGAAAAAGCGAAACGTAAGCAAACCCGATCGCCCTAAATCCTGCCAAGGACACTTACACAATAACCAATCCGATGCATTTCTCGGTCGTTGCCATTAAACAACAACAAATAATCGCGATTTCTGTGCCACATACGTTAGCGTAATATATATATAGTATTACAGCGGCATTTGCCAAAAGCCATCATGTGTGTAAAAAAAATATTCATTTACCAACTCCTAACAGTTAGAAACTTTGGAATAATCTGTCGCCAAGTGCGATTTTGGCAGTATTTGTTTGAATGAAAGTCCTAGTAAAAAAACATGCTTCTGTACCAATTTCATTTAGAAAACGAACTTCTTGTTTAAAAATAACTAAAACTTGAAAATTTTCAATTGAAAATGCATAAAATTAACAAAAATACATAAAAATGCATATTGAAATATATGCTTGGACTTTTGCACATAAATGCTGTCAATGACTGAAAAAAAATATAGTTGTATGTGCCAATCCCAAAACTTTCTTCTATTTCATACATTTTAATATTTCAATAGGTAGTTTCAAATGTTAATACTTTAATATTATTAGTTTAATACTACATCAACTTTGATTTCTATCTTAAATATCTGCTTCAGTCAAATAATCGGAGTAAAAACTGGTTAATTTCTATCATGATATTTATTAAAATCAATAGTTGTTCGTTATTCTGTTGTACATCAGCTGTTTCCGAATAGCCAGCTTAGCAGGGTGCAAAGTTCAAGGGCACCTGCTAGCCATAACCAAAAATATTCGGTTCAATTCTACGCATAACTTCATACACTTTTCGATGGTACAATGTCGACACACATATACACTCATAGACAGACATTTTGTATAAAGATGTCTTCAAGGATCTCTTACCGCTAAAACGTGTAAATCCCGCGAAAACCGACAGTCGAAAAAAATTTCGATTACAATAATTTCTTTTATTAAAGATAGCAGAAAGTAAAACAGAGAGTTACTTTGTCACAGTGTGTGTTGTTCAGAAATATATTGTAATTTCTAAACTGCAGAACATGGATAACTTAAAGCTGCTTGTTTTTAGAATGACGAATTCTTAATCTATAAGAAATCTATAACTAGAACATCTTTATGTCCTTTATATAGGGCTGAGAAAATGTTTTGAGTTATTGACCGTTTCGGACAAATCTGCTTAAATATGTGCAGAGAAAGCGCTAAGAGTAGAAAAGAACTTTATAACTTTAAGCATTTTCTCTTGTGACTTAAGTAGCATATTCTTTTTCTAGAAGAAGATAAATGAAAGAGCTTCAGAAAAAATCCATCGAGTGCAAGTCCGATGTAAAATAATCTGCGAGAAATATCTTCTTATTTCATGAAGCTGAGCATAATAAAATATATATTTTTCAAGTTTTTCTTATAGACTTTTACGGCTAAGTGAATTCTTATTACTCTGAATGAAAAGTACTTCCTCGAAATAGTTTGAAATACATCATTGTAAAAATATTTTTCTTCTGCTTTATCGACATTAAGAAGAAAGAATATTGATTATTGACGAACAATATGGAGTACAAAGGATATGTTTGTTCTGTTTAATGAGAAAATATATACACGATTTTTTCTTTTGACGCTTGTAAACGTATATTCTACCTTACAAAAACTTATAAAAAGCATGATATTTAAATTCAGGTCAACTTCCAAGTTTTGTATAATTCTAAATGAAAATTTCCTTTTGTAGAAAGTTATTAAAAATATGTATTTTAACCTGAATTGCCAAAGTTTTGTTATTTTTTTCATGAAGAAATGAAAGCAGTAGAGTGGTAGTATTTTTATACCTGAATATTAATTTTATCATGTTCTTTTACATGCTTGTACTTATTAAAAGAATACATTTTCTTTTATTCTAAATGTTCTTTTCAATAATATATTAAATAAATAGTGTTTAGTAAATTCCTGAAAGTATAGTTACATGAACATGGTTTTTTGTTTCTTGTTATGGTTATTTTTTTCGAAATTCTTAAAATATTGTTATCTGAAAATTCTTATTTTTTTAATGGTGCTAATGACACGAAAACAAAATGGGATTTTAGACGGTAAAATAACCAAGGAATGGTGTCTGATATGATTATTTATGTTAGAAGAAAATATTTACCTCTTTAAATAACATACCGATACTGTCGTACGGAAAACATTACTTGTAGAATTGATTTTATAGCTATGTGTACAGAAACGGTAGATATAGCATGGATAATGCGTTTCCTCTGGGACATTAAAATTTATCCATCATGCTTTATAAGATTTTAAGGTATTCGTCCGAGTCTGATGTTTCCATAACCTAGAGCAAACGAAGTCTGTGACTTCAAACCTGATTTGAAACAATTGCTGAGAGATACTTATCGTTATTGTTGTAAAATGACCCTCAGTATGATTAAGAATGTATAAATAATAATGAAACCGTTTTTTTTTTTTTTATTATTTAAATATAACCAATTCAAGATTTCAAAACATTGAAATCTGAAATTTTCCTAACTATACATAATTACTGTGATGTCTGGAGGCGTGTAGATAATTTTTCTTTCGATTTCTTTTGGCGCGTACGTCACGTGATGCGTGAGCGCGCGCAGAGAGAGGGGGGACACTGTTTTTTGAGAATGTGGAAGGGAGAAGTGTTGTGGATGCCAGCATGTAAGCGTGGGAAGTGTTTTTATGAGAATTCGAAAGATTGTAATAAAAACGGAAGTATTATAATTTGAGTTTGTGAGTGATTGAATAATATGTTGAAGTGGAGCTTGTGAAGTGAAATATGAAGGTGGTTGTGCATCTTGTGAAACCTGTTTTTTCATTGTAAATAGTTCATCCTCATTTGTGTCGTCATATCATGCCGTTTTGTGAATAAACTAAATATTCTGTGTTTAAAAAAATGGAGTGTTATATTTATCGAAGGATTACACACCCGAGATGGTAGGCAAATTTCGAGCGTATATGACAATTACATTCACTAAATTCAGTAAATTATTGAATATATTCCATCTTATCCTTACATCAAAGGCATAAGAAAATGAGCGATATGTCTGCAAAAATTTTATCTTCTGAATTACACAAAGCATTTTCTTTCGACTCGAAGAAGAAAGAAATTCTAAGAAAAACCATTCCTTTCATGCCTGGTTTGAAATAAAATCAGAGAAATATAGTCTTATATCATGCTTCAGAATATGATGAATTATATATTATATATATCATATGATATAAATAATATATGAATATAACATATGAATATAATATGAATATAATATGTGAATTATACATTATAATATATTTTTGAAGACTTTTTATAGGTCTGAAAAATATTATTCTCAATATACAGGGTATCTACAAATTAGTTGGGCAAAAAGAATAATTTATTGAATGGAATTGGTAGGGAAAAAATGAAAGTACATATTGCTGTAAGATAGAAAAAAAGTTCAAGTTTATCATTATCACAAATGTCTGATGTGACTTTCTTTCGTGACTCTTCAAATGTCCCATCGGTAAATCATTTCTTGTCACAGATTTGTCAGCATGTTTCCGTCGATCAAATTAATTGCTTTGCAGATTCTTGATTTTAGTTCAGGAATGGAGCAATGAGTGGCGGAATGTGCACTTGAACCTTTACGAAACCCCATACACCGAAATCAAGCGGTGAAAGATCTTCTGATCGTGGTGGCCGCTGAATATTACCTCCGTTCGCTAAGCGTCAGTTATGACGCCTAACGCCATCTATGAATAAACGTCGGCAATATTACTACTAGTCTGACATTCAACTAGTTAAATTCATTTAATATTTCGAAAGTTCTTAACTTACGAAATTGCCCAATTAATTTGTAGACACCCTGTATAATATAAGTATATAATATAATATATAATGTATTATCTCACTATATAATCTAAGTTATTATAATTAAAATTATTCTGAAGGTTATTCCCAAAAGTTTTTCTCAATCTATTATTTTCAAAATAGCTTTCCCAAAATGTATTTAAAAGATGTTTTGAAGTCCATATTTAAGCAAACTTCGGATTTTGAAATTTTTATGTACCTGGATGAAAATATTACTTATTTTGTAAGAAGGCGTGAGACGTTTTCACAAATGATTTATATTCTTATCCTAAAAAAATCAGATAAAGACAATTATACTATTAAGATAGGTTTTGCTTTTCATCATAAGTTATTGAAGAATTGTCATGTTGTAAACATTCATGTAGATTGTTATTGGTATATATTATTTTATGAAAATAAACTTTATTTTGTTTTTAATGGCTCCACCAGTGGCCGAGAGGTTCTGTTCTAAAAGTCAGTAAACGGGAGGTGCCAGGTGTTTGAACCCAATCGCGCCCGACGGCTTAATCGTTCCTAGTTTTCCGTGATTTTCTTCGAACCATGGATTTCCTTGCGTAAATATGGGTTAGGTTCTCTTAGAAAGAACCCCACGGAGAGAGTCCTCCCCTTTTTGGGCCCATATACATCGTATAGATAATTGGCTGTCATAAATAACACCAACACCACCATTTTTAATGTTTCAAATAAAATAATATTCTAAAAAAATGATTCGCCTTATATTGACACAATTTGCATCACAATGAAATTAAGCATAGTGATTTCTCATGAAGGCAAAGTCAATTTGCAAAACTCGTTTTAAAGCCATAAAATACCTAAATGCTCAAGAATTACGTCATCATGAAAAAGTTTTTTTAAACATAATTCAAGGTATTTTATTTGCAATATTGCATGTAGTTACAGTAATTTATCAGGGTGAATTTAGTCACTTGTGAAAACTGAAAATTTGATTACAAATCATGTTACACTGATAAATCCAAAAGATCTCAATGATCATCACTGAACGTTGTCTGTCGCCGAGGAAAACACTATTTTTCTTTACTGATTCTGCTTTTTTAATCGTCACAAACGGGCAATCAGGGACAGTGATTTTTAAGGGTTTTATAATTTCTAATTTAAAACCATTTTACATATAAATATCAACACCATTTTACGCCATCATATCAGTTATAATCAGATTACATAATCTCGTTTTCAATTGTAACGGAAAAGGCAGGAATTGCTGCATCAGTTTGATAATCTCTTGTTTTCTGCCATGCTGCATTTTAGTGTAGAACATTGCAGTGATTAAAGAAAAATTAATAAAGCGTTTTGTTCTCCGATTCTGGTAGCGAGTTCAACACTCGTGAATTTTGTTTCCATTCGTGTAAAAGCTGTGGTATTGAATAAGAAAAGAATTTTATTACACTGCTGTTGTTTTTATTATTAGATTTTTTTTTGTGTGTGTGTGTGTTACAAAGATTGAATTTTTATACATGAGACTGAAAGTTTGATAAGTTAATAATAATATTAAAATGTTTGATTATCTTTCTAATAAAAATAAAAAAAAATGAAGAAGATAATATTTTTCAGTTATTGTTCTTGTTGACGTAAAGCATGTTTGATTACATTTATGTATATTTATATTTTGTAGATTGATGAATTAAGCTAGAATTTACAACCTGATTAAATAATCTCTAAAAAATACGCATCAATGTATTAATAAATATATTGCTCAAATTATCTATTTTTAACTGATAATTTGAAATCCCAATAATTTTGGCTGTTATTTGCATTCAATCGCAAAGGTGTCAAAAGACACCTTTTGGTAGAAATGGGTATATACAAAATCGTGGTAGAACACTGTAAAAAAATCTGTAAAGTTACTAAAGTTTTTCTAGAAAAATAGGATTCCTAGAATTTTTGTTGTTGCCGTTACATAAAAAGTTCTAGGAATCCCAGTTTCTTAGAAAAACTTTAGTAACTTTACAGATTTTTTTTTACAGTGAAATAGTGTTAAAGTCTGATAACCAAAATTGCAAACCAGCATAATATCATTAAGAAATGTATTTGAATAACTAAGAAAAAGGCTTAACTAATAAGGTTGGCTCAGATATTTAACTTATGGGTAAATTATATGGATACAGCAAATGAATTAGAATTGATTTACGTGCTGTTCAGTTGAACTAAATTTTAGTATACAGTTTACTGTGCACATATATAAATAAATTCATATACGGGTTTGCACAAAAGAGTTTGGATACATTAACGTTTATGAATGATAATTGCCTGTAGTCTATTTGTAAATATGTGTGCATTTTCAAGCTGATATAGTTCTTAGTAAATTATATGGTGTGCATAAAAAACTTATAGTCTATATGCAGGATTACACAAAAGAATTAAAACAATATATATTGAGATAATAAAATAATATTCTAAAAAAATGATTCGTCTTATATTGATACAATTTGCATCACAATGAAATTAAGCATAGTTATTTCTCATGAAGGCAAAGTCAATTTGCAAAACTCGTTTTAAAGCCATAAAATACCTAAATGCTCAAGAATTACGTCATCATGAAAAAGTTTTTTAAAACATAATTCAAGGTATTTTATTTGCAATATTGCATGTAGTTACAGTAATTTATCAGGGTGAATTTAGTCACTTGTGAAAACTGAAAATTTGATTACAAATCATGTTACACTGATAAATCCAAAAGATCTCAATGATCATCACTGAACGTTGCCTAAAGTAATTTTTCATTAGTATGATGCGTCTTCTAAATTGTGTATTTACCGGGTGTCCCAAAAAGGACTGACTGATTTTAAAATTCAATAACTTGCAAACGGTGACAGATATTTAAAAAATTCTTGCAGGAGGGTTATGCATAAGGTCAAAAGTTTTTTTACAGTGATTTTCAATTTTAGTTCGAATTACAAAAAATAGATGGCGCTGTAAGCAATAGTCGCTAAATACAGGCTCGATTTCTGGTCCTTTCTCTTGTTTCATGCGGAAAAAGGAGATGTAAATGTATTATCCGGGCCACGAAGTACCAAAAATCGAGCCTGAAATCAGCGTCTATTGATCGCAGCGCCATCTATTGTTTGTAATTCGAACTAAAATTGAAAATCACTGTAAAAAAACTTTTGACCTTATGCATAACCCTCCTGCAAGAATTTTTTAAATATCTGTCACCGTTTGCAAGTTATTGAATTTTAAAATCAGTCAGTCCTTTTTGGGACACCCGGTATGTAAATATACATTTACTATGTGAAGAAATAAAGTTTTGTAATACTATTCTGGTAAAGTTAAAAAGGGTTTCAAAATCTGTGCACGACGCATGACATTTTTTTCTTGTTCAATTATCATATAGCAAATATAAAATCTCTCTGTATTTATATTATCCACGATATAAAATTGATAAATCTAAACTTTTACTTTGGATAACAGTTTTTGCAAAGGAACAGGTGAATAAAAGTTCCGCTTCCAAGCGTCTGTTTTTTTTTTAAGACCATGAAGTGAAACTAAGTAGAGTAGAAAATTGATGAAAGAACTAAGAGCAAAGTTTTTCGGTTGAAATGCAATTTATAGACCACTAAACACAAAATAAAAGTAAAGTAAAATTAGAGAAACTTTCTTTACAAAGAATTTTCAGAAACATTTACTACCCAAGAATTGATCACATAGAAAATACCCTGTTGCTTCATTTTCTAAAGCGCTATAATATTTTACAATCAAAGTTTATGCCGTATATAGAATTAGTTTTTATAATTTATTAAAAAAACTAACGTAACATTTTGATTCGAAAAATAACTATAAATATATTTTAACATTTTATATAATTTATATTGTTGATGTTATGCCAAAGATATCTTTGACTGCATCTTAATTTTTTTTCCAAAGCGCCATAACAGAAACTTTTTTCATGCATCCAAAATACTTTTTTCATACTATACATACAAAATATCTGTGAGGTAATATGTCTGTTTTCTAATTCTTTGCATCAAAGAAAGTTTAATTTATATCGCATGGAATTTAAAAGCAAAATATTGTTTCAACGAAGAAATTTACTTCATGACAAAAAAGAAACAGCACATCAGAGAACGCGAATATCAAAGGCTAATTAAGAGTCAATTTAAAAATTTGGTAGGTAGATAATAATCCTCTTGTGTTCACCATAAAACGTTCCGTATTTTTAATCCATTAATTAGAAAGTCCTCAGACATTGTCGTATTCGAATGATGTTTCATATTGTGTATCATTAGGAAAGATGAAACGTTGATAATAGGAACGGCATTGATTTCTGAATGCGATTAGAGTGTACGAAATATACCTTTCAAAAATGCTTTGTTTAGAAAGAAGTACTAATTTAATATGCAAGTTTTATTGAAACTACTTCGGTGTGTGTAAATTATTATACATTGTTTGGTATTTTCCTTTGTTTAATTTTTACGACAATAATTTATGATTAAATAAAAACAAAAACAGAATGATACGCAATTTTCAAACGACATATTTTGATTTAAAAAGAACAGTTAGTTTAATTTGAAAATACATTGTTTAAATACATGTAGAAGGGTGATGTGCGATACGTTAATTTATTGAAATATTCAGATAATTACAGAATGCTCAACTAGTACAAACTTGAATTTAATCCCTTGAAGACACTTAATTTTACAATGCGCTATAACTTGTTTTTTCAAAGGCACCAGGATTAACCCTTAAAAATTGTTGTTTATAGAATACCTGTAGAACATTCCATTTAATAGTAGTACACTGTAAAAAAAAATCTGTGAAGTTACTAAGGTTTTTCTAGGAAACTGGGATTCCTAGAATTTTTCATGTAACGGCAACAACAAAATTTCATGTAACAGACACACTTTTGCGCCGAAAATCAAAAAATCTGTAAGGTTACTAAGAATTTTTTTGGAAACTGGGATTCCGAGAACTTTTCATGTAACTGCAGCCAGGGTTACAAATAAAAGTTTAGTAAGATTACTGAAATTTTAGCAGATTCATTTGCAAAGTTACAGATTTTTGTAGCTTTACAAAAACTAGTTTTGTAGATTTGCAGCTTTTTTCGTACAGTTACAGGTGAAAGTTTAGTAAGCATGTAACTTTACATCTGTAGAACTACAGATTTTTTTTTACAGTGTAGAGCTGACTGCTTTATTTACTTCTTCCGTGTCAAGGAAACAAGAATGATGAAAAAAATGACTTTTCCTTTTCTGATTTTCAAAGTCTAAAATCATTTTGCTCGTGATCCGTGAATTTTGCTTTGATATCTCATGCATTCAAATTATAGACAATAATAAATACCTTAGAGTTATATTATTTCTAATTGCTAAAAATGTGTAAGATTAAAATTTTAAAAACAGTAAAATAGTTTTATTTGACTGCTGACATGTTTCAACTCATCCAGAGTCATTTTCAAAAGAAATAAATAATGCTATTCTGAAATTGCATGTTCTATGATGCAATGAGCTGAAACGCCACCATTCAGTTTTTCATGTAACGCATATTACTTTTTTTTATTTTACTTGGATGTTTATTTCTATTTTCTAAACCTTTGAATACTTCGAGCCACAGTTTTGGTAAGCTGAATGATGCTATATCGTTACATTTGTTATTTTTCCGTGCTAGAATCTCTACTGTTTCTCTTATAATGGATTGATAATATTGGTTGGAGGAAAAAATTATCTTACTTTCATTGAAATTTATATGAATAATTTCTCCTTGATGTAATCTTGCCAAGGCTGTTTTTTTGTTATTTATTATCAATTTTTTATCTATTTAATATCAGCTACCTTGAATAATTCTCAAAATTAAGTGGATCAGTTTTTGTGCAAATATAATAATATTTGTTATATATTTACCTTAGAGTTAGTTAATTTGGTGATCACGCATGTCCCACGGCTGGAGATTTACGATTCTATCCGGCAAAAAGTCGATTTTTAAAAGTTTATCCTAGCGTAATTTATTTATCGCCTGTTAGAGCTCAATAGTTAGTGCGTTGTACCATGCTGTTGGCTTTGATATAAAGATACTTGTAGGGTCCATAGACTAGTGCAAAATTTGTGCTTTTTCAGTTGGGAATGAATCAATCAATTTGAGTTTAGTTGTTTAATCTGTTACTTGAAGCGGAATAAAATATACTGGTCGATTATGGACGCTTCCAAAAAAAATATTTACTTTATTTTATGGGATTTATGTGCACAAATTTTGCACAGATCAGGCGTTATTTCATGTTTACTGTCGCAAAAATCTCTGTGTTTTTCTACAATTTTTTATTTTTAATATAGAAAAAGTTATATAATAAAGCAAGATGAAGCTCAATTTAGATATCATTAAATAGTTTAGATTATTACCTTTTCGTTCCAATTCAATTTATCTGCATTTATCACTCCCCAGTTAATTCCCCAGTTTTTATAGAATTGTTTTTAGTTTATTAAGTCTAAAAAATTTTTTTGAAGTTTTAGTTCAAGTGCAATTTTTCTTTTATCAAAGTCAGCAGAATTTAAGTTAGTCATATAAATAAACTTTTCCAGCATTATGCAGTGGCAACAGTATTTAAAATTTAACGAAAATATGAATTTGGTTGAAAATGTTTTGTTTATAGAGGAAAATTACAATGAACAGCACATGAAGGTTTGCCAGCGCGAAATGTTTAAATTTATGACCATATTTTGGGAAAAGTTGCCAGTTGTATATAGATATCTTAGGACAAATTTACGTACAATATATTACTTTGCTGCAAATTTTGAGGGGTTACAAAATTGATCCAGACAGATTCTCAAAATTCAGACTTGATACAATGCAAAACATAATGTGTAGACCTTTTCCCATGATATCTTGTGATTCCCATTCTTTACACAATGTTCCGCTGTGCAGATATAAATATCAATATACAACAGATTATACAGCACAGCAATTTTCATTAGAGCTGCCAAATGTTTGTCTCGTAAAAATCTCTGTGTTTTTCTACAATTTTTTATTTTTAATATAGAAAAAGTTATATAATAAAGCAAGATGAAGCTCAATTTTTGATATCATTAAATAGTTTAGATTATTGCCTTTTCGTTCCAATTCAATTTATCTGCATTTAACACTCCCCAGTTCAAACCCCAGTTTTTATAGAATTGTTTTTAGTTTATTAAGTGTAAAAAATTTTTTTGAAGTTTTAGTTCAAGTGCAATTTTTCTTTTATCAAAGTCAGCAGAATTTAAGTTAGTCATATAAATAAACTTTTCCATCATTATGCAGCGGCAACAGTATTTAAAATTTAACGAAAATATGAATTTGGTTAAAAATGTTTTGTTTATAGAGGAAAATTACAATGGACAGCACATGAAGGTTTGCCAGCGCGAAATGTTTAAATTTATGACCATATTTTGAGAAAAGTTGCCAGTTGTATGTAGATATCTCAGGAAAAATTTACGTACAATATATTACTTTGCTGCAAATTTTGAGGGGTTGCAAAATTGATCCAGGCATATTCTCAAAATTCAGACTTGATGCAATGCAAAACATAATGTGTAGACCTTTTCCCATGATATCTTATGATTCCCATTCTTTACACAATGTTCCGCTGTGCAGAGATAAATATCAATATAACACAGAATATACAGCACAGCAATTTTCATTAGAACTGTCAAATGTTTGTCTCGTATCTTAAATTTTAATAGAATTTTATTAAAAAAATTATGATTTATTGTTATAATAATACAAAAATAGTTTTCTCACTTTATCTTCCATACCATAAAGAAAGTATCTTTAAAATTATCAAAAAAACGTAAAATCATGCGTCAAGCAGATTGTAACACATTTTCCAACGCATTCAGCCTGCTATAATAACACTTCATCATTTAATAGCGCGAAAACAATGTCTAAGTAATAATTTGTAAAACGCATAATACGTTTAAAACACAATTTCAACCAAAGTCGAAAAAATAACTGAAAATTTTGTACATCCCTGTAAATGAACTATAGATTTATCATATAATGCGTAATACGCTAAAATTTAGAACAGTTATGGAACGCATAGCAGAGTTAAAAATTCCCCTCCACCAATTTCGTAGAAAAAACGGAAATGCACTTCAGATCCTGTATATGATTTATATAATTTATGCACACTAAATAGTACGATTTTTTTTAATTTAAAAAAGCGTTCCACAACTGAAAACCCACTACCAACAATTTTTGTTCATAGAGAGAAATATAACTGGTTTATTTTGCGTGCCCTCTATATGAAAGTTTAATCCTATTCATATAATATTCAATAGTAAGCGTTTTACAGAGCACCTCGGAGATATATATCAATTTAAATATGTTTGAAATAGTGTAACATGAAAAAAATACACCACAAACGATTTTCGAATATTGTGCCATTAAAATCCAATCAACCAACCACAAACGATTTTTCTTCATAGACCGTAATGTAACGTAATTCTTTTTAGTGCACCTGTAAATGATCGATAAATGCTATCCATACCATGTTCTATAGCAAGAATGTTGTAGTGCAGTTCATAGATATGTATATAAATTTTGATGTATTTAAAATTTTGAAACATCTTTAAAAACCACCGTAAACGACCCCCCCCCCATAGGCCGTAATGTAATGGAATTCTTTTGAATGTCTCTGTAATGGAATTATGACTGCTACACGCTTCATTTTCAATACCGAACATGTCATGGTGAATATCAATAACATTTTTCTATTTCATGGTAATATGACTGACTATATTGGCGCCAAAAATAATTTTGGCCAGCTAGAATCGGTAAATATCCTACCGTGGGTCGTATTTGAATTACACAATGCTATCTAAAAATTGAAATCCTACAGGTCGGTCATTCTGATTTGATGGCGTCTCGATTTCAATATCTTAGCTTCTGCTACATTCAGGTTTACACAGCTAAATTTAGAAGTATATTCTTACTTGTAGAAAATTTTTATTACAACACAGTCTTACAAGTCTAACACACACGCATACTTAATCTACGATAACTTATTCAGATGTTTTCCCACACGCCATGTATTCCTATACTCAGTTCCCGTTGACGTCTTTCTTGCATCTTCATGATCTTCTATTTTTTTTTCTAGTTCAGATCGATCGTGGTTCTTCGTTGCATTTTATTTCATATGTCCCCAAATATTTTCCTTTCAGTTTCGTAATGTTGCAAAACTGCGTCCTCTTTATAGCGACGATATCTCCAACCACGTACTTTGTTGGAGTGTTTTCTTTTTTTATATTTACTGCACCTTGTTTTCTTCCTGTATTTTGAGTATATTTTTATTAGCTTCTTCTCTCATGGCCACTCGGTATATTCTTCTAAATTTCTTTTCCTGTCTTGTATGTCTCTGTCCTTCGTATTAACTCCTGTCATTAACTCAAACGGGTTATACTTGTTGCTTCGCTTTATTGTGCTGTTGATAATTCTTTGAAATTTTGGTGCATACTTATACGACATGGACTCGTCAGTGTTAGAAAAACACTGGTACCATTGTTCTGTGTTACCCGTTTCACTTGAGCAGTTCTTTGCATCCTAATTTTTGTCTTCAGATGCCCGATTCCGTGCTTTGTACAATATTCCATGAACTCACTTGCAGTAAAAGCAGTTTTTTATGGGATATAATTTTAATTAAAACCCCGGAAGTGGTTTGTTATACTTTCAAGTTATCGATCATTTCCGTGGTCGAAGTCGTTTTCACTGGGTAAAAAAATGTGAACTTGATAAATGCATCTACTACGGTGAAAATATATCGTTATTTTTTATTTGTCATTAAAAATTGACCTGTGCGATCAATGTGGTATGTTTTAAAAGACCTGACTTCTTTTGGTATCGGGTTTGGAAAATCCTCAGCTATTCCTTGCTTCATATTATACAAGATACACTCAACACAGTTTGCTATTACAGTTTCCACTTTCTTAACCCAGTTATGTAAAATTCTTGCATCATTAGTTCTTCCGTCTTTGACGCAGCGAAGAGAATTTTTCTTATAATTTATCATTGCATCTCTTTTGGCGCAACCAACATTTCTTTTCCGTTTTAGAATCTGTGAAATACGTGATCCTTTACAACCCAATTATTGGACGTTCCATCTTTAACTAGCTACTTGATCGCTTTTATGGATTCATCTAGACTTTGCACTACTGCTATTCTTTTCGTTACTTCTCCTTGAGATGAAGTTATAATTAGTACTACTTGTGATATCCTGAAGTTTCGTATTAATGTGTCTATATGTTTTATTCTTGTTTCTACTCGTTGTTCCATCTCGTAGTCATATCATTCTATGTATAATGCCCATCTAGCTGCTTTATGTGCTAAATCTTTTTTGTTTAATGTTTTCTGTAATGCAGCGCAATCCGTTACGATTTTGAACGTATTTCCCATTAGGTAATTCCTGAATTTCTTTAGAGTGTCTATTATAACTAGTACTTCGGGTTCATACTTTGAATATTTCTCCTTCTGTGGCGAAATGTTATTGCTCATGCATTGCAAAGGGTGAAATCATCCATCCTCTCCTTTTTGTAATAAAATTGTGTCAATTCCCTGGTTGTTCGTGTGTCGGTATGGATCTTCAGTAGGATCATTATTTATATCATTACAGAACTGGCTTTGTTGACAGTATTTCTTCGACTCGTTAAATGCCTCGAGGGTCTCTTTCAAATTTGAAACAATGTCCTTTTCTTAATAAATAACTTGAAATTTAGCGATTTTGGCATAATTCGGGATAAACTTTCTGAAGTACCCTGCCAAACATAAATAAGTTTCAAACTGTTTTGCAGTTGTTGGTCTAGGGAATTTTTACCGTTCTCCGTTTTTGCATCAAACAGGATAATTGCTCCAATTTCTAGTGTATACCCTCAGAAATCTATTTTCCAAATACGAATTAGGCAACTGCACCATAAAATATACTTAAAAACTTTGTATTGAAACTAAATACAACTTTCTAAATGCTACACAAAACATATGAATGATATTACAAAAACATTCAAATAAATTACAAATTTACATTTCGAATTGCATCTGCGATTGTCATCAGGATAAAATGATGTTAAACAAGTCTAAAAGTTCTGCATGCCTGGTGTCCGTTCTTGAACGGTTAGCGTTGTTTAACGTAATTTTATCCTGATGATGATCGCGGATGCAATTCAAAACGGATTCCTTTCACGAATGTCAAAATATTGCCGCGGACTAATACATTGTAACCAAACTTCTTTTTTGAATCTAAAACAGACAGCTTCGGAACGCAAAAAAAAAAAAAAAAAAAAAAAAAAAAATAATAATAATAATAATAATAATAATAATAAACGATAAAATTTTATTTGAAAATTGTTAAAAATACAAACATTACGGAGGACAGGATTTACTATATTAGGTTAAAAGTTCCAAATCAAATTCTTCTTATGAATGTTAAAAAAGTTACCTATGAACCCGAATAAAAGCTGAAAATCGCGTCGAAAATCACATTAAAAATCGCTAAAAATTCAAAAACTGAAGAAAACAAAATTTGCTAGATTAGGCTAAAAGTTTGAAATCAAATTTCTTTTACCAATGTCAAAAAATCGCCGCTAAATACCACAACACACTAAAAACCACATAAAAAATCGCCGCTAAATACCACAACACACTAAAAACCACATAAAAAATCGCGAAAAATTCAAAACTCGCTGTACGATTTCTGAATAAACTTCATTCAAAAGAGGATACAATTTACAAAAGTTTAGGAACAGTGTCCGTATGCTTTCGATTGCACACGATTTGTCGAATATGCACCCAAATTCTTGACGAATTGTGCTTGAACTTCGAGAAGGAAAGAACATGTTTGAGTAAATTTTTTTTTCAGTGAAGATTTCCTCGCGGAGAAAATTAGATCCCCCCAACAATCAATCATAAAATGATGTTTGCGATCACCTATGTAACATAAAATGCTCAAAATGGTCTGTCACTGCAGCAAATGACCATGTGAGTACTGTTTAACGGTCGTGTGTGTTTGTGTAAGCATAGCACGCATATTCTTGAAGGTGTTAACGTTTCTGTGAGAAATTTAAATGTTTTTTGTTTATAGAATACAAAGTTTCCAACTAAATTTAACACTACTTTCCGAAAATAAGAGCAGAATCGTTGTACCGCAATTAAAACATGAATATATTGAATATTTGATGAGATATGGGCATTTATATAAAATAATTTTCAACTGCGCATGCGTGAAAAATGTATATATATATATATATATATATATATATATATATATTTAAGTTCATAATTTGTCTGTCACCTATTTAGGGCAACTTATATAAAAGCCTAGTCAAATATTGCAAAATTTCAGAAAGGTAGCGGCGATATAGGGAGTTGTTTTCTAGAAGTTGCTTTATTATAAGGGATTTTCCACAATTTGTCAACAGCTCACTGTATCTTTGTTAATTTTAGAATGCGCTATTAAAGTGAACCCACATAGTCATTTTATACAGTGACGGACCATTTTGAGCATTTTCTGTTACATGGTTGATCGCAAACATTATTTTATTATTAAAGTCCATGAGCCGTGCTTTTGGCCCATGAAATAATACTGACTTAATTATTTCAGTTTTTAATATTAGAAGGTTAATACTGTACGATTTCAATAATAGTTTATGTATTTTGTTCGAATTTATATGCTAACATAAGCTCAAAGTACGTATTATTCGTAATTTTGATGAAAAATACTTCATTTCGCCTAATTCTACCTCAATTATTTATATGAGCACAATCGTGCAGCACTTTCTTCTTGATAAATATGTAAACCACATCAAATTATACAATATATGTCAAAATAAAAGTATTGCAAAGCTGCGCTCATAGTATAGAGGAGACCGGGCACATTTTCCATAGGAGCAAGTTTTCCAACTCGCTTTAGTTTTTAAATGAGCCGTTGGATGACGCGAGAGGGTGAACTGGCTGAAGTGGTAACACTTCACACACCATATACGAAAGTTATAAATTAATAGCTGTTGTCACTTTGTCAGGAGAGATATTTTTTTTATTTTTTCAACGGTGAGTAAAGTTTCAGATTTTTATTAAAACGTAAAAAAAAGTACTAGCGTTAAACTTATTGTTTTGACATTGCATGTACTAAAAAATGGGTTTCTTTCTTCTCGTAACTATGCGTATGTTTTGCAAATAACTTACACCGTTATTCGTCCAGGTAGTGTAAAAGTTCCAATATGGCGACGGGGCAGATTTTCTAACAGCATACGGGACATGTATTCTAACATATGTCTCGTTGAAAACGTACCCTATCCTAAATCGGCTAGTCTTGTTGTACCAAAAATGCATTTATTATGCAATAAAATCGTCAGATAACCCTTTTGATCCTTTAGTCAATTAAATAAAACAACCAATATAAAAACCAAGGTAAATTCAAATATATAAAAAATTTTTAACTATTTTCTAAAATGGATTCATTTAATGAATCCATTTCACGTTATGTCTTTGTTATCATTCCCACAATACTGTAGTCATAAGCAACAAACCTTAGGTCGCAGTGTATATGGGCCCCTCACAAAGCAAATTAATACTGTTTATGATGCCTGGGTATGCATAAATAAAAAGCCAATGGCAATTTACGATATCCCGTCTATTTTGTTTAGAGCTACTCCACTGGCGTAAACTTTTTAAACTTTCAGGAAATTCCCACGGAATCCTGAAATACTTACAGACATGGATTTTATGTCATCCTACTTTTCTGACAGACCAGCTCCTGCCGTATCAAATCTTGAAAACACCCACAATTCTGAACAGACTTCAAATGAGACTCGTGTGGACTCGTGTAACAGAGCATATTTTTGGAGACTCGTGCGAGACTCGTGTCACGAGAGGTAATAGAAGTGTTTATTCTCGCTCTGATCCTACATTGCGTAATGATGCTTTTAGTCAGAAGTTCGTATTGAAAACTGACGCGACAAATTATCGGGCTGTATTATCAGCTTATTTTGTTTTTTCACAACCTACATCATGTCTGTAACCAATTTTAATGTTCCGGAGGAACTTTTTACCGAAGCCAATCAGATTCGAGAAGCGATGCTCAAGAAGAAGATCGATGTTGATACTCTTGATAACAGGGTGTTTTTCAAAAGGTGGGCACTGGAAGCACATCATAATTTTAAGCTTTTCAATAAATGAATTTAATTATCATTGACTTTTTTTTGTGTTTTTTACACTGAGTTTTTAAGTCTGTTCAGAGACAGAAAATGACATACTTTATTGTAAAAGCTTTGTATAAATATCTTAAAATTTTATTATTTTATGCTAAAGAGGCTAATTTTGGACATTTGTAACGTTAACTGCTCCAATGTATCACCAAGAAAAAGAGTTTTAACTTGCTTCCAGGTGATTCTAATGGTAAACAACAAATGCATAAAGAAACGGGTGATCTTTCGACAATTTAGTTAAGAGTTGGCAGGCTGATTTATTGTTTTTTGAAGATAGAAGGACTTTTCTATAAAGACTTTTTCTGTATTTTGTTATATCCAAAAGTAACGATCGTAACAAAACTATCATTTCCACTAAAAATACATCAAGAAAGTACTTTAAACTCTTTTATCTAACTTTAAAATCATTTTTAAAAATTAAAGTATTTGTATGTGTTTTTGTAAGCTTTTTTTGCAATAAATGCACTTTTCTCAAATAAGAAACTGGAATGTCCGAATCACGTAACGATCGAAACGCCGATTTTATTTTCGGTAAATTTATTTTTAAAGATGATTTGGTTTCTTGAAACGTATAAAAAGATATTTATTATAATGTTTTATCGTAAATAATTACCGTGTTTTGTATAAATAAAGTGTATTTAGTACGTGCAATAATATAACTTGACTTGAAGCATATTCAACTAATGTGTGTAACGATCGTCCCAAAATAGCGACTTCTGCGATCGTTACGAAATTTCGGACATGCTTATTTAAAAATATGATTTAAAATTAATAGAAAAACTTCTTTTTTTATTTCAAAAATAATTCTTCAGTGATCTTACGTGTTTTTATGTAGTTTGCAAAGTTTTCTTTGTAGCAAATGTACCTCAAAAGATTATTTAATAAGAATGTTCAAATAGTGGAACGATCTAAACATTAATAATTTTAATTTCCTAAATACATAAATAAATATATTATAACAGAGTCCATTGTTCTAGCATACATCTTAAAAAATAAAATAAATATTTTTCGGTTAAATTGTTGTACTTGAGTTCATTTTTTTTTTTAATTCAAGGTTTAAGAATCCATTCTCCTTAACATTCCTTTCTTCCACTTTGCTTCCCCACCAAAATGCAAGGCAAATAAAAAGTTTAAGCCACTACGTTGACCACCACTTTGGTAAAAAAAAAAAAAAAAAAAAAAAAAAAAACAGAAATTGACAGTACTCAGAGTATAGAAGACAGCCAGCGAAAGCTGTTAAAGGTACTCAATGGATTCACTCCGTACAAACGACAAACAAATTTGGTATTATTCAACTAAGAAGCAAATCTGGTTTTTGCAATCTCACTAAAAAAGAATCAAGAATGCATTACCAGTGAAGCTGGTGAAAAAAATATTGTTTCTACAATTAACTTCTCACAGTTAAAAATAGATCGAAATTGATGACTGGTGCTTTGTAATTTATAATGAAAACTTATGTCCAGGTATTATTGAAAAGATCAGCATTGATAATCCTTAACAAATATTTTCTATAAATTTTTTTACTCCTCAGGCAGGCATTGATTTTAACAGGTTTCGTTATCCATCTAAAAAAGACAGCACAAAGTTAAAATATGAAGATATTTTGTTGAAATCACCAAATACATCTCACCAGGTGGCAGCAAGAGGAAAATTTTTCTTTTGATAAAAAAAATTATGGATATGTGCATTAAAAAAGGGGCAGTAAAACTTTTTCTTTTTGAGAAAATAAAAAGAATAAATTACATGTTGGATACTTCTAATATTGCCTAAAGGTATGTTTTTTGCATAAAGTGTAATTCCTATAAAATTAAGATATTACTTCTAAAAAAGTAGTAAATATTTTAATATCAAAGTTTAACATTTGATTTTATTATTATTATCATACTTGCCAACATTCAACTAAACTTCCGTAAAACGTGAGTTACGTTGACCCAGGTTATACGCGTTACTAACCAGAAAATTTATTTGATGCATCATTATATATTTAAAATAATGTTTCTGTATGAAAACAATTTCATTTAATTTCTTTAACAAATTTCAGGTTCGAAGCGTGTTTAACCTGGATCAATGTAACTCACATTTTACGGAAGTTTAAGGGAATGTTGGCAAGTATGTATTATTACTGGATAACAAAAAGTTAATTATATGTATATATATATATATAATAATTATACATACAATTATAGAACAAATTTACTACATTCTTAGTCTTAAGAATTTTTTAAATACTAAGCACAACTTATTTATGGACTGGTCAAAACTGTGTAACTTACATTTCAGCAATGTCTAAAATCTGTAACCTACATGCCAGAAATGTCCCAAATTTGTAACCTACAGATCTACTAATTAAATGCTTTAATAATTAATTTTCCAGAATAGTGGTTGTCTTTTAATATTTGTGTATAATTTTGTAGACTTATATACTATACTATAAAAAATGGCCTTAAATTTGAAAATTAAAAAAATTACTTATAGTTAACGTTTAATAATCCCACCTCTTGATACTCTCGCAAC
This sequence comes from Maratus speciosus, assembly GCA_963932465.1. Lineage (NCBI taxonomy): Eukaryota > Metazoa > Arthropoda > Arachnida > Araneae > Salticidae > Maratus > Maratus speciosus. The sequence continues at coordinate 240,849,343 of OZ010790.1, forward strand.
AAGAGAAAAAATCTTTTTATGGAGTACGACAGGCCTGCCCAGAAATATGCCGGCCTTGAGTTGGAAGTCGTTGAAAAGCGAATCCAAAGCTTAAAAGGTCTCGATGATACCGCAATCCTAACAGCTATGGAGGTTAAAAAAAAAAAAAAAAAAAAAAAAAAAAAAAAAAAAAAAAAAAAAAAAAGCCAGCATTCTGGACAGGCTTCAGGGGATCTCAGAAGAGGTAGAAGCAAGGCTACGGGTGAGTGGCCACTCTTTATTTTCTGATTTCCCAGTTGACTCCCCCTCCCCCCCTCAATTGAGGAAAATTCAAATGTTGATATGGCAGAAACGCCATCTGACCAACCAGCTTCGGGCAAGCGATGTCTTGATAACGACACCGCTGCCGAGGGTTGGAAACAAGTTGCTACTAAAAAGAAAAGTCCCCTAATGAGAAAAATTCGAGCGCAAGCTCCCAAAGTCAAACAAAAAAGGAGAAAATATCTCCTTTCTTTATTGAACCAATCAAGCATTGGTCCAATCTTCTCATTATCCTAAGGCAAAAAGTCCCTTCTGTTCGTTCTATAATGAACAAGAATTATATCAGAGTGTCAGTTAACACAGAAGCTGAATACCGCATGGTACAGCAAATTCTACAGGGGGACGGGGAGACAAGAAGAAAGAGGAAAACATTGAATTAGTTTTGAGAGGTCTTCCAGCAAATGCTGACATCAACCTCATAAAATTGGCATTAGATGTGACCGAACTTAAAATATCTCACTAACTCAAATGTACAAGGGCAACACAAGAAACCGTGTTCCCCTTCCCCTTTTTCTTATCCAGCTGCCCAGACAGCCTAAAAACATAGATGCTCTATTCCAAATCACTGAGATCATGGGGCTTGGGGTACAGTTCGAGAAGTACCGGGGTCGTAAGTGCCCGATTCAGTGCCACAACTGCCAGGGGTTCTTTCCCTCGGTGGCCGTGTGCCGTTTACCAACTACATGCGTGAAATGTGCAGGACCGCACAAATCTGCCGCATGTACTTAACCATATGACGACCCCTGCAAGTGTTGCCACTGTTCGGGTGATCACCCTGCTAACAATCGGCTGTGTTCTAAGTTCCCAGGAAATCAGTCAAATAGATTTCCAAAGAATTCTGTTTCGACCATAAAAAATTCGCGAAAAAACGCGTCATCCTTTCCCCTTAAGAAAGTGTATCGAGCAGTCTCCTTTGCGTGCACTGCGGCTGGCGTTGTTGAAAAACCAAATTTTATCACCCCTAAAATGCGTAACTAAATTCCATCTGTCCCCCAAAAAGGTGTAGTTTCGGAAGCTGATTTTCTAAACCAACTTCTCAAATTTGAGAAAACTTTTGGTAAACAAGTTGTACTATTAACTTTTCAAAAATCCCTTCCTGACCTCCGTAACGCACCTACGGAAATTGACAGAATTTTCATACTGTATAGTAATTTTCCCAGTGTTGCTGTGTAACTTGTACTGTCTGTCCCTTTTTCTCCTTCGACCCCCCCCCCCTTTTTGGCGCGTTCACCCCATCAAGAGTTTTGAGGTTTTTATCTGTTGGCTTATGGAATGCCAACGGGCTGAGAAATAAAGCTAATGGATTTTATGGTTTAAGGATTTTATATATAACAATGACTTTGACATCGTTTTAGTGTCCGAGACTCATTTTTCCCAGGGTTACTGTGCTAAGGTTGCCAACTATGAGTTATTTCATGTAGACAGACCTCCTAATGGCGGCAGGTGTATTTGACGGTTCACAGATTCGTCAACTCATTAGAGAAGAACACATTTTATCGGAACAATGACAGAACTCCAAAAGAATGCTTGTTTGTCATTCAAAAACCTTGTCAAAGAATTTCTTGGAAATACGCAAGTAGAAAATTACACCAAAATTGTCCTGCAACTTTTAGAGAGCTTCAAAATGCTTTGTTGCAACATGAGCATTAAACTTCATTTTCTACATTTCTTCATATTGATGACTTCCTTGAAAATCTTTGAAAATCTGAGTCAGTGATAAGCAGGGTGGGCGATTCCACAAAGATTTCAAGCTCATGGAAGAGCGGTATCAAGGTAGATGGGATGGACATATGATGGCTGACTACTGTTGAAGCATCGAGCGAGATTGACCACAATTTGAACACTCCAGGAAAAGCTACAAACGAAATTTTTTACCTTAATATGTATATTTTTCGTTTTGTGAAAGGATTTTACTACTTGTTTGAACATAATGTAGCTTATTGTAAGTATATACAGCTGTTGTATGAATAATATATTTGGTAATTGTTTCTTTATTTTCCTTTGTATCCGCTTTAAGTATGATTTTTGGTGTATCCTGTAGCTTAAAAAGTTGACGTGATAGAAAAATCTGTGGTCATATTTGGATTTAGATGCCAATAATTAGCCAAAAACAAGTGCCAGATCTAAGTCAACAAACTGTGTGTTCCCCGGTGTAATATGACGAATGATTTTTTCACAGTGAACTCTCAACTTCACTCTGCTGGGTCACCCTTTTCACCTCACTGTCACACTTTTCACTCTGTTGGGTTCTACGCTTAGTTAGCAATGTGATAAATCACGTATTAAATATTCAATAATTTCAAGCTTCATTTCACTGATGAAAATTAATTGAAAAATTAATTAAAATTATATATATTATTAAAGTTAATTTAAATATTGAATTTTATATAAATATCACTATGTGATATTTGTTCCTGGTTGTTTGAAAGAAGTTCGTAACATCAACGACGTTACTAAAACACTGAGGGCCGTTTTTATTTCAAGCCGCGTCCCAGTATTAATTTTTGTGACACAATCAAATATTTTTTTTTTTTTTTCACACAAATATGAGTTAAAACAGAATCAAAATTGGATTTTTCAGAAAGGAATGTATATTCATATTTTAGAATAGCCAAAAATTAAAAATTGCCTGTTTCGAAGATAAATAATAAAAAAAATATATCTATTAACATAATTATAAATACCTGCTACAATTTAAATTTTCAAAACCAAACATTTAAATCTTCATAACTATAGGAATATTTTAGAGTATTATCATGTTTTATTAGTAGTAGTTTTATTATTTATACAGAACAATTATAAATAAAACATAAAAAAATCTAAAGGACGTTCAGTTTTTTGTACCACCTGTTGGTGACCTCTATTATGAACGATTAAACGAAAACCACCTGTGAAGCATTAAGGATTGATTTATATTGTTTCAAATCAAGAAATGTATCAAAGCTTATCTCTCAAAATCGTGTATATTTCTCTAAAGCAAAATATAACACAGATTATCTCGCAGTAACGTGAAAATTTTCCAAAAGCATCATGTTAAAAAATGAAACCCCTGTTATTAATAGAAAAACTTTGTTTTCTGCTCGGAACAATTAAGCAAAAATTACCTTTGAACCATTACAGATAATGTTATAATGTTTCATATCCAAAAATTAGCGAAATGTTATCTTGCATGACCTTAAATTTTTCTCTAAAGCGCAGTGATATACTAAAGATCATCTCGCATTATCTCTTTAATCTAAGAAAACGCACAACTAACGCTTTAACTGCCGTAAATGCATTTATTGTTACAGGGTTCTTTCTCGACTTATATTAAAAAACTGATTGCATATAAAAATAAGAAAACTGGCAGTTATATGATGAAGTGTATTATAAACATTCCGAAGCAGACAGATTTAAATTGAAGAATTATTTCAAACGCCATTGAACGCTGAATTCGATCAAAATAGCTTAAATATTAAAAAGCCATCTTTTTCAGACAAACAACGAACTAAGATTGCGGTGGTCAATATCTAATTTTTTTTTTTTTTTTTTTTTTTTTTAATTTCACTTTTTTTTTAAGGACCTTAATAGCGATTTTTTTCATATTTCGAAAAGTCATTTATTACCTATTGTTGCCTAACTTTTAAAAAAAGCGCAAATTATAATATATGCATACATTTCACAATTAATAAATATAGTTACCAGTAAATATCAAGAGAGATTGATAATTTTAAAATTAAATTATTATCCGAGAAAAGCATTTAACGGTGAGATTTATGCTATACGTTAAAAGACAAAAATAATATTTTCAAACATTTTACACATAAATATTAAAAGAAATTTTTTTAAATAATTAAATTATTACGTGCAAAATGTACTAAATGAGGAAAATTACGTCATATTTAAGACTAATTTCTTATAGCGTCTAAAAGAAAAAGTCTTCTAAATTCATTCAAAATTATATAGAGATAATTTAAACAACTATAAGGTTTGTCAAAATATGCGCCGGAGTTTCAGTTGTGAGCTTTTTTCGATTATTTGATGATTTTATAAATATAAATTATTAAATACTGGTTTAAACTTATAAAATAAAGCATTTAGAAAAGGTTGTTAACAAATATTCAATGGTTAAAATTCAACTCAGCAAAATAATAGATACTTTTATTTCATAAATTATTTGTATAGCTTTGACATATATTTTGATAAATTTCATTAATAGTACGGCAGACATATATATATATTTTACTTAACCATTTTACACAAGCTGATTTTGAAATGCATGGTAGATATTACTTAATCAATCAGGAAACAACCGTCAGCTGTACACTCTCAGAAATATCTCTTCAATTCACGGAAATATTTCTGTCATCACTTCTACCGGTATATATCCGAGAATTGAAGAAATTTCCGCTCGTTTTGCCGTTCTAGAAGAGAAAATTTTCGTAAGCTGAAAAAAAGGAGTTTTTTTAAAAAAAATACGTCTCTCGTTCTTCCGTGGACCTACTTGGTTGTGAACCTGGGACCGCGCGTTTCGAATCCAGCCTCTTAACCACTCATCCAACGAGCACTTGGTACAGCGCGAATTTAAATTGAAGATACGGGTTGTCTTCAAATGGGGGATTGGTAAGGCTTGTTAAATTTCTTGTGCAGAAAGCTCGGAAATTTAAATTTAATTGCAGGGACATTTCGTCGTTATGAAATAATAGTTGGTGTTTGAGCAATTATAGAATAATAGAGGATAAACAATAGTAAATATTACACATATTTTTAATAAGACGTAATTTGATTGTTAGATGCAAAATATGATTATTATATTTTTAATTAATATCGAGTAGAAATGTTTGCTTTTTCGAATAAAATCAATTATTATTTTTTTTTAACTTGATTGAACTACTATATTTTTTTAATGTGTTCCTTTATAATATATTTCACATGCGAATATTTTTTTAATACTCTAAAAGTTAAATTTCGAATAAATTTAAATGGATGAGAAAATTGCTACTTTACCAAATTCGAAAACATTATTTTTGTCAAAATTTATTACAATTTCGGTTTTTCATTTAAAAAATAAATTAGAACTTCGGTACTAATACAGCTAATGCGCATGCGTGGAAGGAAAAAACGAAGTTTTTGCCTCTTTTTCAGACTTCCGGGAATAATTAACGGTAAAAGCTTGTTTTCTAGGTGTACGGAAATTATTTGTTTAAAAATGACGAATGATTTAGTGTATAAAGAAGAATTTTTCTGATAGTGTAGCAACAGCAGTGGATGCAACCTTTTAGCCCGACCCCCCCCCCCCCCCAGTCAAACAGAAATGAATGGCAAGCCCACTGGTCATTATAATATATAATTTAATCTTCCGATAATCTTTTTAAAATAGAGAAAATTTCCGTGATTTTTGAGCTTGTGGTGTTTGGATTGAGGTTGGCGAACGTAGCCCGTAGTAGGCAGTACTCCTGAAAGTTTTCCAAAAGTGGCATGTTAAGAACTAAAATGATTATAACAAAAAAAAAATGTTTGTTTTATGATACGACCGGATAAACGAAAATAGCCTGTTAGGCGATACGGATTGATTTATATTGTTTTATATCAAGAAAAGTGCGAAGATTCTCTGGCGTGATTTCTAATGTTCCTCGAAAGCAGAAGCATGTCAGAGATTATATCACACCTTTTTGAGAATTTTCTTAAAGCGGTATGCCAAAATCAACTAGTCGGAAATGGCAATCCCAAAATTTTCTTCAATCTTATACATGTTAATACTTCCTGAAAAATGCATTATAGCAGCGCCACCGGTTAGATGATTTACACCAAAATCTAATCAGCAACAACTTGTGTCAATTTTTATTGAATCTGAAGTTTGATGAAAATCCGTGCATTAGTTTTTACGATAGAGCTACTGCGGAAATCGTGAAAAGTTCTGCTTAGAAGTGGCGCCTGTTGGCCAATTTATACCAAAAACTTGTCAGGATCAATTTGTATCAGGAGCTAACCGAATCTAAAGTTTGATGAAAATTCATGCATTAGTTCTTGAGATTCAGCTATTGCGGAAATCGGGAAAAATGCAGCGTAGTAGCGCCACCTGCCGGGCGATTTAGACCAAAACCTTAAAAACACTAATTTATATCAGGGACTAACTGAATCTGAAATTTGATGTAAATTCGTGCATTAGTTCTTGAGATAGAGCTGTTGCAATACTCATAAATAATCTGGCATAGCAGTGCCACCTATTGGGCGATTTACGCCAAAAAGGTATCAGCATCAAATTATTTCAAGGACTAACAGAATATGAAGTTTTCTGAAAATCCATATTTTAGTTCTTGAGATATAGTTGTAGTTGAAAATATGAATAATGCAGCATAGCAGCGTCTTTTGCTGGGCGATTTGCACCGAAAAATAATCAGCACCAATTCATATCAGGGAGTAACACAATCCAAAGTTTATTAAATTTCGTTCATTAGTCTTGAGATAGAACGCCCACAAAATTTGTGTCACACACAGACAGACCGACTCACAGACTCACAGACAGACATTTTGTAAAAACATGTTTTTCGGTACCTTTGACCCCTAAAACGTATAAATTCGTCGAAAACAGGAATTCTAAAATCTTTACGAATCCAATACTTTCTTCTTGTAAACATACTAGAACGTAAAAATAATTATAAAAACACATTGTTTTATTCAACGATAGTCGAGGGAAATATATTTAGTTCGGACATAAATTATGTTCTGCCAATTGGAATGATTTATGGAAAAATAAATTCCATATATGTTCATCAATACAAAATTGATAAAGAAATAATTGGATGGTTGTTTGAAAATTCTACTTATTCAACAAAAATATAAAAGACATAAATACTAAGACTAGAACGTGGAAAATTCTCATTTGTTCGTTCGCAATTTCCAACACTAACATAATACAAATGAGTATTTTACACGTTCTCTTCTTAACATTTATGTGCACAAGGCATCTTTTCATACTTAAGTGATGCAGCTCTGCAACTTTGTAAATGACTATTTTTTCACTTCTCGTATGGTTACCAGCAAACCATCTCCAAATTTTAACAATAAAGGGAGCTGTAAACAGTTTCATCGAAGAGCTCATAGTCATTTTGCTACGCCTAGACACCATATTTATCATAATAGCTGTCGGCATTAAAGACCTGGGAATTTTAAGAATTTCCTGAACTAAATTTCATTATGTATATATTTAAAAGACAAGGCTGTTTTTTTTATTCATATAGACTGAGATTTCTACTAAACTGATTTTGATAATTATTTTTTGAAATGAAAACACTTTATCTGTAGATGTGCTCGCACTCGTTATTTTTTTTTTAAATAATCCCATTTTTATATTTTGATTTTCAAAGTCTATTACGAAATTTCTTCTCATTGGTGGCAATCGAGTTACTTCCATTGTTAGAGAAAGGAAGAAACAGGAATTTCTATATCATTACGGATGCTATTTTCGCATTACAATTAAAAATAACGTTTTTAAAATTTTCGGAAAGAAATGACGTCTCGATTGAAAAAAAGAATTTTTTTTTTTAATATATAAAGCTGTTATATTTCAATATTTTTTTTCATTCCGCTAATACTGAGATTAAGACGCTAATCTCAGAGGGCCGCAGTTAATGAAAATGACGTCATAGTAAAAATGAAATGAGTAAGGACAGTATTCCTGTGATGTCACAGTAGGAAAAATGGCGGCGTGATTGTTTATTTGCGTTTTGCATTTACCAAGGTTTTTTTTCGCTATTTCTCTTTACAGCGTTATTTTATTGCCACACTTAGAGCTTATAAACTTAATGATAATATAAGCATATTCTTTCATTTTTTATTAATTAAATAATGAAAAAAAGAGATAAAAGCATGATTTGCAGAATTTAAATGAAAAAAAAATGAAACACTAAAAATGAAAACTGAAATCGTTAAGTAAACGCATATTTAAGTAAAGTTTAATTTACATAATTTATAAACAAACCTCAAATTAAAGACTTGAAATTTTACTTTATTTATGCAGACACTGGCTATAATTTAATTATCTTAACGTCCTATTTCTAATAAATTCGAGAATCTATACAAAAATAATCTCAAATTAAATGAATATTCCTTACATTATTCAGATCTATTACATATATTTCCTTTCTTTCAATAGTGAAATAAAAAATAAGTGAATTCTTGAAGTCCGTAAAGGTTTCAAATTGAGCGATTTTCCAACGTTTTCACAAAGTTCTTTTTTTTTTTTTTTTTTTTTTTTTGTAGCCTCGAACCGAGAGGGATAATAGGGTCCAAACTAGAGTCCTGCGCGTGTCGGGTTGTACCCGAATCCGCAAATTCCATTTTAAGTCAACCCCCAACCCGACAAAAAAAAATATTCTCGACCCGCAACCCGATCCGAACCCGCAAAAATAATTTTTTGCAACCCGCAACGCGACCCGAACCCGAGGTATTTCAACTCGCACCCGTACCGAAACCGCAATCCTTCACCCGAAACCGCAATGAAGGAAAAGTAAATCATGTTTTAATGTCATTATGAAAAAAAAATCTACAATTGTATCTCTAATACAATTTTTATATTTTACATAGAAGAATTAACAAATCTATACTCTTTAATATTCAAATATATCCTCTGAATAGTGGGCATCTCGGTATCGTTAAATAAAGTTAATCACCGGGTCGCGTTATCCCGAATTTTGCCTTTTCAGATCAGAATGAATCTAATTTTGTTTCTGCAGGTCGGGTTCACACTTAGAAAAATTCTTACAGGTCATCTATAAGTTTTTTGCCATTCATATTGTTTGGATTTTCACAAAATGTTTCAGCACAAATATGTTTCAGATGCAAAGAAATACATATTTTAATTAGAGTCCTGCACGGGTCAGGCTATATCCGAGCCGTGTCCCGCATACTACTCAATTAAATGAATATCACAGGTATGATAAATTTTACCCGAACTTTGATACAATGAAAACAAAGAAAGTGAAAAATAATGTTTCAATCTTTATGCAACTGTATAAAATTAAAAATCTAACCTTTAAATATGTTTTAAAATTAATTCATTTTTCTTCCATATCATACTTTAAAAATACAATACACAGCAAAACACTAAATGATCTTTCCTATTTTCCTGTATCACACAGTAGATTTTTATCATAACAATATTAGAAGTAGCAAGACTAGAACATTAGAATTGTAACTATTCAGCAAAAATGCATGCAGAAGCATTCGTTTTATAATCCTTATCGTATCAGTATAGTTGAAAAAGTATGTTTATACTAACTTCCAGAAACGAATTCTAAATAAGACTAGACAAAGCGGACAGGTACGCATTTTGCATTTTTGAAACTTTGATCTGCGGTTTAATAGACTTTTAACGCGAAAAAATACCTTTACATTCTTTTAAAAAATCGGGTCAACCTGAAACCCATCCGCAAGAGTCAAAAAGCCAACTCAAAACCGATCCGAACCCGAAACAATGAAAGCCAATCCAACCTAAACCCGACCCGTAATCGGAAAATATAGCGCCAAATCTACCCGACCCGAATCGCGGGTCAGCTTGGGTTCGGGTAAAAGAGGGTATCCGGCCCAATGCAGGATTCTAGTCCAAACTAAATATTTTACTACGAATACGTCTAAAAGAGAAAATATATGGATTTCGCCTGCACTCGTCCAACATCAAGTCAAGAATGTGAATTGTAAATGTTCACATGAAAATTGTAACTGGGAAACGTGCCATCAAGTTTGGGAATATATTTATTAATAATCTACAACGCGTTAAAATATTTTTAAAGTATTGAATATGCATATGAAATGTACCGTAGAACAAAGTGAATAGAAACAGTGCGGTGAACAGGAACGAAACTTCCCGGTCACACAAATAAATTCAAAATAAATATGCGTGAGAATATTTTTCGTTGCCAATTTTTTTAAGAAGGTAATATCATGATGTGTTTGGAAATTCAGTTTTGTCATGTTGGCACCACTACATAAAAAAAAATGCAAGTGGGTCCTCGAAAACTTCCTATTTTCAACATCTGCAAATCTTTGTATGCAACTACAAACTTTTTCGTATTCCAAACCTAAGAGTAGCGGGTTTTTTTTTTATTAGGGATAGACCTATAAACGATGTCCTGTATTAGATTTTATGTACTATTTCTAAAACAACATAGTAATAAAGTGGAGATTTTCTTATAACATCATAGGTTTGAGATTTACGGGGTGAATAGGAACACAATTTTGTTGTCATGGTTTATTCTTCCATACAATAATATTTTCATGTCATATCGTATTTAACAATATTTTGTTTTTTCCAGTTGCTTGAAGTGCTTAAAGATGCCAAGAAATTACTTAGCTGGACGAAAAACGCCAACCCCCAATCCAAGAGATGTGGAACAGGCAATAGAAGAATTAAAAAAACTTCAAATCCCAAGGAAAAGTTGCAGAGAAATATTCTCTGTCAACCACAACATTACACAGACATCTCAAAATGGGAAACCAATTAAAAAAGAGAGGGGGTCAAACAATACTATGTGCTGAGGAAGAGGCCGTACTAGTAGATCTTATTAAACATGCAGCGATTTAAAAAGACAAAAAAAAAAAAAAAAAAAAAAAACTATCCAGAAGATCATCACTGACGATTCAAATTCCAATTGTTCTGTTCAAGACAGTGATAAAGAGTTCATATTGCCTACTACTTAAGAAGACCTAGATTTTGGAATCCTAGAAAATCCCCAACTTTCGAACAAATTTGCTCCAGGAGACTTCCTTGTCGATAAAAGTGCATGTAAAAAAGTCATACAGACTATATGTGACCAAAGTTCTGTACCCAGAAGATGATGTTTCTGTGGGGAAATTTTACAAAAGGGTCCCCCATACCTGAAGATTTCAAGAAACGGTGGAAGAGGATGCAACATTTCTTCCAGAAGATGTCATAAAGAAACTTTAGCTGAAGGACAACATTCAAACATCTGCTCGTTTCAAGGATATGATAACTTTTGTGAACGATATAAGTGAATTGAATTTGTATTAAATTCCCATCTTTCTCAATTCAAATACATTTTCTTAGAAAAAATTTTAATCTTTCTTGAGTTCAATGTTGTTTTCTAATTTCTGAAAAGTCATACCTTTACTTCTTTAGAAAATGATGGATTTGTTTGATAGTAACTACGTGCTCCTATTCCTCCCTTATCATTATTACCTAATTTTATTAACCCTCTTAAAGTCTGAATCGGAACAAATAAAGATTATAATGTTTGTCCCGATTCACCCCTACCTGGGGGTTGAATCGGAACACCATTAAAAAAATAAAAGACATACATAAAAACTGTAAAAAATGTGTTGTTTTCGCTTAAAAATTCAAGAACAAAACAAGGCCGAAGTTTCTAGTCAAAAAATAAAAGAATAAAAAAATTGGTAGTTGCCATTTTTTGGCGTTAAAGTTGAAAAGTGTTCCGATTAACCCCGTTTTACGGTATGCAAATTTTGAGTGGCTGAAAACAACGTTATTTTTAGATTGCCTTGAAAAAATAAATTATGATTGTGTCATACTGGCAGAATTTTCATTGATTTTTCATTACGTAATATGAAAGATCAAAGCCACAATTAATAATTCCATAATTTCTTATCTTAATTGCATGTTACTGATTGCTTATAGAAATAAAGTTTAATTTTTCAATAATTTGAAAAGTTGGAGGTAAACTTTAATTAAAAATATTTGTTTTAAGAGTTAGGCCAGTCAATATAAGATTGATTAATTGTAATTTTTTTGTGATTTTTTTTATAAATTCAGTCAATCAGTTCTTTTAAGCATTTTCATTTGCCAAATTTGACTGGTTTCAACTCGAATATTTATATTTGTGTTATAAAAAATTCGAATTTCAATGAAGCAACCAGTTGTTTACTGTCCTTTTCTGATATTTATTTTGCTGAAAGTTATTCCATCAAGAATCATTTAAATCGATGTATCATAATTTCTGTCTAAGATTTTTTTACTTTTTAGCCTCCGGTGTGCTATTTCTTTCTCCCAGCAAATAAAGTGTCGTCTCCAAAAAATAGCGTTCCGTTGTATATGCCAGCCGTAAAACAAAGCAGATACATCATTGTACTGTTAAATAATCTACTGCAATTTTTTTAGCTTCTAATCTTCACACATTTTCAATTTTTATACCGTCGTATTGGGAAAAAAGTACTTTTAAATGCAATTTGTTTGAAAACTGCATCTCCATTTCTTTTTGAGATATTAATTTTTTGTAGTTTTTAGCATCATTTGTTTAATTTTGGCAACTCGAGTACTCCATTTCTGTAGAAAATAAAGGAAAAATTGTTGGAAAATAGCAATTATATCTCTTTGTTGCCATTTTCCCATAACAAAAGTGAAAATATATATATACTTAAAATATATATACCTTACAGAAGCCAGCAATAAACAAAGCAGATGTATCATTGTACAATTAAATATTCCATAGCATTTTTTTTAATTTCTAAGCATCGCACATTTTCAATTTTTATACCGTCGTATTGGAAAAAAAAGTATTTTTAAATGCAATTTGTTTGAAAACTGTATCTCCATTTATTTCTGAAATATTAAATTTTTTTGTAGTTTTTAGCACCATTTGTTTAATTTTGGCAATTCAAGTACTCCATTTATGTAGAAAGTAAAGGAAAAACAGTTGAAAAATAGCAATTATATATTTTTGTTGCCATTTTCTCATAACAACCGAAAGAAAATGTAATTAAAATACGTGCTATTTTTAAAAAATATAAATCGATGATTTCTGATAAAACATTGAGCTATTATAAACTGAATTTAATTTTAAGTATCTATATTAAAATTGCAAACAAATGAAGGCTTATGAATCATTAGCTAGCCGATTTTTTTTAATCTAGTTTCTTGAATGACGATATCTCTTTTTATGGATTTGTGTATTATTCAGCGATAGTGACGCCATATGCGTACGTTACTGTAGATGTTGTTTAATACTGGATCACAGATGAGGAATTCTTCAACGTATGCGGATGTTGTCATTTTATATAAAATAAAAGCGCGTGTATTAAGTCTGAAAACTGAAATATGTTTAGTATTATTTATGTATATACACATATATATTTTTTTTTCATCGGAGGTGACACTAAATTCTGAGAAAGCAGAATTCCTGTTTTCTAGTTACGTATACTGCAATCCTTACGAATGATTAAGAAAAATTATTTGTAAGACATTATAGCTTTCTCCCTATTCATTGTATGAAGGGAAATTTAATTTACATAACATACAGCGCAATCGAAAAATGTCGTAACGGCAAGGAAATTTGATTTCAATGCGATAAAAAAAAATCAAATGCAGACAAAGTGAACATCAAACGTTAATTAACAGCAAACTAAAAATATACTGAAGGATTTGAAAATCACCGCGTAGTTAGAATAAAATATAACGTACATTCGATCCATTAATTTAAAACGTTTGTTATTTTTGCATTAGAAGGCTGTTTCATCATGCGCCATCATTACGAAACATGAAGGGAATGTAATTAATTACCGTCTGTGGCTGGAGATTCTAAATATGTCTTTCAAAGATACTTCCTTTTTTAATTGTGATTTATTTTGTCCAACAATGCTTTAATTAAAACTGTATAATGCAAACTTTTTCAACGGCGTTCAAGACGTTATTTGGATTCACCTTCTTATTTTTTAACGGGTCTCAGGACTCGGAAAAAAAGATAAGAAAAAAAGGAAAAGAAACATTTTCAACATTTAATATCTTAAAATGTATATGATTTTAAAATACAATTTTTATTGGGAGGAAAGGTATAAGTATGTTCTTTTATCTCATGTATTTAAAAAATTGCAAGATGCAGCATTAGTATTTATAGTGGGCTCCAAACTGTCGAACATTTGTTGAGCAGAAAACTGGTATAACAGCTTATGCGCAGGATTATAAAATAAATTTTGAAACTAGAATGAAATTTTTTATGCCTAATTATACTTCGAATTGTAATAACTAATCTGAACCTAAATAAATTTGTTTTTAAAGCATTTTTATATTTATAATACAAAGTTGTATTTAGCTAATACAAAATTTTGAAAATTTCAACAATATTATGACCACAAAAAAATAATTTTTATCAATAAAAACGAAATTATAGGTTCAGTTTATACACATGAACATGAAACCTATGTTTTAAAAATTTCATGATAAAATATTCAGAAGTGTTTGAGATATCCTGCATGTTATGCCCAAAAACGTCATTTGGAGAAAAATGACTTCAAAGTTTTGGACACGCCGGTTCAGCTATTGAGCAGGTATAATTCTAAAAGCCTTTGTTCTAATGGGAATTTCAAGGAAAGAATTATATCAAAATTTTCAGAAAAGATAGGAGTTGAACATCTAAACAAAAAATAAAATTTCGAATATTTTGCAGCTTTAAGAGTCCTGAGAACCCTTAAGTACGGCATGGCAGAAATTAAGGTTTTAATATTTTTTTTAATGCTAATCTCAAAAAATGATCTGCGATGCGTAATACATCTCTTCTATTTCTTTCCATCAAAGAAGGTTTAATTTATGCAGCAGAGAAGGAGAACGTTATTTAAAACATAAATTAATTTTTTTAGAAGCTTATTTATTTTTTACAACTTAAGTAAATGTTATTTTTTATATGAGGCGTCGCAAAAACTCATTTTTAACACTTTCCAACTAAGCTGAAAAGTTTAAAAACATTATGAATTCGGTTTGTCTGTCCGTCTCTCTGTCTGTACACGCTCTAACTTGAGTACATATACTCGGATTTTCAAGCAATTGATGCATGTTAACCCCTTGGGGACGAGCGACCTGTAAACATGCCACATAAGGATTTCTGAATACTTGATTGTTATCACCAGTAAATTTGCATTGTAAATTTTGCGTTATTTAGTCCAAGCATTTTCCCGATTTAATTAGGCAATTTTTCTGTTTTGAAAAACCGGTGATAAAAGATTAAAAATTCTGTTTAATGATGTTTACCATGGCATGTTCGATATTGAATAGGATATGTGTAGCATTAATAGTTCATTTACAGGGGCATTCAAAAGAATTCCGTTATATTATTGTCAATAGCGAAAACCCGTTTGCAGAGTATTTTAATGACATTACGTTATTTCAAATGTATTAAAATCTATATGTATTGAAATCGATTTTAATCACTATGAATTTCACTACAATTACTATATAATGAGGCATTCATAGCATTTGTCGTTCATTTATAGGGACACGCAAAACAAATCGGGTAGACTTTGAGTAATAATTGCTGGAAGTGCGTTTAAAAATTCAGTATGCGCTTTAAATTTTACTATTTTTTTGCATGTTACCTGCTATTATATTCTATACCTCATATACAGGACTGCATAAAAAAAAAATTCCCGTACCATTCTCCTTATTAGCGAAAATTGCTGAAGGGGAGTTTTCAAATGAGGTATGTGTATTTCTTAACTGATCTAAATTTTAGCATACATGTAGTTGATAGGTACAAATCTATATATCATATACAGGGCTTCCCAAAGAATTCGGATAAATTTCCGATTCTAGATGGGAACAGCTGAAATTGGTTTTTCAAATGTGTTATGCGTTTCCATATTGTTGAATTAGATATAATATTTTAGCTTATTAAACGATGCAGTTTTTTTTACATTATTCTGAATGTATTGGAAAGTCTTTCATAATCTATGCTTGACGCATGATTTTTTCTTTCTTGTTTACATCTGTTAGACCTTTTTTGTGTGTTAGTAAATAAACTAGAAACGACATATCTTCTTTTCATAATTTTTTTCATCATCATAATTTTTGTGTGCTGTGGAAGTTTGACCATGGGAAAGTACGACATGAGGTAAAAAGACTGAGAAACACTGGAATAAACTGGTTGCAGAAAATAAAAAAAAAATTTATTGCATTATTGAATCATGTTTTTCTACAGGTTTTTGCATTAATCTGAATGTGTTGTAAAGTGTTTCATAATCTATGCTTGAAGTATGATTTTCTTTCTTGTTTATTGTTGCGAACGACAAGTACAACTACGTTATTGAAAATGCAGTTAATTACAACTACAACTACTTATTTTAAGAAGTAGCGATTACAAACAACTTTTCAAAAGTAGTCGCTACTTCGTTACTTTCAGATTTTGTCATAGGATACATAGCATTTACACTCGAAATTTAACACGCAGGTAAAATAATAAAGTGAACCCTCGTTATATCGCGTCTGGCGGTAAACAATTAAATAAGTGAGATATAACAGAGGACACTAAAAATTATGAAATATAGCATACAAGTACAAAGCTTTTAAATCTATTACAAATTTCTTATTGAAATTAAGAGAGATATCAAACTAAGTAAATATTGGCTAAAAGTTAAAAAAATACATGTACAAGGGAAATAGATACATTTATTTTTTACGAACGACATGTTTCATCGCTCAGACGACGGCATTCTCAGGATCTATAACTATACAAATATTTTCGCAACAACAACAAAAAAATTAATTAAATAATTAAAGAAATGAAAAGTGGTAAATAAAAAATCATGCGATCTCATGCATAATGAAATCTACTACATTATTAAAATTAATATTTGTGAACGTACATTATTTTATAGTATTGTTTCATTACTCTGCATAGCATCTCTTTCGAAATTGTAGATAGCTCCGTGGAGGATGAATCATTGCATTTATTTTCACTGCGTAAAATGATATCTATTGATTATCGGATAATGAATGCTTGAAATTTAAATTGAAATATAAACTCAATAAACATAATATATCCGTTATTGCAAAACTGTCCGTAAAATGAAAAACATAGTATGTAAGTATGTATTTATAGTATAGTATTTCGTTGTCCAACTGTACCCCGGAGCAGTTAGACAACGAAATAAATAAAATATATGACATTGCAAGAAACAATGGCTATAAAGAATGCACAATAAACAAATTAATTGGGAGCCTGGGGAATAAATAGAAAGAGAATTTCAAAGTACAAAATTCAAGTTATCCTCTTTGCAATATTTTCCTGGTTTTTCGAAAGATTTAAATATAACCTCAATAAATACAATATTTCCATTGTTGCAAAACCATCCGCAAAATTAAAAAACATAATATGTAAGAAAATAGACCCAACAGAACGAAATCAGTTATCAAGGTATATGAAATATACCTTTCACCTAAGAAGATGCAACAGTGCAATTTTATATAATAATGACAAAAAAAAACTTAAAACAAGGATCGAAGAGCATATAGCAGACAGCAAATAGAACAAGGAAACTACAGCTTTGGGCAGACTATAAAATAAAGAACCTTTACAGATTAATTTTTAAATAGTATAATTATTTATCCATCAATATTTTATTTGCCATCTAATGTCCGAGAGTCAATACAGATCTTTTTACACAGTGAGAATGTATGCAATGATTCAGCCTACAAGGAGCTACCTAAAATTTGGAAAGAAATGCTATGCAGAATAACTAAACAATAGTATAAAATAATTCACGTTCACAAATATTCATTTTAATATTGCAGTAGATTTCTTTATGCATGAGATTGCGTGATTTTCGTTTACCATTTTTCGATTATTTATTTATTTATTTATTTATTTATTTTTCGAAAATATTTGTATCATTATAAATCTTGATAATGTTGTCGTCTGAGCGATGAAACATGTCGATCTTAATAAATAAAGGTATTTATTTGCCTTATAAATGTAATTTTATCACTTTTAGCAAATATCTACTTAGTTTGACGTTTTCAAATGATTTTCATACGTAATATAATCATACATAAAAACTTATATACGTAATAAAATCAATATTTAAATTTAGTGTTCCATAAAAAAATCTGCAGTGACTCTATTACACTTTCAGAACGCTTTACAGAATGCTGGTGGGTACAAAAAAATAATATTACTAGAGAACAGGAATTCTGCTTTTTCAGAATTTAGTGTCGCCCCCGGCATTTCCATTACTTCATTTTCTTCTGGTGGACTGGTGGTTTCTATTATTATGAAACAGCCATTATAAATGAAGAGTTAGGTGAAGATCAAAGAGCAGTGGTAAAAAGTTAGAACTCTGATTTTCTGGTCAGAATGGAAAAAAAAATTGCCTATGGCCATTTTTTTCTTATGGCCATTTCTGTGATTCTCATTTGTAGTTACAAATAGCATCGATAGATGGCGCTGCAAGCAATAACCACTAAATCCAGGCTCGATTTTTTGGGCTCTCTCTTCTTCCACGCGAAACAAGTCGGATGTGGCAATCCCAAAATTTTGTTCTATCTCATGCATGTTAATACTTTCTGAAAAATGCAGCATATCAGCACCACCGGTCAGATGATTTACATCAAAATCTAATTATCAACAACTTTGACAACCTCTACTGAATCTGAAGTTTGATGAAAATCCGTGCATTAGTTCTTGAGATACAGCTGTTGCGGAAATCGTGAAAAATGCAACACAGCAGCGCCACCTATTGGACAATTTACACCAAAATTTAAACAGAACTAATCATCAGGGGCTAACTGAATCTGAAGTTTGATGAAAATTCGTGCATTTTTTCTTGAGTTAGAGCTATTGTGATAATCATGAATAATGCAGCATAGCAGCGCCATCTGTTGGGAGATTTTCACCAAAAAGTAAGCAGGAACAAACTATATCCTGGACTAACTGAATCTGAAGTTTTATTAAAATACGTGCAGTAATTCTTGAGATATAGCTATTGCAAAAATCGTGAAAAATGCCGCATAGCAGCACCACTTGTTGGGTAATTTTCACCAAAAACTAATCGGGACCAGTTTATATCAGGGTCTAACTGAATCGAAACTTTTGTGAAATTCCGTCTATTAGTTCTTGAGATAGAGCGCCCACAAAATTTTTGTCACATACAGACTCACAGAGTGACAGCGTGACAGAATGACAGAGTGACAGACAGACTCACAGACAGACATTTTCTAAAAACCATCAAATTGTGTTCAGGAGATTCTAAAACGTAAAATATGTTGAAAACCGCGAGTCGAAATTTTTCTCGAATCCAATACTTTCTTCCTGTAAAGATAGAAGAAAGTAAAACGGAGATTAAAATGTATTGAATGGATCCTGAAGTACAATCGAGTCTGGACTGAGCGCCTATTGCCCTCAGCGCCATCTATTGTTTGAAATTTGAACAAAAATCAAGAATCACAGTACAAAAACTCCTGACATCATCCATAACTCTCCAGCAAGAATTTTTTTAATATCTGTCACCGTTTGGAAGTTATTAAATTTTTAAATTCATCAGTCATTTTTGGGACATCCGGTATGTTAATTGTATTGAGTTCTGTTGAGCTTTAATTATATTGATTTGTCTCCTTTTACAATCCAGAAAATTACAACAAAATTATACTAATATTTAAATAAAGCAATTCCAAATAATAAGAAACATTAAAACAAAAAAACCTAATAACGTATAAATAGACAATTATTGCCAGCAAGAAAATTAGTTGCTTTTGGGGAGTTAGTACTTGATTTTACAAGCAAGTTGTCAATGCGGAAAATCTGACTTCATGCATGAGCTGCTATACACAGCAACGGAAAATTGCCACTGAGATTAGCAGAGTGCCGAGCAGAACAAATTTTGAAGAAAAGAAGCAAGTTATGGTCATGTGATTTGTAGAAAGGCATAATTATTTCCCTGAAGTAGTGTTAAAAGCAGGGTCGATCTCGATTCACGCTACAAACTACTGATTTTTTCTATAGCGCTACACACTATACTATACATTGTTCAAAGTGTACCGCTCTACACAGCACGTTGTAAAAACTAGACTAGTGTAGTTTTGCTACTAGTAGTGCGCTACGTCCGACCCTTGCTTTTTATAAACAATATATCAAAAGTTATTTAGCTACACTTTGAACATATTCCTAATGCAATATCATAAAAAATATTTTATCCATTAAAAACACCTTGTTTTATATCATTTACATGAAAATATACCGTATATTCTGGAGCCATTACTTTGAAGTCTGCATGTTATTTTTGCATTGGAATGATGTTTCAGCATGCACATTAATAAGAAATGTAACAAATCGAAAATTGTACGTCAAACGTGGCAAGTGAAGTGCGTTCGTACTAAAACTATTTTTATAGTTATTCAGATCTTGGTGCAATAACTGTTGAACTCTTATGCAAAAATGCATGAATACATAATTTATTACAATTATATATATTACATTAAGTAATAGCGAAATAATATGACTCCATCTTAAATAGGACGTAATCACCATGACAACCTAGAATCATTCCCTGTCATGAGATATCATTGAATTTATTTATGAAAACTTGTATTAATATCTTTTTAAGTTTTGATTCGATTTTCATACAATTCTAATGATTCGACAAAATATTGCAACGATTATAGATATTAAATTTCAAACCATTCGGCTGGGTAGTTTTTGCGTTGTTATATGCGGACAGATGGACAGAGAAAGGAATGGACCAGACGACGGCTATAGATGCTAGGTATTTATACAGATACGACATTTCCCCATAGACCATAATGGAATGGAATACTTTTGAGTTTCTCGGTAAATAAACTATGAACGCTACAAAATTTGTTTTCAATACTGAACATGGCAATATTAAATCAATAAATGGCAATCTATAATGGCAATATTAAATCATTTCAATATTAAATCTCAATAACATCTACCAACTATAGAGCAGTCCGACTATATTAACGCAAGTTAGAGTTCGGACAGACAAACTGAACTCATAAGCACTTTTCATCTATGTAGGAAAGCGTTAAAAACGCATAATATGTTGAAATTTCATTTTTTGCAATTTATACCAATAGACGGAAGTATAATTGAATATATTTGTATAACCCTGTATTTTAACTATTATCTTTATATGCACGCCACTGTTAAGCTACCATTTAATTAAGACTAAAACACGCTTAGAACTACTGCAATTACACATCTGGACATTATCATCCATAGACGACCATGTATCCAATTCTTTGCGTGGCCCTATATGTCATTTTATCTATATTCTACCAACATATCATAGTATACTATATGTAGTTCAGCGTAAGGATGCATACCTCGTTTAAAAACCACCTATAAGCTACTTTCGTTCATATGCAGTAACCCTAGTGAGTTCTTTTGTGTAGCCCTGTTCATGATCTACAGCATTTATAACACAGAGCGTAATATGCAAAAATTTACACTGTAAAAAAAAAAAATCTAATTTTTACAGAAAAAAATTGTATTTTTTACACAAAAGAAACATTTTAATGAAAAATTACAGATATTTTCTGCAAATTAAATCGTTTTTCCCTGGCGCCAAAATTGACAGTTTTTTTCTGTCAGTTTGAAAGTTTTTTTTTACAGTATAGTTAAACTTAAAAATTCATATCACAGCTATAAATGTACTTCCAGCAGTCACCGCTAATATACCGTACTTATAATACAGTAGTATCCGAAATATTTTCTGTGTTTCTGTAAATACTATATACTGTATATTATACAGGAAGTAACTTGTAGTAAATCTCAACAACATATATAATGTCATTATATGCGAAATAGTTAACATATTTAAAATATGCTACTAACAATGTTTCCCCTGTACCATTATGTAACGGAATTCTTTTGTGTGTCTCTGTAAATGAATCATAAATATTCTTTGCACCGCATATTCTGCAGAATGTATATTTTAGCGCACTTCAAAAATGCATATCAATTTCATTATGTTCGAAAGTGCGTAACATCATTAAAATGCACTTGAAACTATTTTTTCCCATTGGCCGTAATTTAACGGAATAATTTTGACTGTCCCGTTTCTGTAATTGAAATATACATCCGATTTTTATAAAATTTAAAATGACTCGGCAAAATTCTGCAACATATTTTAAATTTCAAACCATTCGGTTGGGTAGTTTTTGGGTACAGACAAACAGACAGACAGACGGGCAGAACAGACGACGACTATTCAAACATACTAAATTTTTAAATGGTATTTATTTGTCCAAAAATGTTTTAATTTAAACAGTATAATTTATATTTTATCAACTATATGCTAGACATTATTTTACCTAACCTTTAGTTTTTACTTAAAATAACGTGGTAGAATTTAACATTTTAAAGTTTAAAAGTACTTATATATATCATACAAAACAATGTCCGAGGCATAGTGGCTCTTTTCTGATTCTTTGAATGAAAGGAAGTTTAATTCGTGCAGCATAAAATGGCAGTTTACTTAATGCGTAAATGTTTTTCTTTGTAAACGTACGTTTAACATATTCAATAATTTCTATGTCTTTTATCAACAATATATCAAAGATTATTTTATTTCATTTTGAAAATATTCCTAATGTAACATCATAAAAAATATTTTTTATTCATTAAAAGCACTTCGTTTTTTGCCATTGACACAAAAAAAATCTTTGAAGCAGCTTTGATTTTCTTTAATGCTTTGTATCAATACCGCATAACATGTTAAAATAAAGAATAATTTCAAGGAAGAAAATCGGTTTGAAGTGAAGAATGATGTGGGGAAGAACAAGAGGAACATCAAAGGCTAATTAAGAGTCAACACAAAAATTACCAAAGTATATAAATGACATTTCGTAGTTAATGTAAAATGTACGATACATTTTATCTATTGATTTGTAATCGTCTGATGTTCTTGCATTAGAAGTATTTTTCATTTTGCAAATCATTGCGAATCACGGAGCGCGTACCATTAATTAGACTCTGATGCAATTCTACACGAAATAAATCTTTTGATTACATTTATTGAGGCAAATGAATTTGGTCCGTACATATAAAAATTGAACAGAGTTCTTTACTTTCATGTATTTTCATTTTTATTTTTTAGAGCAATCAATTATAATCTATATAAAGCAAATTAAGATAGCCTGAAAACTGTTATCTCACAAAATGGAGAAGTTTGAAATCAAAGTATATTATTAATGTAATGTGATAATTTTAAAACATAAATTTCACATAAATACAGCTGTGATGAAAATTTTATTTTTGAAATGATTTCTTTTCACGCTGATAATAAGTTTGGGATCTAAAACCGGTATGTCTGACGGATGATTGTCCTAAGTCTATAGTGTTCTAAGTTTCGTAAAGATGTTAAGGTTAATACAAGAAAAAAAAACGTTCTAAAAACAGGAAAAATGTAGAAAGGTGCACAATTCGGGAAAAGTTGGGTAAAACCATATAATCAATGGAATATATATATTCAATGAATGATATACACTGCTCGAAGAAATTAAAAAATATTGAGGATATGGAGGGATCTTGTGGCTAAAGAGTTTTTTAGATTATTGGTACATAATCGACAGACGTGGAGAGAAAAAAATTACACATGTTTGGCAGAAAAAATTGCATTGTATTGAGCATTTGGGTACAAAAGTAAAAAATGCACAATTTGTGCAGATGAGAAAAAACGAATAAAAAAGGTGTTTCCTTCAAAGAAAATCGTTTTTAGTCGGGGGTATGGTTTTCCCGGACGGCCAGCAACGACGAATACCTTTGAGGCATGGAGTGCATGAAACTATTAATGGGGAGCTGAGGTATTCTGAACCACTCCTCCAGAAGAGCACTTTCCAGTTCTTGAAGAGTTTGTAGGGAAGGTAGGCGGCCAGAAATCCGTCTGCCTAAAATGTCCCAAAATGTATTTGGTTCATGTCCGGAAAAAACGCTGGCTATTCCAGTCGTACTATTCCTTCCTTGAAAAGGAAATCATCCACCTAGTCAGTTATCGTGAAATTATCGTACATTAGCATGAAGTCATCTCCAATTGCCGCAGCGTAACGGGCTGCAATAGGTCTGAGGATCTCATCCCTATATGGCTGGCCGGTTAGAGCTACTTTTCGAATAATGTGAAGGTCGGTGCACATATCAGTGGAGATGCCAGCATAGATCACCACACCTCCACACTCACACACACCGCCAAATGTGACACTTCATTGCACGAACACAGGATTTTTTCTAGTGCCACGTTACCTCTAGATGAAAATAATCCTATTATCAGGATGAACAGAAAAACGGGGCTCATCAGAGAAAAGACTATTGCGTTATGCATTTCTCCTCCAGTTAACAGGCTCTGTTGCCTACTTCCTGTGGGCGCCATGGTGCCTTGCTGTTAACGTAGCACATACGATTGGTATGCGAGCATACAGACCTTCAGCGTGGAGCAAGGTGTTGTTGAACAAGAGTGGTATTCATATTTCGGTATTTCCAAGCCGTTAGCATAAAATATCTATCTTCATTGGGCGTTGTTGTACGTCTAAGACCTTGCCCTGGTCTTTGCCCTTCATTTTCAGTCTCCAAAAAATTATTCCAGATCCTGAAAATCATACTTTGTGAAACTCCAGTGGCTTCTGCTTCTCCGAATTGTGTTTGGCCACTTTTAACTGCCCAACAACTCTCCAAGCTTCTGTTTGGTTAAATGACATCACACCCATCTAAAAAAGCACTTACGGTATGTCGATTATAAGTCCAGTGGCGAAGTGATCAGAGCATCTGACTGCTGCGCTGCAGTTCGAGAGTTCGACACCCGTCTGGCCAAAGTTCACTCAGCCCTTCATCCCTTCGTGGTCGTTACAATGAGAACCAAGCTTGCTCGGGAACTAAACACCGAGGGTCCCGCTTTAGGCTGACCACTTGGCCGGGCCACATGCTGCATAGCACCCCGGGACCCAGGGTCAAGAAAACAGGGATGGGCACTGTCGGCCAAGATCCTTCATGGATCATATAGCCACAGACTTTAGTTTTTTTAGAATGTTGGTTATTGTTTTCCGCTTTGCTTTCACAATAAATTGAAAGCCAAATTTCATTCGCTGCCGCTAAAGTGTAGATTTTGACATCAAACTCCAAATTTGCATACTCCGAAGTTTGAAAATGAGAAAAAATGTCATTTGTGAATCTCTTCTTGTACTTTCTGCAAACAAAATATCGGTATACCGTTATTTTTGTGTAAGACTTACAATATCCTTTAATTGTTTAGAGCGGTGTATAAGTTTTTACTCAATTTTGGCTGCTCTCTAGCGACTGATGTTTAAAGTACTTAACGCTGGACAAAAAGAAGAAGCGGCCATTTCACTACATATACTGCCATTTGTGCAATTTCTGTGTTGAATTTTAATTACAGTTTAATTAATTTTGTATGTTTTTTAATTTTCCAAACTGTTAAATATGAACACATTTGAATTTGATTAAACAATTTATATTATTGTATGTAGCATATTGATAAGGCTTTATTTCCTACAATAAAATTGTTTCTCACATTTATAAGTGAATATTTACTGCTTGATATCCGATCTTTGCTCTCTTGGCGTAAGATCGGATATACTGCTATAATTGATAAGCATGATAATTTAAAATAAAGATTGAAGAGACGATAAAGGCAGTCAAAACTACGTGGGCAACAGTGATTATGATTTTGCTAAATCTGTTAAAAAGGTAAACTTCCTTTCTGTAATTTATCAAATTATAATGAAGATTTTCATCCTTTATTCTTTAAATCATACGTCATTAGACTTATAATAGAAATAATGTAAGTTACTTTTCTTAGCTAAATTTAAAATATTTTATTCCTTTCCAGAAGAAAATCCAAACTTCTTCATTTATTTCAAGATTAATGCATGCATTCGGTGTTACGCCACTGGCGATAGGAAATCGAATGAGTTCACTTTTACTTAAATAAGAGTTTATTTATAAAATTGTGATAAGCAAATGTTATATTTATAATGACATTACTGTACAAGGATAAATGAAGAGAATTTATGCAAAGTTTCGTTAAATTATATTAAAATTTCGGCCTTTAGAAGCAACTAATAACAAGATAACCGATTTTGCTCTTCTTTCACACAATAACGAATGTAAAATGTAATAAAATTTACACTGGAAATCTGAAGTACAGCCTAAAAAAATTCGAACAATGTGTATTAATTTTATTTCTAATTAATGCAGGAAAAAAAGTATCGTTTAAGTTAGTAAAGACGTATTTATAGCTGTATCTGACCTAGTTTTTTAAACAACTATAAATCGAATCTAACTTTTAAAAGTTCAAAAGCAATACTATAATTCTATTACATATTTTAATTCAGCATGCGAAAAAAAAGATGGTAATTCAAATAAATGTATGTACAACTATTTTAAGACATTTTTAAAATAAATTCAATAAACCCAACTGGAGTGAAAAATTAACAAAGCCAGTAATCAAATCTGGGACCACAGCGTATTATGCTGTTTCTTAAACCACTGAGCCACTCCGGCCGATACTTGGGTCTGCAATTTTTCACTAATAAACCATGTTGGGAAAGTCACAATCCATCAATTAGACAGCCTTGGATTACGGGGCAACAATGAATAGATTTTACTGTTCCATAGATCTACGATGTTTTAAAACACACATACACGCATAAATGGTGTATTGTTAAGTAACAGTGTAGTGTAAGTTGGGTTTGTTGTATTTATGTCAGTAAAATATTTGCATATTACCTTTATCAGTTGAATGCAGGAGTTATTTATGTGTGTATGTGTGTTTTAGTAAAATAAATGTTTATAATTTTTAAATATAAGTTAGCTATAAATTATTGAAAAATAAACCAACCAATATTAAAGAGAAATTTAGCTATATCTCGAGCAATAATCTATGTTTTGATTTCTATTTTTATTGTGTAGGATACTTTTAAAACGTCTAAACATAAAGCACATGATTATATTGAATGGATATGTTTTTTAAATGCCTTAACTGTGAACTAATAATACGAATATTAAAAATTTCCAAACAGATTTATGATTTTATATATTTAATATTTTTATATATATGTTTAATTTATTTTTTGCCTCCATGAGTTTTCGGTCGGACAAACATCCTCACCCCTAACATATATTTTCATTCTCTCCTGACCATTACTTCTCCAGTTATTAGAAAATTTGTAAAATCGACTATTTTATAGCTCTGTACTCTACAATAAAATTGAAGATTTCTTCTCTCTAATTTTATGCATTTTAAATACAGCAAATTAATGATATATTTATAGATTTCATGACATATATCATTAATTTCGTAAAGAAATTATAGTTACATCGTTATTATATCTGCAATATTGCTCAGTCGAACATTTATGTTTCTTTTTAAATCTATTCCTTTGGTCTAAATAGTTTTTAAACAATTTTCTGTCATTGGCTTAGTGGATGTTTTACAGTCGAGGTTTAAATACTACTACTCGTATACATACATGTTCTGACACTACTTCAATTATATGAAAACCTTGCACATTATTTTCTCATTCTCAAACACTTAAATATTTTTGTTATCAAAAAATTTAAAATATTATCATATGCTGCAATAAAAATTATCTTCCATTCATTATCGTTTTCTCTATAACCAGTGAAATACAAAACCTCTATTGCAAATGCATGTATAGTAACAATTCAGTCCACATGTTTACCCAAGACATTTAATAAACTTCAGAAGGAAAGATATCGACCGAACTCCTTCAATAATGTATCATAGAGAATATTTAATAACTTCTAATTAAATATTTTAATTTTACTCGCATCATTCAAATTGTATTAAATTTTCTTGGACGCATGTTTTTCCAAGTAATTTATGTATAGAAATCGATATAAAAGGAAGCATAAATAACAAAATAAAATCATATACTACTACTTCATGTCTATCTAAAGAAAAGAAACTTCTCTATTGGAGCAAAATGAAAAAATACCGGCTGTCCATAATTAAACGATCCTAGTTTAAAGTTGTCTGCATACGAAACTATTGGTCAGAAAGTTGTGAAATTTTGGACATAATAAAGGAATGGGAATTTGTTTGAGCGAAAAAAAAATTAGTTCAAAACTAGTTCACCGGGGGGTATTTCTTTTTATAAATTACGCATTTAGTCACCACCCACTGAATACTAGGCCTGAGCTCTGAGAAAAAAAATAGCGGCTGTCGTAGGCGGATTTTTATTTATTTTTTTTTTATTTATTTATTTATTTTTTCAGAGTTTGTACGGTCCGTTCAATTCGAACACCAATAATTTTTAAAAGTTATTACGCTTTATTTTTTCAGTGGGCGGTCTGTATATTTGTCGTATTTAATCGGAGAAAAATAAAGCGTAAACACTTCAAAAAATGCGTAATTAATTAAAAAACACCCTCTGGTGACGAAATTTTGAAGTAATTTTTTTTTTTTTGCTCAAACAAATTCCCATTCCTTTATTATGTCCGCCACAAAATTTCTGACCAATAGTTTCGTCAGTAGACAACTTTAAAGTGCGGTCATTTAATTATGGACACCCTGTATATATAAAGGAAAAAAACTGTCTATTATATTTTATTTTCATCGCAGAATGGTTAAGATACACTGTGTGCTTAAATTACGGAACAGACACAAAATGCTTATTTTGGAAGTTAATTGTGCGTGATCAAAAGAAACTAATATAAACAGTAGGTATAGAAATTAGGTGTTAATTCAGAAGGTAACACAAAATAGCACAGAAGGTTGATCTGATGTCACCATGACTTCAGAAACGGTAAGATATGTTAGAATCATTATGTTGAACTAAAATGTGATACCTTTAAACCAACTCATTATCCTCAACTAACTATTTATTAATAACTATTTATTTATCTTCATTATCCTCAACTATAACCGCACTATGTTTCAAAATGTAAGAGTTTTGTGACGAGATGAGTCACTGAGATACATGACAATGGATATTTATCGCAATGTAATGGTTTTGGTAATTTCACATTTGAGTTCCTAAATGACGATCACTTGAGAGTCACCAGGTAACGTGACATTGACATGAATTGGTGGTTCGTCAAAATGCAATCGTTAATGTAATTTCAAAACGAAGTCTCGAAATAACGGTCACATTAAAATCACCAGATGACTTTATTGTAAGGACATTTGGTGACGCTCATAAAGTAAGAGTCCCTGTGACTTTACAGTGGAATCACCAAATCATTGTCAACTGAAAAAAATATATAGAGTGATAAAATTCATGAAATTATGGTTGTGTAGTGACTAGTGACTGTGGTACTGGGGACAAATTTCAACATCACAGTGATTTTAGTGGTGCTGTTATGATAGCACTTATCTGCTAAAACTACTGTTAATATCAGTTTCTTTTGATCATTTACAGATTATGAAAATTGAAATTTTATGTTTGTCACATAATTTATGAACGTTAATGTATATAAATACTTTTTGACTTTTAAAGAGTTAGTACTTTTTGATTTTTAAGGAGGAGGAGAGTATTTTCGTTAAAATATATGAAAATGCAATATCCTAAATATACGGCGATCGTAGTAACACAGCTCTGCTCCCATTAATCGTTAAAACGAAAATCAGAAGTAACGACATTACCTTGAAGCAATCATAGTAAAATTCCAAGATTATGCCAAATGAAAATTTGCGTTATCTTTGCCGCGTGTAAAAGAAAAATATTTGATCTCCCTGATAATACTGAAATCTTTTTCTTAAATACAGCCAAATGGGGTACCATTTAGCGACACTCTATTTCGTATGACCTTAAAATACCGGATTTACTTTATAGCATCGCTGAAAAAAAAGATTCTTTTAATGAAAACTTACACTTCCGTTCAAAAAGATTAAACCTACAAATACTACATGAAAATTGTGTCATTTCTACGCCCTTTAAGCCGTAATGTCTATCATAAAGTTTTATTTAAAAAGAGGAAGAACAGACCCTATAAAACAGCTGCTATATCTTATTACCTATATAATATAAGTGTACTGTATCTAAAGTGTTAAAATACTTTGCTGTAAGGTGTAGCTATATGATATAGTTGCAATATGCACAAGAAATAGGAAATGAAACGTTGCAACCGTTTGTTTAGAATCAGTTTGGCGTCACACTTTAAAGCGTCTCATTGAAAGTGAAGTTTTAAAGGGAATTGTTTTTTATTTGTAATTTTTATCCCTGAATGTTTTTTGAAAATTAAATATAAATATTATAGTAAATGTTTTCATTCCAAATACATTTAAATGAAGATAATGTATCATTTTGAAGCACTTAAGTAATATTTTAAAATTTTATTTAAGAAAAATGCACGTTGTCTTCTCAAACTGTCGTTAATTTTTATTTCGAAAATATAATGAATGAATCTAAATTTTTATTGAATCTATGCCAAATGAAGTTTAAATATGCACTACTTTTATTGTCAGTATTTATGTCAGTCAATTGTGGTGTCAGTCCATTATTTCATCAGTTTATAAACAGAATCACTCCTCGACGGAAAAGGTTAAAGAGCCCGCTGCATTCTCGTCAATTTGTTGTGATATTTCAAGGCTGGTTCTTTTATCATTTTCATGTAAACTATTTTACATCTTTCTTAATTCATCTACGAAATTATCCGTTGAAAGAGAAAGTCCTGACTCACTTTTAATGCGAATAGCAATTATCATATGTCTAGATGCCAGTTTATGGATCCTTCTACGATTTCGTTTTCTGACCACACGAGTCCTTCCAGATCTATGTTTTCCTTTGAAAGAGTCACCCTTAGACAGTGCTTGATAGACAGACTTCTTTGGATGATTCAAAGTAGCTGAAATTTCTGCAACAGTCTTCCCTTTCGATTTCAGCTTCCATGTTTTAATAACTTCATCTGATTGATAATTTCTAGCTCGCAGCATCTTCACTACCAGATACTATCACGAGGTGCACTTAAATGCTTCATGCATGTGATGTCATAAGTTTGAAATTTGCGTTTTTTAATGAACAGTTGCCAAAAATCACGAAAGTGTCCAAACTTTTGCAATATACAAATTTCACTTTTTTTGTTAAATTAAATAATATGCTACATTAAAACCGTTATTTCAGTCCTAAAACGTTTAAAATACATTTAAAAATGAGTACAACCATTTGTATAACCCAAGTGTTCGTATTTTTTATTTAAAGGTTAAATAACACAAGTGTCTAAACTTTTGCTGAGGAGTGTATTTTAGTAGATTTATAATGGAAGACAACGCCAATAAATCTTAAAAATGGGATATTTGGTTGAAAAATTAAATTTATACAAAATTTGCCACACTGTCGGAAAAATTAGCCTTTCTACACTAAATTATTTGTCATTTTTAAACAAATAATTTCCGTACTCTTAGAAAATATGCTTTTTCCTTTCATTCTTCCCGAATGACTGAAAAAAAAGGAGAAATTCCGTTTCTTCCTTGTACGCATGCTTATTGGCTGTATTAATACCGATGTTCGAATTTATTTTTAAAAAGAAAAATTTTTAATTTATTTAAGAGCAACAACAACAACAAAATGGAATTTAACAAATTACAACGACTATTTGGAAAATGATTTTTTTCAAGACTAAAATTTTAGACATGAAAAATCGCACGGAGTTGATCTTACACTACGTAGAGTAAACGCACCGGTAGTGGGTCACGTACCTGTAGTGGGCCACTAACT
Source organism: Maratus speciosus (assembly GCA_963932465.1). Lineage (NCBI taxonomy): Eukaryota > Metazoa > Arthropoda > Arachnida > Araneae > Salticidae > Maratus > Maratus speciosus. The sequence continues at coordinate 240,881,066 of OZ010790.1, forward strand.
TTCAAAGTTTAAAAACAAGCTCACAATCCATTTCAAAAAACGACTGTAAGAAATCTGATTAGTTAAAGTCCTTAAATGTTAACTTTCCATAAACAGTTTGGAATAATTGTTATTTTCCTGTAGATATATTTGTTTATCTTCTGGAATGTCTTCAAACTCAGATTTTTTGGCAAATTCTTAGTGATTTCATTAAGAGATAAGGTTTTATCTAAAGCGTTGTTTCTTTAATATTATGTTTTATTTTGAATTAAAGTGCCGTTGATATACTCGATTACATTGTAAATAATTTGTTAGATTAGCTGAAAACTTAAAAATTGAAAATTACATTGATTTTAAGGGGTGGCCCACTTCTGGATCACAATTTCTTAAATTGTACCAATAGTGGGCATGGTGGCCCACTACTGGAGTACATGCCAAACATTTTTTTTATGTTTAAATTATTTTAATTAAGTATTTTTTGAGGTTCTAAGACTTTGTATATAATTTATTTAGTATTTTGTTCATCAGAACCTGTAATGGGCCAGGGGCCCACTACTGGTGCACAAGTGGCCCACTTCTGGAGCAGCGGAAATGCAACTTCACTAAGCTGTCAGACATATAATTATTAAAAGAAATTAATATCTAAAATAATTTATACTTCAAAGGTTCAATACTCAATAAAGGTTCAAATTTTTGAGCCATATTTAAATAAGCATTGCATAGAAAAACCTGTATTGTTATTTATGGATGGACATACTTCTCACATGTCTTTGAATCTAAGAATCTTCTGTTCGGCTCATGGAGTTGAAAGGGTAGCTTTGCCCCCAAATTCCACATACCTAATGCAACCAATGAACATTGCTGTTTTCCATACTCTTAAAAGTGCTTGGCAACAGGAAGTAGTGCACTTCAGAATAACTCATGAAGGCAAACAGATGCAGAAACATGAGTTTCCACCAGTCCTAAAATCAGCACTAGATCGTTTAACACCTGCAACCATTGTGAATGGATTCAAAGCAAGTGGACTAGTTCCATGGGATCTAAAGAAAGTAAATGCTGAAACCACACTAACATCAAAGAATGTGATAATATCACCAATAAAGAAGAGAGGAATGGCTTCTTTCTTGGATGTTCTTGAAGATAAAATTGGAGAAGAAAAATAAAATCTTTCTCAGAAAATAAAGGCAAATTGAAAGGTTCTGTGGAGCAAACAGATCTTTATTACTCATGGTTGGAGATGAAGACTTTGAACATGGATCCAATTTCTCAGGTAATCTATCGGAAAACAATTTGAGTACATATTTTTTACTATTATTTATTGTATTTTTACTTGTTATAGGGTACACCAGTCTTATCTGTTGAAGCGGCGTACACTGAACAGCCTATTGACACTGTTGATACTGAAACTATTGATCAGAAGAAAAGAACAATTGTTGAAGATGCTGAGGTGAACCTTTTCATTCAAGAAGGATCAACTGAGACTGGGAGCCATTCAGTGCTTTCAAATGGTGGGCCATCTGGAAATGTACCGTCGCCCTTCAAAAGAGTTTTATTTAGGCCACAAGGGGGAGATAACACAAAGAAAAAGAGAGAAAATACCTGCAGTTGTGACTTCTCCCTAAATGCTTCAATATGATAAGAATAGAGAAGGCCTTAAAAATACTAAAGATGCAGAAAAATAAAAAGAAAATGAAAGAGAAAAAAGAAAAATTCAAAAGGAAGTGTTAAAAAAAAATAGCCGATGGAGAAAAAAGGAGAGTCAGGAAATTATCGCCCCAGTCTGATGCCTCAACAAATTGGGCGGATTTTTTTTTAAAGTTACAAAATACAACAGACTGTTATTTAGAGAAGACAAAAGCTATGCATTTTGATTTTTAAAAAAGTTGCTAAATTGTCTACTATTATTGTGGATAAAAACGGATAATTTTTTTTCTACCATTTGTATCATTCTGGTATAAATCACAGAAAATGAATTTTAATGTCAGAAATCGCTGAAAATTCATAAAATTCATTGTAGCACAATTCAGAAAGTCTTGATCACAGAATATGGGAATATTTACTGTTTAACAAGTGAAAGCATATAAGCAGATTTTCTAAATATAACTTATAGATCACAAAAATTGTAGAAAAATTAAATTTCGTAACTTTAAGAAAATGCAACTATTTTGATGGAAATGGATTTTCGCATGATAAAAAACATGTGAAATAGTTCAGCAATTAAAATTATACCTCTAAAACTAAGCTTCTTGGGAATTAGCTGTATTTAAACGATACGAAAGGACACCCTGTATATAATATAAAAAAATTACTTTGCAGCGTGTAGGACATTAGCTTTTACGTAAAGTGAGATAAAATTAAAATTGATTTACACAACTGAAGTTGAGGCCCCTGATCTGCAGATTTACTAGTGAGATTATTTTACGTAATCATCTAAACTTCTATGTATGATTTTATTATTGTGAACATCCTATTCTTGAATTGTAAAAAAAGTATAACTTCAGTATTTTCCCACTAAACTCAAATCTGGAATGGCCCACTTCTGGGGGGCCCACTACTGGTGCATCAAAAATTTACTATGCCCACTACTGGAGCATCGAGGAAGGTAACTTTTTTTATTTTTCATTTTTTCCAAATAATATATTTTGAAACTTTGAATGTTTATTCCCATACATGAAGATTAGGACTACGTTAAAAATATATATATTATTTAGAATTCATAAATACTTTAATAATAATAAGATAAATTTCCTTAAGTGGCCCACTACCGGTGCGTTTACACTACGCCATGGATTACATTTTTCGGTACTGTAAATTTTTCAACTTCTACGGAGCTGGTCATGCATTACGTACGCCATGGATTAAACATTAATATTCCTTGACCAATTTTAAATGAAATTTCATTCTTAAACTTCTAAACATCCCACAATATTACTTTTTACACCGTCGTATAGAGAAAAAAATGTACTTTTAAATGCAATTTGTTTGAAAGCTGTATCTCAATTTGTTTCTGAGTGACTAATATCTTTGGAGTTTTTATTACTTTTTTGCCATAGTGGCAACAGAAGTATCCATCTCTGGTGACAGTAAAGGCAAAATACAGATTACTGTATAGACCAATCTGAAAACGAATAAAATGCGGATTCAACTAATAAAAAGCTTCAGATGTGTTTTTGATTTCCTACCTTGACCGAGGACGATAACCATTTTTCCAAATGGTTAATAATGCTTTTGAATTTATTAAAGTAGCAATTTTCTCATTGATTTAAACTTAATCGAAATTTATTTTTTGGAGTATTAAAAAATGTTCTCATGTAAAATATATTCTAAACGAACACATTAAAAATATATATACATATTAATTCAATCAACTTAAAAAATGGATTTTATTCAAAAAAGCAAACATTTCTTCTGGAATTTAATTCAAAATATAATATTCATATTTTACATGTAACAATCAAATTAAGTCTTATTAAAAATATGTCTAATATGTAATAGTGTTTTATACTATATTATTCTATAAGTGTTAAAACACCAATCATTATTTTATAAAGACGAAATGTTTCTGCAATTAAGTTTAAATTTCCGAGCTTTCTGAACAAGAAATTTAACAAACCTTACCAAACCCCCATTTGAAGAAACCAATATCTTCATTCTAAACTCTTCCTGTACCAAGTCCTTGCTGGCCTAGTGATTAAGATGCTCGATTCGAAACACGCCGTCCCAGGTTCAAGGCTATTCCCAAAAGAATGAGGGAAGTATTTTTTTTTTTTAACTCCTTTTTGCAGATTACGGAATATTTCTGTCCTAGAACGGAATTTCCTTCAATCAACGGATATTTTCTTCTTTGTTGCAGAGAAAAAGAAATGGACATTCTTCAATTATCGGATATATTCCGGTAGCAGTGCTGCCAGGAATACTTCCTTAAATTGAAGTCAGTATTTCTGAGAGTGCAGGTGTTTGAAAATCTGTTAACTTTAAATAAAAATTTTGTGGTATATTAAACTAATACTTTCGCGACGAGCGGGCAGGTAAACACGTCGTATAAGATGTGCATAATACTTGAATTTGAACAACAACAATATTCTTAAACAAATTTTTTCTCCATATTTAACCAGAGAGGTCCAGCTATATTATGCTGAAAAATTCTTCCAGAAAAAGTGGTTACGGAAAATTACAATAAATATACTTCACACTTGTCGGGAAGCTGTTAAACAATTTTCGATTTCAAACAAAGATGAATATAAAAAATATTAATTAAATCTAAGTAGCAAAGTTTGCTAATAAAGTTGAACAAGCTGTGTATGAAATTAAATCAGTGCTAGTAATATCTGATTAAATCATTTGAAATATGCATTATCGTCGAATCTGATACCTGTCCGCCGAAAGATTGCTCATTCTTAATCAAAGTTCAAAAACTTTGATTAAGAATTTTAACCTTCCGATGAGCTTGCTGTTATGAGTTTCAAAACAAAAATGATATTACATATTTTCGCACTTTTGGCAACTAAAAATAAATTTATATTTTAGTATTGATATGCATAATATTGCTTGATTAATTATCTCTTATTACCATTTTCAAATATTTTGCATTTGTAACAGCGATATGCATTATGCGTGAAAAATAAGAAAAAATGTGTGGAAAAAATTACAGTGTGCTGCTAAAAGGTTAAAAATCCTACTCTTAAAGGCGCATTACAGTCGATACATTTTAAATTTTCACCTAGATTTTTTAGTCATATCATAAAATCTAACAATAAACATGTATCCCAAATATACCACTCCGAGAATGTGAGAAATTGCGATATAAACCGACAATGAATTATTCGTAAACATCACAGGATACTTATACTAGCCTTAGAAATTACAAAATTTAATTTGATTTTTGCAATAAGGATTTTTTTAAATGAAATTTCTCCAATAAAATTTACAACATTTGCAATTCTGTTATTCGATTGATGTGAAGAAAAAAATTAATTATAAATGTAACAATAGATTTAAGAAAAAAACCTTTACACGCATTCAGTGTTTACCTTGAAAATCATGTCGGAATATCAAAAATGTGATTAAAAAAGAAATAAAATTGGAACAATTTTATAAAAAGTATTACTAGTAAGTCGACAATGAAAACAAGTCAGAAACCGCATGTCAAACGTGTCAAATGAGGTGCGTTCGTACTGTAAATAGTTTTATAAATATGCAGACCTTGCTGCAATAGCTGTTGCATTCTTATGCAAAAATGCATGAAAACTAAATTTATTACGATTATATATATATAATTCAGTAATACGGAAATAACATGACTACATCTTAAATAGGACATAATCACCATGGCACAATGGAATCATTACCTATCATAGGATAAATTAAGTAAGATAGGATTTAATAGAATGAAGAAAACTTTTATGATTATCTTTTTTAGTTTTAATTCGATTTCCATAAAATTTCACATGACTCGAAAGTATTCTGCAACGATTATATATATTAAATTTCAAACCATTTGGTTGAGTAATTTTTGCGCTGTTACGTGCGGACAGACGGACAAACAAACGGACGGACCAGGCGACGACAATATCTGCTACGTATTTATATAATTACAAACACTCCTAAAATAGGAGCAGAGACTATATAAAAACTGTAATATATACTTTAATAAGAAGCAAGAAGAAATTGTTTTCAGAAAAACAGATGGAAATACCCGGTAATCTAAAAAAGAAAGACCCTGCGAATAAATGAACCATAATGGAGAAAACATGTCCGCTTCATTACTCTCTTCAATGTCTTGTGGCAAATAAAATCAAAAGGTAGATCTGCGTAAAGGTGGCGAAGAATATAAATAAGACACTGATAATTTTGAAACATTTTATTATTATTAATTTAAGCGGTTTTAGTTTCAGTATTCAAAATAATTTTGAATTATTCATCATAGCAACGGGAGACAAGAAAAAACTCATAAACCAGAAAACTTTGGTTTGGGGCCATAATAAAGACAGTAAGTGCAAAGAAACAAAAGTCTTCTTGTTTGAACAGAAGATTTAGAAAATATGAAATCAGATAGCTGCTTTCTTTTTATTTAAATTATTATTATTATTATTATTATTTTTTTTTTTTTTACAATTGAAAAATTCTATGCAATGCAAATGCAACCATCGTGTTGTCACTGAGCTAATCAAATATTACTTACTTAATTATGAGTTTTACTTTAAAATTGTAGTTTTTGTTGTTTTTAGGTGCGTTCGTAATTATATAAATACGTAGCACCTATAATCGTCGTTCGGTCCGTCTGTCTGTCCATCCGTCCGCATATAGCAGAGCAAAAACTACCCAACCAAAAGGTCTGAAATTTTAAATATATTATTGCCGCAAAATTTTGTCAAGGCATTTCAAATTTTATGAAAATCGGATGTATAGTTTAATTACAAGGACAGTCAAAAGTTTTCCGTTACATTACGGCCAATGGGAAAAAATTATTTCGAGTGCATTTTAATGATGTTACAGGCTTTCGATTTAAATGAAATTGATATGCACTTATGAAGTGCACTAAAATATACATACAGTACAATATGCGGTGCAAAAAATATTTATAAAACTAGTTATAGTACGAAAGCACCTCATTTGCCACATTTGACGTGCAATTTCCAACTTGTTTAAACTGTATGCTACTACTAATTACAGATCAATACGTTCATTTCCTGAATATACACAGTTGAATCTATATTGAGTAGGAAAATATTTTTCACAGCTTTTTCTCAAGCTATAATTTCTTATGGAACATTTTGTATCAAATAATGTTATATAGCCTTGCCTCTTAATTTACGAACAGATAGCACAAATTCACAGATAAATAATAAAAACATTGCTCAAATGACTTTATATTGTCTCTTGCTAATATTTTAAAGTTTTATCCTTTTTGTTTCTTTACCGTATCAGAATCAATAAAAAAGTATTTTTAAATATAAAAAATTAACTTAATGCAACGTTTTAACCCTTTCAGGGGCAAGGAATTGTATTTGCTTAATGCTGAATTCACACCGGAATTTAAAAATTAGATTGCTTCAAAATAAGGGAAAGAAATTCTCAACTGTTTTCCAGCCAACATTTAAAAAGTAAAATTTAATTAAAAGTTTCTGGTGCAAATCTTCATTAAAATTAGGTGGGATATAATATATTTCACCGCCCCTCAAGGGGTTAAGTGAATACATTTCGAAGCTTTCTTCTTTATGTATTCTTTTCTTAGGCGAATTAATTCAAGAACCAAAAAACTGTCAAAGTGAAGAAGTGGCTCAAACTTTGCTGTATCTTAAGATTTTCAAATATACTTTCTTTTCTAATAAATCGTTAGAGAAACTTGAAGCTCTCGAATTTTTAAATAATTCAGGTTATCTTTGAGGGAAATAACGAAGTAAAGAAAACAGTTTCTTTTTTTTATCAAACATTTCACTTAAATATTTCATTATGTTGCGGATAAGTTGTTGAAGCATGAAAGAGCATAAAATATTAAAACTAACTTGTTAGAAAGGAACTGAATTTTTTAACGGATACTTATTTATAATTATAAAGGCTAACCAATAAGCGACATTCAATATCAGAGAAATTTTAAGTTAATCAATTTATTTGATGACCCTTTCAGTGAAAGTAATTATAATTGTCAATAAATGGTACAGCGGCGGTCAAAAGTTTCCGGCCAGTTAGTTTTTTTGATTTGTTTGACAGACCATTTCAGCTAAGAAGAAGCACAATTGCTCCAAAAGTTAGGAATAAGCAAATTACCTCTGATCACATGACCATTTTGATTGGATACTGAAGATACTTGATGCAAATGGGAGGAATTTGAAATTCGAGTGGTCAAAAGTTTCCGGCCATTCGTCATCCATTAGTTTTCACTATCGGTAAAGTGTTTTTGGCCGTTTTTTTTAATTAATCAACGAGAATAACGTCTTTGAAATTCAAAAATGAAAGGTTGAACAATTTATTGTTCCTAAACGAGTGTTTTGTTTGTCGTTAAATGGACAATCCTCTCGTGATATTGCGGCAAATTTGTCGATCGGAAAATTTGCTGTGAAGGATATTTAAAAAAAATAGTCATGGCCTTCGAAACTTGCCACGGTCCCGGGGACCCCGGAAAACGACATTTCTTTTGGAATCGTTTTGGAATTATCAGGAGAAAAGCAGTTGATGACCCGCATAAAAATGCCGCTGCAATTACCCGTGATTTACGGTGTTCAAATATTGCTGAAATAAGTCTGTCTACCGTTTCAAGACGCTTACATGACGTAGGACTTTGTGGAACAGTCGGTGTTAAAAAACCTTTCATAAGTAAAAAAAATCAGAGGGCCTGACTGGCGCTTGCCAAGGAATACATAGACTAGTGAAGTGAAAACTGGAAAAAAGTACTATTTTCCGATGAATCGACATTCAATCTTTCTGGAAGGGATAGAAGACATTACAACCGACTACCTAAAATCAAAAAATAAGATTCGAAATATGTTATTCCTACCATGAAGCATGGAGGGGGACACATTATGCTTTGGGGAGCATTATCTGGAAAATGTGCCTGTCCGTTATTTGAAATTCGCGGCAAGATGAATAGTGCAATGCATAAGAATATCTTAAAAGATCATTTTATGCCTTATTGGAGGAAAAATTGTGGTCGCAAGTATTTCTTTCATCATGATAACGACCAAAAATATAAATGCAAGCTCGTCAAGCAGATATTTTCGCACAAAAAAAATCCGCTTTTGAAATGGACAGCCAATCCTCCGATCGAAATCCAATAGAAAATCTTTGAAACTAACTTGCGAACGTGTGTGGAATTATAAATATTCCAATTCTGCAGCATTTTTACAAAAATTGCAAGAACCGTGGAAAAACTCAACCTTGACGATCTACAACCGTTCTTTGAATCGATGCCACGTTGCTGCGCTGCAGTACTTATTGCTAAATGGATGAATACAAAATACTAACTTAAATGTTGTTGATCAATGTTATTTTCTGTTATAACACCATTTTTTCGAAACTTACTAAGGTGGCCGGAAACTTTTGAGAACATGCATTTTCTTTTGCAATTAATTTTGTCAATTAAATTGATCAATATTTACTTTTTATTCAATAAATAAGTTCTTAACTCTTATGTCAAAAAAGTGTATAAGTATCACTTTGAGTTTCCTCTTCATATGGGTATACTTACAAATTAACCAAAAATTTTATGTTGGCCGGAAACTTTTGACCGCCACTGTACGTTTATTCATTATTTTTTATTTATTTACTTTTGTGCTGTGAACAGAAATTATAATAATAAAAAAATTTGATATAAATTTATAACTTTAAATTTTAAATTATTATGATTCACTAATTTTAACGTTTTTAGTTTTTCTTGCTTTCTACAGGGTGATTTAAAAAAACGTATACAAAATGACATGGCAAATCAGGTATTCAACAAGGATAAAAAATTGCATAGGAACATAGGATCGCAAACCAGTTATTTTGTCGCAAATACAGGATGTTTCATCCTTACTGAAACAGGGTTAACGGTAATAATTTTGAGAAACATAAAAATATTGTAATGAAAATGCACCGATATGTACCTTGTTTTGTGTGAAATGTGATAACATCACGAAACGATCTGAAAAAACATGTTGCTCAAACAATCGATGATACTGTATGAATTGATAATCACAGTCCAAAATGTGGGGCTTCAAGTGCAAAATGCTGGCGCATATAATGCAAACTTCTACAACTTTTGTGTAGTGTTATCACATTTACAACAAAGGTGAAAATGTCTCTTAAATGTTTTATTCATTTGGGTTCAGTTTGAATGAAACACCCTGTATTTGTGACTAAAGAAATGGTTTGTGACCCTATGTTCCTATGTGATTTTTTATTGATGTTATATGCCTGATATACCATGTCATTTTTTAACTTTTTTTTTAAATCACCCTGCATATTTATGCAATTGATTCATGTAGATGATATTCATTTTCGATTTTTTGCACGGTTCAAAAAATTAGGGGACACACAGTTTAAACAAAATGACATATTTAAATATATTAATAACTAACGTAAAGCATAACAACAGTCTACAAGAGTGTAGTATAGGGTGGTCACAAGAAATCAATTTTCGAATTTTTTCGGGGGACCCCCCAAAAAGTTGACAATTGACTAGGAAATGAGATTGGCTAAGTTTTAGCTCATTTGGATAATATTAACACGTGCCTCATTGAGGTTTAAATTTGAAAAAAAAACGTGATTTTTCGCAAAAAAATGCTGTTTTTCCTCCATGAAATGAATACAATTGAACCTAGAAACATAATGCAGGTCTCATTTTATAAAAAAAAGTTTTGTTTTCAAGAACCACACACCATTCTTTTTCTAAAAATGTATAAATTTAAAAATATGCGAATTTTTCAGGACCAGACTTCACCCGAATCCTAAAAATTGACTTTTTATGAAAAAGCGAAAAAAAATTTGTAACATTTCATTTCATCTGCTTTCCACCTTTTGTTTTTCTTTTTCTCGTTTTGTGAAGTCCAATAAAGTGTTTGATTAAAAAAAATTCCAAAGAAAAGGAGAAAAATCGAATTTAAACTGAAAGAATTTTTAAAAAAAGGAAGGGCAAAGGAAGTATAGAAGTGAGAGCAAATAATGCTCAATTGCATTTTATTAATAAAGTTGTGTTACAAGAAAGGAGGCATAATAAAGAAAATAAATTATTTTCCCTTACAACTGTCACGTTAACCCTTTCCGGCACAGAAAAATTCTGTTCGTAAAAGGATGAAATGATTGTCTACCCCGGAATTTACAAACGACTATTTTAGAAATTAAAAACACATTACTTTAACCTTTCGTAAAAGCAAAATTTTATTAAAATATTTTTCGTGCCGTTTGTAAGTTTGGGACTAAAATTAGGTGGTCCCGGCGTGGGACACTGCGCCGGAAAGGATTTAAGTGGTAATGGTTTAGATAAGGTGGCTTATGTTGATTTTCTTTTACCAAAGTATTATCTAAAAATGAAAATGCAACTTGATCCGAGTTAAGATACCAAATTCGGTTTGTCATTTTAGCAAGTGCTTTGTCTGTAACCTATTTATCAAATTTTCTGTAGTGAACAAGTGATTTTATTATTTGCAGGTTTTGAATTGGGGGCTAAAGTTGCAGTGGAAGTATTGAAGCACGCTTTAAATAAATATTGATTAAAAATAAGAAAAGATCTCTGATACCTTCTTTTTCTAAATTTGTTATTGGAGGATGATCCCTGAAACAATATATTTTGAGAGAATGAATGGTCTGTGCCGCCATCCATCTGACATGATTAAAAGCACCAGGTGCTCTGAAAAAAAGTCTTTTGCAGGAAGGAGTTCTATAAAAATTAAACAAAGTTGGATAAACTCTTTATAATAATCCCTGAGCTGTTAATTTTTAAAAGTTCCTGTAAGAAAATTTGAAATTTCTTCTGAATTAACTATTTATACCTAGTGTTTCATCTTCAATAGCATTTGTGTACTTACTCTGGTTTTATTTAGACCACCCAATCAGAATTGGCTTTTTTTAATATCTGGCTGAGGGTCAGTGATTAGGCCCATTTTACAATCAAGAACAGCTTTTAGGATAATTTCTAAATTATGGTGGCGGCATGGTAAATACAGAGGACTTTTCCTTTAACAATTGCTATAGAAAAATGCAGGTTCCTCGGAGGCGACCTGTGTTTACTGCAGTTGTATCAAAAATATTGCCTGGATTTTACCAACTTCCTCCCACTCTTCAACTGCTGAAAATACAGCTTTCGCCTGAATTATTTCGATACTATTTTCAAGTTGAGGAACTCGTAGTAACTGTTCTTCATCTCCACAACTAATTAAAACTTTTATCCACTCTACATGGTGAAGCAGTTTTCCACCCCAATGAACAACAGTTCTCTCTAAACGGGAATTTTAAAATCTGTTTTTGATGAGCTCAGTTTTTTGTTTACGAAACAGTTATTTGCAGAGTCGATGTCTGTGGTTAGCTAGTTGATGTATTCTAAGTCTAGCAGCTTCTCTGGCGTTCAGTTCATTTTGCGAATATTATAAAATAAAATACATAAAACTTGACAATTACTTGGCTGCTTACTGTCGATGATTTGATGAGACATGTGGCCAATTTAAAAAATCTTACATTTCTGCAATCATATCAAGAGGGGTAAGGGGTTTTACGGAATGTTTCGTCAATTCTAAAAATAGATAATCATAACAGATAACAAAAACAGCCTTGTAATAAAAAGAGAAATTCAGAGGTTCAACTGCAATACAAATCGAGAAGCTCTTTCTTACTAGACACAGAACTAGATAACTAATAATCAATTATAATTCGTGAAATATTTTTAAAGTTACAAAAATTGTTCACTTATTTTTGCCTGTTAATAAAAATAATACAAAAAAATTATCAAAAGTAATAAAATTTTTAATTTGTCATTTTTTACCTATGTTTCAAAAATGCAGAGTTTGAGGGTATGGTTCACTAGCTGTCCTGAAAAATACTAAATGTTCATTAAATATAAGTTTTCATGAGAGTAAAAGTTCAAGGCAACAACAGTTTCTATGAAATAAAACAAGAATCAGGTTTCTAAGACAAAAATTTTTCACGTAAAGAAAGAAAACGACAATTTTTTGCCAAAAATTGCAAATTTTCAAGAATTCAACCTCGATGAGGCACGGGTTAATGTTATTTATTTGAGCTGAAACTTTGCCAGTCTCATTTTCTAATTGGCAACTTTTAGGAGGGTCCCCCCCCCCCCCGAAGAGAACGTTAATTTTTTCCCCATGTTGCTTGTGACCACTCTAGTGTAGTAGATAGCAAAATATAAAAATCTGTTATGTAAACCAATGTTTGTGTCGTCAGACACTTGAAAAAAGAGATAATTGCTCAAACTGAAATTTTACAAAATCTTCTTGTTTTCTCTGTTGTAAAATGCAACTCTTTAAAGTTCTTGAAAAATTTGGATTGGTAAAAATTTCAGAAAAAAATTATCTACTTTACTCTATGGCCTGGCAAATCGAGACTGGAAGCAGGAAAAACACAGAGGAGAGGAGAGAAATCAGAGTGTGAAGAAGCACCATTTTCCGATGGTTGACTCTATTCTAAGAAGAACATGCTAGACACGCAACAGGACAATGTCATTCATATACTAACAGAAAAATAATTGACGTCCGGTATCTGATATTAATAGCAACAGCGATAGAGAACACACAATGTTACTTTGCTGCATATATGTGTTTCAGCTAAAGAAAGGAGATATATGCACGTAGATTATAGGCACGGTATACCATTTTTTTTTTTCAGCACAACGTCAGCCCAAAGAAAATGAAATGCTGAACATTCTTTTTTTACGAAACATGAGTGGAGTCAAGTACTTTTCAATGTGACATACAACGATTCTGTCTGGAGTTGGCAACCTACATGGTCTGATATAGAGGAAAATAGACTATTGAAATAACCCCAAGTTTATATGAAAAATAGCACATTATAGGTGAAGTTGATTAATAGTCCAAGTTTAAATCAGCACACATAGACATAAAGACTTGCTTAATATTCAAAAAGGCAGTTTGACTGGCCGAAGAAATACAGTCGAAATACTCATACCTCATATTGTACTCTGAGGCATTTGTTATTCCTTTGATTTTTAGTATTTACGAAACCAGATCTCATAAATGTTGCTGAAATAATAACTTGCTGAATAACTTGCTTGTTTAAATAACTTGCTGAATCTGAGATAACGCATTGTACAGAATGACCTTTCTAAAATCTAACCGAGCATATTTCAGATAAATTTAAATGATGACTACCTCTAAACTGATGCTTACATTAATTCACCGGAACTTGGATCTTGCGTTACTTGAAGAATGAAACAATATAATTTTCCAAAGCCTGCTTGAAATCTTTGCTGAATCCACGGATATCGGGTGTGAAACGATCCACTATTCGAGAAGACCACGCACCATAACAAAAAATCTTCGTCTCTCATGTCTGCGTCTCTTCATGTTTTTGAAAATAATTTCAAAGCGTTAGAATTGCCATACATGATTTTTGTTATCTTGTTTCCTGTATTATGCTTTTACGCGTGCGCTTCCCACTGTATTCACAGGCATGGATGTCTCTTATGTTTTCTCTACTTTTCTGCTTGTTCCCTCAATTATTTTCAATAATTCTTATCCGTAATCCAATATTTTGCAGTATAAAATTTTTAAAAACAAGTATAATTAATCTAAAATAATGCCATTTAAAATCACGAAAAATATTTTTTTAGTACGAAATATTTTTATATACTATACTAAATAATTCTATGTAACATATGTTTCGGTTATATTAAAAAGAATTTCTGTTATGATTGGGTATTTTTAATTATAATCTTTCGTAGAATCTTTAAAGGATGTTTGTGTTTTCTCTGGAATTTAATACATTTATGAATCAATTATCTTTCTTCATTTTTTTGAAAACCTCGTCTTTTTCCTTGAAAAAAGTATGCACTTTCTGTAACCGTATTTTCTTCATGTGTCACTTATAAGCCTCACTAATGTTCTCTTGATCCTTTACTCACATAAATTATCGTTAATGTTAAGCACAGACGTAATATTTCAGGATGATATTTATTGTGCGAAAGAAGATGCCATTATACAATAAAAGTACATTTGATTGATATCGTATGCTATCTTTTATTATTTAAATATATATATATATGCTTTAAAAAATGAATGTATATATAATGCATTTTTCATATTTTCATAGGCTTTTTTTCATTCTTTGATGGATATCGTATTGCTGTTTTTTAATATTTTAAAATGTATAAGGGAGGTAGTACACAGTGAGACGAAAATTATCATTACCTAACGAATAGCAAAGATTTTTATTCTTTTGAAAAAAAAAATTGCTACATCTTTAAGCTACACAAATACGCTACACATTAATGTATGAATGGTTTTAAAAAAGTTATTTATAAAAGCACAGAAGCAGAATAACGGAGTATCGAAAATTGTCTCACTGTGTACCACAAGTGGTACACAGTGAGACAATGTATATATTTTCATACATCATACATTTTTACACTCTATCAATAATTTTCTGCAATTTATGACTTCTAATTAATATTTCTAGGTTTAAAAATTTTTAAAAATATGAGCCTCGGGTGAACAATGGCATACATTGGGCTACCTTCATGCAAATTTTCAGCCTCTTACGTTTAGTAGATTTCACTAGCCATCGCACGCCCCCCCCCCCCCACCACCACACACACACAGACAGAGAGAGAGAGAGAAAAAAAACCTTCTTTTATTAATAAATAACTTTTTTTAATATCAGAACAGCATTGTAGATACACAATGAGGCACGTCTCACTGTGTACCACAACTGTGTGTCTCACTGTGTACTTTCGTTACGTTGTATCAAAATGGATGCCATATCTGTTTCATCATCAATTTCACAGCTTTGAATGCTTGTGTCGTTTTGTCGACATAGTCTATCATTAGATATAACTAGGTTTGGTTAAGTAAATATATGCTATAATGAAAGAAATAAACTCTAAAATGTACGTTTATGTAACTTTAATCCCTGTAAAATAAATAATTACTTACTATTTTGTTGGACGAGTAACCGAAGTGCCGAAACTACATCCACGTGTTGCATAAGATGAGGTGGTTCAGTGTGTGTTCCAGTTAAGAGAAAAAGTTTTAACTGTATGTCAAAATGGCTGCTGTCTCACTGTGTACCATGTCTCACTGTGTACTCCCCTACCCTATGTTTTAAAAAAATGTAGATTTAACATATATTTCATACTTTCAAGTGAATTTCTTTTTCACACACAGATTCATTTAATGTAAATGAAAAACTTTTTTTTACTAGATTAGGATTTCATCATTTATCATAAGGCTCATAAATAGGCTAGTTTAAACGGAATCGTTTTTCAAAACGACCAACAATTTTTTTAAGAATCTCAGTACTTAAAATCAGCGTTTTAAATCAAAATTATGTTAGAGAAGTATAATAAAAAAATGTTGCTAAATCAGTAATTATCTTCAAAATTATTCATATAACATTTATAAAACCTACATGGAATTTCATCTTGGAATCATAGCGTGATTTAGCATCCAACTACTATATTATAAGTGTCGTTTAACAGTTACGTCATTAAGAATAAGTATAAAAGTATAAATATATATTTTTTAAAACACCAATATAAGCATTCAATGTTTATCTTAAAAATCACGCCTTATTTCATGACTGCAATTACTGTTATTCCAAAAAATATTTGTGACAATTCGCTAATTTTCTCCATATACCTTCTTTTGGTATTCACGGGCTTCGCAACCCCGGACACCTGAGCTATCTTTATGTTTTCCGTTTCCTTTCTATTCTCTTCTATGTTCTTTCCTTTTTGTTTCATTCTCATTCTCATTTCCTCTTTGTAAAACTACTCATGTGTTTGCTGCGGCTGGCGAACAGTGTCCCTGGAAAAGGGGGGATCCTGACAGTTGAAGAAAACCAACACACTGCTTTGGCCTCTGCTTCAGGTAGACGGGGTTGCATATTGCTCAGTATGCATTAATCGGAGGGTCAGCTGAGTTGTCACTGGCTAGAGATTAAGTGAGCGGGCAGTTACTAGCCGGTAAGGGTTGACACTGGCATAGGAGTGTCATGCGAACATATGAACCCTGGTTACCACTGTTGCACAAATGTGCATCCCTTGTTAGGTCCGTTAACAGGTGGTGCAGCCGGGGTCTATTTGTGTTTATATCTACTATGGATGGGAGTGGATATGGCTTTTCTATTTCTCTTACATGTGGAGAGCTACAAACTGTACAGAATAATTCCTTCACTCGCTTCTTTGTCATCAAACGCAATGATAGTTTGTCTGATAGCTATTTTAAGAGAACTTTGCATTTCCTTATTGTAAAAACATTCTAGTCTGTTTTCGGGGAAGTTCGTTCGCTCAAAAAATTGCAGTCTGGGGATGTGCTGGTTGAGGTTTCTTAAGCTATCAAGCTATCTGCAATCTAAACTTGTCAAGTCAACAAGGTTGCATTAAACTTGACAGATCAAGTCTGCAAGCTGAATGTAAGTTTGATTCAAGCATAAGAGTTTACAAGATCCTGGCTTCTTTTTAATTTGACATGGTAAACTTGATTCATGATTGTTTGCCTAGCTTGTCTTAAACTTAAAATTTAAAATTTGATTTATGTCATGATTTATGCCATGTTTGTATTGGTCTTCCTCAAAACAGCGCAGCAAAGCATCTGCAAGCGCAGCTTTTAGATTCATTCACTTCAAATTAAGTTTAAAGCAGGTTTGGCGCAAGAAACATAATGCGTGATTTATTATGCGACATTTCGCAAGCTTGGATTTGGCTTAGCAATTTCTTGAATTGCCAAGCAACGTTGCCTTGTTTAACTAAAGGAAAAATCAAACTTGACTCGATTCAAGCAAGTGTGCTCACTGGGAATATTCCTAGTCCTCTCCGTTGTTTTAAATGCGAACATTATGGTCACACTACAACTAACTGTCGTTGTTTCGTTATCTGTGCACTTTGAGCAAACGTTGGCTATGGTGGAAAATCCTGTGAAAACTGTGAACACTGGGCAAATTGTAAGTGTGGACTTACAGCATACCTTCGCTCTTGTCAAAACTGTTGCCGTGGAAAAGAAATTCTAGATGTCAAAATTACTCAAAAACTTTCAAAACTTTCTTACCCTGAAGCTCATAAGCGTGTTGAGTCTAGAATACCATCTGTCGGTGTTTCTTTCTCCAGTTTACTCAAACAGCAATCAAAAGCCTTAAGGCACATAGGAAACCAAATTGAATCCTCTTCTCTATCAGGTAATTCACTTATGACATTAGCATCCAGTACTTGAAAGAAAAAAACCCATAATGTGTACTGTACCACTAGTGGAACAATTTCGCCAAAATTAGAACTCTGGCCACCATCATCAAAACCAGTTAAAAAACAATACTTTCTTAGTCGTTCACAAAATTCTTTATCTCAATACAAGAAGTCAAACGAACATAAGACGACAAAATCTCTGTTTAATATGAAAGCAAATTGCAGAAACCTGATGTTTTTCCGACTTAGAATGTAAAGAAAAAATCTTGTGCACAGAAAGAAAGAAAACCTCAAATCAAGCACCTTCACCGTGGAACCACGGTTTACCCGAGATACTTCCTCGTGGTTTACCCGATCAGCAAAGCAAGCCTCACGCACGCCGCGAACGTGCGATCATCGATTTCCACACGACTTACCCGTGCTTCAAGGCAAACCTCCCGCAGGACGCCAATGTGGATCATCGACTTCTATACAGCTCACCTGAGCCCCAAGACAAGCCTCGCGTGTATGCAAATTTTAACTAAAAATGGCTCTAACGATTTTTACTCAATTAGTATCCTATCGTTTTGGGGTACGAGAAGAACATTGTGTTAGGGCAAGAAAATTCGATTTGCGGGTCATTTTGGGGTCACTGTGGGTGAATGCATTTCACTAGGAATGAAGGTTGAAACATTAAATTGTTGAACATTTGTCAGTAAACTAAGTCTAAAAATTGGCAACACTTCGCCAAATTTGGTGATATTTAGCGAAATATTGACGACGTTGATACTAGATAAAGGGGTGTTTTAATGCTAAAATGACAGTTTAAAATATTATCAACCAACGACTTAAAGATTTATTTACAAAATTCATTTCTTGTAAACATTCAGGAAAAGATTAAAATTGAAATAAATAAATATATATATATTTATTTAAAAATCAAAATCATGACTATTCTCGGAAGTACTGACTATTATTATAAAATTACAGTGCGGTTTTCTAGCAAATTTCTAGAATAGTAATATTCAAAATGTTAAAGTCTTGGCAAAGCTCCTAATGATCACGAATAACTCTTTTGTGACAGAAAGAGAATTGTTTGCATTGCTAAAAGCTTTATTTCCCGACGTAATTTGCCGCTTCTGGAAACATCGCGTTAAAATGCAGAATGTTGCACGAAAGTTATTAGGATTAACATCAGTTTTATCTTTGATGAAACCAGGCTGAAACACGTTTCTAGTAAATTTATGACTGATTTAAGTTTATTTTTTGGGATTTCTTATTACTGAATTGTCTCGAGATAATTAAGAAAAATAAATTTTATTGTGAATAGTAGATCTTCATTTTTTAATAATCTTTATAGTTTTGTTATTCAATATAGCATAAAGTATTTGATTTTTTTTCAGCCTTACAATTATTGATTTGGTTTAATATCAGACATGTGTTGACTTATGATGCTTTTTATTTCTGTTGTTGTTAAAATATGTTTCAGATAATTTTATAATTATGATGCAAAACAGTGTTTTCTCACTGTAAGTGAAAATAATAAAAACGTATTTTGTTTTTATTTACATTTTATTTTAAGCCTTTTTCGTGCTGAAAATATTTCATTGATGCAGTTTCACAGCCAGTTGATCAATTTTAATGAACATTGCCTGGCTCATAATTAATTCCATTGCTTATACAACTCGTATACGGTTGTTATCATAAAGGACTTTCGACGATTTATCACGTGCGCCCTCCTAAAGAAAAAATGCCTTAAATTTAATTTTTTAATTTATATTTAAGTTCTGAAAAGCTAAAACATTGTATTGTCCTCGAAAACACACTCGTGTGCACAATTTTTTATAATTCTGGCATATCAGTAAGTGAAGAAAAAATCGATTACATGTTTTTTATAGAAAGTTTATATAGCATCATTATAATCAAGTTAAGTTAAGAGGCTATTTCAGTCACGCAAAACACTCGGTCGCTAATGTTAATTCAATGGGCAAAATTTTTAAGATATCTCGTTTGCATTTCAATATTTTTAAATATATATATATATATATATTGCACTAGATAGCCGAGGTCAACCTCAAACTACAATGACCGTATGTTAGGATAAATACGTAGAACCTATAGTCGTCGTCTGCCCTGTCCGTTTGTCCGCATATAACATCGCAAAAATTACCCAACCGAATAGTTTGAAATTTAATATATAAAGTCACTGTAGAATTTTGTCGAGTCGTTTCAAATTTTATGAAAATCGAATCAAAACTTAAAAATATATTAATAAAAGTTTTCTTCATTCTATTAAATCCTATCATGCGTAATTAATTCAGCAATATCCAATGATAGGTAACGATTAATGCAGAATTAATTAAGGCATAAACACAGTTAGAAATGAAGATAAAATATTATTTTTGTCCTCTTCTTTTACAGAATACATGCACACAAAATTCACTGTGACATAGTCTAGAAATGAAGAATTCCAGAATTAAGGAGATTTCATGTAACCTCGTAATTAACCATGATTCTGGAAGATCTTCTTAGATTTCCGGACATTTTTAAGTGAAAAATCAATCAGAAACCTCAAAAGTCAGTTGTATTTAGGTGACTTTGTAATTATATAAACACGTAGAACCTATAGTTGTTGTCTGATCCGTCGGTCTGTCTATCTGTCCGTCTATCCGCATATAACAGCGTAAAAACTACCCAACCGAATCGTTTAAAATTCAATGTATATAATCGCTGTAGAATTTTGTCATTTCATATTTTATGGAAATCGAATCAAATCTTACAAGGAAGGTCGCCATACTGGGCATACTCAGAATATGTTGAAAAAAATGCTAGTGAAAGTACTCATGTATGTAATAAAGGATCAGTTAAAATTAGCGGTGGAATTACTGTAGAAAATCTGTAAAAAAATAAAATACTTTCGAATAATTGGCGTGAAAAGACGAAAGCGGCACGCAATTTGGCGAGCAGCACTTTTCCTCGCCAAAAGCAAACGATTTGAATGAATCTGAAAATTGTTTGTTAATTGATTTTGTGAATATGCGGTATTTAATGAATTTAAACGTAAACCATGAAAGGATTTATTATTATTATTATCATCACATTTTGTATTGTACATGTTGCTTGTTGCCGATTTGAATGAAATTTTGCCATTGTTTTATTCTCCAATTCACAATTTCTTTAATTTAAACCGCTTTATCGTTTATAAAAATAACTTTTAACGCCAGATGAATAATGCTGCCGTAATACATTTCCATACCGAAGAAGTTGTTTCCATAGCAACAAAGTTGAATCCACGGTGCTCAAAGGGGCTTATTTTTGAGTTTGGAACAATTTTATTCAATTTAGATTTTCTTTTAAATCATAAAATATGATAGTTAATATGATAGTACATATAAATATATATGACAAAACTATAGTTAAAACAAACTAAAAATGACAAAGCTAAAGTTATTTAAATTAAACTTATTTAAACGAATTCAACATAAAAAGTTTTTTCCTTAAAGAGTATTCGACAAGCGTATTTTTTGAAATTTTATTTCTTCGCCAAACGGTGATAAGTCGCCAAATAAACGAAATTTTCATTATTTTTTTACGGACGTTCTACCGAGGTTCCGCCGAAATTTTTTTATAAACATATATACCTATGGAAGAAGAACATTCTGTATTTTTTTCAGATTTTTCTGAGTATGCCCGGAGACCTTCCTGGTTAGAAAGACATTAATAAAAGTTTTCTTCATTCTACTAAATACTATCATACGTAATTAATTCAGTGATATTACATGGTATTTAATGATTCTAGATTGTCATGGTGGTTACGATATTTAAGATGGAGTCATATTATTTCCGTATACTGAATTTGATATATATAACCCTAGTAAATTTTTTAATCATGCATTTTTGCATGAGAGTGCGACAGCTACCGCGCAAGATCTGAATATTTTTAAAACTAGTTATAGTACGAACGCACCTCATTTGCCATATTTGATGTACAATTTCCGACTTGCTCGTTATTGTTTACAGGTTTGTTTGTTTTTTATGATTAAAGTTTCCACTTCTGAACCGGTTTCGAAAGTGAAAGCATCCTCAAAAAAAAAAAAAAAAAAAAAAAAAAAAAAAAAAAAAAAAAAACCTTGCAACAAAAAGAAAAAGAAAAAAGTAAAAACCTGCTTTTGTAGAGATCGACCTTAACTATGAATGAAATAAAAAATATTTAAAAAAATTGAAGTGGAAACGAGATATCTTTAAAAAATTCTCCCATTGGATTAACATTAGCAAGAGGGAGATTTCGCGTGACAAAAGAAGCTCCTTAAATAAAAGAGTGCAAAAATTCTTTTTCGTTTCTCAACTGAATGACTTTCAAATGATCTTTTAATATTTTCAAAAACTCAGGGATTTTGTAATACGCTGATATTTTAATTCTGAAAGCTCAATAAAATAAATTATGTGCACTTCCCTTTTGTATAGAATCATAAAAGATTTCTAATGGAAAAACTATCATTTCCCCCAAAGTTTCACTTATATGATGTCTCTTTCAAATACGTGTCGATAAAATTAAGATACTGGATCGTTTGGCACGCGTGTAGTTAAATGTTATGTAGCTTTGGAATGGGACAATTTTTTTTACGGAGAAAAAGTCATTTTTTGTATATTTTATAACATATGTATTTTTAAAAATAACAACCAAGCAACAGCTTTCGCAAGAATTAATATAGAAACCCATATTTAAAATCAATACTATATCGATCGAAAAAAATGCTAACTATGATAACTTTTACAATGCGTCAATTCTAGACCCGGAGGCGACAGCACAGACAATCACTTCATCGAGTTCAGAACTGAAATTCCAGAATTAGTTAAAACTCGATTCGCATATTAAAACGCAATCAGTCTGCCAAGTCTTATCTTTGTGGAAAACACATGAAAATCAGACTTTAGTGGTTGACTTGTAGGTTTAACATTGTGTTTTCCTGCTCCCAGTCGTCCATGTTTTCATACCTTCGGGTGCAGAAAAACACTATGGTAAACCTACGACTCAACTGCTAAAATCGGGTTTTCCTGTTTGACTTGGCAGAAGGAAAAAACGAAGAAAACAAGTTGGAAATTGAACGTCAAACACGGCAAATGAGGTGTGTTCGTACTTTAACTAGTATTATAAATATTCAGATCTTGGTGCAATAGCTGTTCAAGTCTTAAGCAAAAACGCATGAATACAAAATTTATTACGATTATATCTATTAAACTCAGTAATACGGAAATAATATGACTCCATCATAAATATGAAACCAATATGGCAACCTAGAATCATTACCTATCATGAGATATCATTGAATTAATTATGTATGACAAGATTTAATAGAATGAAGAAAACTGTTATTAATATCTTTTTAAATTTTGATTTAATTTTTTAAAAAATGTGCGACTTGACAAAGTCTGCAATGATTATACGTATTAAATTTCAAACCATTCCATTGGGTAGTTTTGCGCTGTTATATGCGGTCAGACGTACGGACCAGACAACGACTATAGGTGGTACGTATTTATATAATTACGAAAGCACTTAAAGAGAGAAAAGCTTAAAATTTCGGGGAAAAGATAAAATTAATTTCATTCAGAACTGAAGATACCTCGGTGAAGAGGTTAAAACCTTATTCCAAAAACGGAGAGCAGAATGCAGTTTGATGTGTTAACGACCAAGGAGAATGGGATTTTATTTTTTTAATTTTTAATGGTTTTAAAGGACACAGATATATTTTTTAATGAAATTTGAAATATTCCAAATAATAATCATAAGAATTTTTACCAAAGATGCATATAAAAGTTGTGTTTTTCTAAATATATTGGAGTTTTATTAAACAGGTAAGTACTGTTTTTACACATAAAATGCGAAATGGTATATGTTTTTAGTACAAAACAATAATAAAAATATTTTTAAATATTGAATTAAAACGGTTCTATGAAACTCTATTATGACTGTTTAACAAGTATAGCACAGACATGCATGATACTACATTTTTTAGTACAAGTAATGCCTGATAAAAATCGGTAAAAATCTGAACGTATAAAATTATGTATTTTTAATTATTAAATGAAACATTTACTGTTTAAATCTCATCCGCTTTAAAGAAGAAAACAGTTCGCAGATTTAACATCAATGGAATCTCAAAAATTCCTAACGAAATTTATTTGAGTTCAGCATAGTCTATAATATTATCGATGATTCCCAGTAATTGCACAAAAGTATAATAATTGTGTTATATAATTGCTATGCTATTGTGTATGCTATATAACTCAAGTAATCGCGGTAAAAGTAAAAAAAAATCTATAAATATATGACGCTATCGTACGTGGCATAGAAATTGCAATTATTTGTTAATTGTTTAATGGCAGCTCCTGAATGAAACGCTATAAAAAAAGTCGGCAGAACCTCGATTTAATCGATTAGCGCTCGTAAAAAAATAATGAAAATTTAATTTTTTTGGCGATTTAATGCTGTTTGGCGACACAATATAATTTTGAATGATACTTTTTTTTTATGATAAATAATTTTTAAGTAAAACCTTTTCTATTCTTCATACGAAGTTAGATAGATTAAGTCTAACTTAAATAAATGCATTTTTATTACTACAGTTTTGTCATATACCTTTATATCTGTATATATTAAAATTTTACTATCGTAATTATGCGGTTTAAAACAAAATTTAAGTTTATTAAATTTGTTCCAAACTCAAAATTAGTTAATCTCAATAGAGAGATGGTATTTATGTTATCAGATCCACGCATTTCACCAAGCTGAGAAGCCCAGAGTAAAAGAACTAACAAACGAAAGTTAATAACCAGAACGTTCTTTAAGTTAAACTGTCAATTTCTGCAATCATTGTAATTCTCTCTTTTTTAGTAGTGTGGTGATTAGAGATCATTTTAATTTCTGATGATCGTAATGACCGCATTTCCCTCCCAAACTCTACATGATGTACTAAAGAGTTGCTTCTAAATTGCCCGAATTTCGTCTAACGCATCAGATAATATAATAGCGCAATGGCGTCCTATGCGTATTCAGAAAATGCGGAAGGACTTTCCAGGTGAAGATCCATATTAATTTAAAATACAGGGTCGAATTCTCCTTTTCGTTTGACTGAAGGTTTATTTGAAAAAAGGACCAGCGCAGCGGGCTCAGCATGCTAGTATAGAATAAATAAAAGTTTTATACCTAATAAAATATTATTCTTTCCCTTTAATAAAGCGTGGAGTAAATCATACGGCTTCTAGAAAATCTTTCCAGTTTAAATATGGCTGGAAAATAACATAAGAAAACTTTATCAAAAATAGTATAGCATGAGTGTTATGAATTATATATTGTTAAAAAATATTTATATACTCTTTCAGTTAAGTGAGTTCTAATAACATAGAGAGGGAACTTTAAATAATCTTTAAATGTCTAACTTTTTTTATGGTAAATACATAAATATATTTTTTTAATGAATCTATTTAGTTAAAAATATTAGAACTATTATTTTTTAGAAAGGGATAATTGCAAAATTTAGATATCTTTAGTCTGCGATATTTAAATTTTATGGCTTAAATACTATAATGAATTTCATATTGTGTATACCACAGACTTTCAAGTTAAATGTTGTTAAATGTTTTAAGGAAGATCATATCTTCACGAATTCCTTTAAACTTTTCTTGAAAGTTGTTTTTTATTTTTTATTATTTTTGTGTGTATGTGTGTGTCAATATATAATCAAGAATTAATATTTTTCCTTTCTTCTTCCATCTATATAGATTAAAACATTGGAATCTTTTTTAGAGTTTTTATAACCGATTATTTGTTATTCTATTCTTAAATGTTCCCAATGAAATCGATACTGCAATAGCTTTACTTGCAAGCAAAAGTAATAGATTGCCTGTTCTGCTTCTGTTCTTATAATTCATCATTTTTCTTTTTACTCTACCAATTTATGTCAGAAATGAAAAAACTCCCTCCAGATTTGCTTTTTGCATTTAAAATCACAAATATGTTTTCCATGATGAAGATACTTTTAAATTTTGCTTTAGAAACTTGCTGTTTTCTGAACAATGTTTAGTTTTTGGTATTTCTGTTTAGCTTAAGCCATTTTATCAACCCATAAAAAAATCGGCTATCCTTAATAGAACCAATAAATGTAGGTATAATGAATTAGGGTATAATGCGCCACAGGTATAATGAATTAATAATTCTGTATATTTATGTATGTATTAATTACTTCAAAACATTTTCTGGACATTTTCTATTTCGTTTCAATTTTCGGCCGAAAATAGGAAGATTACCGAAATTCGGTTTCGGTTTCGGTCTTAAAAAAATGTTTCGGTCGATCCTTAATTTCAATGCATTATGAGAACAAAAATGACAAATTTTGAAAGCCTTATTCTTTTAATAAATACTAATAAATCTTAGTAGGCAACAAAATAAATACAAACACCATGCAAAACATAAATTCTACATATCTTTGTGTTTTTTAAACATTAAAATATTCTTCTGCAAAACAAATCTCTTGACAGACAGACACCTAATAGTCAGGAGCAAATATCAGTTAAAAAAGACCAGTCTTTTTCTAAAAAAAGCAAAAAAAAAAAAAACCAGATAGTTATAAAACATGTAATGTATGTCTCTCACATCAATACAATCTAACTACTGGAAATGCCTTTGGTTTTGAACCTAAAAAGGTACTACAAAATCGAATATTTCGAAACATTGTGAAATTTCTGTTGAGAAATAGAGAAGTTAAATATTTTCTGAATGCTAGTCAAGACTCTTTCAGAAGAACAAACGAATCCCATGTGAAAACGTGGCAAGAAGATTTATTTGCTTTTACGATGAAAAAAAAAAGTTGCATGGATAAAAATTGTTTCACTTTCCTTTAAGGAAAATATTTGTTGTTTGTACAGAAAAAAAATCGTTCATGGGAAATAAGATTTAATATTTGATTTAAGAATTTTCGATCATTCATTTAAATTTATCATGCATAAATTTCTTTGGCATGAAACATTTTTGTATATCGTGACAAGTATTAAAATCTTTATTCGCAAATACATTTTTTGAACAACAAAATTTCGCTCATAAATTTAAAAAGTTTGTTTTTAACCATTAATTAATGCTATAGTCAGTTTTTTGTTTCTTTTTAAAGGAAGTGGTGCACTTTCACAATTTTATTTTATTTCGATAGACACCTTTTTCAAAAAGAGCAAAGAATAACGATTTTGGAATAGATTCGGCAAATTTATTGCACATTAATATGTCAAGTTTTGCTTAAAGTTAGAAGATTTTAATTTATCTACAGACATTATATATCATTAATCGACAAAATCCTATTCCTATTGCACAGCAGTAATATTGTCTAAGCAGATTTTTTTTAGTGGAATCGGTTATTAACCATTTCAGGGGTAAAATTTTTCTATTCCTAAAATACTGAAATGAATGAATGACGCCAGAATTTACAAACACGTTTATTCTAAAATAAATAAAAGCTTTCCTTCACGTACTTAGTAAAAGGAAAGTTTTCATTTCAAAATTCCGGCGCCGATACCGCATTTAGGGATTAAAGTTAAATGTTCCAAAAATGAACCACCAACCTTCAAGAGGTTAAAAAAAAACCTTAATGTTTATAAGATGTAATACAAATAACTATTAAATTCAAAGTAACCATATTATTATACTTTTACCCCCTAACGGTCGCATTATATTACGGTTAAAAAATTCAAATTGCTCATTGGCACCACATTTTTGAAAAAGAATTACTCATCTTATTTAATGAGAGGTAAAATGATACCATAATAAAATCAATTAGACTATTTTGTAAAACTGGTGGGAAAAACAATCTGAGTAAAAGACACAGCCCGTGAATATCACGGAAGCGAGAATTAAGGGGTTAAGTAACTACAAAATAAATATCTTTAAATTATTTTTCAATTGTTGACATAGCTGAACAGCGTCTTTTCCAAAACAACAGTGAAACATCATTATCAGAGAACGTCAGAACAGTATGTACAATATGCGGTTATTTAATATGAATGATGGAGGCTTCGAATTTATGTCAGATCAACGCTAGTTTACACATAAGGAATGTAATAACGGCCGTCCAAATAACCAGCAATGTGAGCAATAGGTGACTAAAAAGTATGCACAAAGATGCCTCATCCCATAATTCCATATCCTGAGCTCATATGAAGATGATTATTAAGAGATGGCAATGTTGGTTCGCCTTGGTGATTTTGCACTCAAATAATTGATATAACTCGATTCATGCATCCATTTGTGTCCGTGAATGCAGAAATATAAGCACGACTGTCTCTTCTGCAGCGTCAATGGAAGCAAACATTCCCTAAAGTTGTAGTCGTTGACTGTGTATAGAGATAATTTTTTTAAATCGACATCAGTGTCGTCTAGTTGCAAAACCCGCCAACTCCTGAAAGTTTGAAAATGCGTTTTTTCAGTTGTTTAAGTTCTAAGTAAACGTTTCTTCCGTCTGGAAACAATGAGCCATGCCGAAGCTGATCAAATTAGGACAGCATATAAATACTGTACCAATGACTATACAAATAAAGAGTTTTTGTTCTAATCTTATTTTGCCTACATGTGGCAAAAATATCAGCTTTCCCTCAAAATTTTATTTTTTGGAGATGGCCGGTTTTGCAACTAGGCGACACATTTCATCCTTTTGAGTGTTAATGACCAGTTGACACTGTTATCCCACATGACGTTCTCTGTGGTCCTCCTGGACACGGACACATCGATTCCTTATTCGATATGACATGGGTTCACAACCCATCCGAGCGACAATACCGTGAAAGAATAAAATGCATTCATTGTAGGCTATAAGTTTTCTGCGTTTAAAATCTGACAAGGGCTTGTGAGCATTCATTTTCTATATAAACTTCTTTATAAGACTCAACTATCCTGCGAATGCAATTTCCATTTCAGAAAACCGCTTTATGATCTACCATTTTAGACAGATTGTGACCTTACTTTCACTTACTTGCGAGTATGCTTTCTCAGCATCCAAATCTTTCAAATGCCAAATTTCATGTTTTATGCGTGTAAACTTCATAATGTGGTAATTTGAAAGACCAGAAATGTTGTAGCTTCATTTATGTTTAATAGGATTAAGGATGTCTGCGTAAAAATTTTTTTAAAGATTGGTCCGAAAAATTCCCCGTTATTTTCAAAAACGCGGTATTTTAAAGAACTTGTTCTATGAATAGCATTGGGTTTCAATATGGGGCAGTTACACAAATAATTTAAATTACGTGGATAACCATTTACTTTCCTAAGTGCTGTTAGAAAATTCCAAAAAGTATACGTTACATAATTCAATATTTAAACCAGTAAGCATCGATACATAATCATTCTAAAAGAACTAAATCTCCAACTTTAATTGTTGGAAAAGTATAATTTTAAAAAGTATTTCATATTATTTTTCTGTTTAATGTTAATTAACTTGATGGAATGGACAACCTTCAACAGTATCCAATACGTATAATACTTTATAAATGACTTTCAGGAATGACAATCAAGCCCGCTATTAAATTATATTTATTCCTATTTTAAAGTAGTAGTAACTGAAGCAGCACAGTTGCGGTTCATTGCAACAGGGCAAAAAATTAAATTGAAATAATAAAACTTTGTAAAAAATCACCATAAAATAAATACAAAACACAGGACGCGTTTCGAGCTAAAAATATAACAGCTCGTCATCATCTACAGCATACACGTGTCCGCAAGCGAACAAGTTCAAAAATAAACTGAAGGTAAAGAATGTTGCAAAGAGAATGCGACAGATGGCGTTACCTGAAAGAGGCACATGCAAAAGGGAAAGGTGTTGCCAAAAAGAGAGAAGAGAAATTGATAGGGAAAAAATAGAGAAAAAAAATAAATAAAAAATAAACAAAATAAAATAAAAGAAGTAAATTGAAAATATAAATAATAATAATAAATAAAGAAATATAAAAGAATAAAACAAGAAAAACAAAAGAACCATTTTTTCTTTTTTAAACAAAATAAAAATAAAAGAAACAAGATAAAAGGGAAAAGAATTACAAAAGTAATTTCCACGCTGGAGATAGGAAAGTAGATGACTGGAGATCATTGACAGGATTAGCAGAATTTTTAAAAATAAAATATGCTTCATGAAAATCCAAATGAGAGGGAGAGGCAGGGGAAGAAATAATTTTGGCCATGGAGAAATTGAAACAATGACTGGAAGATCAACAGTGAGAAGCAATCGAAGATTTAGAGATTTCTTGATTTGCAATATACCTCTGATGCTCGCCTAATCTGAATTTTAAAGCTCTCTTTGTTTGACCAATATAACCTAAATTGCAAGAGCAAGGAATGAAATAAACACCCCACCGGTTCTCAGTATGAACAGGATCTTTTAGAGAAGAGAATTTAATTTTATTCATAGGTTTGAAGATAACTTTAAAGTTAAAACGAGAAAGGATTTTAGCAATTTTGAAACAGAGAAGAGAATAAAAGGGCAGAACTATTATACAATTAAAATTAGGAGAATTATTTGAATCAGAAAAAGGACGTTTAGGCTTATTAAATTTATACAAAGCTTTATCAATCAAAAAGGAATTATAACCACGAGCAAGGGCAAGAGATTTGAGATAATTAATTTCATTATTCAGAGCAGAAGAGTCAGAACAAATGCGTAATGCCCTAAAAACAAAAGTATAAAAGGATGCCACTTTTTGTTGAGGAGGATGATTTGAAAGAGCATGAGGAGGAAGAGAGACAGCGAAAGGTTTTCTATAAACGGAGGTAGAGAACCGATCTGGGTGTTTTGATACCAAGACGTCAAGGAAAGGAAGAGAATTGTTCTCCTCGACTTCGAGAGTAAATTGAATACAAGGATCAACAGAATTGACAAGAGAAAGGAGATTAGAAAGATCAAGGTCAGAGGGAATTAAATTGAAAGTGTCATCAACATACCTAAACCAGAAAGGAAATTTATATAAACTGAAGAGTTTTTCTTCAACAAAATGCATATAAATATCACATAAAAGAGGAGACAGTGGATTACCCATGGCCAGACCCTCAGTTTGAGAATAGAAAGAATTGTTAAACTGAAAAGCACTTTGCCTGACACAAATACTAACTAAATGCAGGATTTCATCAATCTCAATGGAAGAGTAATGAAATTCACGCAGCCTTCTTTCCAAACAATCAATTGCCCCTTGAACAGGCACGTTAGTGAAAAGGGATTTAACATCTAAGGAAACCATTATATAATTGCAAGAAGAAAGGCGTTTAATTTTATCAACAAAGTCAAAAGAGTTTTTCACGGTGTGAAAGTTAGTGGAAGATAAAGGAGCGAGTAACTTAGAAAGGAACTTGGCAAGTTTATAAGAAGCAGTACCAATATTGGAAACGATAGGGCGAAAGGAAAGAGTAGGTTTATGGACCTTAGGACAAACAAAGGGTCAAACAAAGAGAGCTTTAAAATTCAGATTAGGCGAGCATCAGAGGTATATTGCAAATCAAGAAATCTCTAAATGTTCGATTGCTTCTCACTGTTGGTCTTCCAGTCATTGTTTCAATTTCTCCATGGCCAAAATTATTTCTTCCCCTGCCTCTCCCTCTCATTTGGATTTTCATGAAGCATATTTTATTTCTAAAAATTCTGCTAATCTTGTCAATGATCTCCAGTCATCTCCTTTCCTATCTCCAGCGTGGAAATTACTTTTGTAATGCTTTTCCCTTTTCTCTTGTTTCTTTTATTTTTATTTTGTTTAAAAGAAAAAATGGTTCTTTTGTTTTTCTTGTTTTATTCTTTTACATTTCTTTATTTATTATTCTTATTTATATTTTCAATTTACTTCTTTTATTTTATTTTGTTTATTTTTTTTTTTTTTTTTCATTTTTTCCCTATCAATTTCTCTTCTCTCTTTTTGGCAACACCTTTCCCTTTTGCATGTGCCTCTTTCAGGTAGCGCCATCTGTCGCATTCTTTGCAACATTCTTTACCTTCAGTTCATTTTTGAACTTGTTCACTTGCGGACACGTGTATGCTGTAGCTGATGACGAGCTGTTATGTTTTTAGTTCGAAACGCATCCTGTGTTTTGCTTTTATTTTATGGTGATTTTTTACAAAGTTTTATTATTTTAATTGCTTCATATCGTCAGTTTTCGGTGCTGTTTCGCAGGGCAAAAAATGTCCAGACCAGGGATTGAACCTGGATATCTTGGCTTGCCGTACAAATGCTTTACCTATTAACCTAGCCGGACGATACCTGGCTGCCATAAATAACTCTTATTTGTTGGATATGGCTGCGAACGTTAGCACTAGTTCCATTTATCCGAGCTATAACTATAGAATTTACATGATGAAACAAATAAGAGTGAATTATTGCAGCCAGGTGTTGTCCGGTTAGTTTAATATGTAAAGCATTCGCACGGCAAGCCAAGATGTCCAGGTTCGATCACTGGTCAGGACATTTTTCGCTCTGTTGGAATGAGCCTCAACTATGCTACTACAGCCTTTAATATGATTCATCCAGTTGAAAAAAATTTCCATCACTTCATTATAGCAGTAAATATATGCATGGCAGTAATAGATAATATTTTTTAACTAATCGATCAACCACTTAATGTAAGCAGTATCTCATTCTTATTTCATTTATTTAGGACTTCCCTCAGAGGGATTAGTCTGAGCGATATTGCTGAGAACATAGATTTAATAATAACTTGTGACAAGTAAAGAGAATAAGATGCTATCTTTAATTAACCATATACTGCCACAAATTCAAATGATAAAAAATAGCAAATTGAATGGTAGAACTGCAAAAAAAATAAATATTAAATACACTTTTTAAAAAATGGGAAACCAAACCATGCAAGATAGCCGTGCATGGGTATTAAATTGGAAGTGCGCAATACACTGATATATCTTATATTGGAATTTTAACTGTTTGAAATAATGTCAAGAATATAAACAGATGCTGCGCACCAATTTAGTAACTCTAAATGACAAAAAATAAGATGTTTGAAGGCGAATGAAGGACTTTTTATATAGTCTGTGGGACCGTCGAATAGTTAATACTCATAGGTATATGCATCTCACGGATGCGATGCGGTTGTCGATAAGAATTTAAGGAATTCTCTTTTCAAAAAGTGATATATCAAAAGTCCTGAAGACGTCAACAGAGGCATTCAAAGTGTCGCTCGAGTATGTTCCAGATATGCTCAATCGGAATTTAATGAGGTATGCATGCTGGCCACTATATAATCGGTATTGCTTTGTTTTCAAGTATATTCTTGACATTGTGAGCTGCATTACGCATTAGCATGAATTAAATAAAAGGAATCGGCAATCACTGCAACGTAAGTTATGACACGAGTTCTGAGTATCTCGTCTGCATAACCTTTGAGCTGTCGAAGTGTCATCTCAAGTAATTTACAAATCCGTACATATTTTTTCAATAAATCATGCAAGGTAATATACGTCAATATGAAATTGATTAAAGGATTTTACCCGGATAAGTTACTATATAAAATATCTACTAATGACAACTAAGAGAATGTCAATTAAGAAAATTATGGTAAAATCTCTAGATTAGTGAAGATGAAAAAAAATTGCATATCAAATTTAAATCGGTACTTCCCACTATTACTGAGAAGACTTGGCGAGAGAGAATAAAACCTAGAGAAGGAACACTTTGAAAAGTACTTTCGGGCAAACTATTCGCTGTTTCATACAAACATTTATTCAATATTTTCAAAATTTATTGAATGCTAGGTGAGTAGCTATCCGTTTTGTTGCCTTTTAATTGCATATTTGAGGAGTAAATGTAGTAGTATTAAATATTTAAAGTTCCTATAACGAACAATTCCAAACTAACGGTAATTTGGAAAATTTTACGTTCATTTCATCTTTTTAAATTTTGAATTTTTTAGAAACCGTTCGTGGAGATATATCACTTACATCTTAAATGTAACCTGATAAAAAACTTAAAGCTTTTAGGCCAAGTATTAACACAAAAATAAAACATTTTCGAACTTTTTTGTTCATGCAGAGTTTTACATAGCGAAATTTCTAGAAATTGTTCTATTGTGAGTACTTACGTCCTAAGGAGGGAGAACACATACAGCAACTCGACATTGCTTGGTTTTAACACACTATTAAAAAAAAAAAAGCTGTAAATATATCTTCAAATTAAATATTTTTTTAGAATAAATTGTACAAGTCTTTGTTTACGCATTCCTTTAACTAATTTTAATTATACATAATTTGAATTTAGTTTAATTAAGGCATACTGATTAAGGATTTTCATTGACATCGCGCAGGATTATAAAAAATGTATTCGATATATCCACTTAATATTACATATATATATTCTCACAATATCGTACTTTAACTTCAACCTAAAATAATAATCAAGTTTACAGATTTATACAAAATACTTTATAATATTATAATATTATGTAAAATAATTTATAATAAATAAAAGATACAAAATAATTTTCAGGCAATTAAGCTAGAAAACGCAAAATCTATGAAAAAATTTCAATAAAAATTTTAAAATAAATTCATATGGTCCACGGCAGAAAAAATTTTTTGCTGAAAATTTTTTTTTAACGGAAATATAAGTGTGATACATCAATTTAAAGCTAAAGAGTTGAAGTATATGAATTTGTAAGTTTTTATTTCATAAGAGCAAGTGTTTACTGAAAATACGCTGGATACTAACAGTATAAAACTACATTTACATTTCAGCTTAAAATACAACTTATTGAAATGTATGATTTTTTTACTTTTTAGAATTCAATAAAATTACTATGCGTTCAAATCAACAAACGATTATCATATCTTTAAGATCTACATAGATAAAACCTTTTAGATAATGTCTTTAATATATCTTTGGCTGTATTTAAACGTTAATACTTAAATGTCACAAGAGTAACGGAAAACATACAAAAGTTTTAGTAAATAAAAAACTACTTAAAATTTTTACCCAAAACTTCTAATTCTCTGATTTCGAGGTATAAGACATATTTTAAATTAAATATTTTGTTTATGCTATGCATGGAATAGGCTCTGGGGAGATGTCACAAGAGTAACAAACGTCTGTGTCACAAGAGTAACACATAATACTTTTGTCGATAGTTTGATACAAAACTGCGTTGCAACCAAAACAAACAGAATGCTTAAAGTTTTGTTGTTTTTTTCTATTATTAGAGCAGTTCTTGAAATAGTTTTAGCTATAACTAAGGTTATTTTGTAAATTTTAAGGAAGATAAATTATCTTTATTAGTGCTTTTTTAATGGGTGGATTTATTTTTATTCATTTTTGGTATTACTTAAGATTATAAAATAATCATGACAAGTGATTAAAGATATAATAAAACAAATCAACTTGTGTCATTTTTGTATGCTTTCTTTTAGTTTGAAGCACATGGTCTTTGATTAGATATTTTATAGGCTTTGTAAAGCTTCGTTTACTAAATTCTGCTGTATAACCTACAGAGGTTCTTATAGTAACTCTTATGGAAAGGATTCTGATAGTATATTTAAAAGGCAAAATTTTAATACACGCTTCTTATACATTGTTTTAAAGAACAGGAAAAATTCTGCTAAGCGCCAAAAATTGTAGAGAAAAAATAAAAGAAATTTAATATGTTGTTTTGAGAAAGAAACAAAACAAAATATATTACTATAAGGTGTAGAAAAGTCTTAGAACCAACAAAAGCTTCAGCAAGAAAATGGAAATATTAAGAAGAGAAAAATGTAGAGAACTAGCTAACTTCAGATACTGAAACGGAAAAAACCTAACTCCACAGCTTTGGAGAATATTATATCGATGAAGATTTAGGAAGAGGTAATTCTTCAGATAAATCTACGTTAGTTAAGCGTGAAAAAGGTCACATAATTTGATCAATTCTAGGGGACATTTAATAAGCGAATACGTTTTTTGTTTAAAGAAGCTTTCCTAAATTGAAAAATCGGAGATTCCTTTGCAGCTTTAAAGCCTAGTTTCATAAAACAATAGAAAATTACTCATCAGAATATCTCCATTTGTTGCTATCACGAAAACATTGAAGCAATTCATAATGTAATAACTGGTGTATTTCCTGCATTAAACATTACTGTGATGGATTTAATGACTTTGTCTGCCGAGATACATGATAATTAGAATTTAGGAATTCTGAATGTCTAATTTGCGGAGATAACATCAAAGAATTATTTGAAACGGAAGTCCATAATACAGAACTTCTTATAAGTTATTGTAAATAGCAAAACGCTGATAGACGTTTTGCTATTGACAAAACGTTTATCAACATCTTCTCAATACTGTTACTTTTTCAAAACGTTGATAAACTTTTTGAAAAAGTAACAGTTAAAGAAACCATTTTTGATTGTTTAAAATTTTTCGAAAGCAACTAAATACATTTCTGTGGCACACATACATTGAAACTTGTACAAGGGATTATTTTCGTAATGCCAAAAAAATAACCATTTCTCAAAGAATAGTTATGGCAGTGGATTTTCTGGAAATCGTTTTATTTTCATGCCAAGACAAAATTTTGGTATAAAATACTACATTACTGGTCAAATCCACAAGCGACTGTATTTTCAGCTTTTAATTTAGTATGATCCCAATAAAGTAAAATCTTGTGCTATTATTTTAGACAATGTAACTCATAATCAATTTTTTGTAAATGCTTTCGTATGTAAAATTTCAACATTGTATTTTATGGGAATTTGTATTTTCCTAAAATGTACCTGTTTTACTTTTTTATATGATGGTTGTGCTTTTCAATTTAAAAAATATATATAACTATACAAATATGCCTGCAATGACTCAGACTCCTTTCTAAATTAACTTAATTGGGCATATTTTTTTTTTCAAATACTCCTGGTATAGATGCTGTAGATTTATTTTGTGTTGTTGTATAATGATATATATGGAATGAAGCACGTGCTAAAAATGCAATTCTAAGTTATACTGCTTATTTTGTCAAAAGAAATAAAACAATAAAGTTTCATTACTTTGCGAGAAAATACCAACAGCGAAGGGCATTCAACAAATACAATTTGTTAAATCCTTCAAAAATGACACTATCTACTGCAAACCTTACACTAACATGATTCGTGCAAAGTATTTGCGTTTTATTCAGTAAATCATGATACAGGAGAAGTTGCAAGTGATATTAATGATAAATAAGACAATGGCTTATTCTATTAAGTAGCAGAAACTGAAAGATTGCTATGTGGTTATAGTGTTTGTTAATTTTAGAATTTTTTACATTATTTTATGTTATTTTAATATTAAACCATCATTAAAAGTTGTTCTGTATGGAAAATAATTTTTTTAACTTATTTTAATTATTTTGTTTAGTATTTAAACTGAATTTTTGCTAAAATTACATTATGGACAACATGTCACAAGAGTAACACTTAGCATTTTGCAAAATCAAATGTAACTAATTCATGTGTTATCAGATGAGTTCAATAATTAATGATTTTTAAAAATATATAATTATTCTGCTATATTCTGTAAATTTTATTTCTATAGTCTCATATAATTCACAGAATTTCTGCGTCAAACACAATTTTTGAAAATTGCATTTTTTTGTGGTCACAAGAGTAACAAAATTTTCATTTATTATCCAGCCAAGTAAAATGCTTTTTGTTACAAATTGTATATGGTTTATGAAAATAGAGTACAAGTATTTTTAAGAAGTTGCATCAAATTTAACTTAAATATATTTTGTAATAAAAGAATTGGAATATATATGGAAATTTGCTCTGGTGGTCACAAGAGTAACAGTGGACGTTCCCATATATTACAGGTACTTACTTCAAAATAGGTAGAGGTCATAAAAATATATAAGATATAATATAATTCACAAAGTTTCTCTGTTACTTATTTTTGGAAATAGGATGCGCTCAATGAAAAAATATCTGATTTGAGAAAAATGACTTTAAAGTTAATATTTACCTTGATTTGGATAGGTATCGTTCCACATATTTTTATCATAAAATTGGTTTTAATTGGATTATCGTCATAATATTTTTTTTTAAGTTCGATAGCATGTTATTCTTTCGTAATGGACAAAACAGACAATTTCTGACTTTCTGAAAAGTTTTAACATGATCTACCCCCCTTAAGGGTAACATCCGTGTCAATTCTCATTTTTTTATTCCTAATACCTCCATGTGCTTCATTACTTAGATCATCTTTAGAACTTTTTCCACTTTATTTACTCTTCTAAATTTTGAATTTTTTAGATTTCGTTCTATAACAAGCATTTGCATCTTATAATTTACTGTCATGCCAAATTGTAAGTTTCTAGCTCCAGCAGTATAACAGAAACTTCAGTTTAGAACTTGTTTTTATAATACAGCCTTTTAATTTTCGGGGTGTTTTGAAAACTGATTGGCATTTTCGTCTTAAAAATAATAGCTAGGTGAAATTACAAAATTTCTGTTCCTACCAATTCCAAATAAATCGTGATTTAAAATCTTCCTAGAACGTTTTACATTCATTTCTCGCTTTAAAATTTCGAACCTATTAGAGAGCATTCATAACGAGTAATTACATCTTAAGAGTAATCACCAAACAAAATTTCAAATTTTTAGCCCAAAAATATCACAAAATTCGAAATTTTAGAACTTTTTTGCTCCTTCACCATGGAGGTTGTTGTACCGTCATAAAATATAGTCTTTGTTGGAGCAGTGATGTTCACCAGCATTTTCAAACCATTATTTAATAAATTTTCTAGGTAGTTTCAGTGATTACACCCTATAAACGCACAAACGTTACTGGTTCATAGTTTTAGCATACATGTATAGACACAAAAACACAAAAGCCGTTTATCTGTTATTATATATAAACATAAATCACTTATCTAATACGTGTTAGCAGATGCATTTTTTAAAATACATACATAAACCAGTATAATACTTCTTGTGTTTTATTTTCATAGTATTATATATCATTTGGCAAAAAATCTGACTTTCTTAAACCCCAATTGGGTCAAACTTTTTTTTAAAGCTCTAAGGCCCATATAACAGTGAAGTATCGTGAAGTGTGTTACATACATAAGGCCCTTACACAGGCGCAAGAGATAAATCACCAAATATTGTTCTTATCGTCATCTTTCGTAATGCATTATTTTCATTTAAAATACATAACTTAAATACATTTAAAAAACAAGACATTGACTCATTTCATTTAAAATACAAACAAATAATAATAATAATAAGAGAAAATAGTGTAAGCCAAAACATTTTATTTCATCGCCAAAAAATTGTTTCAAAGTTACGCACGCGAAAAAGAAATATGCTTTTGGCGAAAAAAAACTCTCTTGGCTAAATTTTAACCCGGCTAAAATTAAAGTACCGTGATTACTTTAAATATTATAGGAATGTTCCATAATCTGGTTTGCAACCAATGTCGTATTTTAAAAAGTGTCGCTTAACGGCAATTTAATTTCATTGCTGTAACTTTTTTTTGTTGTCGGGAGGGGAGGGTTGTTGCAAATATTTACATTTGAATTTAAACTTTTGTTTAGATAACTGTTGCTTACACAATTAATTAGTATACTTTGACGATCGACCTTCATTCGAAACACATGTAAATAACCCCTTGTGTGGTTGTTTGCTCAAAACCCATTTTATATCACCACTATAACTCACAGACAATTATAACAACGCAGTTGTTTGCATTACTCTTGTTTTTCGACAACCTTGCATGTATCTGAATGCGGATTATTGGTCATTCTTCTTGTACGAAGAGTGGTTATGACATATTCGTTTCATTTCCCATACCATGCACCAATTGAATTATTGATACTTTTATGTTAGCCGAATGCACGTGATAAATTGCGAAAACGTTTTTCCATACAATATTCATATTGCATTCATTTAATTTAAAATATAAACTTGGTTTAAAATAAATGCATTTAAAATATATGATTTTGTATTAACTGCATGGTAATTTTCCAGTCTTACTTTGCCTTGGCGTTTTTTTATAAACTCGGTGCAGTTTGGGCTTCAAAAATATATAAACAGCTATGTAAATTAACCTGATGAACGTTTATGCTCATTTTTGCATATTATTTATACATAATAATATTATTACTTTTTATAGTAGTACCTGATTATCCCGTCGACAACAAAACTATCTCCAAACTATAAGATTAATTGCCAATAATGGATGATTGTAAATGTCACATTCAATGATATTAAACACTATGCATGTGTTTGTTACGTCATCAAGCGCTTTTTAAGTCGACTTTTTATTTGTATTTTTATTAATGTTTTATTTATTTGTCCTTTCGTTATTTAAAATAAAAATAAACTGTCAAGTGCTAGTACTACTCGCGCTCAGAGGGTTTTGTACAATAAATATATGAATTATTAACTGCATTAATAAAAAATCGTTACTAAAAGAAGTATAAGACTTTGTAAAAAACTATACAACGTAAGGTTTGGTATAGCTGTATATATACTAGAAGAGTATGAATGGTTATATCGTAAAAGTTGAAAGAAATATGAATCCTAAATATCAATTATTGCTATTCTATATAACTCTTATTTAAATCTTATCCTAATCTGTTTATGATGAACTAAATTCGGCACTGACAATAAAAGTAACGCATATTTAAATTTTTGGCATTTCATAAAACTAAATTCAGCATCGTAATAATCATTTCTTTTTACAGTTTAGCTAAAACAAAACTCTTGTTCAAAGTTAAAACTTGGCACTTTGCT
Organism: Maratus speciosus; assembly: GCA_963932465.1. NCBI lineage: Eukaryota > Metazoa > Arthropoda > Arachnida > Araneae > Salticidae > Maratus > Maratus speciosus. Next base: position 240,921,620 of record OZ010790.1, read on the forward strand.
AAGCGTGCTTCGAAAGAAGTTCGCAAAAAGCAACGCCGCCTTGGTCCGTGCTGCGTTTTTCCAGATAGGCTTTAATTAACATTTAAATACACGAGAAATCGGATCAATGCAAAATAGTGGCGAATCTCATAGTATTTATGTGATTAATTCAAGTTAAATTCGTCTGTTTTTAACAATCTGAAGTTTATTGCTTTTATACTGTTACTAGACGTTATATTACACAAATGTATCATTAAAAGTTGTTACTAGGCTTTAAAAGCCGGTGGTACTTAGAGTACGCCTCCAGTGTAATTATGTATGTCCAAACCGTCCGTTTCTTTAAGGGTTAATATCTCGGCTAATTACCGACAATTTTTTTCGAAAATCATTATCAACAATGCTTTTATACTAATGTTACGATAGGTATCTCCAGTGCTCCTCAACACCTTTTCTGAATGCACATAAATCAAAATTTACGTGTAACGGAAAATCGCTTTTCTCAAAAACTAGGTGAACTAGGGTAATCGCTTTAATTTTCCTGCAAGATTTAAGTTAACGTTTACTACCTCTAATTTTTTTTCATAATTGTAGTTTCTGTAGATTTGGAAATAAGTTAGGGAAACATATTTTTGAACTACATTTTCGACGAGATCTCATAAAATATAATACCTAAAATTAAAAGAAATGTATTTTTGAGTTCAGCGTAACGGACGTTTTCACACAATACCCCACATGATATACAAAGAAGATTTTTTTTCAGGTAACGTAATTAGCCCCTCTACATTTTTCCTAAAAATATTTGTAAATGTTTAATAATCGGTAAATATGTGGGTCAATAGTCTTTATTACTTCTCCCAATTTGAACTTTTTACGTTCCATAGTTTACGAGTAGTGCTGTAAAAGTAACGACTAAATGAGTACCCGTATGATGTCGTTACTTTCAAACTCGCTACCCGTTAGAAAGTATTCGTTACTCGTTACTTTCGTTACTGTTCAAAAACCGGGTATGTACTACAAACCTGCAGCAAATCTAATTATATACTGCACACTGCACATGAGTCTTTTTAAGAATTCGTTACTGTTTTAACGTAAAATATGTGCTGCCATCTGTACGTAAAATTTACATTTAATTTTCTACGTTTTAATGAATAAAGGCAAACAAAATTAAAATACGATGCATAATTGAATATAACATGTCTGAATTGTAGAATTTCTTACTTATGAAATAATGAATAATTGGAGAAAGCAATTAGGAAGAGTGAAAGTTTACCAAATTTATACTAAAACTATGAAATATAATTACACAAAGAAAATATTTTTACAAACAAATTTATTTACTAATTTTACACTAAAAGTAATTATGTATTATGAAATTTTAACTTCTGGAATAATTTGAAAATATTTAAATATATGTATATTTAATTTCTTACGTGGTCATCCTATCAAATGACATTGTACTTCAGTCACATTATTATTTCTGAAATTATTGATTTATATTTAAAAAAAACCTTTTTTACAAATATGAAATTTAAAAACATACCAACAAAAATATTTGGCACAGATGTCATATACGCACAACATTGGCGCGATTTTTTTCTGACGCCAATTTGGCGAAAACCTCGTTTTCGAATACCAGTTACATATATATATTTAAAAAAGGGAATAAAAATAAATAAAAAAAAGCTTATTTAATAACTATAGAACTAAACAATATATTAACAAATAAACAATATCCGGGTTACCATATTAAGCAAAATAACGGGACTTTGGCGCCAGTTAAGTACCCCGGTACTTATATGATACTGGCGTCAGAAAAAAATTGCGCCAATGTAGTGCGTATATGATATCTGTGACAAATATTTTTACAACCCCCCCCCCCCCCAAAAAAAAAAAAAAAAAAAGAAATTAGAAAACAGGAATTCTGCTTTTTCAGAATTTAGTATCACGCCCGATGAAAAAAAATATATATGTGTATAAATGTAGATAGTTCAGTTATAAGACTTAAAACACACGCTTTTATTTTATATAAAATGACGTTATCCGCATCCGCTGAAGAATTCCTTTCGTTATTTAAGAACTTCGACCAAAAAAAAAAAAAAAATGGCTATCTTGTGATTTATATGCTTTCATTTCTTTGTAATATTAATGTCGATACTTAAAATTGTTCAGTTTATAAAAGTTCCATGTTTTATTAGAAGTCATTCGCTTATATTTTTTCGAAACAGCACGTATTTTAATTACATTTTTTTTTTCAGTTTTTATGAGAAAATGGCTACAAATGGTTATAATTGGTACTTTCCAACTATTTTTCCCTTACTTTTACTTTCTACAGAAATGGAGCACTTGAGTTACAAAAATTAAACAAATAGCATTAAAAACTACAAAAAAATTAATATCTCAAAAATACATCGAGGTTTTCAAACAAATTGCATTTAAAAGTACTTTTTTTCCCCAATACGACGGTATAAAAATTGAAAATGTGCGATGCTTAAAAGTAAAAAAATATTGCGGCAGAGATTATTCCGTACAATGATACCTCTGCTTTGTTTTATACACTGGCTGATACAACAGAGCGTGTTTTTTTTTTTTTTTTTTTTTTTAGCTTAGCTGGGAGAAAGAAATAGCATACCGGGGGCTAAAAAAATTAAACGTTATCATAAAAACATTTTTACAAACAATCTAAAAACTCGTCTTTATCATAAAAATATTTTTTTTTTCAAATTTAAAACATAAATACACGTACAAAGATATTTTTAGAAGATAAAGAATGCACTGAAAGTAAACCTGTAAATTTTAGAACAGAATTTCTTGAAAATTTTCAGAACATTTAAAAGAAATGTGTTTCATTTTAGTCTTTATCATCTTATCAACCAACAGTTTACGCCACTCGCATTACTATTTTAGAAATCTTTGATTTATGTTTAAAAATAATATTTTTTCCATTCTTTTTTATTTTAATGAAGCACGCCTTTCAGATAATATATAATCTGATTTTCAAAAAATTCTTTCAGATGGTACTAATGTAGACATCGCTGATAAATACTTTTTTGCTAAATCCGCAAGCTCGGAGTATAAAACAGCTATACTTCTTTTTCTTTCCATAATAAAGGAATCAACAAGCCCCTACGAAATCAAAATCATTTGAGATTTGAGAATAACTGATACTAACAGAATGATACGCATACGCTGATACAGAAACAACTGATTCCGAAATATCCGAGTCCGAATACAAATTCGCATCTTTTACCGCATCCGGCTATCTGCTCCATTCATGAATTACACAAACGTAAGCAGCGTTTGAAGTTAGTTTCATTTTGTTCGGCTGCGTATTGACACAGTAACGACTAACGAGTCGTATTTCGAAGTACCGATTCGGCATTTCGTATCTTAGAGAATACCCGTTACTTGGTAACGAATATGTGCGATTTGCTACAGCTCTATTTACGAGTAAAATGGCTGTAATAGACAGATACAGGAGTGATCTTGTAATGGTTTCGTTTTTACTTTTTAAGTACAGAACAGTAATTATGTCAATTTGTATACACTGGCCTCCAAACGTTAAGGTACAGGGACTGGATGCTTTCGATTGCACACATTTTGTCGAATATCTACAAAAATTATTGGCGAATTGTTCTTGAACTTCTCGGATGAAAAGAACATGTTTGATTTCATATTTCTTGGTGAAGAGTTAGTCGGGCCTACAATTAGGGGGCTAATAATAAATTTAATAATAAAATAATATTTGCGATCAGCTATGCAACAGAAAATGCTGGAAATGGTTTGTCACTGCGTAAATGACTATTTGTGTCCTGTTGAACGTTTGTATGCATCTGTGTAAGCATACCACTCATATTCGTGAAGATGCTATTGTGTCTCTGAAAAATTCAAAAGTTTTTTGCTTATACCATACAGAGTTTTCAACCAAATTTAACACAACTTTCCGAAAACATGCGAAAGAATAGTAGCAACAATATTATGACAATATCCAAAACATGAATATATTGAATATTTGATGCGATATGGGCATTTTTATGAGATAATTTTTAACTGCGCATGTGCGGAAGATTTCAAAATTTTTATTTCATATTTGGTAGTCAGCATTTTGGGGCAACTTACATAAAAAGACCAGTCAAATATCGCGAAAATTCACAAAGATAGGGTCTATATAGTGAGTTGCTTCCTAAAATTAGCTTTATTGTAAGGAATTTTCCACAACTTTTCAATCAGCTCATTATATCTTTCTAAGTTTTCACAACATTTGACTGGATTTTTTATAGAAGTTGCCCCAAAATACTAACTACCAAATTATGAAATAAAAATTTTGAAATCTTCCGCGAATGCGCAGTTAAAATTATCTCATAAAAATGCCCATATCTCATCAAATATTGAATATATTCATGTTTTAATTGCAGTATACTGTTGCTACTATTCTTTGGTACGTTTTCGGAAAGTTGTGTTAAAGTTGGTTGAAAACTCTGTATGCTATAAGCAAAAAACTTTTGAATTCTTCACAGACACAACAACATCTTCACGAATATGAGTGCTATGCTTACACAGATGTACACACACGTTGAACAGGACCCAAATAGTCATTTAACGCAGTGACAAACCATTTCCAGCATTTTCTGTTGCATAGCTGATCGCAAATATTATTTTATTATTAAATTTATTACTAGCCCCCTAATTGTGGGCCCGACTAACTCTTCACTAAGAAATATGAAATCAAACATGTTCTTTTCATCCCAGAAGTTCAAGAACAATTCGCCAATAATTTTTGTAGATATTCGACAAAACGTGTGCAATAGAAAGCATCCAGTCCCTGTACCTTAACTTTTGGAGACCAGTGTAATTTAGCTAATAGTTTGGCAATTTGTATAATTTTGCGAAATTGGTCGACGAGATAATCAAGTAGTACCTTTTTACCCGACTGAATAGAAGGGTTATGTGTTTCACGCGTATCTGTGTATGTGGATTTCTTTATACCCTCGAAACATCCCAACGGCTGGATGGATTTTTATGAATGAGTTCTCTATTAATTCGTCTTAATCTTCAGATGGTTATAGGATAGGTTTTGTTTTTATAAATTCAAAATGACGGCCGTAAAATAAAAAATGTCGGTAGAGACGAAAAATATTTACGCACCATATTGAGTGGCATATCATTGGATAGTTCTTTCAAAATGAAGACAATGTTTCATTGACCATTTTTTAGTCAGAAGCTCCGTTTAAATATTACACAACCTGGAAGTTATGTACTTTGGATCGCTACCTTTACCGTAACTCTAACCTTCATAATAGACATCTATAGGTCTCGTCAAAAGAGTGTTTGCAGATAGGAACTAATAATTAAACACAACTTAAAAGTCACCAATACAAGTAAATAAAAAGAAAAGGTAAGTAATATAAAAAAATAGTTTCATACTGATGAGAAATAATTAATTAGTTCGCTTTTTACGCAGTCGGGTTTTTTGATTTTTTTTAATTTAATATATTATTTTTTATATACAGTTTATTCCTGTTTGTATATGAAAATAGGTGAATGGCTTGTTTACACTAAATAAATTGGTACTACTTCATTATGCAGTCGACCAAAAAACTATCGCCACACTATAAGATAAAATGCCAACAATGGATGATCGTAAATGTCACATTCACTTGACAATATACACGATACACGTGTTTGTTACTTCGCCAAGTGACTTTCAATTTGACTTTTTATTTGCATTTTTATTAATGTTTTACTAATTTATTTGTTCTTTCGTTATTTAAAATAAAAATTATGTTAAATTGTATAATATAGCGAAATTGGTCGACGGCATAATCAAGTAGTACCAACAAATTGTATATTTCTTTAAAGAATTGCTTGGTACATAAAACAATGGATAGGGAGTTTTAAAATACGCATGAAAAGTTTACTTTTCTATCCAAACCCATTTTCTCTACCTCGTCAAGGCCCTTATACGAAAAAGTACTAATTCCATTTAATATACTAAAGCCAAAAAAAAAAAAAAAAAAAAAGTTGGGTGGAGGAGAACAAATGATGCTATAAATATAAACATTTTATTTAATCACCAAATGAATGTTTCTAATTTGAACACACGAAATATAAAATATGCTATTATCGATTAAAAAATGCTGTTTGAGAGATTATCGCAAAATCTCAAATAGGTATTAAGTTATGATGACTTTTTACTTTTAAGTAGAAAAAAAAATCCAAATTTCGTTCCCTGTTTAATTATGTTTTTTTGTACTTTAATATTAGTGAGTGCATATTTCTTTTGCTCCATGTGCTGTAGTCCAGTTTTCTACGAAAACTTCCAGCCGGTGAAAATGATGCACACTAAATTTCCGTTTCGTATGCAGATAAATTGTGCTTTTTAGGTAGCTTTCATTACAAAAAGCTACCTATTGGAGCCGTTCGGAGGAAAGCGATTTCAAAAAATTTTGGTATATTTTCATCGATCATGAACCCCAGATCCCGAAACCACCCTCCGTTCAAAAGTTGATATATATATTTTTTAAAAAATGGGGCTTTTGTATTGTAACTACAATTCTAATACGTATTTTATATGGATGTTGATTTGATGTTTTATATGTAATTGGTGACTTTTCCTCTTTTTTTTCCATATTAAATTTAACTTATATAATCAAACTCAATATTAACTTATTTTTAATTTAGTCTACTCCGGGCAATGTCATATTAATTAATAATAGTATACCAACTTTTTAGTGATTATTACGCATATTGGTTTATTTGATTAACTAATGTTATATTGTATGTATTAAAAATGAGTAAATAGTTTTTTTTATTATTATTATTCCTCTATACTATTTAATAATCTTTTATTTTCAACATTGTATTCCATGATTAATTATCGGTTTATATGTTTGATTGGCACAATCATATTTTTTTAGCTTTTTTATGACTAATATTAGGATAATTCACACACTATATATGTGATCTTTAGGCTATTTGGAATTTTAGTATCTGACAATCTTATATAAACATCCATTTTTATTTATTTATTTTATAATTTAATTATTTATTTATTTATTTTATAATTTAATTATTTATTTTTTTTTTCTTTAGTGTTCATTTTAGGTAGATTTCGTATGAAATACTACCTATTGGGATCGTTCCTATGTTGGAATTTCTGAAAATTTTTGCAGATATACACCGATCATGACTCCTAGAACCCAAAACCACCCTCAGTAAAAAACTTTATGTATCTATTTATCTATCTATCTATCTATCTATCTATGTATCTATCTATCTATCTATCTATGTATATCACTTTCTTCTGGACACGATAACATTCGTAATTCTGCACCAATCTCTTCCAAACTGATACATAAAATCAAAGGGCATAAAATCTCGGTCAAGTTCGTTAATGGGCAAAATCGGACCAAAGGGATGGAAAAAGGGAGGGGTTGTGTGAAAACCGAAAACCCCCCATAACTTCTTAATTTTTGTACATATCAAATCAGTTTAAAGATTTTATTACTTCTAAAAATAGGGCCAAAATTTTATGTATCACAGATTTTTGATAAAGTTAAAAATGGGCTCAAGGAGCGCAAAAAATGGGGTTTTTGGGAGAAAAAAATTCATAACTTCGTCAATTCTCAAGATATCAATTCCAATTAATTTTATTATAAATCTCCTTAATATTATCTACAACTTTCATATTCACAAGTTTTTGATAGGACAAATTCGTACCGCAAAAAAATTAAAAACGAAAACAAAAAGGGGGTTTGAAGAAGTAAAAAATCCATAACTCCGTCAATTCAAAAGATATAAAATCCCCATGAATTTATCATATATCTTCTTAATATTGTCTACAACATCTATATAGACAAGTTTTGGATAGGACCAATTCTTACAGCAAAAACAAATTAAAAATACATAGCGGTTGAAGAAAAAAATCATCTAAGTAAGGGTGTAGTCAAATCCAAACAGCGTATTTTCTGACTCATTTTACAATTCATTTTTGCTCTCAAAGGCTTCCAATTGGTACGTTTTCTTACTCAGAAACTATATAATGTACAGTAATGGTCGATTTTTTGATAGAGGCAGAATATACTTTAAAAAAATGCTGTTAAAGTGGGCATTTTGAACCGAATTTCCCGAAGCGAATTTTGTTGGAAAAATCATTGCATTAAGGATGCACTCAAATCCAAACTGCTTATTTTCTGACTCATTTTTAAATTCATTTTTGCTCTCAAACGCATTTAATTGGTATATTCGCTTATTCAGAAACTATATAATGTACCGCAATCATCGATTTTTTGATAGAGGCAGAATATACTTATAAAAGTCCTTCCGGCCAGTGCCGGGAGGAAGAGGTAGCTTTCATAATCCTTATTTTAAAAAAGCCAACTTATATCATGCAAACACACGAAGCTCAATTTAGTGGAAACCGAATATAGGAGATTCAATACTAATTTTTATCAATATAATGAATGAGAATTTCGCGAAATTAGTCAGCTTTATCCAAGCTGCTTTTCTTTAAAGTAACTTATATTTGGCTGCCAAATTCGGCAATTTCTTAAAGTGCCTGTCATTTTAAGACAACATGGTGGATGAGTCTAAGCAGTGAACTTGGTCGAGACCTTAGTAATTGCTGTGCACATGCTCACTCACATCGGAATCGGTTAATATATAGGAGTGCTGTCGCATGCAAGAAATCAGATTTTTCAAAATGTCACCCACAATAGAAATTGAAACTGCTATATCTGAGCTATTTTTAAGGTAAAGACAAACAAAAAATGCTCCTAAATCCTTATATCAAGATCAAATACTTAAGAAAGAAACCTTTTTCAATTTCTAATTTTTTTGCACCTCACTTTAAATATATATATATTTTTTAATTTAATGGCCGCCATTTTGAAACAAGATGGCTGATGAATCTGGCCAGCGAACTTGGTCTAGGTGTTGATGTATACTATCCACATGCCTTCTTACATCGAAATAGGCGAATACGTGTGTTATCGCGTGACAAATACAAGATCGTTTCAAAATGTTAGCCATGCTAGAAATTCAAAGTGCTATAAATCAACCATTTTTTAAGATATCAACAAAAGAACAAATTTTCAGAAACAAAAACTGCTCCGGAATCTTTGTATCAAGGCCAAACACATAAAAAAAATCTTTTTCATTTTCCAATTTTTTAATACCTCATTTTGAATTTTAAATTTATTTTTTTTAAATGGCAACCCTTTTGAAACACGATGGCGAATGAAGCTGGCCAACGAACTCGGTCGAGACATTGTAATGTACTATGTACAGACCAAGTTACATCCAAATAGGTTCATAAATACGCCTGTTATCGCGTGACAAAAATCAGGTCGTTTTAAAATGTCAGCCGCAAGAGAAATTCAAAATGCTATTACTCAGCCATTTTTTTTTAGATATAGACGAAAGAAAAACTGTTCCGGAATCTTTGTATTAAGATCAAACACATACAAAAAAAAATCTTTTTCATTTTCCAATTTTTTGGTATCTCATTTAATTTTTTTTATTTTTTAATTTTTTAAATGGCCGCCATTTTGAAACAAGCTGGCCAACGAACTCGGTCGAGATATTTGTATGTACTATGTACACACCAAGGTACATCCAAGTCGGTTCATAAATACGCCTGTTATTACGTGAGAAAAATCAGGACGTTTCAAAATGTCAGCCACGCTAGAAATTCAAAATGCTATAACTCAGCCATTTCTTAAGATATAGACGAAACAAAAACTGCTCCCGAATCTTTTTATCAAGGTCAAACACATAAGAAGAAAATATTTTTTCAATTTTCAATTTTTGGTACCACATTTCAAATTTAAATTTTTCCGTAAAATTTAAATGGCCGCCATTTTTAAAAAAAGATGGCGGGTGAGGCTGGCCAACGAACCCGGTCGAGACATTGGTATGTACTATGTATAAACGAAGTTACATCCAAATCGGTTCATAAATACGCCTTTTATCGCGTGACAAAATTCAGGACGTTTCAAAATGTCAGCCACGCTAGAAATTCAAAATGCTATAACTCAGCCATTTTTTAAGATATACACGAAACAAAAACTGCTCCGTAATCTTTGTATAAAGGTCAAATACATAAGAAAAAAAATATTTTTCCATTTTCAATTTTTTGGTACCACATTTCAAATTTTAAATTTAAAACAAAAATTTAAATGGCCGCCATTTTGAAACAAAATGGCGGATGAAGCTGGCCAACGAACTCGGTCGAGAGATTGGTATGTACTATGTACACACCGAATTACATCCAAATCGGTTCATAAATACGCCTTTTATCGCGTGACAAATTTCAGGACGTTTCAAAATGTCAGCCACGCTAGAAAATCAAAATGCTATAACTCAGCCATTTTTTAAGATATAGACGAAACAAAAACTGCTCCGGAATCTTTGTATAAAGATCAAATACATAAGAAAAAAATATTTTTCCATTTTTAATTTTTTGGTACCACATTTCAAGTTTTAAATTTTTTTTTAAATTTTAAATGGCCGCCATTTTGAAACAAAATGGCGGATGAAGCTGGCCAACGAACTCGGTCGAGACATTGGTATGTACTATGTACACACCGAATTACATCGAAATCTGTTCATAATTACGGGAGTTACAGTGTGACATAGGTCAGATATATATATATATATATATATATATATATATCAATTTTGAACGGAGGGTGGTTTCGGGGTCTGGGGGTCATGATCGATGAAAATATACCAAAATTTTTTGAAATCGCTTTCCTCCGAACGGCTGCAATAGGTAGCTTTTTTGTAAAGAAAGCTACCTAAAATGCTGTTAAAGTGGGCATTTTGAACCGAATTTCCCGAAGCGGATTTTGTTGGAAAAATCATTGCATTAAGGATGCACTCAAATCCAAACTGCTTATTTTCTGACTCATTTTTAAATTCATTTTTGCTCTCAAACGCATTTAATTGGTATATTCGCTTATTCAGAAACTATATAATGTACCGCAATCATCGATTTTTTGATAGAGGCAGAATATATTTCAAAAAATTATGTCAAAGTGGGCATTTTGAACGGAATTTCCCGAAGCAATTGTGTTATCACTTTCTTCTGGACACGATAACTTCCGCAATTCTGCACAAATCTCTTCCAAACTGATACATAAAGTCAAGGGACATAAAATCTCGGTCAAGTTCGTTAATGGGCAAAAGCGGACAAAGGGGATGGAAATAGGGAGGGGTTTTGTGAAAACCGAAAAAACCCCATAACTTCTTAATTTTTGTACATATCAAATCAGTTTAAAGTTTTTATTACTTCTAAAAATAGGACCAAAAATTTATGTATCACAGATTTTTGATAAAATTAAAAATGGACTCAAGGAGCGCAAAAAATAGGGTTTTTGTTGAGAAAAAAATTCCTAACTTCGTCTGTTCTCAATATATCAAATCCAATTAATTTTATTATACATCTCCTTAATAATATCTACAACTTTTATATTCACAAGTTTTTGATAGGACCAATTCGTACTGCAAGGAAAAAAAAAAAAAACGAAAACAAAAAAGGGGGGTTGGAGAAGAAAAATTTTCATAACTCCGTCAATTCACAAGATATAAAATCTCCATGAATTTATCATATATCTTCTTAATATTGTCTTCAACATTTATATAGACAAGTTTTTGATAGGGCCAATTCTTAAAGCAAAAACAAATTAAAAATACATAGCGGTTGACGAAAAAAATCATCTTATTAAGGGTGCATTCAAATCCAAACTGTCTATTTTCTTACTCATTTTTAAATTCATTTTTGCTCTCAAACGCATCCAATTGCTAGATTCTCTTATTCAGAAACTATATAATGTACAGTAATGATCGATTTTTTGTTAGAGGCAGAATATATTTCAAAAAATTATGTCAAAGTGGGCATTTTGAACAGAATTTCCCGAAGCGATTGTGTTAGAAACGAAAAATATTGCCCTACTGAGAAAATAATTGTTTATTAATCAAGTTTTAATTAATTGAAAGAAAAATAAAAACACAGGTCGCTTATAAATCTTTTTAAAAATCACGTCAGCATGATTTTTTTTTTTTTTTTTTTTTTTTTTTATTAATCTGAAAATGGGCCAGAAAATTTCGAGTTGTTGAGTATGGAAAAAATTTTTTTTAATATCGCCTTAACATGGTTCTCATAAAACCAGCTATTTTATAAAAAGGAAATAAAAACTCGTCAAAAGTAGACAGATAAAACTGTTAAAGTGGATTTATATCTAATCATGATTTAGTTTTTGTTGGTGAAATTAGTATACTTAACTTCGAAATCTACCTCTGCCTGTAGGCCGGGCCGGCAGGGATTTTTTTATATCTAAAGCTAAATATTAAGACTATTATATTTTTACAACATAATTTATTTTATTTTATAGCATATAGCCTATATTCTATGCATTATCAAGTTAAAAAGTTTTTTAATTTGTCAGTGTAGATTTAATGGTATGGTAATAGAATATATTGTATTAACATTTAATTTATTTAAAAAAAAAATCTGAATAATGAAATACAGTATGGTATTATTTTTATTAGGATGTGTGTAGGAATGCAGTTGATGCATTTTAATTCATTAGCATGTATTAGGTTCTACTTATTGTGACATTTGTATAATCATAATATTTTTTTAAATAAAATAATAGATGGCAGCACTATAAATTTTGTATTTTTAAAAAGCCTCTATTAAAGTTATAATTTTAATTTTTTACACTAGGTGGTTATTAACGCTGAATATTGGCAATGTTGTAAAATTGTTATAATACAATTTAAAATTGTTTTTAGGTATTATAAATAATGTAATTATTTTTTATTTATATTATATTAGTTATATTTATCACAATATTTCAACATGAATTAACTGACTCCATAGATTTTAATTTCTGCGTTAACTTAATTGTTTTATTCACCTTAATCTTTTCATGCTTTTCGGATTTCATGTGCGGCAGTGTGTTTTGAAAATCTACTGGGAATTAATACGGTATGTTTTGTGAGATTTCTATGGCTATAGTTTGGATATTTAATGGGTTGTAGTTTTTTTTCCATTTCATGCCATTTGATAGTGCTCTGTATTCATCTTGAGGCTATTATTCTAATTATATTGGTTGTTTGAGTACAGGGGGAAAATTTTTTTCAGCTTATAGCTTTTTTCCCACAGAAAACAACCGATTTGCTTATATCATTGAATTCTGTACTCTTGAAAACGTAATTCAATATATAAGTTTTTCAATTTTTTCGTAGTCCATATTCTTCTTTTTTTCTTCCGTGTTGGTTCTTGTAATTAGGTATACGGTACTTTATTTTACACATACAGTTCTATATTGTGGTTTATGGCGTGTAGTCAATCATTCACAATATTGCAGTTTTTGATGATGGTCGGTAATGTTTAATTAATGATTATATATATATATATATATATATATATATATATATATATCCATATATATATATATATATATATATGTCTGATCTTTTTCACACTGTAACTCTCGTATTTACGAACCGATTTGGATGAAATTTCGTGTATACATAGTGCATACCAATGTCTCGACAGAGTTCGTTGGCCACTTTCATCCGCCATCTTGTTTCAAAATGGCGGACATTTAAATTGTTTTTTTTTATTTAAAATTTGAAATGTGGAACCAAAAAATTGAAAAAAATATTTGATTGTATTTGATTGAAATATTGAAAAATATTTTTTTCTTATGTGTTTAACCTTGATACAAAGATTCCTGAGCCTTTTGTGTTTCGTCTATATCTTAAAAAGTGGCTGAGTTATAGCACTTTGAATTTCTAGCTTGGCTGACATTTTGAAACGACCTGATTTTTGTAAAGCGATAACAGGCGTATTTATAAACCGATTTGGATATACCTTGGTGTATACATAATACGTACCAGTGTCTCGACCGAGTTCGTTGGCCAGCTTCATCCGCCATCCTGTTTCAAAATGGCGGCAATTTAAATTTTTTTAAAAAAATTTAAAATTTGAAATGTGGTACCAAAAAATTGAAAATTGAAAAATATTTTTTTCTTATATGTTTAACCTTAATACAAAGATTCCGGAGCAGTTTTTGTTTCGTCTATATCTTTAAAAATGGCTGAGTTATAGCACTTTGAATTTCTAGCGTGGCTGACATTTTGAAACGATTTTTGTCACGAGATAACAGGCGTATTTACGAACCGATATGGATGTATCTTGGTGTATACATAATACGTAACAATGTCTCGACCGAGTTCGTTTGCCAGCTTCATCCGCCATCTTGTTTCAAAATGGCGGCCATTTAATTTTTTTATTTAAATTTAAAATTTAAAATGAAGTACCAAAAAATTGGAAAATGAAAAATATTTTTTTTATATGTGTTTGACCTTAATACAAAGTTTCCGGAACAGTTTTTGTTTCGTCTATATCTAAAAAAAGGCTGAGTTATAGCATTTTGAATTTCTATTGTGGCTGACATTTTGAAACGACCTGATTTTTGTCACGCGATAACAGGTGTATTTATGAACCGATTTGGATGTAACTTGGTGTGTACACAGTACATACCAATGTCTCGACCGAGTGTGTTGGCCAGTTTCATTTGCCATCTTGTTTGAAAAGGGCTGCCGTTAAAAAAAAATAATAAATTTAAAATTTAAAATAAGTTATCAGAAATTGTAAAATGAAAAAGATTTTTTTTATGTGTTTGACCTTGATACAGAGATTCCAACGCAGTTTTTGATTCGTATATATCTTAGAAAATGGTTGAATTATACCACTTTGAATTTCTAGCATGGCTGACATTTTGAAATTATCTGATATTTGCCACGTGATAACACGCGTATTTATTAACCTATTTCGATGTAAGAAGGCATGTGGATAGTATATCGTAATGTCTAGACCAAGTTCGTTGGCCAGCTTCATCAGCCATTTTGTTTCAAAATGGAGACCATTAAATTAAAAAATATATATATATTTAAAGTGAGGTGCAAAAAAATAAGAAATTGAAAAAGACCTTCGGGCTAGTGCCGGAGGAAGAGGTACCTTTCATATTCCTTATTTTAAAAAAGCCAACTTATATCATTCAAACGCACGAAGCTCAACTTAGTGGAAACCGAATATAGGAGATTCAATTCTAATTTTTATCAATATAATGAATGAGAACTTCGCGAAATTAGTCAGCTTTATCCAAGCTGCTTTTCTTTAAAGTAACTTATATTTGGCTGCCAAATTCGGCGATTTCTTAAAGTGCCTGCCATTTTAAGACAGCATGGTGGATGAGGCTAACCAGTGAACTTGTTCGAGACCTTAGTATTTGTTGTGCACATGCTCACTCACATCAGAATCGGTTGATATATAGAAGTGCTGTCGCATGCAAAAAATCAGATTTTTCAAAATGTCACCTACAATAAAAATTGAAACTGCTATATCTGAGCCATTTTTTAAGGTAAAGACAAACAAAAAATGCTCCTGAATCCTTATATCAAGGTCAAATACTTAAGAAAGAAAACTTTTTCGATTTCTAATTTTTTTGCACCTCACTTTAAATATATATATATTTTTTTAATTTAATGGCCGCCATTCCGAAACAAGAAGGCTTATGAAATGGCCAGCGAACTTGGTCGAGGTATTGGTGTATACTATCCACATGCCTTCTTACATCGAAATAGGCGAATACGTGTGTTATCGCTTGACAACTACAAGATCGTTTCAAAATGTTAGCCATGCTAGAAATTCAAAGTGCTATAAATCAACCATTTTTTAAGATATCAACAAAAGAACAAATTTTCAGAAACAAAAACTGCTCCGGAATCTTTGTCTCAAAGCCAAACACATACAAAAAATCTTTATCATTTTCCAATTTTTTAATACATCATTTTAAATTTTAAATTTAATTTTTTTTAAATGGCAACCCTTTTGAAAATAGATGGCGAATGAAGATGGCCAACGAACTCGGTCGAGACATTGGTATGTACTATGTACAGACCAACTTACATCCAAATCGGTTCATAAATACGCCTGTTATCGCGTGACAAAAATCCGGTCGTTTTAAAATGTCAGCCACAATAGAAATTCAAAATTCAATTACTCAGCCTTTTTTTTAGATATAGACGAAACAAAAACTGTTCCGGAATCTTTGTATTAAGGTCAAACACATACGAAAAAAATCTTTTTCATTTTCCAATTTTTTGGTACCTCATTTTAATTTTTTTATTTCTTAAATTTTTTAAATGGCCGCCATTTTTAAACAAGATGGCGTATGAAGCTGGCCAACGAACCCTGTCGAGACATTGGTATGTACTATATATAAACGTAGTTACATCTAAATCGGTTCATAAATACGCCTTTTATCGCGTGACAAAATTCAGCACGTTTCAAAATGTCAGCACGTTTCAAAATGTCAGCACACTAGAAATTCAAAATGCTATAACTCAGCCATTTTTTAAGATATAGACGAAACAAAAACTGCTCCGGATTCTTTGTATAAAGGTGAAATACATAAGAAAAAAGTATTTTTCCATTTTTAATTTTTTGGTACCACATTTCAAATTTTAATTTTTTTTTTAAATTTTAAATGGCCGCCATTTTGAAATAAAATGGCGGATGAAGCTGGCCGACGAACTCGGTCGAGACATTGGTATGTACTATGTGCACAGGGAATTACATCAAAATCGGTTCATAAATACGAGAGTTACACTATGACAAATGTCATATATATATATATATATATATATATATATATATCAACTTTTGAACGGAGGGTGGTTTCGGGGTCTGGGGGTCATGGTCGATGAAAATATACCAAAATTTTTTGAAATCGCTTTCCTCCGAACGGCTGCAATAGGTAGCTTTTTGTAATGAAAGCTACCTAAAAGCTACCTATTGCAGCCATTCGGAGGAACGCGATTTCAAAAAATTTTGGTATATTTTCATCGATCATTACCCCCAGACCCCGAAACCACCCTCCGTTCGAAATTGATATATATATATATATCCATATATATATATATACATATCTGACCTATGTCACGCTGTAACTCTCGTAATTATGAACCGATTTCGATGTAATTCGGTGTGTACATAGTACATACCAATGTCTCGACCGAGTTCGTTGGCCAGCTTCATCCGCCATTTTATTTCAAAATGGCGGCCTTTTAAATTTTCTTAAAAAATTTAAAATTTGAAATGTGGTACACAAAAATTGAAAACGAAAAAATATTTTTTTCTTATGTATTTGACCTTTATACAAAGATTCTGGAGCAGCTTTTTGTTTCGTCTATATCTTAAAAAATGGCTGAGTTATAGCATTTTGAATTTCTAGCGTGGATGACATTTTGAAACGTCCTGAATTTTGTCACGCGATAAAAGGCGTATTTATGAACCGATTTGGATGTAACTTCGTTTATACATAGTACATACCAATGTCACGACCGAGTTCGTTGGCCAGATTCATCCGCCATCTTGTTTAAAAATGGCGGCCATTTAAATTTGAAATGTGGTACCAAAAAATTAAAAATTGAAAAAATATTGTTTTCTTATGTGTTTGACCTTGATACAAAGATTCGGAAGCAGTTTTTGTTTCGTCTATATCTTAAAAAATAGCTGAGTTATAGCATTTTGAATTTCTAGCGTGGCTGACATTTTGAAACGTCCTGATTTTTGTCACGTGATAACAGGCGTATTTATAAACCAATTTGGATGTACCTTGGTGTGTACTATATGGTACATGCAAATATCTCGACCGAGTTCGTTGGCTAGCTTCATCCGCCATCTTGTTTCAAAATGGCGGCCATTTAAAAAAATTTAAAAAATTTAAAATGTAAAATGAGATACCAAAAAAATTGGAAAATGAAAAAAAATTTTTTTTCGTATGTGTTTGACCTTAATACAAAGATTCCGGAACAGTTTTTGTTTCGTCTATATCTAAAAAAATGGCTGAGTTATAGCATTTTGAATTTCTATTGTGGCTGACATTTTAAAACTACCTGATTTTTGTCACGAGATAACGGGCGTATTTATGAACCGATTTGGATGTAACTTGGTCTGTACATAGTACATACCAATGTCTCGACCGAGTTCGTTGGCCAGCTTCATTCGCCATCTTGTTTCAAAAGGGTTGCCATTAAAAAACATTTAATTTAAAATTTAAAATGAGGTATTAAAAAATTGGAAAATGAAAAAGTTTTTTTTATGTGTTTGGCCTTGATACAAAGATTCCGGAGAAGTTTTTGTTTCTGAAAATTTGTTGTTTTGTTTATATCTTAAAAAATGGTTGAATTATAGCACTTTCAATTTCTAGCATGGCAAACTTTTTATCTTAAAAAATGGCTCAGATATAGCAGTTTCAATTTCTAATGTGGGCGACATTTTGAAAAATATGATTTTTTGCCTGCGACAGCACTCGTATATATCAACCGATTCCCATGTAAGTGTGCATGTGCACATAAATTACTAAGGTCTCGACCAAGTTCATTGGTTAGCCTCATCCACCATGTTGTCTTTAAATGGCATGCACTTTAAGAAATCGCCAAATTTGGCAGCCAAATATAAGTTACTTTAAATAAAAGCAGCTTGGATAAAGCTGACTAATTTCGCGAAATTCTCATTCATAATGATTTAGTATTGATAAAAATTAATATTGAATCTCCTATACTCGGTTCCCACTAAATTGAGCTTCGTGTGTTTGAATAACATAAATTGGCTTTTTTAAAATAAGGAATATGAAAGCTACCTCTTCCTCCCTGCACTGGCCGGAAAGACTTTTTGTAATGAAAGCTACCTAAAAGATTTCTTTTTTAAGTATTTGACCATGATATAAGGATTCCGGAGCATTTTTTGTTTTGTCTTTATCTTAAAAAATGGCTGAGATATAGCAGTTTCAATTTCTAATGTGGGTGACATTTTGAAAAATCTTATTTTTTGCCTTCGACAGCACTTGTATTTATCAACAGATTCCGATATGAGTGAGCATGTGCACAGGAATTACTATGGTCTCGACCAACTTCACTCGTTTGCCTCATCCACCATGTTGTCGTAAAATGGCAGGCACTTAAAGTTATCGCCGAATTTGGCAACCAAATATAAGTTACATTAAATAAAAGCAGCTTGGATAAAGCTGACTAATTTCGCGAAATTCTCATTCATAATGAGAGTATCTCATTCAGAGAGTATTTTTAAAAATAAGGAATATGAAAGCTACCTCTTCCTCCCGGCACTGGCCGGAAGGACTTTTTTATCAGTGTTTTTATATAATTTTTTAACGAACTTTAACTTTTTTTTCATAGTAGGTACATTCAGTAGGTTACCCTCATAGGCAGCTTCTGGTACAATCAGAAACGAAATCCGACAAATATTTTTTGAGTTATGCTTGACGAAAGGTTTTATCCATCGTAGTTGTATATGTCCGGAAAGTAATATTGCGCTGTGTATTAGTCTTTGCTTTGCTCAGACAATTATTGTTTTTGCTATTTATTTATAGAAAAAATAAATTTACTTAAATGTTTGAATTAAAAATGCTCACCTCCGTAATTTTCAGAAACAAAACAACCACTTCATTAAATTAAAATAATTAAGCTATAAGTTACAGAAGTAATTTTTTATTCAAGTAATTCTTACATTTCGTAAAATTGTATACTCTTTTTATTTGTATCTTACTTCTATTGCATTTTAAAAAGCTTTCAACTATTAGATAAATCATCAAATAAAAGTTGAAATAAAAATCTGCTTAAAATTCTTTAAGACTGTATACTTAAAGCCTTTAATTAAAATCAGATTAAAAAAAAATCTAAGTAAACATCTAAAGGCAAATTTTCACAATAAATCTTTTCAAAGTCCTATCAAATATTATGAAGACCAAATATTTACTTATTTGAAATGCAGTCTTCACAAATAAATCAAAAAACTTGCTAATGAAAAAATAGTTTACTTTATAGCCAACAGATGATGTTTTAAAAATATCAGTTGGGAAATAGTGGACTTTTAAACAACTGTTTCGTTGCCAAATCAATCCAATAAATTTACTGTAGTATACTTATTTGTACTTGTAGTTTTGTATACTTACATGTAGTTTTTAAAGGTGTTTAAAAACCTGTTGCATAATGTTGTATTTTTTATTGTTTAAATTACTATTTACCATTTATGTCCTGAATTATAAATAAGAAATTTGCCGATCTTCAATAATCTTCGTAACTATCTGAAGATATCCAAAACAACTTATATAATAAAAATTTTATTTTTAGATAGATTTTTAAATAAAACTGATTTAATAAATCGGTATTTAGAGGGGTTTTTTTTACAAAATATTTAGAAGAAAAAATTAATTAATTAACAAAACATACTGTTATGGGAATCTCACAATTCTGACAAGAACAGTGTAAATAAATATATTGTGATCCTATCTGAAACTGAGAAGTGTTTTGTAGTTGCAAATTTTTCGTAAAACATTTTTTAACAGGATAAAAGCTAAATCCATGTAAATGGCTTAGAAAATAACCATATTAAAAACTATTTAGCTTCGATTGTTTCGCTGTGCCCACTGAATGTGATCCAGCGAAGTATTTTGTATGAAAAATACCATATACTTTTATTAGTAGACGAATTAAATTAATTTTATAGTGCATTTTCTTTAATGGCTAATAAAATTCCCGTCGGAGCATAAAGTTTGAAGTTGTATTTACATTACTAATGTTCTACTTTTTTTAATTGAACAATGATCTAGTTTCAGTATTCATTGCGAAAACAAAACATATTTTTGAATAACTTTTTTCTATTTATTGCTTTTTTTTATTAAGAAGCATCATATTATATACTTTTTCTCAAAATAATTATATATGTAAAAAAACTTTGCCTTACAGCACCAAGCGCGTCATTCGATTCGTAATTTACTGTTGTTCACTCTGTTGCTTTTTTAGCAATTAGTATCAACTAAAAAATGTTTTGTTCCAATAAATTGTTTATTAAAATAAATTCAAACAAGGAAAAAATAGATTAAAATGTAATTTATTATAGTGGCTTGGTTTACAGTCCTTGGAATTATAAATATTTACGCTTATATAGACCTACAAAATATCGTATGTATTTCTACATATTGACAACATATGTTCTGTATAATTCTTTATATAACGCCAGTTTATTAGCCCCCGGTATGCTATTTCTTTCTCCCAGCTTATTTTGTGTCGTCTCCAAAAAATAACTTTACGTTGTATAAGCTAGCCGTAAAACAAAGCAGATGTATCATTGTACGACTAAATACTCTATAGCAATTTTTTTAAACTTCTAAGCATCGCACATTTTCAATTTTTATACTGTCGTATTGGGGGAAAAAAACACTTTTAAATGCAGTTTGTTTGAAAACTGCATTTCCATTTATTTTTGAGATATTTTTTATTTTGTAGTTTTTAGCGACATTTGTATAATTTTGGTAACTCAAGTCCTCCATTTCTGTAGAAAGTAAAGGGAAAACAGTTGAAAAATAGTAATTATATATTTTTGTTGCCATTTTCTCATAACAATCGAAAAAAATGCAATAAAAATACGTGCTATTTTGAGAAAGATATAAATGAATGATTTCTGATAAACATAGAGCTATTATAAACTAAATTTAATTTATTATTTATATTAATATTACGAACAAATGAAGGCCTATGAATCATGAGATAGGCAATTTTTTTTGTCCAGTTTCTTAAATAACGAAATCTCTTTTTTTGGATTTGTGTATTATTCAGCGATAGTCACATCCTATGCATATTTTACTGTAGATGTTGTTTAAGACTGGATTGTAAATGAGGAATTCTTTAGCGGATGCGGATGATGTCATTTTATATAAAAATCGCGTGTTTTAAGTCTTAAAACTGAACTACAGTGGAGCCCCGATTATCCGAATCCCGCTTAACCGAGTTGCCGCTTTAACCGAGTTATTTTCTTCTGGTGCACTGATGGTTTCTATTATTATGAAACAGTCATTATAAATGAAGTGCTAGGTGAAGATGAAAGAGCAGTCGTAAAAAGTCGTCTGTTTTCTGGACAGAATGGGAAAAAATGGCCCTTTTTTTTTATTATGGCCATTTTTTTCCCCATTCTGATCAGAAAATCAGAGTTCTAGCTTTTTTACGGCTGCTTTTTCATCTTCCCCTAACAATTCATTTATAATGGCTGTTTGTTACTGATAGAAGCCATTAGTCCGTCAGAAGAAAAGGATCCATTCCAAAGATATAAGTTTGATTAACTCGGATAATCGGGACTCTACTGTATCTATATTTTCAGAATTCCTGTAGTCTAGCTCTAATATATTCTGTAGAAAATCAAGAGTTCAGTTTCAAGTTTGGATGTGAATGTCTGTGCGACCTGAAGAGTAACTGGAGAATTAATTCGAAGAATATACAAAATAACCTTCGCCTAATTTTTTTCAAATATGACGGGGAAAAAATCAGATAACTAGAGATTATTTGCTTATTTGGATTAACGATAAGATATTTTCCTTTTACTTATTTTGTCATCAGATTCAATTACATAGAAGCCTTATCTAAAGATATTTTACGTAAAAACAAAAAACAATTGTACAATCCATACATTTTTTGCACTGTGACCACCGTATAGTATTTAAACGTATTTAACTACCTCCAGAAAAAAATACTTACCAGAAAATTATTACCAGAAAAATTATATAACGACAATTTATTATAGTTTTCATAAGTTCTGGCAACATCTCTACGAGCTCAACGAGTTCACTAATGAAATCCCAAAAATTATCTATATTATCAAAAAAATTAAAACCGAACTTGAAATCACTCACTTCTCGGAAGTTACTGAAAAACTCAGCAGCGTCTTGGAAAAGATTTCTGCCAAAAATGATAATTTCTCAAAATCTGAATACTTTTATATTCCTCTAAAATGAACGATAATACTGTTCAATAAAATTAACCTTGCTATTGTAAAATAAAAGATTAAAAAAAAGAATCTGTTAGAATCTGTTATTAAAAATTCATGTAGCGAGCTTGTGTTCAATGACAGGTTCAGAAATAATTGACTTATTCGATAACAATGTGCGCATCGATATAAACACGAAAATGTCTTGAGCTGTTTTTACATAAAGTCATTGAGTTTGTCTGATAATCGGAAATATAATGTGATATTTAAATAAATTATAAGTAAAGCATGTTCTAAAGACGAGCTATTTTTATAAAGTACTAAACAAGAAAATACATATTGATCGATTGAAATAAATATTTTTTAAAAAGAATTGAAATAAATCGTGAGTGATTTGTTTCATCAATTTGTTTAAAAAATAAAAATAAAAATCATATACAATTTTAAATCCAGCTTACGGCAAGAAAAAAATCGCTCAATGTCCTCCTGATGATCGAACCCTCGTCCTTTCCCTGCGCGGAACTAAAAGATGGCGCATTTATTAACCTTACCACGGTTCAATCTAAGAATATCAGCCTATTTCTAAAGCAATCGATGACACTTAAGTGATAACATTTACTGGGCAAATGTATTTGCCCCTGAGGGGTGGCGGAGGAAAATTTCTTTTTTTTTTTTTTTTTTTTTTTTTTACAGAATATTGTAATGTACCGGGAATGCGTGATACTACGGAAATTACGTCAATTGTAGCACAGGAACACTCTAAAACAAAAATGTGTAAATTAATCCCTTTTACATACGTATATGTGTAAATTCGTAAAATTACACCTTTGTCATAAAATTTACACTCTTGTCGTAAACATTTATCTGTATTTATTTTTGTTTATCGGTTTAATGGAAGTGTAGAATTTGTTATCCATTCAAAAACTTAAACAAGTGCGTAAATGAGAATAAATCAATTTTTGCGAGTTTTAAATACATAAGGTGTAATCCAAAAATCCTTGAAACGGCTGTATGTAAGGGTTTTTTTGTGTGTCATGACATCACTGTAAAAAAAAAAAAAAAAAAAAAAAAAAAAAAAACGGGCTAAAAAACGGAAATACTACTGGCAATCTAGACGCCAGTACTATTTCCGTTTTTTTACGGGAATTTTATCCATAAATTACAGAAAAAATTCCGTTTTTAATCAGAAAAACGGAAATTCAAATTCAGTGAAATATATAATTACCCCTATAAGTAACAAAATATGAAACATTAAACAGATATCTGCAGTAGAATTTATAAAATCGTGCTCGCAAAATGCTTATTTCAATATTCATATTTTTCAAAAGCAACTTTTATCGTTATGATTTAATTAATTAATATTACTAAATATGTGTGTATTTGAATATTTTATCGAACCATAAGAATGCGTGAAAGTAAAGAAAAAAATATTGTTGCGTTTCATTGATTGGTTAAGAAATTACAGTGTTTTTCGTACTGCTTTAAATACGGTCATTTTTCCAGTTTCTCAACGTGATCTGCCCTCTTAAATAATTAACAATTCTTAACGTGCAAATTGCTCGATTTAACCTCATCCTTGTTTTCCCAGTGCTTGTATTAAAGGGGCCCGGGACACAAAAATCTTCAAATTTTCATTTTTTTTAATTGAATTAAAAATTTCTCTGCCGTTTTCTGCTTAAAATGATGTTTAACTCATGTTTCTATCTTAATTAGAACAGAAAATATTAATTTTTTCGTTTTGGTTTGTTTTCAAAATCTACCTTTCAAGCTATGCTTGTCAAGGAAACGAGTTCTTGTGAAATTGCGTTTTTCTTCATGATAGGTTTTTTCACCATTTCTCATATTTAAATTCTTATAACTCGAGAACCGTTAAAGATACAGGGTTGAAACTCGGAACATATCTTTTTCAATTATTTTACTTTACTTTTGAGCTAGCATATTTGGAAAAAAAAATATTTACTTTTGAAAATATGATTTTTTTTAAAAAGTTGCACCACTTTTTTGTATTTTTTTCCGTTAAATAATTTTAAATTTTTTAAAAAATAATATTTTTTTAAATGCTGGATATAAATTAAGAAATATATATTTCTGTTTATTTAAATGAAAAACAATTTAAATTCTACAAATAATATTTCGAGTTATAACGATTTTAATTAATACCACTTTTTTCATAAATTTTAAATTTAAATTTTTTTTTAAAGCTATGAGAAGTTTTTCATTTGATTTTGTTTACAAATGATATGGTTAACCATCACAAAAAAAAATTCAAAATTTTAACTCAATAAATAAAAAAAATTTGAAAATGTGTCCCGGAGCCCCTTAAACGAGTTTGACTGTACTTACATATTCACAATACATACAGAAGAAAAACATGACTAGGAAAAAAATCATTAAAAAAATTCTCATTAGAAATTATCTATTTACAGGAGCAATACTCTCTTTAGAGAAACATGTTAATTGCCTCAAATGTCCATTCTTTTCTGAGAGTAATATTGCGGTGTGCGAAATTAGCACTTAGTGCAGTAGCAGGAGCAATTCCAGAGCATAATTGCCTCCATATTTAACGCGTAATAAAATTTGCATTTAGTGAAAATGGATTAAGCATGCTATATATATATATAACATGCTATTGGCAATTTCGTTCTGGCCGCTTATAACTTGATCTCTACTGAATGGATCTTTATGAAACGTGCACTGTTAAGTAGATAATTTTTCAGGAATATATATTAGTATATAACATATCGTTCCACGTTGCGTAATTGAAGAATTGTTAAAGTAAGTTCTGTAATCAGGTGAATCCGATTGTGAAAGATTAAATGTTTTAAAAAGATTCTGCTGAAATTTCTATAGCATGCACAGGTTAGTTAGTTAGTTTTTCAGGGAAGATTTTGGTATACATCATTCTATATTGCTTAGTTATAGAATTATGGGAGAAATTCTATAATAAGATAAATCGGATTGTGCTATATTAGCCTTTTTAGATGATTCTGTTGAATGAATTTTGATAGGACTTGCTCTGTTAAGTAGATAATTTTTCAAGGAAGGTTATAATATATATGACATTCTAGGTTTCTTAGTTATAGAATTGTGTATTAAAATTCTATAATCAAGTGAACCCGATTATATAAGATTAGTCTTTTTAGAAGATTCTGCAGTATGAATTTTAATTAAACTTACACTGTTAATTACATAACGTTTGGCGAAAGTTTTAGCATATAACATATCGGTCTAATTGCTTCGTTATAGAATTGTTGGACAAAGTTCTATAATCAGGTGCGCCCGATTATGAAAGATTAACCTTTTTAAAGAGTCCTATTTTAAGAGACTTGCATTGTTAGTTAATTTTGCAGGGTTATTGCATATTGTTAAATCGTTCTTAACTGAATCCTACTGTAAATGATCAACTAAAAGAATAATGTTAAAATTAATCTGGATTAATTTGTGTTAAAATTAATCTAGTGTAAAGGAATAGGTTCTTGACAACCGAAAATTTGTCTGACATGTTAGAAAATATAATAACGCAATGGCGTTCGAATCTTTTTCGTTCATTAATATATTTCCAACAATACATTTCATTTCACCGATATCTTTCGTTTAATTCAAAGTTCATTTGGTCAAACCGGCCTGCATAGCGGACGGAGCGTGATAGTAAATCGTAAAAACATCACGCAATTAGCTGATCATGTTCCTACTCTGTCTGTTTTTCGTCATTTTCATTTCTGTTCTATTAAAAATAATTGGTTTGATACTTCTATTTTTATATTCTTTAGAAAAAGTCGAGGAAAATAGAATCAAGATGAAGTTTTGATAAAAGAAACGTTAATGATTTGGTTTTTCTTAAATAAAAATATACTATTATATTATAATAATATTATGTTATTATAATTTATTATAATTCTATATAACAAAGTACACTATTCTATATTCAGAATAGTAATTTTCTAGTTTTAGAAAGATTATATGTGCTTATGCGTCCTTCATTATATAACTACTCCAGAGTAATTAATATGTTATAACTGCTGCAAAGTCCATTCTTTTCTGGGAGAAATATTGTGAGGCGCAAAATTAGCAATTTGTGCAGTAGCAGAAACAATTAATTCCCGAACATAATTGTCCTATATTGAAAGCGTAATAAAATCTAGGTTTTGTGAAAATGGATTAACTAAATAATAAATCAACATCAAGTAAACAGAGGATCATGTTTCTCCTCTTTCCTTTTATTTTTCGTTTTCCTTTCCTTTTCCATTTAAAATAATTTAATACATAATGTTATTTTTTTATTTTCTTTAGAGCAAGTACAGAAAATAGAGACAGGATGCTAATTAAGTTTTGTAAAAGAATAAAAAATAATTTGTTTCGTTTTTTTTCTTCTTAAAAATAAAAGTATACTATTTATGGAGAATAGTAATTTGTTAGTTTAAGAAAGTTTTTAAGTGCTTATTTTCTGCGCATATATAAATTACGTTTGTGAGACAGTACAATTTTTTAATTTATGGAAAAAGCCATTAATTTTCGAGTTATAATTAAGTTTTCTTTCTTAATTCAAAAAATTAGTCTCTGTTGAATTAAGAAAATATTTTTTGCGGCACATACCTTTAAAGTATGTATTTTGAGTATTTAAGAACAGATAAATAAAAATCGTATATATTTGCATGCTTTTCTTCTTACTTTTTCTGGGTCATTCTACAGAAAAAATGCTGTTTTTTCTGTTTCATAGAGGTTAAATTTTGACACAATATGTATTTTTTTTAACGTTCTAGAAATTTTACATAATACAACACATCAAAAAAATATATTTCTTGCAGGTTGCTGAATTGTGAATATTTTTATAGTTTCTTTTTTAACGAAAGAGGGATACTTGTATACAGTCGTGTAAATAAAAACAAACACCACATACTAATTTTGCAACTAATTATAATAGTAGAAAGTTACTGGTGCCATACGATTAGAAATAAAGTCTACTTTTAAATGATGCATGTAAAATTTGCTTAGGGGGCCATCTACAGTCCAAAACCAGACCAAAGTTTGTTTTTTTCAATGATAACACCCAATTCTGATAATATGCTTTAAATCTTCGGTTCAAGCTATGCCTAGAAATCAAATTTCAAATCATTTAGATGATACGTTTTTGAATTATAAATATTCAAAATTTAGAGTTTCTAGTGTTAAATTCCATTTTCATGTTTTTATAAATATCTCCTGCATTATAATCCTAATGTGATAAATTTTGTGCGGTTGTAAATACTAAAAACCCAACTGTAAATACATTGACTTTGTAACTTAAAAATTTTTATAATATGAATTATTAATTATAAAATTAATATTCGAAAAAATTATGAATTGTAATATACAATTTTTTATAGATTTATTTTTTTATGGTTGGCTTTTTGATAATTCTCGATTTAAAATTTTTCTTCCAAGTAATTTTTGAATTAAATCAAATTGATGGTTTAAGATGATGTACAGAAGATCGTAATTTGAAAGAAATACATTTTACACATTTTATTGAAACATTTGGGCTGGCAATAGTCGAAACATATTAAGCGAGTGAAATAGTCATACTGGCAAGAAATAATACATTAATAGAAGTGACGTAGTCATTCTGTAGAATTTCAACAATCGAGTGCATTTGGATACAGCCCCTAAAATAGTCTCACTTTAAAATAATTAATTTCTCTGAAAAAAAGTCATACGAATTTCATAAAAATTTGTATTTAGGCTATTTGAACAGTGTAGAATTTATTTATGGTGTCAAACTTCGGTATTGCTATTTTAAAAAAATGTTTGAGTTCGTTTTGATATGTAGATGACCGCCTAAGCAAATTTTATATACATCATTAAAAAGTGGTAGTAGTTTATTTCCAATCGTAAAGCACCAGTACCTTTCTTCTACAATAATTTCTTGTAGAGTTAGTAGGAGGTGTTTACTTCTTGTTTTCCACGACTGTACATCTGTTACAACTTACTGCAGCAACTTATTTTCTCTGTTAATGTCTTAATATACATGTATTTTTCGAACGTGATAAATATGATATTCATTTAGTAAAGTAATTTTTTCCATGAATATTATTTTCTATACAAATTTGTTACAAAAAGAATATTTTTTTCAAAAATTACTTTTTGAATTACTGTTACAAGCCTTTCTTGCATAGTCCGTTTCGAAACAATTATGTGAAATAATACAGTAGTATTTGTCACCTATTAAATATATTCAGAGGCGGGAAGCATCCATTTTTAATTTCATTTGTGAACGTGTGTTTAATTTCATTTGTTTTTAATTTCATTTTCATCACATGAATGCAAACGTTATCGTTTGTCTTTGATTTTTAACTATTCTCATTGAACTACAGTAGATATGATCTTTATAAACAATGAGTTTTTAACTCCTAAACACAGAGATTTTTGTGATATTCTTTTCAAGGTTTATATTTTACTCTAAATAAACACTACCAAATATTGTGTATTTATTTCTTCCTTATATATATTCTCCGTTACAATATTATTAAAGAAATAACCTTCTATACCTTTATAAAATAAAGATAAAATTAGACCAAATAATAAAATGATTATACGATCACCTATATAAGCATTAAAATGGTTTAAAAAGGAGTTGGAGATATAAATAAAAAAAAATTAGTTTCAGTTTTTACTGAAATTTTTATTCTAAAAAAGTAACGTTTACCATAGATAGACCCATCTACTTACAAAATACACATTTTTAAAAATGACATATGGGCTATTATATTTGTAGGTTTAATTCAAGCAAGAAAAAAATATGTACCGTTTAATCCTTTATGGCCCAAATTATAAATTCATGAAAATTTCATCTTCTAAAGCATTTTTTTCAGAATTAGTGGAGCAACATTGGAAGATTTACAGAAACATTTAATAAATCTTTGGAAGGATTTCACCAATTAAGATTAATTCATTAAACTTGAATTTATAGGGATTTTGTGCAATATTTATATCTCCAGTCAAATCTTTTGTTTAATTTTTTTTTTTTTTGGTATTTTGTAGAATTAGAAAATGTACAAATATAATGCTCTTAAAATAGAAATATAGAAATATTTCCGAACTGACGCCCCCCCCCCCTTCCCCCAATCTTTCAACGTCAAGAAAGCTGGAAAGATGCAAATGAAAAAGAAATCATCCTTTTAAAATTAATTGCGTTTTGTGCAACCAATAATGCTTTTGGAGCAAGATAAAGTAAAGAATCTCTATAACTCATTCTAAACTATATTACTACTAATAGATGTATTATATGAATTTTAGAACAATTTATTTTAATGGTATTTATAAGTAACGTCGAGGAATAAAAAGTTAAAATGAGAAAAGTTTGTTTTAAGATGTATACGGATTTTTTTTAATGTTATAGGGCGTTATCAACAAATAAAATGGAACCAACTCGTCAAAATTCGAATTGCAACAGGCTTATTTTAATTCACATTTAAAGTAAGCGGTTTAAAAAGTGTGTTAAATTTTATGGATTTAAAATTAGCTACTAGTAAGATAAAAACTATGGAAAATGAACTAAATTATATTAAAATGGTGATTTCTCAATTGTTTGTATCCGCTGGAATTAAGTACACACGCTTGTATAAATTATGTATTTAATTAATTTTTGTTTTTTATGTACAGTCGTGGGAAAAAAGTACCCCCTACTAATTCTGTTACAATTTACCGTAGAAGAGAATTACTGGTAATAAACGATTGGAAATAAAGCCTACTTTTAAATGATGTATATAAATTTTGCTTAGGGGGATATCTCCACACCAAAATAAACCCAAACCTTTTTGTTTTCTTTTAGCACTGTTCTAGTTTGACACCATAAATAAAATTCTACACTCTTCAATTAGCCTAATTTCAAATTTGTATGAAATTCATACGATTAGTTTCAGAGAAATTATTCATTTTAAAATGTGCACATTTTATGGTCTGTATCCAAACTGAAATTCGGTACTCGATTGTTGAAATGCTACAGAATAACTATGTCACTTCTGTTACTGTATTATTACTTAACAATATGACCATTTTACTCTCTCAATATGCTTCGACTATTGCCAGCCTAAATGTTTGAATAAAATGAGTAAAATATACTTTTTTTTCAAATTATGCTTACTATCTTTATACCATCTTTTTGAATTTTATTTAAGTATTATTCGAAAACTACTTGAAAAATTTTTTAAATTGAGAATTCGCATAAAGCAGGACATAATATATATAAATCTATCAAAAAAATTAGGTTGCAATTTATATTTTTTTCGAATATTAATTTCATAATTCATATTATAAAATTTTTAAAATTACAAATTCAATGTATTTATGTTTGGGTTGTTTAGTATTATAACCATACATAAAATTATTACATTAAGATTGTAATTTGAAGAGATATTAATAAAAGAAATGAAAATATAATTTAACTTTAGAAACTCTAAATTTTGAATGTTTGTAATTCAAATCTTATTATCCAAATGACTTGAATTTCGTTTATATCCATAGTTCAAACCGAAGACTTTAAATATATTGTCAAAATTGGGTGTTGCTATTGAAAAAAGGAAAGTTTGCTCTGGTTTTGATTTGTTGATGGGTCTCTAAGCAAATTTTATATTCATCATTTAAAAGAAGACTTTATTTCCAATCATTTGGTGCCAGTAACTTTCTTTTATAATAATTAGTTGCAGAGTTGGTAGGGGATGTTTACTTTTTTTTCCACGACTGTATATTCTAGAAGTCGAATTATGAAGTTCACACATATTTTCCGAGTAACCATTATTTAAATAATTATGCTTAACTTTTTATTTTCATTTTAACAAACATGGTGAACAACTCTTTCTCTCAAAAAAAATCTCCTTTCCTAAATTGATTATTACAGTATGCATAAATATGCATAGACGATAACTTTAAGAGTTATGTTATAGAAAAAAAATTAAGATTTAAATCCGTTTCTTGTCATTGCAATAATCTGAATACTAGCAGGCCCGCGATGTATTTATAGATTTAAAGGTAAACATTTTCGCTCTGAAAAGATAGTTTTGTCCTTATGGGTATACAAACTTTTTTATTCAACTTTCAAATTATGTTTCTCAATATTGATAACAATCCTCAAACCCATTATAGTTCATAAGAAGACTCCAAATTACATACCGTTTCATATCTGACTATTCAATCGTATATTTTAGATATATTTTACGATTAAAACCTATAAATCAATAAAATGCTATGTTATATACCACTAATGTTTTATTCCACAATATATACATCTGTAGATATAGTAATGTTAACGAAATTTTATAGATACGATGTTGCATCTTCGACGATAATATACATTTACATAGTATTATTTATATCTCAATTGATATTAAAAGAGAAAAATAAACATACAAAAAAAAAAAAAAAAAAAAAAAACCATTGATTTCCTTCTTATTCTCATTATAAAGGTGTCGTTCAAGATTATTGGTAGATATTTTTATTACATGTATGGGGTATATCATAATTTCTTACATAAACTGTAAAGGTTATTTATGGCTGTTCTCAAATCCAAAAGGGCAACTTTATGAATTAAGTTTCAATTTATTTTTGGACGGAAATGCCTGAAACTAGCAGGTGTTGTTGTTCAGAAACTACGTAATCAAGCTGATTTTTCCGCTTTTTTTTTTTTTTTTTTTTTTTTTTTTTTTTTGAAACGCAATAGATCATTCATAAAATAAAATCAAAATTGACGTTTTGAACCGAAGTTCCCCAAGAAAGCAGAAAACAACTCAGCGAAGGCAGAAAAATCTCTTTGTCACGTGATCAAAATTGCTTATAACTCAATAGGTAATTTATTGATCAAAAAATGGAAAACACAGTTCGATTCCAAATCGCTTCTATAGTCAGTCTTCCGATTTTTTTATCTTTCCGTTAAAAAATAAATTTGTAAATGTGTCAAAACGTTTTTCGCTTGTTGACTCAAGCAGTTGAGAACAGCCTTAAAAAAAATATCCAGAATACAGCAGAAAATTTCATATCCCCTTATAAAGAAAAACTCCAAGTTGTGCTAAGCTTTGCAAGTGTTCAGGGCAGCCTTGGTGACGTAGCTTATTTCAATTCTCAAAATGAAGCTATTTTCATGCTCTTCATGACATCTCACAGTCCGTGCTAGTGAATATGTGTGATTCTTTCTCGTAATTTATTTAAATCAACTGGAATACGTAGCAGAAATGCATGATTTTTGAAGCAATCCCGTAAAAAATAGTCACGTGGGGTTAAGTAAAGAGCGTGTGGGCCATGGAAAAAGAGGAATGTCATATTAGTAATCACGTCAAATCCAACAATTAAAAACTTGAAGTTACTTTTTATATGTTGGTATGAAACTTTCTGCAGTTTTCATAATAGTTTTTACGCTATCTTATTAACTTAATTTGATTCATGTATATAAAGATGTATTTTTGTAATAGATATTTCACTCCCTTCCTGATATTCTAGAATTACGCATGTCTCTTTCCAATGACATTGCAATATTTTAATACTTTAAGACCTTAATTATAAATTAATAAATTTATTTTAAGGCCTTTTTCTGTTAGCCGGGAGTAGGTAATAAATTAGCAAATAATCTTTATGGTTATAATTGTACACTAGTTAAAACCGCAATGTCCAATTATGCTAAAAAGTAGAAAATAAAGACAAAATAAAAAATATAGAATGTAATATAGAAAAAATGTAATATGTAAAAATATAGAACGTTAAAAAAAAACGCTTTTATCGGTTAATAGCTTAATAGTAATTATAGTCTGATTTTGGTTTGAGAAAACAATTCATAAATCCTGAAAAGTCAGTTTAAATAATGTTTTTTTTTTAATTCTTATTGTCTTATCTTAAAAAAGAAACAATGAAGAAATTATGTATTTTTTAATAAATTCGCGTTTTCTACAATCCTAAATTAAAGCAGTGAATTTTTCATAATCGTTGCCCACACAAATTACCATAGTGTATCGGTAATTGTTTGAACCAATATGCATTCATTAAATTAGACATGATTTTTAATGTAAACATTAAATGTTTATAAAATATATTTTTTTTTATTTTATACTTATTTATATCTTTTCTAGACCCCGGAGGGAATTGTGATATACCCTGTATCTCCTTTCAATTTATACAAATTTTAGCCTGAAAGGAACCGTTATAAATATCTCTTAACAGCTTTGTTTCAACTATTCCTAACACAGTAACATAACTTTATTATAAAGGAACCGGTGACACATTTTCTATTGGAAATCGATTTTCAATTCAATTATGAATGACTGAATGAGACGTTCTAGGACATATATGGAAATAAATGAACAAATGACTATCAAACGTCATATTACAGCTCGTATACAGTCAAACGCATCATTAGTTTATATGCATTAAATATTCAACTAAATTCTTCGAAAATGTCAAAATATTTCACAGGATAATCACTCCTTAACCAAGTGATTTTAACACATCAATTATAGGAGCGTCGGTTATGGAATATTAACTATAATATAAAAATATTTTAAATACTTCTTTTGAAAACTTAGCATGATAAATACAACTTTATTGCTTTATATACTTACGTGTAACGTAATTATAATCAAGTTTTGAATGTACTCCTCACAAATGTTCAAGAAGCGCTGTTTTTGTTATATGGCCTTATGACCCGACGCAGTCTGTCCGTATTTTGTTCGGAACTTGCAGACGGTGCGGTACATTCTGTTACGCATTCGTAACACGGCGACGCAACAGCAAAAAAACGTTTGTGTGTGCTTGAGTTTCATGTAAACAAGTCTATTGTTTTTGTGAGAAGTACATTCAAAACTTGATTATAATACCTCTACATGGACGTATATTTTGAATAAGTACATTGATTATATTTTGCGTAGTAAAACTTTGAAATCGGGGCATTCATTTTTACTTATCCTGTATTTTCTTTAGGAGCTGATTCTCAGTTCTGCTATGGCTGAGTAAAAGAGATGTCCATGTACACGCCCTAAAATAATTGAACCAATGACTGTCCGTTGCTGTCGGACATATCCAGTATAATTTAATAACATCAATCAAAGTATTTCATATCTCAACACATTATCAAAGTAATTCCATCATTAGTTAGGAAGCATTAAATATCTACTTAAATACAGAGAAAATTTGCAGCTATCAAATGTAAGTTGAATCACGCAACACTCAAGATAATTTACCATATTGTGTACGGCATTATGAAGAATTTATTAGATTTATACTTTAAATATTAATGAAAATATGACTTAAACTAGAGGTCTGCACGGGCCCGGGCTTGGCCCGAGGCCCGTACCCGGCCCGGCCCGCGGCCCGGGCCGGGTCGGCGGAATGGAGGAGAAATTTCAAACGGGCCGGGCCGGCAGAATTAGGACAATTTTTTCAACGGGCCGGGCCGGGCCGGCAAAAAAATTGAACGGGCCTGAAAGGCCGGGCCCGGCCGATAAAAAAAATTAATCGGGCCTATCGGCCCGATATAAGAATTTGAGAGGAGCAGATAAAATACGAGGTCATTTCCAATGAATATGACTTTTCGAGAAGCATAAATGTGCGTTACGAGCCGATGCGAGTTTAACAACATCAATACAGAAATGTAACATGTCCATCGTAGAGATCGGCATCGTACAGTTACATGATGCCAGATCCCGGATTTAATTTTTTTCGGCAGACTTGTGCCGGGACGGAACTGGTCTTAATCGTTCTCAGGCTGCGTAGGACAGGCATTATGTTTTGTAAAAGTATTAATAGCGATAATGAACTTCTGTTAACACTATCTTTGGAAATGTACCTTAAGGTGGTTCTCATATTTACTGCTCAACAATGCGAAACTCTCAGGCACATTTTCTGACTCATTTTTAACTATAAAGGCATAAAATTGACAGGCTGAGTATTGAAGGCAATTGGGATCAAATAGCGTTTCCATTTTTCATAAATTACGTACAGAGATAACAGAGACTTGTCACGTGACTGTATGTTTTCTCCTTTCCTGTGCAATCGCTTCCAGAAATTCGATTCAAAACGCTAACTTTGGCAGTATTTTCTGAAAGATATATTACTTTTATTTTAAAAAAAACGGCATTTACATGGTTTCTGAATAAGAATACCTGCCAATCTCATGCGTTTCCGAAAAGAAATGAATTCATAAATGTATCAAAATGTAGCTCCTTTGGATTTGAGAAAAGCCTTAAAAATGACAAATATTTTCACAAATCTACGTTTTATTATAAGCTTCAAAAGTTATCATGTTTTTTAACCCTTTATTCTAAACTACAATAATCTTTTAATGAACCCTTATTTAAATTTTGAAACGTCTGTAGAGACGTTGACTAAAACACTGTAAGTAATCGCTAACGTTTACTATTGTGTGTTTTCTATTTTGCGAACACATAGTAATTTAAAATATACTGTAAAATGTTCCCATAAATATGCATGTAGTATTCATTAAAAGAATCTTAATTGTATGTCGAGAAAAAAAGGAATTTTTTGTAGACATTTAGTCGGGCCGGGCCGGGCCCGGGCCTGGAAATTTCGGCCCGTGCAGACCTCTAACTTAAACTGAATAATGATATATAATAGACTAAAACGAAATTTTTTCCATGTAAAATTTGTTAGGATGCATAATTAAATATTCGAAGGATACACAACATTTAAAAGAATTTTTATTCATTTTTATTAATACATAAAGTAATAAAACGAAATTTAAATAAAGTAATAAGGATGCGATTAAAATGAATAAATATGAACCATAGGACTGTATCAATGCAGTAAACTGAATAAATACCAATTCTTATTCAAATACGTATTTATTTTCATCTGAAATATAGTTTTCCACAAACTTTTTGTGAATATCCGAACAACTCGACTAGCAATAAACCTAGATATGGCCCGCAAGAATTATTCTAAGGTGAACACGACCCGCAGAAAGAAAATTAGTCATCCCGACCCGAATGGACAGCCTGACCGATTCAGAACTCTATGGACGATCCTAAGGTGTCCGCTATTCAGAGGTTCTACTATATTTGAATATTAAAGAATGTGTCCGTTTTTCTATATAATAAATAAAATTGGTATTAGAGGAATAATTGCAAATTACTTTTCATAATTACATTTAAACATGATTTACTATCCTTTCAAGGATTCGTATCGGGTTGAAAAATGTCGAGTTCGGATCGGGTTGCGGGTTGACTTTAAATGGAATTTTCGGGTTCGGGTCGGACAGAAGAAGGCACCCCACCGGGACCCCAACCGTGAGGTTTATGGGAAAATGTCCCGGGGGAAAGTTCCCCACCGCCATCCAACGAAAACGCAGACAGGGCAACAGGCCCAAAACACAAGTGCAATTAAATAAACTAAAGTCACAAAGAAAATGGTAATCTGTTACATAAAAGCAGGCGACACGCTCACCAACAAAATAAAAACTAATGATAAACTACAAACTAGTGACAAACAAAAAAAAAATATCCTAAACTAATAACCAAAGACAAAATTTACAAAACAGTATAAACAGACGACTATCACATTTGATAACATTTGATTAACATTTTGATCACATTTGATTTACATTCAAGAAAAACAATGAGAACTGTACCGAAGTCCTACAGTACAACCGAAGGAATCCATCATCAGGAAGCCCAGGAAAGATTAATTGTATAACAAGTCTACAAAGTCCAATAGTCAGTATTTATACTTAATAAAAGAGTAAAGTGCATTTAACACATTATAATTATCCTTAAGTTTAACTGTTTGGTCCCTCATGAAACGGAAATGAAGCACCATAAAAACACATCTTCCATACAAGTAATGAAGTACATCGCCATGCACTCCACAGTCACATAGTGAAGACGACCTCTTGCCAATCTTACACAAAAAAGCTGGAAAAGAGCCATGGGCTGTAATGTAGAATTGTATTATTTCATTCGAACAAAGATAGTCACTGTCCACCTTATTAAATACTGCATATGTGTCACGTCCCTTATAAGAGTTAGACCAATGTTGTTGCCATTCATGCATTATACTCTTGCGCATATGAGCATTCACAAGTGATAGAGGAAATGGTAATAAGTCATTTTGATTACAACAGTCATATAAAATAGCATTCCTTGCATTAGCATCTGCACGTTCGTTTCCGAATAGACCAACATGGGCCTTGATCCAGCCGACAAAAAGTTTTTTCGGAGAGTTATTAACTAATAGTTCAAAAATGTTTTTGATAATACTGTTCAATGGAAAAAGTCTCTGTAAAGACAAAACTGATGACAGACTATCGGTATACAGCCTAACGTGTAAGTATCTGGAATAAACAAACCACCTAACAGCACATTCAATTGCAAATAACTCCGCCTAGTACATTGTATTATATGGTCTCAGACGTATAGCATAGTCATAAATCACTTTGTCCCCGATCAGCACTGTAAAAGCCGAGGAGGTATCCTGATCCATCTTTGAGCCATCGGTATAAATAGTTGGGTACATAGAAGCTGGAACAATGCTCTTTACATCTGGAATAAAATAGATATTTCTAAGATTGTTATATTCAGGAAAATCGTACGTCTTAAGTTTAAGCATAAGATTGTCTCTCTTGATCTCATAATCTCCAATCATCATACTACTCATACCCTGAGTTACGTCATATCTTTTCGAAAACATTTTTAGCTTAATGTACAGCGGAGGAACGCCTGTGATTGTACACAGAGAATCAGTTGACACATTTCTATATGTTTTAATAATAGTCATCAAACCAGCACGTTGACAAGAGCTAAGTCTTCGTATTCCATGAGAGTTGAGATCCTTAATCCAAACATCTGAACCGTACGCTATCTGTTTTTCAATGACCTGGAGATACCAAACCTTTCTGTGCTTAACTAGGAGGCCTCTGTCACGGAAACCCGTTTTCCGAATGTCTATTGAGAAATTACGAATGTTTTCACGTACCAGGTCCAAATGATGTAACCAGTTGAACCGATTATCCAGATGGAAACCAAGGTATGAAATATTCCGTTTTACTGGAATTGAGATATTGCTAATTTTAAAAATAGGATATCTTTTTTCAAGAGTGTACCGGCCCATCATAATGGCAATACATTTATCGATGCTAAGTGACAAATTCAAATTTGTACATATATTTAGAAAGGTATCCAATGAGCCATTAACTTTATTTTCTAATGAGCTTCGAGTATCTGCACCTTCCAGAATCACAAAATCATCGGCATATGAGACTATGTATGTATGTGACTGCTTATATTCCTTGATTAATTTATCAGCCAGGACAGTCCAGATGAATGGACCCAAACAGGATCCTTGAGGGCAACCATGGAACATTATAAACCAACGTATTCCATTTGCAAACTTAAAGCCAATACGGCGATTCGAAATGTAGTTTTTAAGTGATGACTTTAAGTATTCTGCAATTGGAAGAGAATCGATAATAACTGCCAACGTTCTCCAGCATGCTGCGTCAAAAGCACCCTGAATGTCCAGCGAAACAATCGTACAATATTTATTGGTACTCAGAATTCGATTAACATTATCTTTAACAGCAGATAAGGCCGTAACTGTTGATCTTTTCTCTCTAAAACCATGCTGATTATTCTCAATATATCCAGATGCCTCCAAAACTGTGGTAACTCTATTCTTGATAATCCTCTCTAACACTTTGCCCAAAATTGACAACAATGTAATTGGACGAAATCCTCTTGGTGAGGTGGCCGGCTTGTTTCGCTTTCTGAAGTAGATAACTATTCCGCCCTTCCAACAACGTGGGAAATGACCCAAACTCAGACATCTGTTAAAAACCGCTAAGATAACTTCTGGATAATTAAAACAAATATTTTTCACGGTAAGAGCATCTAACTCGTCCCAACCAGAGGCCTTGGCATTGGCCTGCTGCGATAGTGCATACTTTAATTCTCTAAAACTAATATTATAGAAGTCATTATCCTTCTCATACGACTTCTCCGATATATATTCAAAGATATCGTCTGGTACATTATTAATATCATAATGTTCTTGCATAAGTCGTTCAGCAACATCATCGTACGAGGCAAAAGGAAGAGAATCTTCCAGAGACGTAAAAATAAGATCAGTAGTTTTCAACTGCTTTCCGTTTATGAATTTATACAAATTACCAAACGAATCATTTGTTTGTGCACAAAACTGGTACCACGCCTTTTTCTTTGCCTCTCGAACTTGCCGCTTATATTTATTTCGGAATTCCAAATAAGTATTTCTATAGGCTTCATTTTCTAAATTACGTCTATATCTTTTATAAAGCGCAGACACATGATTTCTGGCAGTTTTAATTTCCGTAGTAAACCAGTTAAAAGTAGGCTTGTGCGTAATCGTACCCCTTTTGAAACACATAGTCATGATATCATGAATAGAAACAGAAAAGCCCTGAACCCAGTCATCAAGCACTGGAGGAGTCTTGATCAGTAATATCTGACGTAACCATTCCCGTTTATGTCCAGCAAAGATCTCGTTAAATTTCTTAAAGTTTTTGCCCCTGGTTTTAAATCTGGCTTTGTCTCTAATAACAGGAGAATATAAAAATAGCAAATAAAGCCTTTGTGCAACAATATTAAAAAGCAGAAAAACCAACGTTTAAAATGCACAAATAATATATGAAAAGCAGCAAACAGCTGTTTCGAATCTACTAGCGAGATTCTTCTTCAGTGCAAAAGGAACAGCGTGCTAGAAAAAGCAAGGCTGAGCAAAATCATAGACAGAGACGCGCTGGCTTTTATACCCTATGCGGGTGGCGAAGGCGCCGAAACAACCAATGAGAGAGAAGCAGTGGAAACGACTGGGTGGACAAGTAGCGACAACTACCGGAGAAGTAGAGAAAAGAAACCAAAAAAGGAGGAATTAAATTAACGCTTTCCAAATACTTGGAAAATCTGGAGTACTAGATAAATCATTGACTAAAGAGTGAGAATTTTTAATGATATGGTAAGCTTCCCAAAAATCAAGATCAAGGTTAGAAGAACATTTTTGGATAATGATGGCTGAGGAAAAATCGAACCTATGTTGAGAAGACCAAGAATGTTGAGCAATAGAAGAACGTTTGAGCTCCTGATTTTTAACATAACCTTCATGCTCTTTTAAACGAAATCTAAGAGCACGTTTAGTCTGACCAATATAAGAAAGACCACACTGACAAGAGATCTGGTAAATGCCCCAATTATCTAGGCGATCAACGGGGTGTTTGAGATTTGAAAAGGGGATTTTATTAACAGGAGAAAAAATAACTTTAAAATCAAACCTTCTTAGGATTTTAGCAACTTGCTGACTGATTTTAGGAAAAAATGGTAATACAACTGAAGTATTAGAGTTGGAATTAGAATGCTTTTCAGAATGGTCGGATTTCGTCAATTTCTTATAAATAGAATCGATAATATTAGAGGAATAACCACGATCGACAGCAATAGCTTTGAGGTAATTAAGTTCAGCACTAAGTAACTGAGGAGTGGAACAAATATTAGTAGCCCGAAAAACAAAAGTATTGAAAGCAGCGAATTTCTGGTTAGGGGGATGAGAAGAATACCTGTGAGGTGGGAGACTGACAGCAAAAGGTTTACGAAAGACGGTAGTCTGAAAGCCATTTTCACAACGAATAACAAGGACATCCAGGAAAGAAAGACAGTTATTGGTCTCAATTTCAGAGGTAAATTGAATGCAGGGATCAATGGAATTCATAATAGAGAGAATATGATTAATATCCGAATTCATTTCAATCAGGACATAAACATCATCAACATAACGAACATAGAACGGAAATTTTAAGTGTCGCTACTTGTCCACCCAGTCGTTTCCACTGCTTCTCTCTCATTGGTTGTTTCGGCGCCTTCGCCACCCGCATAGGGTATAAAAGCCAGCGCGTCTCTGTCTATGATTTTGCTCAGCCTTGCTTTTTCTAGCACGCTGTTCCTTTTGCACTGAAGAAGAATCTCGCTAGTAGATTCGAAACAGCTGTTTGCTGCTTTTCATATATTATTTGTGCATTTTAAACGTTGGTTTTTCTGCTTTTTAACAGGAGAATAGTCCAAGTCATAGGTAATGAAACGATGGTCACTGAAGGAATAACGATTGATATCTACATTCCAATTAAAAAGATGGTTACAAAGTTCATAACCCGCCAAGGTAAGATCAGGGCGGCCAGATAGAGACCCCTGAACAAATGTAGGATGAGCCTCGGTATCGTTTACAATACACAAATTATTCACTTGTAGATGATCCATTAAAATCTCAGTTCTCCCAGAACCTCTGGTATATCCCATTGTACGCATTGGCACATTAAGATCGCCGCCAATCAAGATATTGTCAAACTCCGGGAAGAGTCCTGACCACTCTTGTAACTCAGCGTCCAAATTTCCCGATGGAGGGGAGTAATGAGATCCAATATAAATAATGCCACTACTGACATTTAAAGAAACAAAAACACAACTTTTATCAACAAGACACTTTAAAAAGGTGTAATCAGGGTTAGTAAAGATAATACCAGCAGAGAGATTATCTGAAAGAAAGCAAGGCCAATTCAACGGAACACCAGACACTCGACCAGCCAAGATATACGGATCCTGAATTAAAACCACATTAATAGCTTTATCAATAGAATAACTGACCATTTCTGTATTTGCATCCGAACAGTGATGTAAATTTATTTGCAGAAAATTCAAACCCCTATCAGTATTAAAAACAACAGACTGACCGTCATCTGCCAAATCGCCGCCCTTAGCTACGATTAGCTAAGGTTTTAAGTCTATATTTTTGATAAACAGGACAATCCGGGCTATCCGTCCTATGTGCACAGTCACCATCCTGGTTTTCAAAATAGCAATTACTGCATAAAGTAGCATCGGATTTACAGTCATTTACGTCATGTGCCTCTGCGCACTTTGCACAATGAGTCTCCACAGTACAGTGACTCAAGTAGTGACCATAAACTTGACACTTGAAACACCTAGTTATGGCGATATGTTCTACCACTCGATAGCGTTCAAAGTCAATACAAATCCTCTTCATTCCTAGAAGAATCTCTTTCCCTTTTCCATCCATGTCCAGAAGCCAGTTATTCTTCTCCTGTCTTGTTTTAGTAGATCTAATAATGTTAAACTCAGGTACTGAACTGTACACTAGATCCCTCAAGGTTTTTCTCGTGCCTTCATCCAATGCTCGATCATACATTCGTCTGGATAAATCCTTAGTAACATCGTCAGCCATGGTCACATCCTGCAGAATCTTTCTCACCGCTTCCTCTATCTGCCTCTGATCTACCGCAATATCCACACTCAGGATTAATATTCTCTCACGCCTTTTTCTTGTGATATTCACCTTAGTCTTAATTTCTGAATCCTTCATTATCACCTCTTTTAGCTTCTCCGTGTCCTCCGACCTTGACATTCTCAATATCACCCTATTTGTTTTTGTAAGAACAACATCCCTAGGCACTGGGGCCTCCGGATTTGCTTTACATATGTTCTTTATTCTAGTCTTCATCTCCACTGGGTCGTCCGTCTGAGAATTCAATGCCACCACAATGGAATAATCCGCCCGCTTAGGAATTATATGTTTCTGCATGTCAGCAGCAGACTCAGCCTGTGCACCAACTGATTTTCTCGAAATTCTCTCAGCCAGTTCCTGCATAGCTGCACCATACTTATCTTGTTCTTCCACTTGGGTTTTCAGCTTGACATTCTCCTCAAAAATACCGACAGACTTCTGTGCAACAAATTCCAATAATTTCCTGACAGCAGCAAACATGGGACCTGTCACCTTATCACCTTTCGATTTTTTACCTTCCATAATATCCATAATCTTTGAATTAACTTTAGTCACCAAAACAGGGAACTTTTCCACTTCCCTACTCAATTGCTTGATAAAATTATCCACCTCTTCCTCCATGATACAACACAAAATAGCCCAAAAGTAAAAAGAAATACAGCAAAAATAGCAAAATAATACTCTCAAAGACCCTCAAACAGAGTAACCGTCGACAAATCAATAACCGATCATAAACAGAACAAGCTTTCAATACATATAAGAGCCTCACCAAAGGGTAGAAGAAAAAAGACAAATCATCGAAATACCTAAATAAACAGCTGACCACACAAAACAATAGCAAGTGAATCGCCGGATAAACAGATCAAAAACTACACAAAATCTTGCGTCACAAGAAGAAACACCGATTACTTAATATAAGAAGCCAACTCCACCCCCACGTGACCCGAAATAAGCCAGATCAAAACAAAATCACACAAACCAGGTG
The DNA here is from genome assembly GCA_963932465.1 of Maratus speciosus. Lineage (NCBI taxonomy): Eukaryota > Metazoa > Arthropoda > Arachnida > Araneae > Salticidae > Maratus > Maratus speciosus. Next base: position 240,965,725 of record OZ010790.1, read on the forward strand.
ACAGCCAGTGAAAACCATAAGCAAATACATAAACAAATCAAAATGTCCTGTCCCACGTGACCACCGCAGAATACAAGCACTCAAAGCAATACAGTAACCAAGGTAACAAACAAGAAGATACAAACTGTAAAAGAAAACGCAAGACACAAAACGCAATGACACAAAAAGCAAATCGCAAAAATAGCGAAAACGCAAAATAATTAAAATAGACAGCAAAAAAAAAAAAACTACTCAACTCGGCAGAACAAAAATAAAATGGCCGTCAAAACAATGTGCAACGTCCACCGTTCCGACAGCAGAAAAATACAAAAATAACAAGAAATAACGAACTAAAGCAGGAAATACAAATAGGAATTGGGTTCGGGTCGGACAACGCAACTTGTGCAGGACTCTATCCGAACCACACATTCTATAGTGATATTATTTAGAAACTTGAGATAAGTTTTCTGCTAGAAGCCAATTTTCAGTTCCAATAGAGACGCCTGAATGAGAGTGTCCATCGATATGTATGGAAATAAATGAAAAAATGGCTACCCGTTTCTTCCAAATATTCATGGAAAAAGTTATTTTGAAAACTGGTTGTATTAATATTTCACAATTATTTTTTCATAATATTGAATATTAAGCGCAGACCACGGGAGGAAGAGATAGATGGAGATGACAGCGATGACAGCGATGACCACCTCGGGAACTCAGCTTTCGCTTTAGAGTGTTAGTGCAATCCCGAGGGGTAGACCACATCCACTCCTCCCGACTCTCAACCAGAGTCTGAGAGGGAGCGTCGGGTCCCTGATCAAGCTGCTGAGATTTATTTCGGTTACTGTGAGATTTACAATTACAATCACAATTGGTTACCCAATTTTTCTGGGCGAACCCAAGATTTCACATCGAGATATATGACTGTATGTAGTGATTACATGAAGATCATTTCACCTAATGTGATTGCATAATTGTTTACAATTTTCTTGGATATATATACGTCACAGTACATTTAACACACAATATTTAACATGACAATTAGAAACACGTTACAACACAATATCAAACACCTACTATTTACATGACTGTGTGTAGTGATTACATGAGGATCATTTGAATGTGATTGCATAATTATTTACATTTTTCATGGATTTACAGGGATTTCACAGTACATTAAACACACTATATTGAACATCACAATTAGAAACACATTACAACACACCTACTATTTACAATTTGCGCATACAAGAGTTTGGAGAGATGCACAAGATAAAAATTCAAAAGTGATAGAAGTTTCTGGCACCCGTAATAACCCGTTTCTCCCTCCATGCTACACCCTAGTGATGGAGTTGGACTAGAATGGCTCTGGATTTGAAAAGATGTACTCGTTTGTTTCTATAAACCTCATGCATTGTATGATCTTGTTGAGTAGTTGTGGTTTCTCTTTTACATCCCGCCACCAACTTGCTAAATTCATACGTGTGTGTTTTTTGAGATGATAATGCGATGTTAATGTACAGTATAATACATAGTGTAACGATGTTGACGGCAAGCCACAAATGCATAGCGGGGAGTCTCTTTTGTTAATTTTGTATAAGTGTTCCTGAAAGGGGCCGTGATTTGTTAAAAATATGTGTAAGTATCTGTTGTTTACGAAATACTTGTGGTCAACCAATGGCAAGAATTCCTTCGTATATCGGCCTGTGTCTGTATCCGTCCAGCGTTTTTGCCAATTTTTTAACAGATTCTGCTTTGTCTCTGATTTTAGTGAAGAAGCTGGATATGGTAAAAATGTATGTATTAGTGTTTCATCCGTTACTGCCGAATTTGCCAGTTGGTCAGCTGCCTCATTGCCCTCAATACCTGAATGTCCTTTTGTCCAATTGAAGTATATGTCTTTTACTGCTGTTTGTAATTGTTGAAGAATTTTTAGTATTAAATAGTTTGTATTGTCAAAATTGTTTAATGCTTTTAAACTTGATAGGCTATCCGTTATGATTAAATATTGAGAATGTTTGCCCGACTCTATCCACCCTAATGCTGAAGAGATCGCGAAGAGTTCTGACTGGAAGACGGAGTTATCCTGGGACAGTTTCGCTCTCCAAGTATAGATTTGCTCGTTTTTTTCGTACACACAAAATGCCGAGGCTGTGCCTTCGGACATTTTGGAACCGTCCGTGTATATTGTAATTTTGCCTACATAGTCGTTTATTTCACAAATTTGTATTTCACTTGTTAGTGGTGATGTTTTGTATTTTGAGCATTTTGGATAGTATAGTGGAGCAAAAGCCTTTTCTGTTGACTTGCCGAGACGAATCGTCCCCGAATACTCCGCCTCCGCCTCCAACTGCAAATCCAGTGGGGGGGAGACCTGTGAGGACCTGCAGGGCGTTTGTTGACGTATTGCGATATGCTCTCGTTATCAGCAACAAAGTGGCCGCCCCTCCGGGTGGTTCCGACCCGACCCCTTGAGTGGTGGAGGTGACCGGAAGCTCGGCAGAGTTCGTTGTGTACGAATGCGAGGGGGGCGGATGGGGACGAATCGCCACCTCCTCGAGAGGCTCATCTCCGACAGGCGTTAAGCTCGGTGGCCACGGTTAACGGACGTTGTGCATAGGGCCGTTGCCCGCTTCGGCGGGTTGTCAAATGGGCGGTCCTCCGGCAGCCGGGTTCTCTGGCCAAGCCGGGTAGCGACGTTCCATAATCTGATCCCAGAGCCGGCGGTGGCCGGGTGGTGACTCTGGGCAAAGGATAGCTAAGGCGATAGGACCCCATCCACCAATTAACTAAGAGGGAGCCTGAAGTATGTGTGAGGGCTTTGTAGAGGAAAGTCCTCGGTGCTCGCTAGTGACGACGGGGCTCGCGGGAACGCCATGCAGGGACTCCCGGAGCAACCGAAGGGCGAGGGTTTCGGACATCGCCCAGGTTACTTTATGACTTGGGTGGCTCATCCCTCCGAGGACCTCAGCTGGAGCAGTTGGGAGCCGACCCTAATGGTGGTAGGGTTTGGCGGTGCCCCCGTTGACCAAGGAGCGGTCGCGTGGGGAGGCCAGTATGGTTCTGGTTGCTCCATGTCATTCCGTGACCCATGGGAGGGGGTCGGCCGGCAGGTCCACCATCGAACACTATTCCCGCAGGGAAACGGGCCGGAGGCTCGCCGGTAACGCGGCGGCTCATCGTGTCTCGGGTGAACTCTTTGTCCGATCCAGGTCCTCCGTGTCTATGCGGTACCGGAGTTTCCCTCGCCTGGTGATGAGGACCTAGAGGTGTCTCCACCTAACTTTCGAACGCACTAACAAAGGTAGCGGTCGGTCACTGCACGGGGTCAGGGGCCTTCGGGCCTGGGTACCCTCGACGGCCGTGAGGTAAGGTAGTGGCGGGCGGGCTTCTGTCGGCCTCCACTGGCTTCTCTGTCTTAGGATGGGGTCGAGTCGGTGGGGCTGGCGGGACTCCGTTCCGTCCAACCTCCTAGCGAGGCAGAGTCTATTCCGTCTAGGTGGAGCTTTCCGTGCCCGCCTGGGGTCGCTAACGGCACCTAGTCTGGGCCAACTGGTTCCCGGCGTGATCCGCGAGGTGTTCCGTCGGTTGAGCCGGGTGGTTTGGGCGAAAAACCAGAAGCTGGGTCGCTTCACCGCCGGAGGGACTTTCCCCGTCCTCCCTGGTCTTCAAGCTAGGGGCTCTTCAATAACTTTCCTATCGGCTGGCCCACAAAAATGTCTCTGCCGGAAAATGGTATCTGACCTTGGGGGCCTTCCGTAAATTAAATTCGGGTCGGGAAGCCTCGGTTCAGTCCGTGGGCCCAGCGTCTTTATAGGCGTCTGGTTCCTGCGATGGCTTGCGGGGTCTACCGGCTCGAGTAACCAAGTTTAGGGACCACTTGGTTTTTCTAGCTGGGTGGTGAGGACTATCGTAGCGATTGTTCACCAACTTGGGAATAGCCGGCGTGACGTGCGGTGGGCAGTGCGTCGGTCTGACCGGAGTTTGCGTGGGGTTCTGCTCTGTTGGGGATTGTCTGGCGGCGACCTTCGGGACGCGCCGCGGGGCTCGTCTCACGGGGGGTTCCTTGCGTAGACAGATGGGCCTGCAAGGGCCTGGGACCGGAAGATGGACCCCCCATCTTATCAGCAACAAAGCTTTCCTTTGTGCCGAGAGCAAATGTCGACGACCGTGATTTTGCGCCATACGCGGAAACCAGACAGCACACGCGTAGGCCAGTTTCCTTTGTAAGATCGCCGAGTACCAAATCTTAAATAATTCCGGAGGGAGTCGACCTGAGATTGATGAAAATTTATAAAGATTTTGAGTTATTTTTCCGATTTCTACTCTCTTTTGTGCCACATGTGGGAGAAATGATAATTATTTATCTAATATTACTCCCAGGTATTTTAGTGTTGTTTCTGATTTTATTGATTTTCCTTGAAGTTTAAATGTGGGGCCCCGCTTAAGGTGTTTGGGTTTGCCAAAAGTTAATGATGAGGATTTTTCATGTGAAATTTCTATTTTGTTGGTTTCTGCCCAATTCTGAATAAATTTTAAAGCTTTCTGACCTTTTTGTTCAAGTTGCTGTCTCGACTGTGCCCAGATTAGTAATATCACGTCATCCGCGTATGCCACCAGTTCACAGTCCTGTACATCAAAGGTCCCCAACAGAGTCTCCAACAGAACCAACCAAAGAAAAGGACCCAGACACGATCCCTGCGGGCAACCCTTACTAAAGTAGTACAACAAAAATGGTGCCATCCAGTCCACCTGAGCTCGACTACCCGAAAGGAAGGAAACGACAAGATTAATGAGTTGTTTAGAAATACCTAGTCTTTGCAATGCTAGGATCACCTGGTCCCAAGGGAGGTTGTCAAATGCTCCTCTGAAATCCAGTGACACCAGTGATGTGTATTGTTTATTTTGTTTGTGTTGTTCTACTAATGAAATCACTTGCTCCAAAGCCGTTTCTGTAGATTTATTTTGCGTGTAGCCGTGTTGCTTACCTGATAGGAAATTCGTTTTGTCTAATGCGTGATGTATTCGTCTTAGAATTAATTTCTCTAAGATTTTTCCGAATATTGGTAATAGAGTGATGGGGCGATATGAAGAGCTCTCATTCAAGGGTTTTCCCTCCTTTCTAAAATACACAAGCTCTCCCAATTTCCAGTCATCAGGAAAATAGTTTAACTTTAAAGACTGTTGTACATATCCAACAGAATATTAGGAATTTTTGAAAAGATGCACCTGACCATCCTGTGATCAATTTGATCAGGTCCTGGCAACTTGTTAATATTGAATGAGAAAACAACATTTCGCAACTCTCTTTTCGTGAATTTTGCCTGGTCGTGCGAGTTTAGTCGCTGTGGTAGTTGCTTTGGAGTTTCATCGCCAAAAATGTCTCTCGTTAGTTTTAAAAGGGTTGATGACCTGGAAGTGGGTGACAAAGAATCAAATTGGTAACTGATATGTGAGTCCTGGAATCGCTGGAAGGCCAACTTTTTCGTTAAACCAAAAGGATCCGTCTCTCTGCGACACAGGTTTGTCCAAGCTTTTTCCTTCTCCGATAAAATCTGTTTTTGATAAATTACCCTTTCCCTTTTGTATTGCTGGTTTATATTTGACTCGTAGTTTGAATTTTTTGCTCTTTTTAAAAGAGCTGCTACTTTATTTCTTTGGTCCCTCAATTGTGGAGACCACCAGGAAATTTTAAATTTCTTGAAGGGGGCTTTATTTTTAAAGGATTTATTGGCTTGTAATAATATTTCTTGTTTAAAAGTTTCGTATTCTTCGTTAAACTGGTCTATAGTTTCTATGTCATTAAAGTTAATCTGTGAGCATTTTCGAGTTAGTTGTTTGGAAAATTGTGTCAAAGGGATTCCCTTTGTTTTGAATCTTCTTCTTGGTAGTTTGGGTATTGTGAAATTTAGCTCTGTTTCTATTGGGTAGTGGTCTCCAAAAAGGGAAGGAATTACTTCCCAGTGTTTTATGTGTGAAAACATAGCCTGCGTGCAGATGGACAGATCTGGCCTCCCCAGGTTCTTCCCCGACTCATACGTTGGTGGACTGGATGAAGAGTTTAGAATAACTCGTTGATACGCTATGACTCTATCGATAAGAACTTTTCCCCTGGTGTCTTCACTCCTATAGCCCCAAAGCTGACTGTGAGCGTTGAAATCACCGAGAATCAACTGCAATGGGCTCTGATTTTTAGAACCCAGCCAGTTCTCAATATCCTCATCAAAGTCAGCACTCGGGGGGCTATACAGGCTGCCAATGCTTAAGGTTAAAGGCTTAAGGTCTAAATTTATAAAAACTGAGTTATAGTGTTTAGAAGAGAGACTATGTTTTAAGTTTTGGTCTAAGATTAAAATATAGGCTTTTTTAGAGCTTGAACTGTAGCATGGTGTTGTTCGAGAAAGTGATAGAGGTCTATTTTCATAAAGGTATGCATCTTGAAGACAAACCAGGGAATAGTCCGAGTCTGAGAGGAATTTCATAAAAGCAGCGGTTTGTGATCTGTTATTCTGTAAATTTTGTTGAATTAATGTGAATTTTTACCTCTATAAGACAATGACGCTAGCGCTGCTTGTTTCTTTCGCTGATACACGCTGCAGGATGGATCGTAAGATGGATGTTTTTCATATAGTCCAGCTTTCCTATGGTCCCCCTTGTAGTAGTCGAGCACTGTTTTGCAGTTAACACACTCTTCTTTTTCTGAGGCACAATCCCTGATGTTGTGGCCTTTGCCACATTTAGCGCAGGCCTCTGCATTCTGGCACACTCTTGCTGTATGCCCTATTTCCTGACAGTGATAACACCTTTGAATGAAGGCATACCGTCTTACCGTGCACCGGTTAAATCCTATGCACAATTTTCCTGCCATTAGTTGCAGTGCATCTCTCTCCAGTAGCTGCAACACCAAGTGCGATATTTCCTCGCCCTCTCTTCCTTTCAATACTCTTATCAGCTTATATTGCACCTTCCTCCTCAGAGCTTTTTCCAAAGCCGGATAGAGTACTTGTTTTTCATATAGCTCTTGTTGCTCTTCTAAGTTGTTCAGTGAACTGTCTGCTTCTCTTTCGACGTTTTTCTGTGTGACTACTGGGGCTTCTGGTGCTCCAAAGACTATCACTCGGGCTGTTTTCGGGTTTGGTTCTTTAATATCCAGTTTTTCCGCCATATCTTCTGTAGTGCAGATTTTATCTTTCACCTGTTCTAGGTCAAATTTGTTTTTACATGTTATTATTATTTTATTTTGTTTAGTTGTTTGGCAGTCTACTGGTGGTAATTCAGCCATATTCATAGAATTGAGAACTTTATTTATTATTGGCATTTTTGTTTCCTTGTCTTTTGGTGTTAATATTAGTGTCGGTCTTTCTTGTGGGAGCGGTGGAAAATTTGTCATTTCTGCATATGTTGGTCGGTCATTTTCTATTGCTGTTTCTCCCTCTCTATGATTAATTGAGACCTTTCGGTTTTCTGCCTGAAGAGTGGTAACATGTTCGACGAGTCTTTTTTCCATTTGTTCATGGTTCTGTTGTATGATTTTGTTCATATCATTGATCAATTGATCTTCTCTTTCGATTTTATCTTGTTTTGTCTGTTTGATTAACTCTTCTTGGAATTTAATTCTTTCGCTGAGTTTCGTTATTAAGTGATCTTTTTCTTCTGTCTGTTGTTTGAGCTGCTTAAAGTTTTTGATTACTGATGACATGGTATTCTTTATCTTTACTTCTTTGTTTGACGCTAACTGCGTTTGTAGTTGGTGCATGAGTTCTAGTACCTGGTCTGCAATTTTCGACAACGTGTCTCGTTCTTGGTGTTCTTCCTTCTCAGCCTTGTCGTGTTGTCTTACGCTTTCTTTCTCTATTTCCACCGCTTTCTCTTCCATAAACTTTCGGTATTTTTGTGCATTTTCAAGTGTAGTAATTGGTTAAAACGGTTAAAACCGGTCAAATTTAAGTCCAAGTGCTTTCGGTTCTAGAGAGTCTGTGTGCGTTTTGGCCGAATGAGATCATTTAAATTTGAGCGGTAAACACTTTCATATTGCAAACCGTTTTTACTGTATACTACATCGCTATCTATCTCTTTCCTTCGTGGGCGTAGACATCAATACCAGTTATTCGCAATGGTCATCCGTGGACGTTATAATAACATTAGGAATTTTGAAATTTAAATTAATTTCTGAGATACTATTATTATTTTATAAATGTTGGCGAAACTTCTATAACGGTGAAAATTAATTATTCCGTAGCTGTTTGAAAAAAAAGGAATTAATGGGATTATTATATATTCTTGTTGGTGTTTTCCCGTGAAAACTGAAAAGGAAAAAAATATTTTTAATTTAAATACGTGCGACATTACGATTAGCGACATTAGGAATAGCATATGCAATTCAAATTGTTGAGAAATCTGAAGCCCGTTATTAGCCTCCGGTACGGCATGCTATTTCTTTCTCCCAGCTTATTTTGTGTATTCCAAAAGATAACGTTACCTTACAGAAGCCAGCCGTAAAACAAAGCAGTGCGATTAATTACTCTGTAGCAATTTTTTTAATTTCTAGGCGTCGCACATTTTCAATTTTTATATCGTCGTATTGGAAAAAAAAAGTTCTTTTAAATGCATTTTGTTTGAAAACTGTATCTCGATTTATTTTTGAAATATTAATGTTTTTGTAGTTTTTGGAGCCATTTGCTTAATATTGCCAACGGAAGTACTCCATCTCTGTAGAAAGTAAAGGGAAAATAGTTCTAAAATAGTAATTATATATTTTTGTTGCCATTTTCTCATAACAACCGAAAAAAATGTAATTAAAATGCGTGCTATTTTGAAAAAATATAAACGAATGATTTCTGTTAAAACAATGGAGCTATTATAAACTATATTTAATTGTAAGTATCTATGTATCATTAGATAGCCTTTTTTTTGTCGATTTTCTTGTATGACGGCATCTTTTTGCTGCATTTGTGCATTTAGCGATAGTGATGTGCTATGCTTACTTTACTGTAGATGTTTAAGAGTAGATCGTAATTGTGGAATTCTTAAGCGGATGCGAATGACATAATTTTACATAAAATAAAACGTGTGCTTTAAGCTTAAAATTAAAATATGTTTTGAACTGCAGTAGAGTCCCGCTTAACCAAGTTATTTTCTTCTGATGTACTGATGGCTTCTATTATTATGGAGCAGTCATCATAAATGAAGCGTTAGGTGAAGATGAAAGAGCAGTTGTAAAAAGTTAGAACTCTGATTTTCTGGTCAGAATGGGAAAAAAATGGCCAATTTTTTTTTTTAATTATGTCTAGAAAATCAGAGTTCTAACTTTTTACGACTGCTCTTTCATCTTCACCTAACGCTTTATTTGTGATGGCAGTTTCATAATAATAGAATCCATCAGCCCATCAGAAGAAAATGAAGTAATGGAAATGCCGGGGGCGACACTAAATTCTGAAAAAGCAGAATTAATGTTCTCTAGTCTTTGGTTTTATTTTGTTTGTGCAAATCAATTAAATCATTTTTTGTTTATCTTTTCTTTACAGATATGTACTTCAAAGAATATTCATTCAGATTATCATCACATTTAATTAGTTATAACGAAACACATATTTACCGCAATATAGTCAAATGTGTGCTCGCAAAAGATTATTAAATTTCTATGCATAGTTTTTGATCTTATCAAGCTTATTTATCTGAACTATTTTGAACGATTTCAAAATTAAATATCACTTAAAATAATTATTCGATTTAAAAAATGTCGACTTCAGTGCGTTCAGTGTGTCACCAAATTATCTATAAAGACGTTTTCATATTTTCATATACAATTTTTTTTTAAATACAAGCCAAGGAAATCCACGTTCACAATAAATTAGATTACGACAACGTAGTTACTTTCTTTTTAAAATAGAGATAAATAAAAAGAGGCTGTTGTGGCGATTAAAATCGAAATTCATCCCTCTCGCTTAATAATTGAAAGCTATGCTCTATTTTTAGGTGCGTTCGTAATTATATAAATACGTAGTACCTACAGCGGTCGTCTGATCCACCCGTCTCTCTGTTCGTATATAACAATGCAAAAACTACCCAACCGAATGGTTTGAAATTTAATATATAAAATAGTTGCAGAATTGTGTCAAGTCATTTCAAATTTTATGAAAATCGAATCAAAGCTTAAAACAAGTGGCTAAGTGTGATCACAGATCGCACAGAGGGTTTCGTTTAATATTCCTTTCAAAACACTTAATCCTTTTGAAAAATCTGTTAGTTCCACATTTCGCAACAAGGGCACACTCTATTCCAAACAAAACTCTATCCGAACGAAACTCCGTTTTACATACTATCCATAGATATATTAGTCGAAGGGATTGGACCCATAGTACCCGAGATAAGTAGGCGCCACTGGCGGTAAAAAGTGGAACTAAAATATGTAAGGCTATGGTGCATAATATGAAAGAATGGTCAAAGGGGTGTCGACAAAAGTTGGAAAAGTGCTCCCCGGTTGAAAAGGGTGGAGGTTAGAAAAATTGCTTAAAATATACAAGTTAGAGCAGGGAGGAGTAAATAATATAAGACTTTTTGAAAATTTTATGATTTGTCGTGTGGTCTGAGGTATTCAGCTATACGTATGCAAAAATTCATGCCTCCAATTTAATTAGGGGCTCCCTTAGAAAGAATTGCTTAAAAGACATATGTGGTAGCTCAAAGGGTTAAATGTAAGACTTTTTCAAGATTTTATGATTTGTCGCCTTGCCTCAGGTGTTCTGCTGTAAATATGCAAAATTTCAAATCTCCAATTTAATAAGGGGCTCAGTTAGAAAGAATTGCTTAAAATACGCATGTGGGAGCCCAAAGGGTTAAATGTATGACTTTTTCAAATTTTTATGATTTGTCGCATGATGGTGTTCTGTTATAAGTATGCAAAATTTCACGCTTCCAACCTAAATAGGGTGTCACTTAAAAAGAATTGTTTAAAATACACATGTGGGAGCCCAAAGGGTTAAATGTACGACTTTTTAAAAATGTTATGGTTTGTCATTTGATGTGAGGTGTTCAGCTACAAGTATGCAAAATTTCACGCCTCCAATCTAATTAGGGTTCACTTAGAAAGAATTGTTTAAAATACACATGTGGGAGCCCAAAGGGTTAAATGTACTTTTTCAAAATTTTATGATTTGTCGTTTGATGTGATGTATTCAGCTATAAGTATGCAAAATTTCACTCCTCCAACCTAATTTAATTAGGCGCTCACTTAGAAAGAATTGTTTAAAATACACATGTGGGAGCTCAAAGGGTTAAATGTACGACTTTTACAAAATTTTATGATTTCTCGTTTGATCTGAGGTGTCCGTCTATAAGTACGCAAAATTTCATTCCTGCAACCTAATTAGGGTCTCACTTAGAAAGAATTGTTTAAAATACACATGTGGGAACCCAAAGGGTTAAATGTACGACTTTTTGAAATTTTTATGATTTGTTGTTTGATGTGAGGTATTCAGCTATAAGCATGGAAAATTTCACGCCTCTAACCTAATTAGAGGCTCACATAGAAAGAATTGTTTAAAATACACATGTGGGAGCTGAAAGGGTTAAACGTACGACTTTTTCAAAATTTTATGATTTGTCGTTTAATGTGAGGTATTCAGCTATAAGTATGCAAAATTTCACTCCTCCAACCTAATTAGGGTTCACTTAGAAAGAATTGTTTAAAATACACATGTGGGAGTCCAAAGGGTTAAATGTACGACTTTTTCAACATTTTATGATTTGTCGTTTGATGTGAGGTATTCAGCTATAAGTATGCAAAATTTCACGCCTCCAACCTAATTAGATGCTCACATAGAAAGAAATGTTTAAAATATACATGTGGGAGCACAAAGGGTTAAATGTACTACTTTTTCAAAATTTTATGATTTGTCGTTTGATGTGAGGTATTCAGCTATAAGTATGCAAAATTTCACTCCTCCAACCTAATTAGGGTTCACTTAGAAAGAATTGTTTAAAATACACATGTGGGAGTCCAAAGGGTTAAATGTACGACTTTTTCAAAATTTTATGATTTGTCCTTTGATGTGAGGTATTCAGCTATAAGTATGCAAAATTTCACGCCTCCAACCTAATTAGAGGCTCACATAGAAAGAAATGTTTAAAATATACATGTGGGAGCACAAAGGGTTAAATGTACTACTTTTTCAAAAATTTAACATTTGTCGTTTGATCTGAGGTGTCCATCTATAAGTACGCAAAATTTCACGCCTGCAACCTAATTAGGGACTCACTTAGAAAGAATTGTTTAAAATACACATGTGGGAGCCCGAAGAGTTAAATGTACGACTTTTTCAAAATTTTATGATTTGTCGTATGATGTGTGGTGTTCATCTATAAGTATGCAAAATTTCAAGTCTCTAACATGTATAGTTTCTGAGAACGGGCTCTGTGACAGACAGACAGACAGAGGAGCGAGATGAATATGGTTTCGTCAGATGAACGAAACCCTAAAAATATTAATAAAAGTTTTCTTCGTTCTATTAAATCCTATCATACGTAATTAATTCAGCGATATCCCGTGATGAGTAATAATTGTAGTTTGCCATTGTGATTCTATTTAATATGGAGTTATATTATTTCCATATTACTGAAATCAATATATATAATCGTAATAAATTTTGTATTCAAGAATTTTTGCATAAGAGTGCAACAGCTATTGTACGAAAATATAAATATTTATAAAACTAGTTATAGTACAAACGCACCTCATTTGTCACGTTTGACGTACAGTTTTCGATTTAAGAACTGCAATGAATGTAATCAAAAAGTAAAGTAAAGTAATAGAAGAAAGAATAATAAAATATTGAATTAATATGTGAAAATTTAAATGACTGCGTAAAGAAATTAATTACAAAATATTTTATAATTATTTCTGATATACTACTATAATAATATTATTTGAGAAATTGGTAAATTTTCTGTCGGACACCAAACCGTTATTGATTACTAAAAGAGTTGTTTGAAGACATGTATCGAGATAAATGAAGAAATGGCTATCTATGTATGTCGAACTTTTCCAGAGTAATTTGTCAAAGAATGAAATGACTTTCTCAGTGAGAAAGTTATATCAAACCGAATGAAGCAAAAGCTTCATAAGTGTACTTGCATTAGATATCCACTCAACATGCAAAGAAAATACTTAATGACTCAAGCTACTCGTTTATAAGTAGCACTTTCTTTATAACTAATGAAAAGCTTGTATGTTATGGTTGATAAAATTTAATAAAAAAAAAAAAAAAAATGATTCAGTGTAATTTATTAATTGGAAAACTTTCCCAGTTTCTTAATTTAAATTTATAAGAACAATCTATCACACCTGTATACCTGTGAAAAATTTTCTAGTGAATTCCGAATCAGAGTTCGATTACAGTTGGTTGAAAAAATAGTTTGATGGCCATGCACAGAAATTGATGAGGAAAGATTAATCCATTCATCTCACAAGGAAGGTCTCCATACGGACATATTCAGAAAAATCTGAAAAAATTACAGAGTGTTCGTCTCATGTGGCTATACATGTTTATAAAAAAAATTTTGGCGGAACCACGATAGAACGTTCGTAAAAAAATAATGAAATTTTCGTTTATTTGGCGATTTATCATCGGTTGGCGATGAAAGGAAATTTCGAAAAATACTTTTTCATGTCGAATACTCTTTAAGATAAAAATATTTCATATTGAACTTGTTTAAATAAATTTAACTTAAATAACTGTAGTTTTGTCAGTTTTAGTTTGATTTAGCTATCGTTTTGTCATATATGTATTTATAATGAAAGCTAAATGTCAAATTTTATGAATTAAAAGAAAATTAAAATTGTTTCAATATCTCAAAATTAAGTCCAATTGAGCGCTGTCGGTTCAATTTTGTTGCTATGGAAACGACGAATTCCTTGGTTTGAAATGAATAACTGCTAAATGAATCTTGCCTTTATTTTGGAACATGCTTAAATATATGAAAGTATTTTTTATAGATGAAATTGTTTTTAAAGTAATAAAATTATGTAACAAGCAACATAAATATGTAATACGAAAAAATGTATTTATTAAACTCTCTCATTGTTTATGTTTAAATTCATTACATACTTTTTACACGCATTCTAAAAATCAATTAACAAACAATTTTCAGATGCATTAAAATCGTTTGCTTTTGGCGACGCGTGACGCTTTCGTCTTTTCGCGCCAAATACTCGAAAGTATTTTAATTTTTTACAGACTTTCTACTGTAATTCCGCCGCTAAATTTGACTGATCCTTTATTACATACATAAGAAGTTTAATTGGTATTTTTTTCAAAATATTCTGAGTATGCCCAGTATGGAGACCTTCCTTGTCAGACACACAGAGCAAATGAAAATCGTTATCACAACTTTGATGCTCGATAAAATCTGGTAGAAACAAAACAGCCAAATTATTTTATTTTTACATGTGATAGCAATATATAATGTTTTATTTGCAAGTAAAATGCTTTTTAACAACCAAAGATTTGTAAATTTATAGGCATAAAAATGTCCCATATAAATAGATTTGCTGTGACAGTTTTATATTTCGACTACTTAATACTTAACTGCTGAGACAAAATTATGAGTTCTCAGATTGCTTGACTGAAAGATGAATAACTGGTTAAATCAACTCGTAGTATACTGTTTCTGTACTAAACTTTGTGTACAGGACTGCTATAATTAAAATTCGCCTGCTTGGAAGCCTCCTGAGATAATCCTAGAGCTCAAAATTTCCGTATTATCTATAGTTAAAATAAAAATTACTAGTTAAACTTTGAAAACTGAAGAAAGCAGCGTTCTGTGAGACCACTAACAGCAATTTATGATTAATCACCAGACATCACGCTCTCTGATTTTTGCAGGAAAGAAGTATTGGATTAGTGAAAATTTTCGACTTTTGTTTTCCGACGAATTTATACGTTTTAAATGTTCTGAAGAGGATTTGACTATATTTAGAAAATATCTGCCCGTGAGTATATCTATCCGTTTGTATGTAAAATAATTTCTTTGGGCGCTCAATCTCATGAACTATTGCCCGAAATTTAATCAAACTCAGATTCAGTTGGACCTTGACATAATTTGGTGCTGATTAGGTTTTTGTGTAAATCACCCGACAGGTGGTTATTGCTATACTGAATTTTTCACGATTTCCGCGATAGCTATATCTCAAAAACTACTACACAGAATTTCATCAAACTTCATATTCTGTTAGATCATGACATGTATTGGTGCTGAATAGGTTTTAGAGGAAAACATCTAGCAGAAATAAAACGAGGCTTTTTCGGCAATTGAAATCAAAAATCATCTGTCTCTCTTAATAATTGAAATATATGCTTTAAATTAAATAGCAGTAATTAATATAACCAAAAAGTAAATTAATAGAAGAAAAAATAAATAAAATATCGAACTAATATGTGAATATTTAAGTGACTGCGTAAAGAAAAAAATTACAAAATCTTTTCTAACCATTTCTATTGTACTACTGTAATAATATTTCTCTATTCTAAAAAAAAGTAACTACCGCTGTCACCGCCGCCGCCGCCGGTTTTGATTTTTTTGTGACCGGAGGCCTTTCTTCGTTAATATTAACAAAAATAATGCATACAAAAATATGAAAATCGGTGGTTTTATACAGAAATGTTTGATAAACACGCTGATGCAGACAGTTTTCAAATCGAAGAATTGTTTTAAGAGTTATTTAATGGTAAAGTTGGACAAAATCGTTCCACTAAAAAAGTTTTATAGCAGCAAAAACTATACATGGCAGTGTAATCATTTTTAGATCATTTTATGCGTTAGAATTTGCCGGAGTGCAGATTGCATTAATTTTTTTTATTTTGACTCATTTTTTCATGTTTTATTTCTATTTTAAATTCAAATTTTCAGCATTTCTAGAGATATTTTTTACAGATTTCAGAAAATTGTACAAATTTAAACTGTTGCCAACTGTATAAAAAGCGCAAGCAATAATGTTTGCTTCAAATTAAAAATTTATTTACACGAGACTATTATAAACAGGAAAAAAACTTTCAAATTAGAATTAAATAATTACGTATAAAAAGCAGGAACTTATTAAAAATTACGTCATAAAAATTATACAAGTGAATTTTAAAAGAGAAAGGATATTGTAAAATAATAAATTCATTAACATGCGTTAGAAGTCTTAGGAGAAATTACGTCATATTTACGTCACATTATAGTTATTACATAAAATGAACACAAAATAATATTGCAAAAAAGTTTAAATTTAGAAATTGCGCTAGACATTTATTTGATATTTTGAGAATTAATTTAAAATGTCTCATTTAAAAGAACTTTCTTTTCCCTTTGTTAAAAAATACAAGGAGACAAAGACTCTCTTTACTTAATTCCTTTTATATTAGCTTATTTTGAAATGTTGTTACACGTGTAGACGTCATCAAGTTATTTTTATTTCGACGTTTTATTTGTGTTTTTATTAATGTTGTACGAATTTATTTGTTCTTTCGTTATTTAAAATAAAAATTGTATCAATTTGTATAATTTGGCGAGTGGTTTGGCGATTTATATAATTTGGCGAAATTGGTCGACAGGATAATCAAGTAGTACCGCAGCGGATTTGGCGTTAAAATTCCCCAATCAAAGAGAAATGAATAGAAATTCGTTTATAGGGAGATCGCCACTGTTTTTTAAATTATAATTCAATCTTTCGAAATCTTTTTAAAGCCGATCAAATTAGCGCGCATTTAGAGTCTGCGGTGTCTGGACGGGGGTTGGCGAGCGTATCTCGTAGGGGGCCGAGCCCCCTAGTTATTAAAGAAACTGGTAAATGGTCTGTCCGACAACGATTCTGATACCGTTATTGATTACTAAAAGAGTGGTTTGAGGACATGTATCGAGATAAATGAAGAAATGGCTATCTATGTATGTCGAACTTTTCCAGAGAAATTTGTCAAAGAGATGAAATGACTTTTTCTGTGAGAGAGTTATATCCAATCGAATAACGAAAAAGCATCATAAGTGTATATGCATTAAATATCCTCTCATCATGCAAGGAAAGCGCTTATTTACTCAAGCTATTTTAAAACTTGTTTATAAGTAGTTATATTAATTGTTTGTATTAAGTGTTTGCATTAATTTCTTTGTTTATATTAATTGCAAAAATTTTTCTATTTTCTTAATTTAAATTTATAAGGATAATCTGATTTAACTACGTTATACCTGTAAAGCTGTGATAAATTTTCTGCTAAAATACGAATATGAGTTCCATTACAACATAGAATAGGTAGTTTGATGGCCATGTACAGAAATAGATAAAGAAATGACTAATCCACTTATGTCTGGCGCATAGAGCGAATGAGAATCGTCTTTACAGTTTTGCTACTTGATAAAATCTGAAAGAAACAAGGTAGCCAAATTATTTTAATTGTATATGTAATAGCAACAGATAATGTTTTATTTGTAAGTAAAATGTTTTTAAGCAAACAAAGATTTGTAAATTTATAGGCACAAAATGTCCCAGATAGATGGATTGGCCGTAGTGGCACTTTTATACCTTCGACATTTAAGCTTTTCCACTCCGCTGACACCTATGCGGTGCCATAGTCATTTTAACCTCAAATCCACTGACACCTATACGGTGACATACTAAGTTTAACTACAAATCTACTGACAGCCATACGGTAAACAACAAATGAACATACATCAAATAAACATGCCCTTAGAGAGTTCCCCACATATTATTTCAAATATGTAAGAATGGCGTGGAGTTGCTGGTAGATGATTGAAATTTTGGTGTGAAGTGCAAAAGGTTAATGCTTAACTACTATGACAAAAATGTCGCAGAGATATTGTGAATGATCTCTCAGATTGATTGATCATAAGAATTACAACAAGATAGATTAACTCATATGATATTGTTTCTATGCTAAAATTTGTGTACAGGACTGGTATAATTAAAATTCGCCTCCTCAAAAGTCTCCAGAGATAGTATTAGAGCTCATAATTCCACTATTGTCTATAGTTAAACTGAAAATTATTAATTAAACTGTGAGAACTAAAGAAAGCAGCGTTCTGCGAAACCACTGACAGTAATTTATGATTAATCACGAGACATCACGCTGTCTGATTTTTAGATGAAGAAAGTATTGGATTCGTGACAAAATTCGACTTTCGACTTTCGGCTTACGACGAATTTTTACGTTTTAAAAGGTCCTGAACACGATTTGCTGTATCTTCAAAATATCTGTCTGAGGGTCTGTCTGTCTCTTTGTATGTAACATTAATTTTGTGTGCTCTCAATATTGCATGGTATTTAATCTGAATCAGAATCACTTGGACCTTGACATAGATTGGTGCTGAATAGGTTTTCATGTAAATCACCCGACATGCGACTGCTGCTATACTGCATTTTTCACGATTTCCACGATAGCTATATTCCAAGAAATAATTCACAAAATTTCATCAAACTTCATATTCTGTTAGGCCTTAACACACATTGATGCTGATTAGGTTTTAAGTAAATCACACAACCGGTTACTCTTGTAAGCTTCATTTTTCACGATTTCCACGATAGCTATATCTCAAGGATTAATGCACGGAATTTCATTAAACTTCATATTCTGTTAGATCGAGCCGTGCCTTTACAGGCAAGATTTGATGGTATATTTTATGGCAAAAGTCTTCCAATGATACAATACTTGATGAAATAGAATTTAATTTTTATTTATGTACGATGTCATGGTAGAAATTGGCCTGTATGCCTCGAACGATTTCTATCGGGCGGGAAGTTCTTACATTGTTCCTGGTATTCTTGGAGTGAAATTTTCAATAATACCACTTTTGACAAAATACAAAACTAATAGCTGAATATATTGCCTACAGTGAAAATTATGGACGGATCATTACATTTCTCATGCCATCCAAGAAATTCTTATCACATGGGACAATGTAACAAACAGGTTAGACCAATTAATGCTGCCAAAAAGTTACGTTTGGATTGACTCATGAAAAAAATGCTGATTTCAGAATTATATATGCTGAAGAGGCTGCTGTTGAAGACAATGCGTAACTTTTTGTTTAAACTGCTGACATATTGGATAAGAAAGTCTCCTTGGACAAAGCATTAAATAAGATGATGTAGAAAATTAAGTTGTTGAACATGTTAAGCTTTGAAGAACCCAAACTATTGAAGAGTTCAAAAAGCAATTGTATCAGGGAAGAGACAAGAAGAAAGAATCAAGATTGTGCATCAGAGTATAAGGAAGAAAGCAATAAAATGAAACAAGTTGGAAATTGAACGTCAAACGAAGAAAATGAGGTGCTTTCGTACTATAACTAATTTTATAAATATCTTTTGCACCGCATATTGCACTGAATGTATATTTTAGTACACTTCATAAGAGCATATCAGTTTCATTCAGTTCGAAAAGCTATAACATCATTAAAATGAACTTGAAATATTTTTTCCCATTGGCCGTAATATAACGAAGAACTTTTGACTGCCCCTGTAATTAAACTATACATCCGATTTTCAGAAAATTTTAAATGATTCGACAAAATTTTGCAACAATTATCTATTTCAAATTTCAGACCATTCGGTTGGGTAGTTTTTGCTCTGTTATATGCGGACGGACGGACACACAGACATACGGACCAAACGACGACTTCAGGTGCTACGTATTTATATAATTAGAACGCACCTAAAAACATCACCAGGTGAACTTGAAAGACGCTGCATCATTAGAAAGCGTTTCAGTCTTTGATTACAAAGTGCGTTCCCAACAAATTTAAAATGAACACGCCTACTTTGGTTAAATAGAAGAGTCTGGATCACTTAAAAACTACACTGAGGGTTAAAAAATCCCAACACCAAGATTATTGTAGAGTAATTATTGTAGCGTAATGAAATTTGCCAAACATTTGTCTAGTTAACATGTTTATTTGACTAGATTTTCAAGATCACAGGTTAATTTAAGCTCAAGGAAATGCATTTCAAATGTGCATTGCTGTTACATTAATAGCCGGTGTAACCTCCAGAATTTTGAATGCAAGTCTGCAAGCATTGTGTCATACAGGTGCCGAATGTCACATTGTGGTATGGAGTCCCATGCTTGTTGTACTTGTTGTGTCAATACTGGGACGGCCAATGCTGGCTGTGGATGATGCTGGAGGTGTCCTCCAATGATATCCCATACGTGCTCAATGGGAGACAGATATGGTGATCTCGCAGGCCAAGGTAACATGTCGACAATCTGTAGGGCACGTTGCGTTAGAACAGGGGTATGAGGGCAAGCGTTATCGTGTTGTAAAACTCCCCCTTGAATGGTGTTCATGAATGGCAACACTACAGGTTGAATTACTAGACTGACGTACAAATTTGCAGTCAGTGTGTTTGGGATAACCACGAGAGAGCTCCTACTGTCATAGAAAATTGCTCCACAGACCATGACTCCAGGTGTAGATCCAGTGTGTCTAGGCCGCAGACAGTTTGACTGCAGGCGTTCCCCTGACCACTTTCTGACCAACACACGGCCATCACTGGCACTAAGGCAGAACCTGCTTTCATCAGAAAACACTGCAGATCTCTACTCCGTCCTCCAATGAGCTCCTGCTTGACACTATTGGCGTCGCAAACGGCGATGGCTTGGAGTCAATGGAATGCACGCTACAGAGCGCGTGGTTCGGAACTGTCCTTGAAGTAACCGATTTCTAACAGTTCGTATAATAACCAATCTAAAAAATCTTTATGATTCAGATATTCCAATAAACTACATTAATAGAAAACAAAGAGAAAAAGCTTCAACATACCAACTAATTTTTGAAGCAGAAGCTCCAGTTGCGATTCATCTACTGAGACAACGAAAGATCGTCATGGGATTTACATCGGTCAGGATTGCACCTTACCAACCTATATTAAGATGTAAGAACTGTCAATCTTTCGGACACGTGGATCAGAATTGCCGACAATCTCCAACGTGTGAATACTGTGCAGGACGCCATGATCAAAAATATTGTTATTACAGAAATAAACCACAACAACACAGATGCAGAAACTGCATGGGGAGTGCGAGTGACTTCCCGCATGCAGCTAGTTCTAGTGAATGTCCGACTTTACAATATTTAATACTACAGCGAAGCAATCTAGCACAAATAAATAAAATAAATTCGATATAGGCAGAAACTGTGCTGGAACAAATAGCGACTTCCCGCATAGATCGAGTTCATCAGACTGTCCAACACTACAGTACTACCTGTCACAGAGAAATAAAAATATACAAATTAACCAAGAAAGTTCAATCCGATAAATGAAGAAATAAATAATTCTAAAGACTCAACAAACTCAAACAACTCCAATACTCAAAATGGAAATTTAACAGTAAACCAAGAACAAATAATAACAGAAATTCTGAATAACCCTGCAAAACCACAGAAAATATATATTCCAAATGAACTAACCTTTATTCAAATTAATCTACAGGGATCAAGTTCTGCAACATCAACCCTAATGGGATTTGCAAATCAGCATAAAATACTAGTTCTTCTATTACAGGACTTTTACTACTTTAACGAAGCCATATGGTCAATTCCGTCAAATTGGCAAGCATTTATCTCAAAAAATAAAACAGCGGCAGTTGTGGTAACTCGAAAGGACGTGGAAGTGATAGAGACATATAAAGACGATAATGCAGTATTCGTCAATCTTACTACTGAATCCGGGAAGATCACAATAGGCTCTGTGTATGCCAGACCAAAAGGTGATTTCAGAGGTGATATGAAGTGGCTGGACTTCTTCGAACCATTGAATCACATCATAATGGGAGGAGACCTCAATGTCCACTTGTCACTTTTAGGATATCAGAAAGAAGATGAACGGGGAAAAATTTTGACATACTTACTATTATCTAATAACTTAACTCTGATAAATGATATAGAGGCACCTCATTCATTTATAGGACAGCCGAATCGTCCCATGAAGGGGAATCCAGATGTAACCCTTTGTACACAAGACCTGGTGGACTGCGTGGACTCATGGTATGTAGATGACACAGTAGAGAGCACGTCGGACCACAGGTATATCAGATTCTCATTAAATCTTAAACCAGTTATTCTAGACCTTAAAAGATTTAAAACAAGATACTCAAATTTTAAAAAATTTAATTACATCTTGAAACCGAAAATTAATAATTTACTTAAATCCTTATCTGATACTAAAACTCGACTAGAACTGGATGAATGGCTTGATGGTTTTAACCAAGTAATTCTAGACACCTGTAAATCCTCACTAAAAACAAAAAGTTTCAAATTATATCCAACATTTGACTGGTGGACGACAGAGCTGAAGGTCCAGCGAAATAAAATCTCAGCATTACGGAAAAGATTTAAATCAACAAATGACCCAAAGTGGAGAACCATCCTACAAAGAGAAAGAGCAATATACAAAAAACGTATAAAACAACAAAAAACTAAATCATGGCAGAGTTTCTGCTCTAAAACAAAAGACAAATTTGGCCAAGCCTTTAAAATAGCAATGAATAAAAGACTCAAAAATAATCATTTCATACACACAACACTACAGGGTTCAACCCCATGTACTACAAAATTAGACACTTTCAACATATTACTTAACCACCATTTCCCAATACATCAAAACCCGCATCCACCTCTCATGGACCCAGCGGCAGAGGAAGATCTTCCCCCCCCCTCCCCCCCTAATATCTTTTAAAGAAATAAAATCAGCACTTAATGAGCAAAATAATTTAAAAGCCCCTGGATTTGATAAAATTGATGCATTTATTATTAAAAACATATACAATAATTTTAAACATCTAATACGTGACTTATATAACAAATGTCTTACTCTTAACTACTTTCCTAAATCATGGAAAATAGCAAATGTGATCTTCTTCGCAAAACGTAATAAAAATCCACGCCAACCTTCCTCCTATAGACCCATTTGTCTCCTTCCCATGCTGGGAAAAACCTATGAGAGGATCCTAAAACGAAGAATTAATCACTACTTAGAAAAATTAAATGTTCTTCACGGGGCCCAGTATGGCTTCCGTGAGAACAGAAGCACAATTCAACTATTAAACAAATTAAAACATAAAGCAAAAACGTATCTTGAAAAATATAAATACTGCAGCATTATCTCATTCGACATTGTAGGGGCGTTTGACAATATCGATTGGGTCACTTTGGGTCAACAAATTAACGAATTACCAATTCCGCAATATTTAAAATGTATCCTTCTTAGCTTCTTATCCGAACGAGAACTAATAACAAATTATTTATCAAATAACATTAAAAGACCAACTTATCAAGGCTGTCCACAGGGGTCGTGCCTTGGGCCGCTTCTGTGGCTAATCATAGCAAATATAATCTTAATAAACTTTTACAGTAAATTCGAAGACCTGTATGTTTTTTGCGATGACTTCAATATGGTTGTCAAAGCGAGGAGCAGACTCATCTTAGAGACCGAAACCAACCAAAAAATAAAACTTTTTTATAATATTTGCAATAACTTAAATTTACAGATTTCAAAGGAAAAAACGACTTTTATTATGTTGGGGAAAAACACTTTGGATAAACGTCCACCAACCTTTAAATTGGGTAACTATACCATCAAGCCATTAAAGGAAATAAAAATTTTAGGGATAATATTCCAGAGTACTTTAAAATGGGACAAGCACATAACTAGCATAAAAAACAAAATTTTACAGCTAACCTCATCCATTAAACGGGTCTTCTCGGCTACTTGGGGGGGGGGGGTGGACAGAGGCTATCTTAGAACCTGGTACATAGCAGTACTAGAAAAAATTATAGATTATGGTTCGGAGGTGTGGTTTGGAGACCTCAGGATAAAAGATAAACGCGCTCTCCAATCCATCCAAAGAACTTGTCTCACGTCAATAACCAAAACATATAAAAATGTTGCAACACATACGTTACAGGTCCTATTAGGAATACCACCAATCTTAATAACACTGGAATATAAAAATCTAAAATACAATATTTTACACAATAAAAACTTATTACTTAAAGAACCCAAACCAATATGTAAAGATGATATAGAAAATAAAATCCTAAAATATGAAATAAATCCGGAAATTCATTTAAATAACTTAATAGTTACAGACAAAATTATCACAAAAACTAATCTTATTTCGATTTACACAGATGGTTCTAAGGTGGACTCTGGCACAGCATATGCAATGGTAGCCTACAATCATAACATTAAAATTTATGAAAAAACAGTCAAACTGAGAACAGAAAATTCAATCTTTCAGGCGGAGCTGCACGCAATAATTTCGGCAATTAATTGGGCCATTAACTCCCCTTATACAAAATTCCAAATATTAAGTGACAGTCAATCTACTATTAAAGCCTTAGACAATTTATTTCCATCTAACCCTTCAATTTATTACATCCATAATTTAATTAAACAAAATCAAAATAAAATTTTTTACATTACTTGGATAAAAGGCCACATTGGCATAGCGGGTAATGAACTGGCGGATGAGCTGGCGAATGATGCCGCCCAGTACTGCGACCTACCAGTGGATCGAGGAGTTAAATTGCCTCGGTCCTATCTTATAAAATGTATTCGAACCCAATTACTGGACAGGTGGCAGTACAACTGGGATCACTCAGGGGGTGGCAGATATACGCACGGGCTGGTACCAAAAGTTCAGAACCAAATAATTTCAAAAGATAAAGTATCTATTTACTTTTTAACAGGCCGCGGCAGCTTCCCGTCTTTCCTTTATAATATCGGCAAAAAAGATGACGACCTTTGTAAATGTGGTGGTCGAGGAGACCCGATGCATTACATTTTCGGCAACTGCAAATTCATGAAGTTTAAATTTCACAGAACAGAAACGACAATCCTTCAGGACATCCTAAAAATAATTAATGACCCGGCACAACTTAAAAAACTTTATGCTAACTACGATATTCTCAATAGCCATTATTCTTTTATTCCATATAAATACATTCAATAATTACCTCTTCTGATTGCCTGTGGTGGACATGTCATGGGTCCACGTGGTGTATGGAAGGGTGTTTTTGAGATTGTTTTATTTTTAAGAACTTAAATACCACTAGAAATATTGTAAATATGTATAAATATTTTTGTTTAAAGGGGTGAAAAAAAGGGAAAAAAAATATTTCTTATCAAATGAAAAGAAGAATGTAAATACTTAAATTTTTTTCAAATAGTACGTAAATTCCAAAACATATAAATCATAATCGTAATATATTTCTAGGCTCGCCCTGAAACAATAGGGTAGCCAGTTGTGATTGGTAAAGAATCGCCATCTTAAATAATAATAAATTTTCACAGGCGGTCCGGGGACACGGCACTTGCCTCTTGTGCTCTCTTCGGCGTGTCAGGCGGGTCGTTCTGAAGTCTTCTTTCCCGGAGACTGGGGTTCTGGGCTTGTTTCCGCAGGTAGTAAAACTTTTCCCTGCCCTGGGCTTGGGGGTTACACCTAACCATAAGCCAAAAGCGGGTTCCCAGGGTGGGTGCTTACTTACTTACTTACTGTGGTACAGCCTTTTGGTAGGCCTTCCCATCTGGCTGACCCTGACCCTGTCACCGTGGTACCAACTGCAGCTCGAATTTCTGCCACAGACGCAGTACGATGTGGCACAGCCGTACGCATAATACGGCGGTCTTTCTTCTCAGAAATGCCACGTTGCCACGCGGAACACAGTTTTCCTTGAGGCAGTATCATCGCTTGACCGCCGTTCCCAACAATCATGCACAGTGGATACATTCTGGCCAAGTCTTTCTGCAATATCTCCGAAAGAAAACCCACCTTTGCTTAGCACTATTATACGACCTCGTTCCACCTCGGTGAGCTGTTGATAATGGCTTCGTCGTCTTTTTAAAGGTATTCTTGGCTAACATCAACTCAATACGTCAAATTTCGAAGATAAATAACTCTACGAACTTTATAGCACGCATTTAAAACAAACCTGATTTGCAAGTTCCGAGTGCCCCTACTAGCGCCACACTCACGCGCGAAGCGTAAAATTTCAATCGATGTCATCTTTCAGATGTATGAACACGCCTACCAAATTTAATTTATCTAACACAAGTCTTTCTTGGTGCTGGGATTTTCTTTTCGGTCAGTGTATATTCGCAAAAAGAAAAAGATATATTTAATCAAGTCTGCATACTTTATTTTACTTCTTCACCAGCAAAGCGTCAGAGATCAATAAACTCTAAAAATTTTGAAGAAGAACAGTGAAAACGTTGTGTAAGTGTAAAATAAAAATAAAATTATTTAGCTTATAATCAATTGCTTTCTGGCGAGAAGAGAAAGATTTAACTAGAGAACAAGTATTCCGCTTTTTCAGAATTTAGTGTCGCCTTTAGTGTAGTATAACATATATATATATATATATATATATGTGTGTGTATTTAAATATAGCTGTATGTATTTAAATATAGAGTCCCGATTATCCAAGTTAATCGAACTTATACCTTTGGAATGAATAATTTTCTTCAGATGGGCTAATGGTTTCTGTTATTATGAAACAGCCATTATCAATGAAGTGTTAGGCGAAGATGAAAGAGCAGTCGTAAAAAAGGTAGAACTCTGATTTTCTGGTTTGAATGGGGAAAAAAAATTGGTCATAATTTTTTTTTTTTTGAAAACAATTTATGGCCATTTTTGTATTTTATTAACAAAATGTTTGGCTAATGAACGTGATTCAGGAAGGAATTACTTTCGTTAGCAGTGGTATCGCTTTAATAAATAAATATATAATCATACAAATGAGTTCGATCATGACCGAATAGCAGAACCAATAATAAGATACGTTTAAACTATTGATGCCCTCATGTTTACACTACTAACTACTACTACTACTACTACTACTACTACTATAACTACATTATGTATAAATCTGCGAAAATTTGTTTTATTGAAAACCTATTCTAACAAGGAAGGTCTCCATACGGGCATATTCAGAAAAATCTGAAAAAATTACAGAGTGTTTTTCCCATGTGGATATATATGTTTATAAAAAATTTTTTGGCGGAACCCCGATAGAACGTTCGAAAAAACATAATGAATTTTTCGTTTATTTGGCGATTTATCATCGGTTGGCGAGGAAATGAAATTTCGAAAAATACTTTTTCATGTCGAATACTCTTTAAGATAAAAATATTTCATATTGAACTTGTTTAAATAAATTTAACTTAAATAACTGTAGTTTTGTCAGTTTTAGTTTGATTTAGCTATAGTTTTGTCATATATGTATTTATAATGAAAGTTAAATATCAAATTTTATGAATTAAAAGAAAATTAAAATTGTTTCAATATCTCAAAATTAAGTCTAATTGAGCGCTGTCGGTTCAATTTTGTTGCTATGGAAACGACGAATTCTTTGGTTTGAAATGAATAACTGCTAAATGAATCTTGCGTTTATTTTGGAATACGCTTAAATATATGAAAGTATTTTTTATAGATGAAATTATTTTTCAAGTAATAAAATTAAGTAACAAGCAACATAAATATGTAATACGAAAAAATGTATTTATTAAACTCTCTCATTGTTTAGGTTTAAATTCATTAAATGCTTTTTACACGCATTCTAAAAATCAATTAACAAACAATTTTCAGATGCATTAAAATCGTTTGCTTTTGGCGAGGAAAAGTACTGCTCGCCAAATCGCGTGACGCTTTCGTCTTTTCGCGCCAAATACTCGAAGGTATTTTATTTTTTTACAGACTTTCTACTGTAATTTCGCCGCTAAATTTGACTGATCCTTTATTACATACATAAGTAGTTTAATTGATATTTTTTTCAAAATATTCTGAGTATGCCCAGTGTGGAGACCTTCCTTGTAAGTGCTAATGTAATTAACTTAATGAATAAACCGTGAACATGTGTGCAGATAACTGAGCAAATGATTATCGATTTTTGCCCCGCATATGGACTGTAATCAAATAACATCTGTCAAAACGATACAATTACTTATTTGAAAAATGTAGTATTCCAGTGCATTTATAAAGCAAACATATTACCCAAATGTATGCAATTAATTAAATTCTTAGAACATTAGCAAGTATGAAGTGTTTAAGTAGAAACAATCATTACACAAGTTTCTAATCCATAATTTTTTCGTTATGCATTCTAACCATAAAATATCATTCAGGATTAAATTTTAAACGAAATATTTGACATTTTAGTATAATAAATGTAAAAAAATCTATTTTTTTATTAAAAATTTTAACAAAATAAAAAAACAACAACAAAAAAAAGGAATAATCAAAATTAAATATATATAGATATATCTTTTTTTTTACATTTTAAGGATTTTGTTCTTTGTTTATCTAAAACTAAAGCATGTAATTAAATATGCTTCTCAGATATATAAACGTATGCTATTACAATCATCTGAGAACCATCTCTTGAATATTTTTAATTTGATTAAACAAATCTCTTCCAATTGTAATAATTTTCAAATTACATTTAATGGTATTGCCGTCTATCTTCTTACTGAAAAACTTAAGGATTTAATAATTATAAATTAACGATTTGAATTTATTAATTAAAAGATAACCCAGATAGCATGAACAATTGCAGCAAGATTAATTTTTTCTTGATATTTTCTTGTCACGAAAAATTTGATGTAATAATATTGCCGCAAGGACATTACTAGGTAGACAGAATATAATCAATCGCTTTCTTGCAACGCAACTTTGCTCTAAACCTGATACAACACTGTCATAAAATAACGACGCAAGCGAAAAATTCCTTTTGTTGGAAGGAGAACAGATATAAACGCGCATGCGCGGAAATTTTACAAAGACAAAATTACAACACTTCTTTATTGAATTCCATGAAGCAGCGCCATTGGATTAGCGTTCAAGTAAAGAACCAAGATATAAAGGTATTTATTATTTTAATTATTCAAATGTGATTCGGATATTTTTGTATTTTCTCTGTACAAACTATAACTTATTTCGTACAGAAATTTTAATAAATTAAAAAGTTATGTTTATTTACTGAGGAATGCTTACATTTTTAAAATAGTTTGGTTTTGGTCCATGTTAAGGCATTATTGAAAATTTTAATTTTTAAATGAATTTTTCTCAACTTTAAGGGGAATTTCTAAGATATCGTTTTAATTAATATTTGCCTTTTTTCTTGCTCACGCCGATCGAGCAGTGTTGAATTCAGATACTTTTCTCCGGGATTAATTTCTGCGGCTCTGGAGGGGGGGGGGGGGGGGGCATTTTAGAGATTCGGTGTGGAAATTGCTTATTAAAAAGCATAAAACATCAAACCTTCCGGGGGGGAATCCCCCTCCTCTTGAATTCAGCAGTGCGTTCGAATGTATTTTTAAATTTAAATTATCTTTTCATGGCCATTAAACCCCTTTCTATATATAAATATCAAGTATTTTAAACAGTTTCTTAGTGTGCTATTCTCCATGCTTCTTATCATGGACTTCTATTGTATCGCTATTTTCTAATTTTTATTAAAGTTATTAACAGTATTTCCTTCCGGCGTCAGTTTTATTTAATTCTTTAAAAATTTCTCTTTTCTTTTGACATAACTGCTTGTTAATCGGATGTGTATAAGTCGTTTTATTTCCTATTTTTCTTAAATTTTAAATACGAATATTTTGAAATTGTTAATTTTTCGCGACAGCAAACCTGGGCTTGAAATGTGCAGAGCAAATCGGAACAATATTCCGGTTCGTAAAATTATGACAAATATTGATCTGGTTTGCAGTGTTGCAATCGTAAAAAAAATCAGAGGGTGTACGCTAAAGTCATGAACGTCATGTCTAGAGTATGTACGATACAGATTTATTCGAGAAACCGGGAGTATACGGAGCCTTTTAAAAAAATCCAGAATTTTTGCAATGAATTAGAGCTAAATAACTAAAATGCATTGACTAATTACTTAAACTCCCCCCCCCCCCCCAAAAAAAAAAAAAGTTGTAAAATAGCTTTGTGTGATACTTAAAACCTCGGATACCATAGCACCAAAATATTATTTTAATAGTTACAAAATATTTTTTTTGATAATTAAAACTTTGGACCTTAAAACCTTAATTCCATTGTTATATTGTTAATGTCAGATTCGAAGACTATTTATTTGTGTTATTATTAAAGATGTTTCGTTTTGAATCCTTTTTCACATGTAAAATAGTGTTCAACTGCATCTTTATTTATTATTTTCTTCTATGATAACAATCTTTAATAAAATGTAATTCTTAAAAACCGACACTAGTCACCCGAAGTAAAATTTAACATTCAAGCTAATGTTAATTCTATGGACAGTTATTTGCATATTTTGGGCTCACATTTTAATATTTTTTAATATTATTTTTTGCATAGGATACACCTGGTTGGTATATATAGTTGTGCAATCGTAATTTTTCGAGATTTTATGCAATTTTTTATATGCAGATACTTTCAGTTTTGAAACCTGTTCTGAAAGTGAAACTGTACTCATATAAAAGAAAACTTAACCAAAACCGAAAAAGTACAAAAGCAATGGGGAATTCGCACAATCTTTTGACTTTTATGTCCCTGAATAATAATTTTTATTTTAATACATTTTTTGTGTTTTTTTTTATTTCATATACTGGAGAACATTCCATTGCATGATTGCATATAACAATATTAACGAGATAAATAAGTTTAGGACGATGTTGGGGTCCAAATACCAGGAAAACTCCTATACCGTCCCGTCCCTGATGCTGATTTTTAAATTTGGAGCTGTCTGTATAAAATTGTTTCAATAAAAGTAATTCGATGTAATTTTTTTCAGAAACTGGGACAATTGTTTAATATAAATATTGTGCAGAAAATTAACCTGCACACATTTTTACGGTTGATATTATTTTTTGAACTATGTCCCTGGGGTTTTCATCCTTACCGTCCCTCTTGCTAAACTTATACAGAAAATCACTTCAGATGCAGCCACAGAATTTTTTTCAAGTTTTTTCTCATGCAGAAGTATGCTAGAGAAAGAATGTCTAAAATTCTTTGACAGGAAATTTACTGCAAAATTTAAATCAGCATTTAATTATCAATTTCAAGATCGTGGCTTTATTGGTAGTCTTACCGTCCCCAAGGTTTATTTCTGCACTTTTCGAGGTAAATTAAGAAAAAAAAAATATTTAATCCAATGTTAACAACTGTTTCTAGAAATCAATGAACATAGTGGCTATCACTTAGTCTTAACATGATTTTCCTAAAAAAAGGTGATAATTTTTCTTACCGTTCCATCCTTACAGTCCCTTTTTTTCCCATTTCGTCCCTTTTTCCCTATACCTATTTTTTTTTCAAAAAAAATTATGGCCATTTTTTTTTCCCATTTTGACCAGAAAATCAGAGTTCTAACTTTTTACGACTGCTATTTCATCTTCACCTAACACTTCATTTATAATGGCTGTTTCATAATAATGGAAGCCATCAGTCCACCAGAAGAAAATAATCCTTTCCAAAGGTATAATCCTTCATTTGGCGCCCGGGGCACATGCCCCCTCTGCCCCCCCCCCCTTAGTTTCGGCCCTGACAGCAGGTCCTAAGCCTAGATCCTTGTGCACCAGGTCTGTACTTTCCCACTGGTATAATACAAAATTTAAAACTATCCCAGATGATGCTGTTACAACAGAGTGTGGTTTGTTTTTCATATACTGCTTTACCGAGGCACGTCCTAAAAAAAGGAATCGTCTGCTCATCTATGGAAAATTTTCCCTGATCTCCTGGTAAATACAAGCAGACACTACGGAATCTGTCGAGCATTTGCTGAACTTTCTATAATTTATTATTTATTCCTGGTGGTTTACTTGCTGTGTCGACAAAATGGAATGAATTTATCAAACTTAAAAATCAATCTCGTGGTATGCATATAACTCATATAAAACTTATAAATCATATATGGCATCTATAACTCAGAGCAGAAACATACAGTTCGTTACATGTGCATATTATATATCTAATAATGTCCATTTTAAATAGAAATCATGAATAGTACAAACCTATTAATTTAAAATTGGTCAGCTTTAAAAATGTAATTAATAAAAAATAAATTGCTAAAAACATAAGTTTAAAAAAATCACTTAAATTTTTTTTTATATATATATTAGGAATTGTATCTATTTTAGAAATGGTAAATGCCGGACCCGCACAA
Source organism: Maratus speciosus (assembly GCA_963932465.1). Classification (NCBI taxonomy): domain Eukaryota; kingdom Metazoa; phylum Arthropoda; class Arachnida; order Araneae; family Salticidae; genus Maratus; species Maratus speciosus. Next base: position 240,997,873 of record OZ010790.1, read on the forward strand.
TTGTGTGGTTCATTTGTTTTTCAACTTTTGTGAAGCCTAATTAAATTTATCAAAGACAAAATCAATTAAAATCATGAATAAACTATATGAAAAGAAATATTAAATCCAAGCAAACATTATAAATCATATTTAAATGAAATTACGACAGTTCATACTTTTTGTCTATTGCTGTCAGATGATATAGTCTTTTTAAAAGCAGAAAATATAACCCTGTATTGTAGATGGTACCCCCTAGTTGTGTCTTATCAAAACATCTAAAGCCAATTAACTCATATAAATGTGCGGATTTGGTTTTAAATCGCACAAAAACAGGAGGTAGTCATTCTCTTTTACTTTAGTAATCGCCCGTACAATTGTGTAAGTCAGGGCTTAAAGGGTTAAGAGGCTATTTCAGTCAAGCGGAAACACCAATTCGCCAATGTTAATCCAGTAAGAGAATTTTTTAAGGTAACTCGGTTGCATTTCAATATTTTTAAATGATTTTTTTTATATACTTTCACCTTTCGAGCCGGTATAAACAGTGAAAAGAGTGAAAATGTCCGCACAAAAAAAAAAAAAAAAAAAAAAAAAAAAGAAAAATAAATAAAAACTTCAACGAACTTAAAATAAAGTAAAAACCGCAATTGCAGAAATTTACCTCAGCCATCCAATGCAAAAGAAAAAGTCTTTTTAAAATATAAAAATACAGACGAGATATCTTAAAAAATATATCTCGTTGGATTAACATTAGCGATTCGGTCATTTTGCCTGAAGAGTTATAATTTGTGATCACCTTTAGAACTAAATCTAAGCAGGATTCTTGAAAACAGTGAAAATTTAACTTGTAACTTTTAAAATGCACTCTATTGTTTCTCTCTTTTAGGTTGCAAAGACACGGAAATAATATATAGAAGAATGTTAAATAATTGTATGTTAATTTGGTAAATATTATGTTAATACTTTGTATTAGAAACTATTATTTGTAGCTGTGTGAAAATAAACTTTGTAATTTAGTAGACTGTATTGTTTTATTATAACTTTGTTCTTTTTAAATTCTTGAAACTTTTCAAATATTTTGTTTTTGTGGAATTATATTTAATCAGATTTGTGAATAGGGGCCATCCAGAAATGATGTCACGCTTGGAGGGGGGGGGGGGGAGTAGGGGTTCGTGAAATTGTGACAGTTTGTGACAAGGGAGTGGGAGGGGGTAAGAAGAAGTCTGACATCACACATTTTGGTTAAACATTAGAGGTCTTACTAACATTGCATAGATATTAGAGGACTTACTATTCCCGAGGATGAGTGCGATGCCAAAATGCCTGTGTACTCTATGGACGAGCATATATTTTCTCCAAGGGAGGAAGAGTCGTTATAGTAAATGATTCGGAATAATTTATATTTTATGATTTAATATATAATTTTATAAATGTTCATATTAATGTGACAAATGAAATGTTATGGCAATTCCATTTAAGTAAATCTAATATTGAGGCTTCTTCTTCAAAATCAATCTGTTTTAAAGTATTTTGTGTTCATAAAGTAAATATAGGATTTAAAAACCAAATATATTAAATTCCATTTCAAATTCTAAAATACTACTGTTTTCAATTGCTGTTTCATATTAATATTTTATTATTATTGTATATTATGTTTTTTGTTGTAAACCGTAATCTTATTTCATACAAAATAAATACACGAATCAGTTTTATTGTTATGCTCACAAATGTCATTAAAACACATAGTTAAAGTTCAAAAATAAAATTTGAAATATGACCTGTAACATAGTGCTTTGTTTCTGAGCTGCAAGTATATATTTACGTAATATAGCGTGACATGTGACAAGGGGAGGGGAGGGGTATGGTGAAGAGTCACATTTTGTGACAAAGGGGAGGAGGGGGGTTAAAAATGTTGAAAAAAAGTGTGACATCATTTATGGATCGGCCCATAGGGAAATTTTAATTTTAAAATGAGTTTTTTTTTTTTTTTCCTTCTGGAAGTTAATAAGTTTTAGCAATATATTCCACTCTGGCCAAAAAGAAATGAAAATAAATTATATTTTCTTTAATAAAATTATATATGAAATTAAAATTGAGGGTGTGTGTTTATACTCATCTAGGTTTGCTTTGCATTGGTTATGTACATGGACCACTTATTTTTAGATAATGTTTTTAATTACCTTCTAAGAATTAGAAGGGAATAAGCAACTAATTGAGAATTGGCGAGTCTAATAAAACTTCTAAACAAATTAAGGTATATTATTGGAAGTTATTGGGGCTTTCCAGGTAGTTGAATGGTTAGCCCTGTGGCTTCCGATTCAACTATGTCGGGTTTAATTCCTGCGATTGTGGTAGTATATTTGCGGTGATTTGGAATCTACTTAAAACTATAAGTCCTTGTTTACTCGGTCTATGTCGCATAAAAATGTCAAGCATTTGACAAACCTCCGATTATATGGAATCCTGCACAAAACTCGCACAACCTTCAAAAGTACGACTGTTAGCGTACAGATAAAAAATATACAATCAAAACTTGAGTAGAAATGCGGCAACTAGTGACCATTCACCAAAGTTTGGGAAGAATTTCATTTTGATACTAAAAATGAATATTCGATGAGTCCTTAAAAAATAAAGTTCTTTTATCATGTTTTGGGGGCATTTTTAACTCAGGGAGCGGGAGGGGCAAACTAAAATGTTTTTTAGGTATGTTAAGAGACAGGTATCGTTTATTATTATTATTTTTTTTTTAATGGAATGATTACCATTTGCAAATTGATACGATCATTTGTTACATAGTTACGACAAGTTTTATGAATACGAAGTCGAAAACTATAATTTGGTGCAGGTACCGTAGGTTTTTACAGCAGCAACTGATAGCCATTCAAGAAAATTTATCTGGTAAGAACTTCATTTTGGCACTAGAAATGTAGATACGATTTGTTCCCCCAAAATAAAGTTGAATCATCGTGGGGTTCTTTTTGAGGAGGGGGGGGGGGACTTTAACACGCATGGGCGAACAGAACTTATTTTTAAAATGTCAAATGGGGTATCGTTTGTTGTGAATTTTTTTATTCTGAATCAAATGATATCGCAAGCAAGCCGATACGATCATTGTTTACAAAGTTAGGCCAGATTATAAGTAGTGGATTTTGGTAAATTTAATGACTTTGAAATAAACTCAAAATTATCCTGATTTTGACTATTGCTATTTTGAAGACATTTAATAGTTTTGAGATGACTTAATATGATATAAAAAACTCTTTTTAAACGTAAAATAAATGTGACAAAACTATGTAAAAAATAAAATATAATTTTCCACTTTGCATTGATAAAATCTTTTCTGTAACTTTCTTATAGATGTTCGTATCGACTTGCCGATAATGTTATTCAAATACATACGAAACGATATCCCACTTGACCTATTTAAAAAAAGTTGAATTTTCCCCCCTCGAGCTAAAATGCCCATCAAAAAACGACCCCCCCCCCCCCAAAAAAAAAAAAAACACAATAAAACAACTTTACATTTTGGAGACTCATCGGATCTTAATTTGTAGTGCCAAAACGAGGTTTGTCTCAAGCTTTCGTGAATAGCAATCACTTGTTACTTTAAAAACCTATTTTACCTGCAAAAGACTTTGTATTAATAAAACCTGCCGTAACTTTGTAAGAAATGATAGTATTGACTTGCTGATGATTTCACCTGATTCGGAATTATAAAAAACATAATAAACAATATCCCATTTCACCTACTTATTTTATTTATTTTTAGTTACCCCCCTCCCTGAGCTAACAATGCCCCCTTTTGCGCACAAAACATGATAAAACAACTTTATTTTTTTAGTACTCATTGGATCTTCATTTTTAGTATCAAAACGAAGTTCTTCCCGAATTTGGGTGAATGGGCATCTGTTGTCTCAAAAAATCCTATTTTACCTGTGTACTACACGCAAAATTCAGAGAATTGACAACATTTCAATGAAATTACTACATATTTGCAGCTATACTTGTCATGACAAGATTCCGAGTTTGCAATTCATTTGCAGATGTTCTGACATGACAATATTGCAAATTTACAATGCGTTTGCAAATAGTCTGACATCGCAATATTACTAGTTTGCTATGAGTTTGCAGTAAGATTGATGCAACAAGATTGCAACTTGCACGACAACTTAGCTACAAGTTCAAAGTATGGTGACTTCGGAGTTTGCATAATCTTGTTGCAGTCTTGTTATGAACTTTCAGACTTGTCATGCTGAGCTTGCTGCAACATTGCAAATCTGCAAAGTAAGATTGCTGAAAATTTTCTGCAAACTAAAATTGCTATCTGGGAAAGTGTTTCGAAAGGAATGTTAAACGAAACTCTCAGTGAGATCTTCAATCACAGCTACCCAAATTGTTTTACTTATAAAGTATTAAAATAGTTGTTGAAATGAACTTATTACTTAGATATACGAAAAAAATATTCTAAGTTCGGAAATTCTATAAATAACTTTTAAAAGCTTTATTTGAAAATTTTCTAACATATTGCTATAGCTGGATTATTTAAAAACATCTGATACTTTTTTTAATGGGAGCCCATTCTCAGTGTAGTTATAGACTGAGTAAATAGTCCGTTTACATGTATCAAAACTAATGAGCAAATGAGTATTAATATCGTTTAAGAAAAGGCGTTAAAAAACACGGTATCCAATCCGGGCTACCCGAAATACGTTCACCGAATATACTGCCCGGTGTACAGTATATGTGCAAAAATCGTTTTTAATAGAAAATTCTAATATATATTCAACATTTGATAAAATTTTTAGGTGTAAATGTAAAAACGTTTCTTTTGATTATTGAAGATGTTACTTCACATTATTGTAAAGAACGTACATTCACTGTTGAAATTATGCTTGAAACTTTTTTTAATAAGAAAAAATATTAGTTGAGTAAATTAAAGTTTAAAAAGAAATTAATTTCAAAGTACATTTTTTGATCTATTCAAGGGTACAAAAATTTTAATTATGTGATATTTAGAAGCACATGTATGAGCGATAAAAACCGAAGCGATAACTCAGGTCGTCGCCACCATCGTTTTGACATCAGCATTGGTGATGAATGTGTTGTAATGCATTTATGCTTTATAATACAGATAAAATAAAATATAACAAATGAGTAGTAAAAGAATTAAAAAATCTATGCATCACCAGTAAAATAACCTGGAGTTATTTTCATTTAGTGTAGTGAATTAATAACGTCATAAAAATAATTTTACGTATGTTCTAAGTCAGTAACGTAATACATATCTTTTTACAAGCTTTGTTTTAAACATTACTAACAATTTGCTATGACTATACCATTTAGGAACGTGTGATAAATTTTCATAGGAAGCCAATTCAAAGTTCCGTAACAGACGACTAAATGAGTGCCTGTGGACATGTATTGAGATAAATGAATTAATGACTATCTGTTTCGATCGGATATATCCATCGTAATGTAATAACGTCAGTCAAGGCAACAAGACGACTTGTTTGAGAGAGACATATCCTAAAGCTTTATCAAAGCAAATGTAACATTAATTTAGATTCATTAAATACGCACTTAAATGGATGGAAAATATACAAACATGAAGCAATATTTTCTAAGTTATTTTAGTACATCATTTATGTGCAACGTATGTTAGTTATGTAATGTTTTCCGGAAGTACATTTAAAATGGGAAACTTAAAAACTGTTAGCATAAAAAATATTTTTTTTCCTGTATACAATTAACCATTTGGCTAAGTTAAATTATTCTACAAAGCGGGATTGTGCAGTAACTAGATGAGATTCAACAATAAAAATTGCTGAATAAAAAATAAGTGCAATTGAAATGAATCCATTAAACAGCATATTAAAGAAATCAGACCAATTATATATATGGGATTGCATCTTGCACAAGGCGCAACAGCGCTAGCTTACAAAGCGCCTCCAAGAGTGATTGGACATCGCAACTCTGCCATCTAAAGATACTCTAGCGATTGCTGACAGCGGCAACACATGCGCCCTAGAGCTAACCTTCGGTACGACAGACGCTCATGCGAGCAGGAACTGAAGTGGGTTGAGGGGGAAAAAGAACATTCGACTGTTTTGGCGGTGAATGAGGAGGTAGGCTGAAGAATGTGGGAAAGAGACGTATAAAAAGTGAGATAGATGTGTGCAGGAAGGAAAAATTTATATGTATTAATAATTATGTAAATAGTATCCCCTTGTATATATCGTGTAAATAAGTATTCTTCAATATAATTATTTTTAAGAGAAAATGTCTCTTACTTCTGCTATCAAATTAGCATTTTATTGTGTCAGCAAAGAGATTCTTCTATAGATTTGGTAATAGAAGTGGAATGAAAGTTTTGACGCCGCTACCCACAACTATGATGAATGTGATAGTATCGCGCGATGATGTAATAAAAAAAAATACAAAATTCTTCATATTCAAGGTGGATATTATTCTTAGTGGTGAGTACATTGTATGTAATATATTTTTTTATTTCATGATGAAATTGGTTGATATTTCTGAACAGGAACTTTCGATTAAAAATGAAAAACCAAGCAAAAGAAAGCTTTTGCACAAATTCATTTTTGATGCAGAAGGTGGCAGATCCAATAGAAAAAGAATAAGGGAATTTTCTAATTTTGGTTATCAAACCGATAGTTCCGAATTTAAAAATAAAATAACAAAAATTCAAGCGGATTTTTCTCTAATTGATTTAATTACAATTTGTAACGTAGTTTGTATTTCGAATGAAGGATCTTTAGTTGATCTTACGATGCGATTAGTTACCTATTTTTCAGATTCAAGCTTGCTACAAGCTAATGTTCAGAATGACTGCGATAAAGATTCGGAACACGAATTACCTTTAAATAATAGTTCAGCAAGTAATGACATGGAATCATCAAATTTGGATAAAAACAAGTAATTTTCAGTTCAAAGTTTTGTGCCATCAAATATTATTTTTAGTGATATTGAAAATGTTGTACCGCCGTTTGATGGTAGTTCATTCCAGGATACATATGTATGGTTAAGTAACTTCGATGATGTCACTAGTATATTTAATTCGACGTAATTACATAAATTCATTTTTGTAAAAAGATCCTAAAGAGGAAAAGCTAAACTGTAGTTCAGACAGAATTGCATATAAATTTATACAATTGAAGCAACTTTTGATTTCTAAATTTAGTACTACATATAATTCTTCAGAGTTACATTATTAGTTAAGTAAACGAAAATTACATGAAAATGAAACACTTGAAGAGTATTTTCTTGTTATGAAGCAGCTAGGTTTACGCGGTAACATTAAGGATCCCGCGTTGATGCAGTATGTTGTAAAAGGTATACCCGAACATGTTTTTAGAAAATGAATATTATATGTATGTCAATCAATCTTAGAATTCAAACAAAAATTAAAAGGTCTATGAAAAGTTACGGTCGGAGTATGAAAATGCAAAATCTCAAATGCAAAACCTGAAGGTGCTAAGCCTAAAATTAAATCCGAAGTTGAAGTTAAGAACAGATTTAAGCCTGAAAAGCCAAATATGCGCTATTATAATTGTGGCGGGAATAATCATAAAAGCATTAACTGCTTTAATAAAGATAAAGGGCCCCTTTGGCTATCTTGTAACAATTATGGCCACAAATCATTTCAGTGTAATAAATCGAAAGATAAAAATGTTAAAAACGCTCAGCCACAAGGATTATTAAAAACTTTCAGCCTATTACATCCCAAGATTTAATTCTGAAAGAGATAAAGCTTTATTCTTTACATTTAACCTCCTTGATAGATACTAGTAGTCAAACGACTGTATTAAAGAAAAGTGTTTATGATAATTTGAAGAGCTTTGTGGAATTAAAACCTACGGTATCACTTTGACCGGTTTAGGAAAAACCTCAATTAAGCCAGAAGGTTATTTAAATTCAGAAATTGAAGTTGATAATTCAAAATTTAAAGTTCTCATTTTTGTCGATAATGACAGTTACATTAATTTGATTTAATTATTGGCACTGATGTTATTCATCAAGGGACATTAACTATTTCTGATAATGAAGTGAAATTGTTTTAATCGGAAGTTCAGTCTAATGACTATTTAGTTAACATTGTTAATGTTCTAGATGAGTTTAAAATTGATTTAAGACCCATTGCTGACAAAAATTTGCGCTCGGAATTATCCTCTTTAATTTAGAATTATGTGCTAATTAAAACAAAAACAGTAGATGTTAAAACGAAAATTAATTTAACTGATGAAATCCCACTTTGTCCTTCACCTTGACCGCCATGTGAGAAAAAAATAGTTGAAGACCAAATTGAAGAGTGGCTAGCTCAGGGAATCATTCGGAAAAGTTCTTCTAATTTTTCGTCGTCGGTTGTGTTGGTTAAGAAAAAAAGATAACACAATAAGACTTTATATTGATTACAGATGTCTTAACAAAAAGACAGTGCGTGAGCATTTCCTATTACCAGTAATAGATGATGTTATAGATCAATTACATTCTGTTGAAGTATTTACAACCATTGATTTTAAAAACGGGTTTTTTTTTCATGTAGAGGTTGAAGAAGGCTCCCAAAAACACACCTCTTTTGTCACTCATGAAGGACAGAACGATTTTTAATGTGCCCATTTGGGTTGATCAATAGCCCTAGTGTTTTTCAAAAATATTTTTATAATGTATTTAGAACACTATTAAAAGATCGCGCTATAGTCATTTATATGGATGGCCTAATAATACCCGCCAAAAATGAAGCTGAAGGTCTAGAAAAATTAAAACTCGTTCTTTGAACATCAGCTGGATACGGGTTGGAATTGAACCTTAAAAATGCTATTTTTTGAAGCGTGAAATTGATTTTTTGGGGTATAGAATCATAAACGGTAAATTGTATCCCTCCCCACTGAAAACAAAAGCAGTAATAAATTTTTCCGAATCAAAGTGTACCAAAGATATTCAAAGTTATTTAGGGTTAACGGGATATTTTCGGAAGTTTATAAGAAATTATTCTGTTATAGCTAAACCATTGAGTGACCTGCTAAGAAAAGAATCTAAATTTAAGTTTGATGTAGAATAACAGAAAGCTTTTAAGGAACTCAACCGCATTTTGTCGTCAGAACCAGAACATTCAATTTACAATCTCAAAAGCGCGACCGAAATCCATTGTGATTCCAGTATTGATGGCTATGGAGCTGTATTAATGCAACATTCTCCAGTAGATATTCAATTTCATCCAGTTTATTTCGCCAGTAAAAAAACAACCAAAGCTGAACGAAAGTATACTAGCTATGAATTAGAGGTCTTAGCTGTAACTGAAGCCTTGAATAAGTTTAGAGTGTATGTGCTAGGTATTCCATTTAAAATTGAAACTGACTGTAATGCATTTAAAATAACTATGGATAAGAAAGAAATGAGTACAAAAATAGCTAGATGGGCAATGTTATCTGATTTCGATTATACTATTGAGCATAGACACGATACATGTATGAGGCATGTTGATGCATTGAGCAGATATCCTATTTGTATGGTAATCCAAGATAGCTTAACTTTAAAAATTATCCAAGCTCAAGTAACTGATGAGCATATTAAAATCCTAAAAGAAATTCTAAAAGTAAAATCCTATGATTATTATTTAGTTCAAAATAATGTTCTTTATAAATGTGTTAATGGTAATGATTTATTAGTTGTACCAGATCAAATGCAAATGATTATAATTAAGGCCGCTCACGAAAAAGGACATTATGCAGTCGCAGAAACGAAAAAAAATTTAGAGAATGATTTTTACATCCCCAAAGTTAAATAAAAAATCGGGAAATGCATATCCAATTGTGTTCCCTGTGTTTTAATTAATCGAAAATCTGGTAACCAGAAGGTTTGCTACACCCGATAGAAAAAGAAGAAACTCCGTTACATACGTATCACTTTGATCACGTAGGTCCATTGGAGAGCACGAATAAAAATTACAAGCATATATTTTCGGTAATTGACGCATTCACAAAATTTGTTTGGTTATATCCCACAAAATCTACCGACACTGCAGAAGTATTTTCTAAATTAGAAATCCAAAAAACTGTCTTTGAAAGTATATTTCACATAATTTCAGATAAAGTTCCTGCCTTTACTTCTAAAACTTTTGAAGATTATTGCGTCAGAAAAAATATTAAACATATCCCGATTACCACAGGATTACCAAGAGCTAACGGCCAAGTCGGGTGTCTAAATTAGGTCATAATATATGTTATGTCTAAATTATATATAGATAATCCTACGAAGTGGTATACACATGTAAGCGATGTCCAATAAGTGATAAATTCGACCTTTTAGAGAAGTATTAACACAATCCCTTTCGAGCTGATGTTTGGTACTAAAATGAAGCTAAAAAATAACATTGAGATTACTAGTCTTTTGAATGCTGAAATACAATCAGATTTTATTAATAATCGTGACAAGCTGAGAAAAGACGCGAAAAGACAAATTTTAAATGTTCAAGAAGAGAACCGTAAAACTTATAATCTCAGACGAAAAAAGTTAACAAATTCAAATTTAATGATATGGTTGCTATAAAACGCACACAAAAAGGTCCAGGTCTGAAGTTAAAACCAAAATATTTAGCTCCTTACAAAGTCACAAATTAAAAAAATAATGACACCTACGATGTAAAGAAAGTTGGATTTAATGAAGGTCAATGGTCACCAGTATTTGCGCCGAGTACACGAAGCCGTGGACGGATGAATCTTGACATCGAAGAAAAAAAGAAGAATTTCACCGATTACGTCATTACTCCGACTACGACACACCCCCACACTGACAATTAAAAGGATTTTGACAAAATTAATCCCAAAGGAATGAAAAAAATAAGACGGAAAGATGTAAGAAAAAAGAATACGAAAAGACGTAAGGAAAAGGAAGACATAGGACGTAAGAAAAGGGAAGACGAATCAGACGGAAAGACGTAAGAAAAAAAGAACGACGAAAAGACGTAAAAAAAGAGAAAAAAAGAAGAAGAAGAAGAATTTTTTCAAGAAATAATTTAAATTTTGATGAAAGATTTTACTAATGATGACTTTTTTTTTCTATTAAGATTACAAGAAGAAGGCAAAATTAAGATGTATTATTAATTATGTAAATAGTATCTCCTTGTATATATCGTGTAAATAAGTATTCTTCAATAAAATTGTTTTTAAGCGAAAATGTCTCTTATTTCTGGTATCAAGTTAGCATGTTATTGTGTCAGCAAAGAGATTCTTTCATATATATAATTAAGTTAATTTAGTTGAAACATATTTTAACAAGAACGTTGATAATAGCACAAAAATAGTTCTTTAATCATAAATTATGAAACACTGTCCAACACATCTAGAAAACTGTAATGAAACTTTATTGTTAAACGAGTTAAAGAATATACGCAACTAAACAGTCTAGAAAACATATAACCCATTTAAATATCCAGTTAAAGCAATTATCTTCCACAATCCAAACAGTAGTCTATGTATTTTGCGAAGTTTTGTATACGATCTATACATTTGCATATACAGGGTGTCCCAGAATTATTGGAACAAACTTTAAGTGGAGATAGGGGGTATCACAAGGATTCAGATTTGCATTAGCAACTCATGGTCGGAAACGATTTTCTGGCGCAGTATTGATGACACACATACAAGGAAGAAAAGACACGAACAGGGAGAGAAAACATGTTTATTATTGTTAGTGCTGCAAAAATGCCAGGACAATGCTGGAAAGGGCTTAGGATCTTGTTGCACGCATTGTGGCAGCTGCTAGGGAAGTTCGGTACAATCCCGGTATTTTTTAGAACATTAGATCTTCCATGCGCCAGAGATGCGTTTCCATGCATCACGGCTCGGTATCGTAATTTCGAACACCTACTTTGATGACAACTGTTTTTCTTTTTTTCTTAATTTTTGCTCTCCTATGGATAATAAACATGTTTTCTCCTCTTATTCGTGTCCTGTCTTTCTTGCGTCACTACCGCGCCAGGAAAGAGTTTCCGACCATGGGTTGCCATGCAAATCTGAATCCTTGTGATGTCCGCTACCTCCTCTTAAAGTTAGTCCAATTATTCCTGGAACACCCTGTACACTACATAGCCTGCTAAAGTTTAGTTCATTCAGAAATTTTATTTTTAGCAGTTTACGCCAATAGAAGGAAACGCACGCGAATTCTTTTGTACAGCACTGCATGTTATCTAAAACTTTGCACTTTCCAACATTGTCCTGATATTTTCGCAGCACTAAGAATAATAAGCATGTTTTCTCTTCCTGTTCGTGTCCTTTCCTTCCTGTGTTTTGTGTCGTCACTACCGCGGCAGGAAAGCGTTTCCGACCATGGGTTGCCATGCAAATCTAAATCCTTGTGATGTCCGCTACCTCCTCTTAAATTTAGTCCAATTATTCCTGGAACACCCTGTACACTACATAGCCTGCTAAAGTTTAGTTCATTCAGAAATTTTATTTTTAGCAGTTTACGCCAATAGAAGGAAACGCACTCGAATTCTTTTGTACAGCACTGCATGTTATCTAAAACTTCGCACTTTCCAACATTGTCCTGACATTTTCGCAGCACTAAGAATAATAAGCATGTTTTCTCTTCCTATTCGTGTCCTTTCTTTCCTGTGTTTTGTGTCGTCACTACCGCGGCAGGAAAGCATTTCCAACCATGGGTTGCTATGTAAATCTGAATCCTTGTGATGTCCGCTACCTCCTCTTAAAGTTAGTCCAATTATTCCTGCAACACCCTGTATACTACATAGCATGCTAAAGTTTAGTTCATTCAGAAATTTTATTTTTAGCAATTTACGCCAATAGAAGGAAACGCACTCGAATTCTTTTGTACAGCACTGCATGTTATCTAAAACTTCGCATTTTCCAACATTGTCCTGACATTTTCGCAGCACTAAGAATAATAAGCATGTTTTCTCTTCCTGTTCGTGTCCTTTCTTTCCTGTGTTTTGTGTCGTCACTTCCGCGGCAGGAAAGCATTTTGCGACCATGGGTTGCTATGTAAATCTGAATCCTTTTGATGTCCGCTACCTCCTCTTAAAGTTAATCCAATTATTCCTGCAACACCCTGTATACTACATAGCATGCTAATGTTTAGTTCATTCAGAAATTTTATTTTTAGCAATTTACGCCAATAGAAGGAAACGCACTCGAATTCTTTTGTACAGCACTGCATGTTATCTAAAACTTCGCATTTTCCAACATTGTCCTGACATTTTCGCAGCACTAAGAATAATAAGCATGTTTTCTCTTCCTGTTCGTGTCCTTTCTTTCCTGGGTTTTCTGTCGTCACTACAGCGGCAGGAAAGCATTTCCGACCATGGGTTGCTATGTAAATCTGAATCCTTGCGATGTCCACTACCTCTTCTTAACCCGTTAATACTCGCGCGTTGGTCTTTTCCCCGCCCGAAATTCGTTATCTTCCTGTAACTCATTTCTCGTTAAAGTTAGGATAGCGAAATTCCGTGTAGCTGACCTTGAGTGTTCACACTCTTGTGTAGTAAAATTGCAAGTCATTCCTGCTATTTCTTAGCATTTTATCGCATTCTTAAGTTTCAATCGGTCTAAATGACCGCGTTGCGACCACTTGCGTTAGTTGAATTTTTCCCCCTCGTGTTCATGCTTTCCCATTTCCGCGAAATCTGTGGGGGAAAGTTTCTTCGAAGTACGGACTCTCTGCCTGTTGTTATTTCGTCTCTTTCTTTCTTTCTACTATTTTACCCGTTCATAAAGTATTTTTTTACTTTTAGAATGTGACTTAAAATTGTTTTATTATATTAGTTGTGAAGTCAGTTCGCACAAAAAACTGATGGATGGTCACTTACATTTTTTTTTTCATTGTCAAACATTGCGCGAATAAATTCTCAAATTGATAATCGTTTAAATGTGGAAATAAAAGGGAAATTCATCATCATTATTTGAAAGAACTTGCTTTCCATTTATTACCGGAACATATAAATGAAAAAAACAGACAATAACACTGCCAAACCATTAAGAAAAGGAGAAGAGAATTTTGTGGGAATCAATAAAAAAATTGCCGTATCCCCAAGATCTGAAAAGTATCGTTTTTGTACAATAAAACAAATTCGAAAGATAAAACAATTTTCTCAGAAATGTAGTATGTATATCTGTGAAGAACATACATATAATTTATTTGTACAATAAGAAAAATAATGAGAATTTTATAATGTAGGGTAGAAATTACGCAAATAAAATATCTTTTGGATAATTCAGTGAATGTTTATACTATGATTTTAAAAAATATTTTAAGTATTTTTCTAAAATTTATCTATTGTTAAATTTTCATACTGTAAGTAAAAACACATTTTTTTAACAATGCCGCAGAAAAAGTTTTTTTTTATTATTATTGAAATCCAATAGAGGCTTGGGGACGATATCTAACAAATTTAAATTTGTTGTCCTTCATCAATTGTTCAAACTATTTTTCAGAATAATGTTTACCAGAATATGAGAGAAAATTCATTTAAATTAAATTAATTGCTGCATATTTATAATTTCGGAGAAAATTTTATTATTGTTTTTATTATTTTAATGAATGTATTATAAAACAATAAATTATAACATTAATACCTTATTATGAAATGTACAATTGAATATTTATTTTAATTAAATAGTTGCTCTAAAATACATCCCTATTAAAATAAACCTTTCAGTGATGCTATTAATTAAAATAATTTATCCATCTTAGGATTTAAATCTACAATTGCAAATATATTTAAATTAAATATATAATTTCAATAACTTATTTATTATTTGCTTTATATAAGCGAAGTTCGTATCCAGATTTTTATTCAAGGGCGCTGCTCCCATCCTGAAATAAGTAAAAAAACTACAAATCGTGCATTTTCATTTGAAAAATGGATTTAATCACAAAATCTCGCGAGCCCCCCCCCCCTCCTCTCCCCCCTCATATACACACAGACACCCCACAAAATAAATAAATAAATAAAACGTAGTTACAACATTTGCATTTATAATTTCGAAGTTAAGTATTTTTTACCTTTTTCTTTATTATATATATATATTTATATAATTATACATTTTAAATAATATATGGTTTATGTGGTGTTTGTGATTTCATAATTATTGGTCATTTTCATTATTTTTCAATGGTATTATTGTACAAAAAGTTTATATATATATATATATATATAAACTTTTATATATATATATATATATATATATATATAACTTATATATATATATAAATTTTATATTTATATATATATATATATATATAACTTTTATATATATATATATATATTGTCTTTAATTGTTTATTGCATCAAATTTGATGGTTTTTCATATGTTTTAAATGAATTAATCGTCCACAATATGCTGGTGAATTAGTGGTATTGCATTTGATTTTCTGTTGCATGTCATAGGTTCCATTTTTACTTTCAGTTTAATTGTTCAATTTAATGTCAGTGGAATGTATTGATGCTAAATTTATTAATTTTATTTTATTAAATGGATAGAGAGTGCCGGAGTATCATAAAAATCTACCCGACTCTGATTCTGTCCTTCCAAAAAAAAAAAAAAAAAAATACCCCTATCACGAATTTAGATTCATTTTCGAAAATGTTTTCCTACTAATTATTGATTCATAGTAACATCAGAAATTCAATCAAATCATTTACTATTTACTTTTAAGTATTTATGCAAAACGAAGAAAGAATTATAAAAACATTTGTCTAGACGCTAACTGAATATATACTTAAGCGCAATAAATAATTGCTGTAAAAGTTGTAAAATGAATAATTGCGGTAATCTTTTAAAGTTCAGTCAATATTTTCACCCCACGTTATCCGTTTTCGATCATCTGATAACACCGGCAAGTTTCCCCTTCGTTTTCGATCTGCTGGTAACGACGGCAAATGGACCGAACGCGACTACTAACGTTCTAAAAAATGTCGCAACTACTCTCGGGTTAAAGTTAGTCCAATTATTCCTGCAACACCCTGTATACTACATA
This sequence comes from Maratus speciosus, assembly GCA_963932465.1. Taxonomy (NCBI): domain Eukaryota; kingdom Metazoa; phylum Arthropoda; class Arachnida; order Araneae; family Salticidae; genus Maratus; species Maratus speciosus. The sequence goes on from OZ010790.1 coordinate 241,013,860, forward strand.
GCATGCTAAAGTTTAGTTCATTCAGAAATTTTATTTTTAGCAATTTACGCCAATAGAAGGAAACGCACTCGAATTATTTTGTACAGCACTGCATGTTATCTAAAACTTCGCATTTTCCAACATTGTGCTGACATTTTCGCAGCACTAAGAATAATAAGCATGTTTTCTCTTCCTGTTCGTGTCCTTTCTTTCCTGTGTTTTCTGTCGTCACTACCGCGGCAGGAAAGCATTTCCGACCATGGGTTGCTATGTAAATCTGGATCCTTGTGATGTCCACTACCTCTTCTTAAAGTTAGTCCAATTATTCCTGCAACACCTGTATACTACATAGCATGCTAACGTTTAGTTCATTCAGAAATTTAATTTTTAGAAATTTACGCCAATAGAAGGAAACGCACTCGAATTCTTTTCTACAGCACTGCATGTTAGTTAAAGCTTTTGTGCACACCACATATTAAGCTAAAATTTAATCCACGTAAAAAATGCATAATGCAACTCAAAACGCAGTTCAAGCGGTTACGAACCGTAAACGACAATTTATCTTGTTCTTTGTGTTGCCCTGTACATGAATTTATTTATATTCCAGCTTATAGTACAAACTTATATTAGTATACTAAATATAGTTCAGTATGAATATGCACAATACAATTAATGTTTATCCTTAAACATTCCTTATCCTCTTACAGTCAGTAATATTCTTTAACTATTTTGTTTAGTTCTGTATATGATCAACAATTTTTATACACACCACGTAGAAGGCAAAAATTTAGTTAAGGATTTTTTTCTTTTTTTCTTAATTTTTGCTGTACTATGGATAATAAACATGTTTTCTCCTCTTATTCGTGTCCTGTCTTTCTTGCGCAAACACAAAACGTAAACAAATGTTGAAGATGTACTTCCAGCAATTATCGCTCATACAGAGTACTCTATTCGAATTATTTTGTGTGTCCCTGTAAATGATGTTTAGAAGCTATCTAATCATACTTTTAAATAAGAAACTTATAAAATATAGTAAAAGTAATTCATGTAAATTTCATTATGTTTAAGATAGTGAGACAACATTAAAATAAATACTGCAAGCAATTTCTCCCTGTCTATCATTATGTAACAGAAATCTTTTGCGTGACTGTAAATAAATAACAAATGCTTTGCACGCCATATTCTACTGAAAGCATGTTTTATTGCACATCATAAATACTTAGCAATTACAGTGCATTTAAAATGGTGTAACATCATCGAAATTCACTTAAAACGATTTTTCCAATTGTCCGTAGTAACTGAGAACTTTTCACCGTCCTTATAAACGAATTATGAATGCGATACACTTCAGTAGCAATTGTGTTATATTAAAGGTCAATAACATATAAATATTTCAGGGCAATCCAAGTATATTTAAGAGAGTTAGAGCACTGACAAACAGACGTAGTAACCGAAGTCATAAACACTTTTCTACTATGTTGGAAACGGCTGAAATTTAAACCTAGAATGAAACAAACTTCTGTTAGTACACTAAATATAATTCAGCACGAAAATATATAGCATAATTAAAAACTACTCGTAAAAAATTCACTCCCAAAGTCAGTAATATTTCGAATTCCTTTGTGTAGACCTGAATATGAACAAGAGAATTTATACACACCAAGTACTATGCAAAAATTTAGTTAAACTTAAAAACACATATAAAAATTGAAAACACGTTTCCTGCAATAATTGTTCATCAGCACTGTAACCTAAATCTTTTCTATGTTCCTGTAAACGAACAATAAATGCAATGCACATCATACTTTTTAGCATAGAAATTATAGTGCACCACAGTAACGTATATAAACTTCATTGTATTTGAAATGGTTTAACGTCATCAACATTTACTTGAAAGGATTTTTTCCCATTAGCCGCGATGTAACGAAATACTTTTGACAGCCCTTGTAAACGAAATATAAATGCTACACACATCATTTCCAATAGACATCAAGAAGGAGTAATAACGTCTGAAAATTTCAGGGAAATTCCAGTATATTTATGATAATTAGAGCACGGACTGACAGAAAAACAAACTGAAATCATAGATACTTTTCAATTATGTTGGAAAGTGTTAAAAATAAAAATATTACTTCAATAAAACTAATTCTTAATTTGATTTCGTGTAATGTCGCATGAGAATTTTTATAATTTAAACACGTGGCAATAACAATGGTGATTTCGTTTTACAATTAAGATTTCTCTCCAGATGGGTATTTGCATATAAATGAAGAAAATATAAATTCTAAAATATGTCTGTAAATTCAGTTCTAGATGATGCAAAAAATAAACTGAAAAAAGCCGTTTTAATTCATACAAAGATCTTCATAAATGAGTGATTATATATTTATAATCATAAGTAGTAATCAGCATAATAAAATCTAATCTAATTTTTAAATTTCAATAGCAGCGCCAAAATGTTATATTATATTTAAGTTCAGCATGCCAAAAAAACGTTGAATAATTAGTTACAGAACTGAAAAATAACGAAACATCAATCAATCAATATAAAGGAGAAACGGCTGTTTATTGGACTTAATCGGACAATTATTTTCATATTTGTTGTTAACAGTGTTATTGTTAAAAGTTTCAAACATTCTAAAAAAAGGATTTTCACTTCGGTCTGTCTGCCTGCCGTCAGTCAGTGGTCTAACTCTCGTGAATACACTCGGATTACCATGTAATTACTATATGTTATTGATATTTACTACGGCAGGTTCGCTATTGAAAATGGAATGTGTATCATTGTGTAGCATAATTAGCTCGTTTAAAAGGACATTCAAAAGAATGCCGTTACATCCTGGCCTATGGGGAAATCGTTTTCGGTGTATTTTTAATGATGTTACAATATTTTGAACATAATGCAATTTATATTCATTACTGAGATGCAGCACAAGATGCTTAATATAAAATGTTACATGCATAAAACTTATCATTCATTTACAGGAATACACAAAATATTTCGTTTGCTGTAGGGGAGATGGGGGCATATGTGAACAGTTTGCATAAATGTAGCTTTTTCTCATAACTGGATTAATTTCTATAAACAAAAACTACTCAATATAGTAAACAAAACTTTTTTATTACACATGGTATATTTTTTTTTATCACTTGTATAGTTCTTATTACATTTTTAGCAGGTTTATAAATTCAAAAAATTGTTCACATGTACCCCATCAGCGGGGTAGATGTGAACACACGTGGGGCACATGTGAATACAAGGGGAAAAATCCTTTGACATGCTTTTTATTCTGTTATTCATTTGTTATCATAATCATTAATTATATTAACTGTTAAATTCACCATAAAGAAATATATATATATACATATATATATAGTAACGAATTCGCCGCTACTCCAGCTATGGATCTTCTGTCATGACCGATGGGGGCAGGGGCGCGAACTGCGGACGCGTGCGTGCCGATTTCTGAGCGAACCCACGGAACTTCTGGCATATTTAGGTAGTCGCAGGCCGTGAGTGGTATCCGGGAACTCAAAGTTAGATTCAGACAGTAGTTATTCCAATAAAGACACAGTTTTTCCGGGGACCTGATTTATTGTTCCTTTGTTACATCCTTTTGAGTAATCAGGCCCCTTTTGGCTTGAGAGCTGCTACTTTACTTTCTGGACATCGGGCTTGGGAATTATGTGTACAGCTAAGCGATACTTAGAGAGCCGAGTGACGTGGAGTTAGTGCATTCTTTTGATGGTAAAAAGCTCTGTCCGGGGACCTGTGCATCGGTATAAATATGCTGTATTTCACATTATTCCTGCTAGGGGCCGTTGAAGTCAAAGGAGGCGTCTTTAAACTATAATTGGTCGTTAGCTGAATGATTGACTGCCCGGGATAAAGGCTGTGGTTTGAGTTTGGCCGATCGAATGCAGCAAGACTTACGAATTGCACTTATTCAGCAAAAATACTCTTATGAGATGTGCCAAAACGATCTTTAAAAGTTATAAGATGTGATGCGGGAAAGTTAATTTAACAGGGGCAACTTCATTCAATCAACTGAGACACAATTACAAAGGCATTTTAAAAGCTTTAATTTTAATTTCTAAATTTAAATTTAAAAAAGGGACAAAAAAGGAGATTTTAAAAAGGGGCTTAGCTTTTATCGTTTCATATCCCCACCCCCCCCCCCCACCCCCACTAAAACAAGAGCCACAGGGCTCGCCTGCAAGACCTGTGGGTCTTATCTCGCAAATTTAATCCAGGGTGTTTATTGGTTTTAGATTCTGATTTTCTCCAGCTAGCTCTCAAGTCAATTGGACCTATTTTTACATTCATATCAAGTTACATAATAATATTGTTCACATAAAAATATTGATTACACTAAAACATTGGAATTCTTTAAATGGTGCTGCAGCAAAATAATAAGGGGACAGTCTCGAGACATGGGACCTTTAATTACACCAAACTGTCTCTAAAGCAAGTCTTTTGGATGTTTTTTGTAAATGTCTCTGGGTATTGTCCATTGAGAAACATCCTTTTTTGGTGTAAAATTGTAACATTAACATATACAGAATATATAACATATACTAAAATACTCAAAGATAAACATACTGAAAACTATATAACATATTCAAATGTAAAAAATATTTACAACTACAAAATATTCAAAATTATAAAATATTCATTAATACAAAATGTTCAAAAATATAAAATATTCAATAATATAAAATGTTCAAAAATATAAAATATGCACTAATACTATCAACACAAATATATGGTCTACCAAGATGCACTTTGGCAAGTTTGCATTTCTAAAATAATGAATTTTCACACTGAGATAAAATAAAAGTAAAATACACTGTAATACTAATAACAAAAAACACATTTCTTCTTATTCTACCTTTCTGTTTCGGTAGGGACTTTACTACTTCTATGATGCAGCCAAGGGTTATATTTATGAAAAACAAACTAAGTTGTCTTAAAAAAACGGAAAACTATAGCTAAAAAATTATAAATATGCGTTTGATATAATTTTCACCATGCCCAGGGTCAGTGTGACATGGATTTTAATACTCTGAGGTGAATATCATCCCAAAAATGTGCCACTTGCACGACGGAAAAAGGAAGGTGGGCAATCGACATTCACCTACAGAGGGGAAGCGAAGCAGATTTGCCAGATTCTCCGTTCAACCTGGAAAGAGAATCTGGGAAAACAGTCCGGCTAAAGATGGGTGGCCACGGAGCGGAGGACCCCTTCATATGTCACAAAATTATCATAATAATATAGTTATAAAAAAAACAAAAATTCTAACAGTACTTTTAAACTGTCACCATCATTCTACGTCGCTGGGGGGTTGGGTTACACGCCCAGCTGGGTCCTCGTCCAAATACTACGAGCAAGGGGGACGACAGGAAAGCAAAAATAAAAATTTGAAAGATAAAAGAGATAGATGGGTTTTATTCATGGTTGAGTTTAAGGTTTTGAGGTGGGTGGTAGTATCTTAACTTGGATGAATGGACAATTTCGGAGTTTCTCTTAAAATGTGGACTGGGTTTATCAATTTCAAAGGATACATCAGAAAGTTGTTTTAAAATGGTGTAGGGGCCAGAATATGGCGAAGTCAGTTTACGGGTATTAGGATAATGAAATTCTTCATACATTACAATGTCACCAACTTTAAATTTTACAGGAAGGAACCGAGCATCATAACGGACTTTGTTCTTTTTATGGTAAGCAATTGTTCTCTCTTTAGCCAATTTTCTAGCTTCCTCCACAGGGGGATAATAACTATTATTTGGCAAAGGAGGATCATATGGTAATTTTCCTAACAATAAATAACTAGGGGTGAATTGGGTTACAGAATGAGGAGTATTATTATACTCATATAAGACTTCATCTAAAAGCTTAGTCCAGGGTATTTTCTTGGTTGTGGAATTGACTTTACATTTTAATCTAGTGACAATAGTCTGATTTAGGCGTTCAATTTTCCCATTCGTTTCTGGGTGATGGCTGCTCGTCAATCTGTGTTTTACATTGTAAGTAAGAAGAAATCTTTTAAACCTGGACGCTGTAAATGCTCCATTTCTGTCGGTTAACAATCTGTCTGGTACTTGTATCTGAAATAATTGCTTCAAAATGTTTGTATAAGTTTCGGTAGTTACACTTTTTGAAGGAAAACCCCACACATAGCGAGTTGCATGGTCAACGACTAAATGCAAATATTTTTTTGTAGAATTGTAATAATTAAATCCGCCAACACAGTCTACTGCTAAACATTCAAAAGGTATATCTGTTGGGGGCATTAATTGCAATAAGCCAAATCTTTTTTGCCTACATTTTTTGTTTATCTGACAAGTGTGACAGTGTTTTACAAAATTTTCAATGTCCTGATTAATGTTAGGCCAATAATACTGCGGAGAGATTAAATTTATCATCTTATAAATTCCAGGGTGGCCAAATTGTGTGTGGGTTTTTTCTAAGAGGGGTAGACGTAAAGACATGGGGACCACAATCTTATACAAACTTTTCTTTTTAATTACAACAACATCATTTATCTCAGTGTACTTTTTACCATCAACTGTTACATTTTCTTTTTTCTGATTGTCTCTTACTTCATTCAAGTCAAGGAGATGTATAATATGGGGTAAATTTTCTGAAACAGGCTGTCTAGATAGCATATCAGCTTCAACATTAGTGGAGTCTTTTTGGTATTTAATTTCATAGTCAAACATACTAAGCTTTAGGGACCAGCGGAAAAGACGTCCTCTTAAAGTTTTAACACTTTTGAGCCAGGTAAGTGCCGCATGGTCTGTATGTATGACAAATTTTTGACCGTGTAAATAATGATAAAATTTATCTAAAGCATCCACAATCGCCAAACATTCTAATTCAGTAATTGCATAATTTTTTTCATAATCGCGAAGATTTTTAGAGTGATATGCTATAGGATGTAATGTTCCTTTTTCATCAACTTGTTTCACAACACATCCCACTCCATGACTTGATGCATCTACAAACAAATGACAAGGTGTTTTGGGATCAAACAACTTTAATATAGGTTTTTCAATTAAAGCACTTTTTAACTTTGCGAAAGAATTTTGACAATTTTGGTCCCATACATAGGGGACATTTTCTTCAACAAATTGTTGAGAGGGTATCGAATATTAGCATATTTTGGAATAAATTTGTGATAAACATTGATAGATCCCAAAAAACGTTATAATTCCTTTACATTCGTAGATGGTGTTAATTTATTAATTGTCTCTATATTAGGGTTGTCAGGTGTGATACAACCATTCGAGACTTCATATCCTAGGAAATTAATTTTGGGTTTAACAAAATTACACTCTGACAATTTCAGTTTAAGGTTTTTTTGGACACAGATATTAAATAAGGTCTCTAAATGACACAAATGTTCTTCTTCATTTTGGGAGAATACAATAACATCATCAAAGTAACTACAGGCAAAGTCAATTTTGTATTTATTAAGGATTCTTCTGAGGGTACGGTTAAACCAAGCAGGCACGTTTTTCCATCCATGGTAAACGATTCCACTCATATAATCCAAAGGTAGTGGCAAATGCCAGCTTCTCAGTGTCTCGAGGGTGAATAGGAATGTGCCAATATCCACTGGCCAAATCAAGAGTGGAAAAAACTTCAGCATGTGCCAATTTATCTAACAGGGTGTCTATTCTAGGTAAGGGTTCTGCATCTGTTTTTGTAATGGCATTCAATTTTCGAAAGTCAATACATAACCGGGTTTTCTTCCCTTCTTCACGTTTATATACCAAAGTTACGGGTGATGAATAAGGGGAATAACTTTCTTTAATGATACCGGCTCGCAATAAATTTTGAATTTGTTCTTTAATTTCCTCTTCTTCCTTAGGGGAAGTGCGATATGCTCTTAAAGAAACGGGGAGGTCTGATGTTAATTGTATTCTCTGGGGTTCAATGTTTACACAGCCTACATCATATTTATCTTTAGCAAAAATACAGACATATTTGGCTAGAAGAGCAGGTAATTGTTCCTTGACAGTCTGTACATTTGGCACATGTTCAGTGGTCTCGAACAACTCCGGCTCAAAATTTTCTTCGAATATCTCTGCATTTTTAACTGTATTTTCCATTTCTGGCTGGTTAGTATATGTTTCTGATAAATGTAAGGTATGATGGGATGAATTTGTTGAAATATTGTCCATGAGAGGTACTTTCTTTTTCTCTTGCGTGATTTGCATTTTAACACAGTCAATATTCAATTTAAACAGTTTACAGTGGGGTAGCCCAATCAAAGCATAAGGTAACTGATTATTAATTATAGAAAGTTCAACATTCTTAGAGATACGTCCTAATTTCAAACTAACAAGGCATTTTTCTTTCAAAGCTAGAACACCTTGTGTTTGTGTGACTGATATACTCTGCTGAACTTTACATATTTTTAGGTTAAGTTTGTGGGCTAAATGATAAGGAATAACACTGATAGAACTCCCTGTATCGATCAAACAAGGTAGTGAGTCCTCACTTTTTACATCAGTAACTTTTTGACAATTTCTATTTGATTTTTTGTAGCCAGCTTTTTCTTTTTGTATATGTCCGGACATAAGAAACCGTCATTGATTACTAGATATATTTTCGGATGACTCATTAGCTCTCTGATCTGGGTTGGGGTTTTCAAAGTTCATATTAGGACTAGGGTTTGGAACTGCTAAGACTTGTTGTCGAAAAGGGCAGTATTCCACCCAATGATACGCATTTGGTATTCCTATATTAAGACAAACTTTGCATGGGGAGGGTGGCAAAGTGGTCTGGTGATGTACATTCGGTCTCGGTTGAACATTTGACGTCGGTCTAAATGTATTTTGAAGATTTCGTGTTTGATTAGATGCAAAAGGTCGAATGTTGGGTGTTTGATAGGGAACTCTGTAGTTCCACTGTCGGTTATAATTCTGTCCTGTCTCATATGGGGGGGGGGGGGGCGAAACGGTCGCCATTGTCGGTATTGATTGGGGTTTTGCGGGCTTGCATCTACTTTGCTCCCATTTCCTTTTCTGTCTAGTTGCAGCTTGCAAATTCTGAATACTAATTCACGCCATGAATGTGTATTTGAGGGGTTGCTTGCAATAACTAGCTTTTGCATTTCTAACGGCAAGCCCTCCTTTAATCCTTCCAAGATAAGCTTCTGGTCTAACCCTAAGGTTCTCCCTATTTTAGTCTTTTTCTGATAGTATTCGTTCAGGTCCTCTCCAATCTTGTATCTAATACGGGAAAAATCAGTTAAAGAAAGAGTGTCGGGAATTTCGTAATGTTCGTTGAACAAAGTGACAAATTCGGACCAATGCAGCACATTTAAACAATTATTGATGTACAACGTAAGTGCACTGTCTTTTAAGTATATCTGTATGTAAGAACAAACAATCTTCTTGAAACACCATCAAAAATTTGTAAATGCGCTAGGCCTTTCAAAAGATCTGAGTCTTTCTTCGTCAGGCGCAAAAAAGACGTCCTTCTACTTTGAAAGCAGAGGCAAGACTGAAATGAGAAACAAGGGAAAGGAAACAAGCTGAAGAAACAGCCAATAGGAAGTTAGAAATCAACAGCCAATAGGAAAGTAAAAGACAACAGCCTATCACAGAAGAGAATAATCAAAACAAAAGAACACAAAGTAGGAGGGACAAAAAGTGGGAGGGGGAAAAATACATATAATCCAATATGGGAACTCATGAAATTAAAAATGAATAAATAAATGAATAATATATAAAAAAAACAGACTAATAATAATACAAAAATAAATTAAATGGTAGTACTGAAAAGGTTTTTCCAAGCTGCAGAGAGCATTGTGGAATCAGATTTATCATTAACAATAACATCACGATTAAGATAAATAGCTAAATTTTCAAGAAAGTCCAATTCAGAGATACTATTGGCATTAGAGATAATTTTAGCATTTTGAAAATTAAAACTATGGCCGGAATCCCAAGAGTGCTTGGCAATAGAAGATTTAGAAAATTCTTGATTAATTACATAACGCGAGTGTTCTTTTAAGCGGATTTCGAGATTCCTTTTAGTTTGACCAATATAAGATAAATCACAACCATTACAAGGAACTTTATAAATTCCCCATTTACGAAGATCAGGAACAGGAGATTTAGTGGAGGGGAATTTGAATTTATTGACAGGTTTAAAGATAATGTTAAAATTGAAACGCCATAAAACTTTAGCTAACTTGAAACATAAAGGAGGATAAAATGGGAGGACAACCAAATTATCAGGTTTGCTTTTGATAGATTTGGAAAGAGTAGAACTATTTGATGGTCTATTGAATTTCTTCACAGCATTATTGATAACAGAAGGATTAAAACCTCTTTTGACAGCAACGGTTTTTAAGTAATTAAGCTCTTCCTTAAGGGAAACAGAATCGGAACAAATTTTGAGAGCACGATTTACGTACGTGTAAAAAACACCGATTTTTTGGTTGACAGGATGATTTGAGAGAGCATGAGGTGGGTTAGAAACTGAAAAAGGTTTTCTATAAACACAAGTTTTGAAAGAAGAATCGCATTTGGTAACTAAAACATCAAGGAAAGGAAGTTTATTACAATTTTCTAATTCAAAAGTAAACTGAATATGTGGGTCGATAGAATTGACAGTATGAAGAATGGTAGATATATCAAAAGGATTATCAACTAAAACAAAAGTATCGTCGACATAACGCATCCAACATTTAAAATTAACCAGATTTAATAATTTTTCCTCAAAATAATGCATATAAATATCACAAAGAATTGGAGATAAAGGATTACCCATACTTAAGCCATCTGATTGTTTGAAAAATTTATTATCAAATTCAAAAGTAGTTTGAGTGATGCAAATTTTGGTTAAATTAACAAAATCTTGGACTTCAATATCAGAGAAATGAAATTCACGTAACCTTTTTTCCAAGCAAGAAAGAGCACCTTCAATTGGAACATTCGTAAATAAAGATTTGACATCAAGAGAAAGCATAGAACAATGGGATGGGTTAATATTTTTTAATTTACTAACAAAATCATAAGAATTTTTTTTCGTATGAGTATTAGAAATGCATAACGGAGAAAAAATGGATGTTAAAAATTTGGCAAGAGGATAAGTAACAGTACCAATATTAGAGACGATAGGTCTTAAGGGGACATTGGTTTTATGAACTTTAGGCAAAGCATAAAAACGAGCACAAATGGCTGAAGAAGGAATAACACTATATTTAGTATTGTTAGGAGTTTACAATCGGGATTTTGCGGTAGTTATCAGTTTAAAAATTTTACTTTCTTAAAATATTAGTGATATCTATCTCCATTCAAAGCACCTTATACATAACTGTTTTAAGGATGGTAGTAAGCCATCATTGCAAGTTCAGAACATACGTAATACAAAAATTTTCAAAGTTGTTTAAGGTAATACCTTGCATTAAAAATGCATAAAAAATATTGTTGTAAACCGTTTAGTAAAATAATACATAACACTTATTGCATTTTAGAAAACATTAAATTTATTTAAAATACAGTTTGACGTAAGCGAGCTTGTTGCTCTGTATGTATTTGCTGAAAGATGTGTTTGTGGAAGTTTCAATACAAAATCCACTTTGTGTGAGGAAAATATCTTCTATTTTAGGAAAATTATAGGTAATAGAGTTGACAATTATAATTGACAATTCTCATGAAGTTAACTGAAAGGAACAGAATCACAGAATGATTATTGGGCACTTATGAACTGTTCATATCTGCCCCTAACTAGTCTGTTCACAAGTGCCCCGCATTACTTCTAGAGTTAAATTGATAAATCATTAACATTTCTCAATTTTAGAATAAAAAGAATTTTATCAAAAATATTTATTAGCATTCATAGTCTATGTTAAAACACCCAAATTCAATTAAATGAATAAATAAATAAAGTTATTCGCTTATCAACTTGGAACAAAGATTTTACTTTTGAGATCTATAAACACTGTTTTGGCTGCAGTGGACAAACAAACTGTCAAAGAGCTTAGAAAATTTTTTACCATATGTCTACAGATGCTATCATCTTTAGTATTTTTTTTTTCAAATAAAAATACTTATATAATAATGATACTTATATAATAATGATACTTATATAATAATACTTATATAGTAATAATAACTATTGAAAAATTGTAATGTTCACATGTGCCCCCATCTCCCCTACTGTCTAGAGAAGTGCGTTTTAAGTTGTGTTATGCGCTTTTAAGTTATCAAAAATTTTTCAATAGTATGTGCTATGCATAAAATCTGTAGATCATATACAGGGCAACATAAAATAATTCGAAAGCATTACATAATATAAGCGGGGATTGCTTAAATGTGTTTCTTAACTGAGTTACGCATTTCTTTGTTGAATAACATTCAGTTTACTAAGACACGTTTTAAGAATATAAATAAATGTATAAGCAGAGCAACGCAAATAAATGGATGCGTTACTATTTATGGATGGAAGACTCTTAATGTACAGTTTTAGCTCACAGGCTATCAAAGCCTGAGAACTAATGTGCCCGCCGGTTCTGTATGTATGTATGTATGTATGTACGTACGTACATACGTAACTCGATAACTCTTGATAGTAATATCCGATTTGTTTCATTATTTTTCTAGGTTCATTCTGGTAAGGCGCTTCCCTGATTAGTTTTGGCTGTTGATTGGTTAAGTATAAAGGGGGAAACGAGGGTGGGCTAACCCTCCTAACATAGATAAATAGATTTTTCATGCAGAATTATCACATTTTCTTCAAATTTGGTATACCGGTTAATTCTGATAAGGCGCTTCCCTGATTAGATTTGATGGTTCATTGTTTAAGTCTAAAGAGGGGAAACGGGGGGCTAATATCCCCCTTAAGAAATGGGTTTTTCCTATCCGATTTGCTTCAAATTTAGTATGCCGGTTTATTTTGGTAAGGCGCATATCTGATGACATTTGTGGGCTCATTGATTAAGTATAAAGAAGGGAAATGGAAGAACCCCTGCTTAATTTATATTTTGAGGGGTATTATTCTTTGAAATAAGAGTATAATGTACAATTAGTGTGAATAGCCTGTGAGCTCAATGCCATCAGTTTAACTGGGCAATTTTATTTTTTATTAGTTGTGTTATCCATTTATTACCAGAATTGAATTCCCGTTTAATAAGAAGCGCGTTTAAAAATCTGTATATAATGTACAGGACAGTAGAAAATTATTAAAGTACATTTCCGTCTGTTATCGAAAATTGTTGTAAGAGAATTTTCGATTGTGTTATACATATAACTTAGTTACATTTTTGTGCACTATGTAGTGTATACAGGGTGTTCCAGAATTCGATCGAAAAATTAAGAGAGATGATAGAAGGGATCAAAAAGGATGAAAAATTACCATAGAACATGGGGTCGCAAACCACGTATTTAAAAAACATACAGGGTGTTCTGCCCGAATTCAGTTTGTGTTGACTGCAATAACTTTCAGAAAACTGAAGGTTATCATAATAAAACTTTTAATAGACATTCTCACCTTTGTTGTACATTTGATAATATAAAAAAAAATTGGTAGAAGTTTTCAGTATGCGCGCCAGCAGTGTGTACATGACGATCCACATTTTGGACTGCGATTGCCAGTTCACACGGTATCATCGATTACTTGAGCATCTTGTTTTTCCAGAACTTTTCGTGATATTATGACATTTCACGAAAATAAGGTACATATCGTTGCATTTTCATTGTAATGTTTTGATTTTTCTCACAATTATTACCGTGAACGCAAGCTCAGTTAGGATGAAGCAATCTGTATTTGTGACTAAATACACTGAGAAAAAAAATATACCGCCTTCATCTAGAATGAATCGGTAGTCATTTTCTGAATCCCTAAACTAGAAATATAGATTTTCAAGATATGCGAATAGGGTAAACAGCAAAGCTGAATAGACGAAATGATCTAGAATTTCTGATCCTTTGTTTTCTAGGTGACGAACCGATAATGAATCGTTTCAGTAGCCAGAAATTATCGCTTGATTTTTGGAATGGTTTCATAAACTAGAATTATAGTTATTAAAACTAACCTCATGTGTTCGCATCTATTTGCAGAGATTTTTAAATACGTTTGGCCACAAGAATATAGGAAAACGATATTAAATTCTAGTAGGAAACTCTAGAACTCTCTACCAAAGGGAACTAGAATTTATAAGGATGACATGGAACTATATTTTCAAGAGCTACAATTTAGATTCTAGATGCCACAACCATATTTTTTGTCAGTGTACGTAATTTGCTATTCCATGCTCTCTGGTAATTTTTCATCCTCTTGAGGCCTTCTATCACCTCTCTTAATTTCCAGGTCGCATTTTGGAAAACCCTGTATATAGATATACAGATCTTGTACAGGGACGAGTATGCATTTTCTACTATGGACGGTAATTGCTAAAAAGACGTTTTCAAATGTGTTATGCGTAACTTAGATATGATCTTTTACCTTTCTAAACAGTAAAGATGCATTAATTTATTTTCAAAGGGCTGGAAAGTGCTATATAATGTATCCATGCGGCATGATTTTTCTTTTTTGTTTTATATGGTACTCTGTGATTTTCTTAACATTATTAATGGGTATACACGTTTTTAGTTAAATCGTTTTTGAAATATTAATTATTAATTTATAATGCGAATACTAAAATTTCATAACTATAAACAAGTACTTTTGGCGTTAGTGTTTGAATCTGAATTATCGAACAACATTCTCTACACTCCCCTTCTCCCAGCATCCCCCAAAAAGAAGAAAATAAATAAAAGTAAGTAAACTTTTGGCAATTAGATATTGATTCTGATTTGCAAATTTGGGAATTTTGATGGTTCAAATTTTAGGTTAAAGTAAAAAATATCTTTCCTGATTTCAAATGGAAATCGTTTCATAAAAAATAAATTCCTCATTTTCACCAAAAGAGGACTATTTTAAAAGTTTCCAAAAGTCGCTGTACGAATTTTGTTTTTTTCTTTTTTGAAAACATAACAAAATTTACTATATTGGACTAAAAGAGTGAGATTGTATTGCTTTTATAATTGAAGAAAAATCAACCCTGCCCAACAGCAACCGTAAAAATGAGAAACGTACCAATATTAAGCCTTCAATATAAAATAATAACAAATCTAATCAAATTATAAATAATTTGATTCTCTAATACATTGAGACACCAAATTTTCAGACCTCTAAGTGCAGTTGATTTTCTGCCCCGCCATACACAAACATTTTTATTTAATTATATGATACATTTTTTTTACTTAATAATACACCACACCCTTGTTTAATGAATAACATATCACAGTTCTACAAAAGCACGTAAAATATTATATATAGATTTGGGCTCTGGAAAGGATGTACATTTCTGTTAGTTAAACTTTCTCTAACTTTCACCTATTTTAATTGCACATTTTCTTTAGCTAAGAGATCCAACAATTTGTCGCATTAATTGTTTTTATATTGAACAAGAAAAAAGTCGTATTTTGAAAATTTAACGAAATATTTAGCACACAGTTATTATGTTCTGTTTAAACAATTATTAATAAATCTAAAAATTTCAAATATGTTTGGAATACGTTATTTGCATAAAAGCATGTAATTCGGAAATATTTTCCTCTTCCAAAAAAAATATTCCGAATTATTACATGTAATAAAATCTTCGACATATGCATCTATATTATAAAGGACATACATACGTGTGTAACGCTGACGTCATTTTGCGAATGGCAACACTTTCGAATATGATATAAATTTCGGTTTTGCAATTTTTGGTACAGCAAATTTTTAAACTTGTCAACATCACACAGTTTCAATTCTTAGAACGTCGTATAGGGAAAAAATCTACTTTCAAATGCAATTAGTTTAAAAACTACCTTAATTGACTCATTTATTATGGATTTTAAAATAATTTTCAAGCATGGTTTTAATAATTTATCTTATCACTTCAATACATAATAAACATTTTGCACATAAAGCAACAAAAATTGTTCAACATTTATTTCTGACTAATTTTCCATAATGAAATTAATACCTCTTTTATAAATAATTTGAAAGAATAATATTTAAAAAACACAAATTTAACATATTTGTAATAGAATAATTTAAATTTTTTGACAGCAAAATAAGAAAAAGACCCTTTCAAATGGAATTTGTTTGCAAACTGCATCTCAGTTTACTGATTGTCTGTGGTTTTGAAAACAATTTTTAAGTATGAAATATTTTTAAATTTATCTCTATGGCGTGAAGCTCGATTACTAAAGATTAATCCGTTTGTCCTTAAAACAACATAAAAAGTTCTTCATTTTCTTGCGGCTAATATTCCATAAAAAATAAAACTCCCTCTATGAATAAATAAAAATAAAATATTATAAATAAATCACAAATTTAACACACATGTAGTTGAACTACGCGCTTAAAACTCTTAAATTATCAGAATATAAATGGATGTCCTAAGTAGAAAAATCATTGGTTAATAACGCTTAGCATGTGGATAATACGTATATATAGTTTTTAATAAATTTCAAAACCCTGTTTGTTTGTATAACTAGGAGGGGTTCCGCCACCCTGCTCGCTACGCTCACCAACACCCCGCGTAATCGCTTCGCGATTCCATTCTGCATCGCGAAGCGATCCCTATTTTCTAACCAACTCCAGACGTAATTGTTTCGCGTTTCCATTTTGGATCGCTTCGCGATCCCTTATCTTCTATGCATTCAATATTTATGTTCCACTTGCTGAAAACGCGCTCCTCCCAAACTCCTGACAATTTTATTTCCTTATCTCTAAGCACATAATCATTAGAGTTTACAGAGTTTCATAATTATAAGATTTATTAACCATAAAATCATTAAAAAGGGTAAGATTTATAATTTATTTGAATAATTACAAATTAAATAAATTTATCTCCGCCAACATGTATGCGTAAAATTATAAATATAGTGTTACGAATATTGTAAGTAGTTAGTGTTTGTGCTTAAAAATAATGTAAATAGTTCAATTAAGCTCTATTTCAGAAGCTAATATTAGTTTTTGTTGCACTGAAATATCTCAATTTGTTGATTTTCGGCAAGGAAGTAAACCCTATTGGATTTTAATGGGAGTCTATGGTAATTTGGCGAAATACTGGAAATAGTGCCAAGCTGGCGTCAAGTTTTGGCGAGTAATTTTGGTTGCCAAATTTGGCGATATATCGTCAGGTTGACGACAAACTTGGCGACGTTTGGCGGCAGAGCCCGGTCCCCCCCCCGCCTTCCTTGGTAATCCCCTTCATAGATTAGCATACAAGATAGGATATTTCCATAGAGCGTAATGATAATGCGATTGCGATCGCAGCGTCTTTAGTGACAATGGGGAAGAACTTCCCATCCTTGTAATATTTTTGTTATAGACCCACGACGAGAAGAGACCTGTCAATCATACGTGACGTAGTCTAAGACGAACCTATTTCTTCCAAATCGGAGCGGGGATTTGCTTCTCTACGCTGCCGCGCCGTAGAGGAAAAAGGAAAGGTTGCTATATTTCCCAAATATGCGAGATTTTGGCGCTATTTATATATATATTGTTGACTTTAAAGGTGAATTATATAAAAGCGTTGAAAATTTATATAAACTATGCTACTTTTTAATTATTACGATAATACAGAGAATTAATTATTTTTGTTTAAGTATAATTTATTAAAAATTTTGTTAAAAAAATAGTATTTTTTCTATTTTAATAAATGAATTACAGCACGACTTTTTGTAATAGCGAAATACTTAAGAAATACTAATTTACTTTATTTAAGCACATCTTTCATTTTAAGAATATTCAATTGAATTGTGTATTTTTGTAAAGGTAATAATATCATATTTTGGACTTTTAACTTATATTAGCTTAAAACTCAATGTAATTTTAAATACTTTTAATAACCAATAAAGATATAATTTAACACAATAGTCAATGAAAAATTTTAAAAATAAAATAAAATAAAATAATAATTAAAGATTTTATTTTTAATTTACCAGCTTAATTTATAATATAATTACAAAAAAATTTTAAGGCAAATTAATGATCCAACCATGACCTTTTTCTTAATTTATTTTTAGCTCGATGGACAGAAAAAAATATCTACGAGCTGAAATATTAAAAAATAGATGCAACTGTAGTCCATTTTTAAAAATGAAGAATATATATATGAAATAAGTTAAATTAAGAAATGCACTTGACAAAAGGAGGGGGGAGGGCTCCTGATATAAAATTATAAGCGACTTGCTGTTTCAGAATGGCAGTATTTTTTTTTCTTTATTTCTGTGCTGTCACGTCTGAAAATTCTGTTCAAAACGCCTGTTTTGATCTTTTCTACGTTTATTTTTTGCTCTATGGACAGAAAAAAAAATCTACGACGGGAAATATTAAAAAATAGATGCATCTAAAATCCGTAGCCCAGACCGCATTTTTTAAAATGAAGAATATATATATGTGAAATAAGTTAAATTAAGAAATGCACTTAAAAAAAGGAGTGTGTGTGTGGGGGGGGGGGGGGGGGGGCTCCTGATGTAAAATTATAAGCGACTTGCTGTTTCAGAATGGCAATATTTTTTTTTCTTTATTTCTGTGCTGTCACGTCCGAAAATTCTGTTCAAAACGCCCGTTTTGATCTTTTCTACGTTTATTTTTTGCTCTATGGACAGAAAAAAAATCTACGAAGGGAAATATTAAAAAATAGATGCATCTAAAATCCGTAGCCCAGACCGCATTTTTTAAAATGAAGAATATATATATTAAATAAGTTAAATTAAGAAATGCACTTAAAAAAAGGCGGGGGGGGGGGGGGAGAGCTCCTGGTGTAAAATTATAAGTGACTTGCTGTTTCAGAATAGCAGTACTTT
The DNA here is from genome assembly GCA_963932465.1 of Maratus speciosus. Taxonomy (NCBI): domain Eukaryota; kingdom Metazoa; phylum Arthropoda; class Arachnida; order Araneae; family Salticidae; genus Maratus; species Maratus speciosus. The sequence goes on from OZ010790.1 coordinate 241,032,713, forward strand.
TTTTCTTTAATTTTGTGCTGTCAGGTACGAAAATTCTGTTCAAAACGCCCGTTTTGATCTTTTCTACGTTTATTTTTTGCTCTATGGACAGAAAAAAAATCTACGAAGGGAAATATTAAAAAATAGATGCATCTAAAATTCGTAGCCCAGACCGCGTCTTTTAAAATGAAGAACATATATATGAAATAAGTTTAATTAAGAAAGCACTTGACAAAAGGAAGGGGTCTCCTGATGTAAAATTATAAGCAACTGTTATTTCAGAATGGCAGTTTTTTTTTTTTTTTTTTTTTTTTTTTTTTTTTTCACGACCGAAAATTCAGTTCAAAACACACTTTTGCCTTAGTATTTAATTATCTCATATGTGCCGTACGAAAAAAGAAATTTTAGTAGTTTTTTTATCTACCCGTGCATAAAATTTTCAGATAATGCAATTGAAATAACAATTTTCCTTCACATTTTACCCAGGCTTAGGACTGGCAGCTGTACGAGTACAAAAGCTGGCATGTTTAAAAATTGTTGCAGCCTTTCTTCTTATATTGCCATTTAAGCAATATATATCAAAAAGTTCCTTTTAAACCATATGCATTTATATGAATCTATGGAGAATTATTTCTTACATTTATTATGGCTTGAATTTTAGAATTATAAATATTCAATGCCACTTAAATCTGAATCTTGTGCGTCATAATTTTCAAAAATAACTTCGTCAGAACTGCTGGTATTTTCAGAATCTGAACTGACAGTGAATGAAATTTTATCAATTTTTTCTTCTAGAATTCCGTCATTTTTCCAATATTCCTCCTGAATTTTCTTCTACCTTTTGGCAGTACTTCTTCCAGTTCTCTTGTTTAATGCTTTCAATTGCTTCATCTGTCAATTTTCTAAGCGTCTGTAAACTAAGTTCTGACTTGGTATTTCTTTCTTTAATGTAACGTTTCACAGCAGCCCAAGCCAATTCAATAGGATTCATATCACAATGGTATGGAGGAAGCCTGATGACATCATGGCCATGGCATTTTAACAATTCGTCGATACAATATTTTTTTGAAACGGGTGCATTGGCAGATATAATATCGAAAAGCTCAGTTTTACGCATTTTTTCATAATAGATATTCAAAGCATAGAGAGTAAACATATTTCTTCAACATAGGTAAATTTCGGAGATTTGTTAATTCTTCCCCATTGTCGGTAGTTACGCTAGTACTGTTGCCATTACAGATTTTGCCACAAATGTCCCATCTTGTATTTTAATCTATGTCCACCTTATAGTGTCAGAAATCTCTGACCAATCAGATGCGTTTCGCGGTGTCTACACAGATTTTCATTGGTCCATTTCCAGAGGTTTACTTTTTTTTATATAGAGAAGGATTCACATTTTTCATATGAAAAATGCTTTTTTATTGTTAGTGGATATGTTGCATGTAAAAAAAATATTAGTTTTCAATTTAAGAAAATATTTTCACATATATTCTGTATCCTGCGAAGCCCGGGTACGATCCTCTAGTATTTTTAACAGATGTGAGATTTTCTTATTTTAAATAAAAAATTATTTGTAATAGAAATACTTCTTAACCTTTACACGGGTGCCCGGAAAGCATCTGTCGGAGATTTCCTGTTTTCTCGGACAGATGATATCCGAGCCGCTATATAAATGTTAAACAATTTTTAAATAAGAAAGAAAAATCATGCGTCAGCAATAGATTATGAAACACTTTCCAGCACTTCCAGAATTCTTGAAATAAACTTCGCTGTTTAATAAGGTAAAAAATTAAAAACAAAATTAGATTTTACAAAACCCATAATATATTTGTAAACCAGATTTCAGCCATTACCGTACATAGCCGCAAAAAATAATCTAATTATTTTGTGCAGTCCTATATTTAATCTAGAGATTGTATATATCCTACATAGTGTGCTAAAACTTTTTTTAATAAGGAAATGCATAATAGGTTGAAAATTAACCTTCAGGAAATTCTATCAACATAAGCAAACATACTTCAATTCTTTTGTGCAGAACTGTATATTACCAACAGATTTTCATATGCGTCACATATTAAGCTAAAATTTACTTCAGGCTAAAACATGGTTAAAACTACTGAAATCACACTTCCAGACGTTATCATCCTTAGGAGGTGATGTATCCAATTATTCGCGCGGCTCTGTATAGGATTTTATTTATATTATACAAACATCTCTTAGTATACTAAATATAGTTCAACTTGAAAGTGCATAACGCAGTTAAAAGCCGCCTTTTCTTTTGTGTAGCCGTATATGTGATCTATATCATTCATACACACGACATGGCAATCAAAACTTTAGTTAAATTTAAACACGCATACCATAAATAAAATCGCGCTTCCAGCGCTCATAGCTAATAGGCAGTACTTCAGATACAGCATCGTATCAGAATCTTTTGTGTGTCCTTGTAAATGAACGATAAATGTTATGCACATCACGTTATACAGCAAGTATCTAGTAGTAATCCGCTGTAATGTATATCAATTTTATTATATTTGAAATATTATAACAGAAACTGAAATTAGCTGAAAATAGTTTTTAACCTTATACCATTATGTAAAGGAATTCTTTTGTGTGGCCTGTAATTGAATAGCACATGATTTGCATCTCATATTCTACAGAATGCACGATTTAATGCAATTCATAAATGCATATCAATTTCATTATGTTCAAAGTTGTCTAACATTATTAAAATGAACTTGATACGAAAATTTCCCATTGATCGTAATGTAACGTAATACTTTTATCCGTCCCTGTAAATAAGCTGTAAATGTTACACAATTTAAATACCGATCGAGCTATAGTAAGCATCGATAACATATAATAAAATCAGGGCAATCCGAGTCTATTTACAAGAGTTAGAGCTCGGACAGACAAACCGAAGTCATAAAAGTATGTTGGAAAGTGTTAAAAATATATTGTCTTTTACTTCTTACTTTTATACAGCGGTTGCAGAATATATCAACTAAGATATTTAACTATAATACTGAAAATCAACTTTTTTGTATCTGATGCACATATATATAAATATTTTCGAATTTTCTTATCAATAGACTACAAGTACAATGATTGCATAGATTTTTTATACGAAGAAAAGCCACAGATAAACTAATTTGTAATTATAGTAATAAACCAATAATCTTGTGAAATGAACAGAAACAAAAAAAGCTGACTGTAAATGGCTATTTTTTGGCGATTTCTTAGGCTGTCAACTCCTGACACTTGGGCAATTATGAAAATATCGCTTTTAATGCATTAACAAACATTATTTGATCACATTATTGCTGTTTTTCATATAAATATGATCTTTAGTATTGTTAGTGGACATTCTAAAAATATATTAAACATAGAAAAAGTTTAATTTCCAGTTTAAAAAAACAAGCAGATCCGTGCGAGGCTTTCTCGCCGCATGTTTCAGATTATTTGCTGATGCATTATTCATTAAGTTTTTATTAACAACTGCATTTTTTTTAAATCAAACAACGCGTTTTAACAAAATATAAATATACTACGTCAAAATTCGCTTGCAAAAACTTTCGAAAAATACCCCGTTCATCGCTGTCTTTAATATGTGCAGAGAAAACAGGTTGTCAACATCAAAAATAATATACCGGGTGAGCCAAAAGTTCGTCACAACTTTAAAAACTCATAAAAAAGGAAGAAATTATGATAAAGGAGTGCGTTTTGCAAGAAAGGGCTCACAAGGTAGTCGAATTTTTTTTTTTTACCAGAAAAAAAAAGTTAAAAAATCACATGTAGAGGGCGCTGACGATCCTACACTCAAGGAGCAGGACAACAATACGCTACATTCATTTGTTCTTCCAATAACAAGTGTTCAACATGACCTCCAGAATATTCTACGAAAAAAATGTTGTCCTGTTCATTGAGTTTCCGGGTCGTCAGCGCCCTCTACATGTGATTTTTTAACTAAAATTTTTTTGGGTGCTAAAAAACATCCGATTACCTCGTGAGCCCTTTCTTGCAAACCACACTCCTTTATCATAATTTCTTCCTTTTTTATGAGTTTTTTAAGTTGTAACGAACTTTTAGCTCACCCGGTATGGTTTTCACCTGTATTTTGTATCCGGGGATGCCCGGGTTTATCCCCTTGTTAATTAAATATAATGATAAATTTGGGGGTATTTAATTAAGCACATTATATGTTTGTACTTATAATTTTGTGTCTTTACACATGCAAGTATAAATTAATTATACTCGTAATTACAAACTGATATGTATCGCTCATATAACCAATTTATTTCCTTCAACTTGAAACGTTATTGCCAAAATGGGAAATTCGTATTTTATACAACAGATTATTTATAATCGAAATCCATAATATTTTAATTAAATTTCCAATTAAAGCTAATTTAGATTTTAATTAACTCTAGGGAACATGTTTTAATCTTTAAAAGTTGATTTCGTATTTTTTTTTTTTTTTTTTTTTTTTTTTTTTTTTTTTTTTTTGCCATTTGTCGATAACTTAATGTTTTATTCACAGAAATTTGCGCGTATTTCGATATAATTTTAAGTATTTTATTTATTGTTTGCGTGCATAAAAAACAAGTAATATACTTTTCATTATTTTCAAAAGTTAAAGGATGATATATTTTGCGACTACGATTGGCTGGTAGCGTATTTTATTAAAAAAAGTCTTTTTTCGAAATAATACTACTATAATTCTATAGAAAAGCACTGGTTACAAATTAGTTTTTAATTTTTTGTAGTAAATATAGTTAGAAATATACGCTAGTTTTTCATGAAAACATCTAAGATGGCTAATTATCGAATCGCATAAATATACATATTTCATATTCTATACGTCATGTTTTATTCTATTACATAGAATATTTGAATTGAATTATTAAAACATTATACATGAAAAAAAAATTTGACTAGGAAGACAGTATTTCTTGCAGAGAAAAAATAAATTAAAAAAATGTCTTTTAACGAACCTTCACTTCCGTTTTTAAATAAAGGATTGGAAAAAAAATTTTTTCGGCATTTCTAAAATTCTTTTCACATACATATATTAGAATTACTAGTATTAATGATGTTAACTTCAGTAAGCAACTGATTTTTGAATTAAACGCGTTCCTGTTCCTCTGAAAATAACTGGGTGATGCTTTTATGTACATGCAATATTAGTAAACTAAAGTAAAAAAAGATTATTCTCACTTTAAAATTGAAATAAAAAGATGTATCTTTAGGGATAAGACAATTTTGTACATTAAACCACAAGCACAAACAAGTACATTTGCATCTATACCTAACACCCAGATCTGCACCTCATATCTAAATATATACTTTGCGGTTAAAATTAAAGTTACCCTGTTTAGACCTATGCAGAGTCCATTCTGGTTGACAAATATCGATGAAACAGTGTGTACACGTTATATGGACATTGGAGAAAAGAAATATCCAATAAAAAATAGTACTTCAAATTTCGACTGAGAGATGGCGGTTTTCATCTACAAGAAAGAACGTTATGGAAATTTCGATCTGTTTAAAAAGCCAGTAGTCGCTGACGAGCGTTACTGGTGAAGTTGTTTTATCAGAAAGGCAGTAATTTGTCAACTGCACTGGGAAAATATAGGCACATGAAAGGCTTACGAAAAGGACCAATGTCGAGGCAGGCTTTGAAAAAGATTATGACTAAATTCAAAGAGGCTGGGGAGTTGGGTACGCTGCAAGGAAGAGGACGGAAACGGATTTAAAATGAAACTGCCGAAGAAATCGCTCTTGCCGTGGTCGAAAAAGCGTCCGGTTCTCAATATTCTTCGAGAAGTGCTCCATCGGTGTCACGTGATTTGTCTCTCCCTTGGTCTACAGTACGAAAGGTTCTTCGATCCATTGTAAAGTGGTATCCATACAAAATTCGCGTCGTTCAAGCGCTGAACCCTGCAGACACGGACACACGCACTCAAATTGCGAAAATGTTTTGGGCCAGAATAGCTGTTGCATGGCCATGGAACAGTTTGTGGCCGGACGAGGCGCATTTTACCCTAGACGGAGCAGTGAATACTCAGAAATGTCGCATATGTAGTACTGCAAGTCCTGATGTTGGTCATGAACAGTCTTTGCATCCTGATTACACTACTGCACAGTATGGTTTTACTGCTGATTTAATTCTTGGTGCCTTTTTTAGAATAACACTTCTTAGGGTCCTAAAAGGTGTTCCATTATGAGCACCCGTTACTGCGACCTTCTTCAACAGCAGGTCATCCCTGTTTTACAAAAGCGAGGGTGTTTAGAGACAACCGTCTTCATGCAAGATGGTGCAACACCTCACATAGCACGAGCAGTGGTGGCACTGCTTCGTGCCCATTTTGAAGATGATTGACTAATTTCGAGATGTTTTCTGACTACCTGACCTTCTCGTTCTCCGGACTTAAATTCCCGTGACTTCTGGTTGTGGGGATTCCTGAAAGATTCTGTCTATGGAGGAAGCATACGGAGTCTGTCTAATTTGAGAACAAGCTTCACTCGTCAAGTTGCTACAATTGATAAAGAAAGTCTTAGCACTACTGTTTAAAACGCTATAACAAGCTTTGAACATGTGTTTGACGCAATTGGAATACACATTGAACATATGCTGTGAATAAATAAAGTTTTGTGCTGCCAGTTTGAGTTTTTTCGTCTTCAAGTGAATTATTTTCAGTGGTCAAAATTTGAACTATTATTCTTTATTACATATATCTTTTCCCATGGTCCATATAACGTATATACCAAGTTTCATCGATATCTGTCAAACAGAACGGACAGTATGTAATTCTAAGCAGGATAATTTTAAATATAACCACCCTGTATATCTATAATTCTATACTTATATTTACATCTGCACACACACTTCACTTACACTTTCCAGTCTAGATCGATATATCTATAAAACCTACATATTTACATATTTCAAACCTCAATAGAAGATTGAAAATCCTGCTTTAATTAAAACTTTAACAAAATATATTTAAACTAAATACGTTTAATAATCAGAGCAAATGTATAGTTTTTAATATTAATTTTTATTAATACGTGAAAGAAACTTCAACCATTCAATGCAAAATAATTATTTAATTGATGTTTGAAATTTTGTATTTTATTTACACATTTAAATGCTTATTTTGTTCAGGAATAATTGGTATGTACGTTTCCTCATAATACAGATATCTATAAATCTATATATTATATTTTATGCAAATCGTCAAGATAACGTCTAAAATACTGAAATAATTCTAACCTAATTTACACAGTGTAGATCTTGTAAATATCTCGGTTGATTTCATATATGAAGTATGTAGATTGTATAATTCGTTTAACACAAAAGCAAAAAACATGCGAATCTTGTCATTACGATTACGTAAAAATACTGAGTCGATTCTAAAATAATTAAGATAGGATATTAATCTTAAATATATTTCGGATGAGTTCTTTTAATCAAGTATGCCACTTATACAGTTCATTTGCAGGGACACGCAAAAGTAAAAATTAAGCAAAATATTTCGTTACGATAAAATCCGAAATACTGAACAATTTCCAACCTAATTTGCACAGTCTATACTACATATCTCACAAGGAAGTTCCCCTTACCCTGCATACTCAGAATATTAAAAAAAATACTAATTAAACTACAAATGCATGTAATAAAGGATCAGTCAAATTCAGCGGCGGAATTACAGTAAAAAAACTAAAAAAAATAAAATGCTTTCGAGTATTTGGCGCGAAAAAACGACAGCGTCATGCGATTTGGCGAGCAGCCCATTTCCTCGCCAAAAGCAAACGATTTTAATGCATCTGAAAATTGCTTGTTAATTGACTTTGGGAATGAGTGTAAATAACATTTAATGAATTTAAACTTAAACAATGAGAGAGTTTAATACATATATTTTTTGTATTACATATTTATGCTGTTTGTTGTTGCAGTTATTTAAGTTTATCACTGTAAAAATAATTTCATATAAAAAAAAATATTTTCATATTGAAAAATATATTTTAATATAATTAGGCGTATTCCAAAATAAAGACCAGATGATGAATGCTGCAGTTTTCCATTTCAATATCGGATAAGTTTTTATTTCCATAGCAACAAAATTGAATTGACAATGTTTAACTTGACTTAGTTTTGAGATTGAAACAATTTTAATTAATTTAAATTTTCTTGTAATTCATAAAATGTCGTTGTTAACTTTCATTATAAATATAGGGATGACAAAATTAGAGTTCAAACAAACCAAAACTGACAAAACTAAATTTATTTAAATTAAATTTATTTAAACAAGTTCAACCTGAAACATTTTTAGCTTAAAGAGTATTTGACATAAAAAAGTATTTTTTGAAATTTTAATTCATGAAATTTTATTAGACAATCCATCGCCAACCGGTGATAAATCGCCAAATGGCAAAATTTTCATTATTTTTTTACGGACACTTTATCGGGTTTCCACAGATTTTTTCTGTAAACATATCTATCCTCATGAGAAGAATATTCTATAATTTATTCCGATTTTTCGGAGTATGACTGTATGAAGACCTTCCTTGACCGATGAGTTCGTTAATGTTCGTTCATGTATGTAAACACTTAATAGTTCGTTTACAGGAATACACAAGAATTTAAAAATTTAAATGTTCTCAGTAAGATAAATACTGAGCCAATTCTAACATAATTTAGAGCGTGTGTTGCCCTAAAAAAATATTTTCGTTGAGTTTCGTAAACAAGTTTGTAGCTTACACAGTTCATTTACAGGGACACACAAAAACATGCAAATTTTGTCATTGCGGTAACCTCTGAAATACTAAACCAATTGAAACATAATTATGTCAGTGTATTAATCCTGCCATTTCTGAGAAGAGTTTGTTAATCAAGTACGCAGGTCTCAGAGTTCCTTAAGAGGCACACAAAAGCAAAATCTGCAAAATTTATTATCACGATAACGTTCGAAATACTGAACTGATTAAAACCTGATAATTCTATTAATGTACCCAATATGAAACAATGTTCTTTTCGGTTTGTTCGAACACTCAATTGCATAATGAACTTGATTTTATCAGAGGAAATGCTATTGATCATGGTTTCCCAATTGGGTACATTCATAGAATCATCAGGAAATTTGACAGCTCTTTGGTTCAAAGTAGAGATGTGGATTTCCCCAACTCGTCAAGCATTTGGACACTACTCCACTCAGATTTCAAGCTGCCATATATGAAATATCCATATAGGTATGACTAAAAAGTAAAGGTACTATAGTCTGTGGTGGCGAATTTCGAATTTTATAGCTCATTCAATTCGTCTAATCGAGTTTAGTAATTTTGCACCTCGCATATTGGCTATTGAATTTTTATAATGACAGGAGGCCGAGTCAAAGTTCAAAATTTCGTTCATTGAAAAACAGATGCCTTCAAAGAAATAAGTGCGATTTAAATTTACTATTTGTTTTTACAATGCCATACATTGCCAATAGCTACTATAAGGTTATATTATTGCTGTTATTATAAGAATTTGTAATTGCAGATAAAACATCCATATGCTACTTGACAGGCAGGTTTTCGAAAGTTAGGATGTCCTCGTCTAGTTCCGTGTTGCCAGTGTGCTACTTTTTTAAAATTTAGATTTCTTGATTGGCACCACTTTTCTGAAATGGTAAAATTCCCCTTGCTTTCTCCTTAATTAATATGTCATTAAATAAGGCGAATTTTACTTTTTCAAAAAAGTGGTGCCAATCAAGAAATCTGAATTTTAAAAATGTAGCCCACTGGCAACACTGGTCTAGTTTCGTTTATTCTGTCAACACTTTTTCCCGAATTACGAGCAGAAATCTTTGTAATCACACATTGTCGGTTCTTTTGTTAATTTTTCAGTCACTTCGTAACTTGCGGAACGTCTGCGTACGGTTGCATGCGAAGGACTTTCCTGCTACTGTTTTATTTTCGGCAGCTCGCATTATGCAAAGTTTTAAACATTGTCCCGGCCCCTGTCGTTATTAAAACTCAATAGCCGATATGCGAGGTAGCAAGCTACTTAGCTCGATGAGACGAATTGAATGAACTATAAAAATCGAAATTCGCCGCCACAGACTATAGTACCTTTACATGTAAGAGGAAATTTGTGGAAAGGTTAAAAGTGTATCGTAATGATATAAACGTCAAAAACAGCCTACAGCCCTATCAAGGATGTATCTCAATAATTGTAATTGCTACTAGGGGGCTCTGCCCCCTGCAAGCTACGCTCGCCAACCCCCGTTCAGACACCGCAGAATCTAAAAACACGCTAATCTGATCGGTTTAAAAAATATTATAGAACATTGAATTATACTGAAAAAGTTGTGCAGATCTCATTGTAAAGGGGTTTCCATTCAATTTCCTTTGATTTCAAAAATTTAAGGCCGAATCAGTTGCTGTTAAGACATCGAATGTTTGTTTTCGTGTTTGATTAAAGAGGATCAGTTAAACGTTTGAAAAGAAGCTAAAAATAAAAGGAATTAAGTGCACAGAGTCGTTGTCTCCCGGTATTTTAAAAACATTTCTATAACAATAGCCTAAATCATGTGAATATCATCAAGAGTTCCGGGCGAACCACTCCGCTTATTATATTCATGGCGCCATTTTGGTACTTTAATATTAGCCAGGTACAGGTGATAAGTCGCCAAATATTATTCTATCGCCATCGTTTCATCTATATTATAATAGTCCAAGTCATGTAACTGCCATAAATAAATACGCTCTGATCCCTTCGCTTTTCATATGAAAGTTTGGCCCAGATATCATATACGACCCCATATTGACGCGATGTTTTTCCGACGCTAATTTGGGGAAAAGATCAACAGCATAAACAACAACATCCGGCTTATCAAATCAAGCAAAATAACGATACTATGGCGCCAGTTAAGTACCCGTTGCGTATGTGACATCGGTGTCAGAAAAAATAGCGCCAATATGGGACCGTATGTGGCATCTGTGCCGAAAGTTTTCCATTTCGATTTTAAAAAATCCATTTTTTTTTCGAATAATACTACATAAAAGCATTGTCGCAAAGAATTCTTGGTACTGTTACGCTAGCCGGGTGCAAACCTCTCTTTCAACTCGCCAGTTAGCATTTTTTTTTTTTCGGGTGGTAAATTAAAACATTGCTTTGAAGTTGAATTATGAGTCAATTAAATGTCATCGTTTGTTACATCATTTAATATTTGGCCAATGGCCAGATGTCATATACGCACCCGATTTGGCGAGATTTTTTTTTACGAAAATTTGGCGAAATCCTCGTTTTCGAATACCACTTACATATGTATTTTTGGTACTACTTAGTTATCCCGTCGAACAAAAATCTGTCACCAAACTATAAGATTAAATGCCAATAATGGTTGATAAATGTCACATTCACTTGACTTTAAGCAAGTTACACGTCTTTACGTCATCAAGTGATTTTTATTTCGACGTTTTATTTGTATATTTATTAATGTTACACTATTTTCTTTGTTCTTTCGTTTTTTAAAATAAAAATGATGTCAATTTGTATAATTTGGCGAGTGGTTTGGCGATTTATATAATTTGGCGAAATGGGTCGATGGAATAACTAAGTAGTACCGTATTTTTTAATTATTTTCTATTATTTTTAAAGGAAAATAACAAAAAAAATAATTAACTATAGAACAAAACAATTTATGTAATTAAAAAAATAAAGTAAGTAAACGCTTATTATTAAATAAACAACAATAGCCGGGTTACCATGTCAACCAAAATGATACCATTTTGGCACCAATTAGGTACCCCGGTGCGTATATGACATCTGTGCCTAATATTTTTCTTTTCATTCCGTTTAAAAAAAAAAAATAAAGAAGTGTAAGCCATTTATTTTAAATGTTTCTGTTTGTGTTAAATAAAATGATAATGAAATACAAATTATATTATGAATAAAAGTAACATGATACGTTTCTTAGCATCCATTTAAGGGAGGCCAAACTTCTCGCCAAGTTAGTTAAAATAGTAACCTTTTCTAAAATCTGAAAAAAAAAATATCTGTTTGATTAAAATTTGAGTTGCCATCATTAGAAAAATGTATATAAAATTAGAAAAAAATTAATATTTCGAAAACCAATTCGAATTTAAAAATTCTAATACCACTTTTGAAATCTGCGGATCAATATTCATTTTTGGTGTTAATTTCATTGAAAAGTATTCCATATTTTAGGAGAAATCGCCGTGAAACATAATCAGTTGTTTAATCAGTCGATTCAAAGAATCGTTACATTTCAGCCGTTTCATAGATTCGTTTCATAAATTCATTTCATTAGGATTTTATATATATAGGGTTGATAGGAGAAATCGCCGTGAAACATAATCAGTTGTTTAATCAGTCGATTCAAAGAATCGTTACATTTCAGCTGTTTCATAAATTCGTTTCATTAGGATTTTATATATATAGGGTAGATATTGATTTTGAGAGAGCTAGCATTATTTTACCTGGTAATGACACACGTAAGAATTTAATTAGAGAATAAATAGTAATTTTAGTAAGAAACGATGAAGTATGTAATGATAATATATCATATAATATTCCGAAATTTTGGTTAAATATCCTAAGAAACATGTAATTTTGAGTTATGTAGTCCATTGCTACTTTCACATATAGATGGTGATAGAGTCTTTTGTAAGACTTGTATTACCAACATATTTCAACAGATGGTGCAAGTAAAATCTGTGATTTTCTCTCTCTTCGGGCTCATTGGTTATTTTTTCCCCATGTGTACTATTTTTTGTCGGTCGAGGTTATTACATTATTGATCCAGCTCACTTCATTTACATTCTTGAGGATGGCCACGGAAGTGTGATTAAACTCTAGAATATTTTAATGTTTTTAATCTATATAAAATGTTTGTTCAGCAATATAGCAAAGAATTTGCAGTTTAATTAGATCTCATTTATTTAAATTTGGAGTTTCAGAAATGACTTACATTTGTAAGCTCTTTACTGCAACTATATTAGAATAATAATCTTTGGTTTATTTAATCGCTAAACCATGACACGTATTCTCACACTTAATATTTTGACAATCTTTACTGTTACACCCCGTATATAAACGAAAGTGGGAAAACAATTTATCTCGGTGGAAAGTATACTAAGCTGGGAGCCAACACTAATATAGGAAGCTATTCTTCAAAAAGTATCATAAATACTGAAGCATGCTTTTGTACTTGATCCCTTTGATACAAGGTATAAAAACATGTGTGCTATTTTATCCAAAATTGAGCGTCACTCAGAGGCGATTACTTCCCTTTTCAAAGAATAGATTGGTTAATCTGCAAGTTTATCACTAGAAAAAAAGAAAAGGCCAGAAGTTTTGATTTTATAAGCGTCTTTGTTTTTTTTTTTTTTTTTTTCTTTTTGTATGTTATTTGAAATTCCAAATAGTCTATTCCTTGTGTAAGTCATTTTTAAGATTTTTTTAAAAAGGAGATTTCATGTTTTGTTGCTTTTTCTTGAGAAACAAGAGAATGAAAATTGTTTTAAATCAATTTAGAATTTTTGCTTTTAAAAGGCGTATACTTTGTATTTTATTACATACCTAAAAGAATTTTTCCAATATTTCATTTCAAATTCTTTGTTCAAAAATTATTAAATAAATTTTTTTTTTCAAATAAAAATTATCTATTCTTATGAAACTATGAGGTTCAACTTTGTTTTAAATTCTTTAAATTTTGACATTAATCTTAAAGAAGTTTCAGCAGATCTTATAAAATCCCAATATTTTAGACAAAAATATTTATTTCTTCTAAAAGATTCTATACACACTTAAGCAGATTATAGAGAAATATTTTAAACTTAATTTTACTAGTAGGCGTATAGATGTCAAGTTTTATTAATTTTAAGTACCACTACTTTCGAATTGTAATGTTGGCCTTATTTAATTCATAGACATGTTTACAATAAAAGACAAAACCATTAAATGCATTTATCTCATATTGTTTTTATAAATTTTTGTTAACTTTAAAATACTAAGGCTCAATCAATTGGTCACGAAGTAGTTTTAATTTTTTCCTAATTGAACATTGCATGTAATGTAAATGTCTTAAGGATTGCACTTCAGATATCTTGAAAACTACCATTAAACTTAATAAATATATCTCACTATCTCTCTATTCTAAAAAAAAAGTAACTACCGCTGTCACCGTCGCCGGTTTTGAATTTTTTGTGACCAGAGGTCTTTCTTCGTTAATATTAAGAAAAATAATGCATACAAAAATATGAAAATCGGTAGTATTATACAGAAATGTTTGATAAACACGCTGATGCAGACAGTTTTCAAATCGAACAATTATTTTAAGAGATATTTAATGCTAAAGTTGGACAAAATCGTTCCACTAAAAAAGTTTTGTAGGAGCAAAAACTATTCATGGAAATTTAATCATTTTTAGATCATTTTATACGTTTGAAGTTCCCGGTGTGCAGACTGTATTTCTTTTTTTAATTTGACTCATTTTTTGAGGTTTTATTTCTATTTTAAATTTAAATGTTCAGCATTTTTAGAGATATTTTTTACATATTTTAGAAAGTGATATTAATTTAAACTGTTGTTATCTGTATAAACAGCGCAAACAATAATGTTTGCTTCAAATAAAAAAATATTTATACGTGTAAATAAATTAAAAATTTATTTACACGTGACTATTATAAACAGAAAAAAACATTTGGAATTAGAATTAAATAATTAGCTACAAAAAGGAGGAACTTATTAAAAATTACGTCATAAAAACTGTATTTACACGTGAATTTTAAAAGAGAAAGGAAATTGTAAAATAATAAATTCATTAACATGCGTTAGAAGTCTTAAATAAGAGAAATTACGTCATATTTACGTCACATTACAGTTATTACATAAAATGAACACAAAATAATATTGCAAAACAGTTTAAATTTAGAAATTGCGCTAGACATTTATTTGATATTTTGAGAGGATACTTTTCAACTATTTTTGATAGGAAAGCGCAAATGATATTTCATTTCTAACAAAAGTATTTTCACGTGAATATTAAAAAGAGAAAGAATAGTTTGGTCAAAATTACGTCAGATTAAAAACGATTAATTTAAAATGTCTTATTTAAAATAACTTTATTTTCGCTTTGTTAAAAAATACCGGAAGACAAAAACTCTGTTTACTTAATTCCTTTTATAGTAGCTTATTTTGAAATGTTTAACTTATTTTACTTAATCAAAGACGAAAACAGCGATTGTATCTTTGGTACTACTTAGTTATCCCGTCGACCAAAAATCTATCATTCGCCAAACTATAAGATTAAATGCCAATAATAGTTGATCGTAAATGTCACATTAACTTGACTTTAAGCAAGTTACACATGTCTACGTCATCAAGTTATTTTTATTTCGACGTTTTATTTGTATTTTTATTAATGTTGCACTAATTTATTTGTTCTTTCGTATAAAAATAAAAATTATATCAATTTGTATAATTTGGTGAGTGGTTTCGCGATTTATATAATTTGGCATAATTGGTCGACGGGATAATCAAGTAGTACCGCAACGGATTTGGCCTTAAAATTCCCCCAATCAAAGAGAAATGAATAGAAATACGTTTATAGAGAGATCGCCTCTGTTTTATAAATTATAATTCAATCTTCCAAAACCTTTTTAAAGCCGGTCAAATTAGCGTACTTTTAGAGTCTGCGGTGTCTGAACGGGGGTTGACGAGCGTAGCTCGTAGGGGGCAGAGTTCCCTAGTTCTAAAAAAAAAAAAAAGTTAACTAACATTGTCACCGCCGCTGCCGGTTTTGAATTTTTTGTGACCGGAGGTCTTTCTTCGTTAATATTAAGAAAAATATTGCATACAAAAATGTGAAAATCGGTGGTATTATAAAAAAAGCTTGTTAAACACGCTGATGCAGACAGTTTTCAAATCAAAGAATTATTTTAAGAGATATTTAATGTGAGTTGGTCAAAATAGTTCCATTAAAAAAGTTTTATTGGAGCAAAAAGTATACATAGGAAATTAATCATTTTTAGATCATTTTATACATTATAAGATCTCGGTGTGCAGACTGAATTAATTTTTTTTTATTTTACCTTTTTTTGAGGTTTTATTTCTGTTTTAAATTCAAATTTTCAGCATTTCGAGAGATATTTTTTACCTTTTAGAAAAGGATATTATTTTAAATTGTTGCCAAATTTAAAAACAGCGCAAAGAATAATACTTCCTTCAAATTAACAATTTATTTACTTGTGATACTTATAAACAGAATAAAAACTTTCAAATGAGAATTAAATGATTACGTATTAAAAGCAGGAAAATATTGATAAATAAAAATTGATAATTACAGTATTAATAAAAATTGCCAAACCATAATATTGCTAAACAGTTTAAATTGAAAAATATACTTGCACGAGACATTTATTTCATACTTTGAGATAACCTTTTAAAACTAATCTATATATATATATATATATATATATATATATATATATTGAGCTATCGTATCAATGAAACGCATCTATTGCTTATTGAACATACCTATCTCTATACCTATAAGGGGAGTTATCATAGGGGGACCCTCTTCTGTCACCAAATACCGCCAAGGTTGTCGCCAACTTGGCGATATCTCTAATATTTCGCCAAATTCCCGCAGACTAGTTATTATTAAAATTATTCATACCTGTATCCCGTACGAAATTCTACTTTCTGTCCTAGTAACATGGCTAAGCTCATGATATTCAAACAATAAAGAATGTAGTGTACAGAATCTTCTCATAAAGAGAGGTCAGTATAGCGTGCAATTAAAATACTGAGATAGGACAGATAGCAATTTTAACACAGAGCATGTGACGACTTTGGCCTGAGCAGATGGATCACCAAAGATCCTCTCGCAATTACGAGACCTGTAAAAGTCATTTGAGTCTTTCTACCTTAAACTCTATGTATAACTTTGCATTAAAACCCGTTAATAGTCGCGCGTTGGTCTTTTCCCCGCCCGAAATTCGTTATCTTCCTGTAACTCATTTCCCGGTAAAGTTACGATAGCCAAATTCCGTGTAGCTGACCTTGAGTGTTCACACACTTGTGTAGTAAAATTGCAAGTAATTCCTGCTATTTCTTAGCATTTTATCGCATTCTTAATTTCCAATCGGTCTAAATGACCGCGTTGCGACCACTTGTGTTAGTTGAATTTTTTCCCCTCGTGTTCATCCGTTCCCATTTCCGCGAAATCTGTGGGGTTTCTTCGAAGTACGGACTCTCTGCCTGTTGTTGTTTTGTCTTTCTTTCTATCTGCTATTTTACCCGTTCATAGAGTACTTTTTTTACTTTTAGAATGTGACTTAAAATTGTTTTATTATATTAGTTGCGAAGTCAGTTCGCACAAAAAACTGATGGATGTTCACTTACATTTTTTTTTTCATTGTCAAACATTGCGGAAATAAATTCTCAAATTGATAATCGTTTAAATATGGAAAAAAGGGGAAATTCATCATCATTATTTGAAAGAAGTTGCTTTCCATTTATTACCGGAACATATAAATGAAAGAAAACAGGCAATAACACTGCCAAACAATTAAAAAAGAGAGAAGAGAATTTTGTGGGAATCAGTAAAAAAAAAAAAAAAAAAAAAAAAAAAAAAAAAAAAAAAAAAAAAAAAATTGCCGTATCTCCAAAATCTGAAAATTATCGTTTTTGTACAATAAAACAAATTCGAAAGATAAAACAATTTTCTCAGAAATGTAGTATGTATATCTGCGAAGAACATACATATAATTTATTTGTACAATAAGAAAAATAATGAGAATTTTACAATGTAAGTTAGAAATTACGCAAATAAAAATCTCTTTTGGATAAATCAGTGAATGTTTATACTATGATTTAAAAAAATATTTAAAGTATTTTTCTAAAATTTATCTATTTTTAAATTTTTATACTGTAAGTAAAAACACATTTTTTTTTTTTTACAATGACGCAGAAAATGTTTTCTTTTATTATTATTATTGAAATCCAATAGAGGCTTGGGGACGGTATGTAACAAATTTAAATTTGCTGTCCTTTATCAATTGTTCAAACTATTTTTCAGAATAATGTTTTCCAGAATACGAGAGAAAATTCATTTAAATAAAATTATTGCTGCGTATTTATAATTTCGGAGAAAATTTTCTTATTGTTTTTATTATTTTAATGAATGTTATTATAAAACAATAAATTATAAAAATTTTTATGAAATGTACAATTGAATATTTATTTTAATTAAATAGTTGCTGTAAAATACATCCCTATTAAGATGAGCCTTTCAGTGATTCTATTAATTAAAATAATTTATCCATCTTAGGATTTAAATCTACAATTGCAAATGTATTTAAATTAAATATATAATTTCAATAATTTATTATTTACTTTATATAAGCGAAGTTCGTATCCAGAGTTTTTATCACAAGAGCGCTGCTCCCACCCTGAAATAAGTATAAAAACTGCAAATCGTGTATTTTCATTTGAAAAATGGATTTAATCAAAAAATCTCGAGAGCCCCCCCCCCTCCTCTCCCCCCTCATACACACACAGACACCCCACAAAATAAATAAACAAAACGTAGTTACAACATTTACATTTATAATTTCGAAATGAAGTATTTTTTACCTTTTTCTTTATATATATATATATATATATATATATATATATATATATATATAATATGCTGGTGAATTAGTGGTATTGTATTTGATTTTCTGTTGCATGTCATAGGTTCAATTTTTATTTTCAGTTTAATTGTTCAATTTAATGTCAGTGTAATATATTGATGCTAAATTTATTAATTTTATTTTATTAAATGGATATAGAGTGCCGGAGTATCATAAAAATCTACCTGACTCTGTATCTGTCCTTCCAAGAAAAAAAAAATACCCCTGTCACGAATTTAGATTCATATTCGTAAATGTTTTCCTACTAGTAATTATTGATTCATAGTAACATCAGAAACTCAATCAAATCATTTACTATTTACTTTTAAGTATTTATGCAAAACATAGAAAGAGTTATTAAAAGCATTTATCTAGATGCCAACTGAATATATACTTAAGCGAAATAAATAATTTGCTGTAAAAGGTTGTAAAATGAATAATTGCTGTAATCTTTTAAAGTTCAGTCAATATTTTCACCCTACGTTATCCGTTTTCGATCGTCTGATAACACGGGCAAGTTTCCCCTTCGTTTTCGGCCTGCTGGTAACGGCGGCAAATGGACCGAACACTACTAACGTTCTAAAAAATGTCGCGACTACTCTCGGGTTAAAACATCAATCTCTAATCAGTATATTAGTGGAGAAGCATTAAATATTTGTAAAGTTTAATAAGACTATCTATCATTATTAACTTGCTTATTTACATGGGGGCTCAGTCGCATGATTTTCAGCTCCCTTTCTTAGTATTCTTTGAGTTCAAAATTTTCTTTATGTTCAAGCTTTATTTCTACTCTGATTTTTGCTTTAGCATCTTTTCTTATTTCTGTTCCAAGTTTATCTTACAATAAGGTTGGTTGGTTGTGATTATGATGGCCAAGTATCAACACGGGGATATATGCCCTAATGGGGGAGGAGTGCCCTCCGTGGGAGTCTTTCTAAGGGAGCCTAACTCGTATTTACGCAAGGAAATCCAAGATTCAAAGAAAACCACACAGAAAACTCAGAACATTTAGGCCGACGGGCGCGATTAGGTTCTAACCCATCACCTCTCGTCTAACAACTTCGACAACAGAATCTCTCGGCCACTGGCGGGGCGATATCACAGTAAGAACAAACTGGTGAAAGAAAATTATGTTTACGTCATTCCAAAGTGAAAAGCAAGAATAGTCATCAATTTCTTGTATGAGTTATACGTGTATGCATATATCTTCCTAGATTGATGTTGATTACATCTGCTCAGATGGGTATGCCGTATGTCTACTTAGTTTGTCTACTCATCCTAATAACAAGCTAAGCTCAACATATACCCACAGTAAAGGCTGTAGCATACAAATTCTTCTCATGCAGAGACGTCAGCCGACAGCATAATCAAAATACTGACAAGGAGAGGGCAAACCTTGTTAATCACAGATTTTGATTGTTTTAATATATGTTGTAGGGTAGAGGCCCCTTAGTGTCAGGTTCAACGGATTTTATCCAATGCTCCTTAGTTCTTGAGAAACCGGGGGGTCTAATATTAGTACACAACTTAAATACTTACTTTGCTACAACGACGATAGGTCAGTCGTAGCTCAGTTGGTATGGTGCTAACCGGCGGCTTGGCGGGCCCGGGTTCGATACCTGAGTGCGCTACATTTGTTTTTCTCATTTTTTGTTTTATAAATTTACTTGTAAGTGTAACTTAATAATCTCACTGTCAATTAAAATTTTTAATATTGTATATCAATTATAACTTTAACCTATTTAATATTTTACTTTTAACTGAATAGTTGTAATAAAACATCATAAAACTGTTATTATTATTTTTTTATATAAAAAATCACGTTTAAAATGTATTTCATATATTCTTTATCGATGCAATGATATTGAGCAATTGTGTTAATTCGTGATTTTAAAGAAACATCATTTAAGCATTGCTTTAACAAAGGAAGTCAATGAGATAATACTATTATTCTGTTTTTAAAGTAACAAGCATAATCATATTAAAAATTAGCACCAGAATTAAATTACAACCGATTTTTTGCATATTAAAGATTTTTAAATTTGTAATAAATATGCTTGCACTTTCAATTATTTTGCTTTCCCCTTTATCTTTTTTCTGCTTTTATTTTATTTGAATATTCCTTTTTTTTTTTATCATAACTAGATGGCACAACAACAGAATTTGTCACGATTTTGGAATTTTTATATCATTCAATAATAGATCCAATTTCTTTTTAAACCTCTTTAATGGATGAGAAATAATAGTTACAAATAAGAAATGATAAATTTAAGTTTGTTAACATTATAATTAATGTTTGGTGTTAAAATTTTTAATTGAAATTATTAAATTATAATTACAACTATATTTATAAAACAAAAAATGAGAAAAACAAACGTAGCGTATTCAGGTATCGAACCCGGGCCCTCGGATCAGCCGGCAAATGCCATGCTAACTGAGCTACGACTAACCTGTCATTTTTGCTGCGAAGTAAGTATTTAAGTTGTCTACTATTATTAGACCCCCTGGTTTTTCAAGAACTAAGGGGCACTGGATAAAATCCGTTGAACCTGACACTAAGGGGTGTCTACCCTACAACATATATTAAAATAATCAAAATCTGTAATTAACAAGGTTGGCCCTCTCCTTGTGAGATACGACAAACAGTAATTTTAACTCAGAGCGTGTGACGTAGTTGCCCTGAGCAGATGGTTCTCTGAAACGATTCTCTCGATTATGACACTGCTAAAAATCATTAATAACATTGTATCTTATACCCTGTACATAAACTTGTATTGCAACTTTAATAAGAAATTAGTATATTAGTCAATTATGATTAAATATTTGTGAAGAAGGACTATTCCTCATTATTGAACTGCTTAATTTACTATCATGATATAGTATCTATTCTTAAAAATAAAATATGCCGCTGTCTGTGTAAGTTATATAATATCTCCAAATATCATTGCGATTCTAGCAGTTTTACGAAAATTAAAGAAGAATTGAGAGAAAGACAAACTGAAGTCATTATCATCTTCCTTACTTTCTAAAAATAGTTTACAAACAGTCTATATTTGAGTACTTCATGTACTTTTAGCTCACAGGCTATCAAAGCCTGAGAGCTAATGTGCCCAGGGGTTTCTGTATGTATGTATGTATGTATGTCCGTAACGCGATAACTCTTGATAGAAAGATCCGATTTGCTTTAAAAAACAAAATTCTAGTTTCATTCTCATAAGGCGCTTCCCAGTTTAGTTTTCGGAGTTCATTGGTTAAGTATAAAGGGGGGGGGGAGCAAATAGCCCCCTTAATTTAGATAAATGGGTTTTTCAGGCAGAATTTTCTGATTTGCATCAAATTTTATAAATAGATTCATTCTGATACGGTGCTTCTTATGGGGGTTCATTGGTTAAGTATAAAGGGGGAACGGGGGGTAAGCCCCGTTAATCTATATAAATGGGTTTTTCAGGCAGAATTATCCAATTTGCATCAAAATTTGTAAATAGGGTAATTCTAATAAGGCTGTCCCCTGATTACTAATGGGGGGTTCATTGGTTAAGTATAAAGGGGGGATCGGGGGCTAATCTCCCATTTATTTATATAAATGGTTTTTTTCGGCAGAATCATCTGATTTGCCTCAAATTTTGCAAATAGGTTCATTCTGATAAGGTACTTTTAATAGTTTTGGGAGTTCATTCGTTAAGTATAAAGGGGGAACGGGGGCTAATCCCCCCTTAGTTTAGATAAATGGGTTTTTCTGTCCGAATTGCATGAAATTTAATATACCGGTTTATTCTGATAAGGCGCTTCCTTGATGAGATTTGGAGGCTCATTTGTGAGTATAAAGATAGGAAACAGAGTGGTGAGGGCTAATCCCCCTTTAATTTATTTTTTGAGGGCATTGTTCTTTGAAATAGGTGTATCATATACAATTAGTGTGAATAGCCTGTGAGCTCAATGCCATCAGTTTAACTGGGCACTTTTCAATTTATTTATTATACAACTAGCTGTACAGCAATTTGTTGTGTTGCATTTGTATTTTAAAGGATCTTTCGGGTTTTTTTTTTTCTTTAGGAAAATACGTACCAATCTAGTTTGTAAATTAAAATGTACAAGTCATCAGCTAAAAATGTAATCTATATTATAAAGGACAAACCTGTCCGTCCTTAACGCTGACATCATTTTGACGGTGGCAAGAGCAGGCGATCAAATTTAACTTTTATTAAATTTTATTCCAATTTTTTAAACGTCTAAATACCGAGCATTTTCCATTTTTACACAATCGAATAGGTTAAAAAATGTACTTTTAAATACAATTTATTTGAATACTTTATCGTAATTTGTTTGAAAACTGTATAGCAATTTACGCAATTTTTATTGTTTGTAAAATAATTTTTAAGCATGAATAAATCTATCTCTAACGCGTACAGACGATTATAATAGATAAATCCATTTGCACTCAATTTAATATAAAGTAGTTCATCGTTTGTTTCCAGCTTATATTCAATGACGAAATTAAAACATTCATCATAAATAAATAAAATAATAAAACATAAATAAAACAAAGTTATTAGCTATAATCAAATTTTGCTCTTAAAACGCTAAAATGAAGGGAACCAAAAAGGGTGATTTTAAATAGTGATCTTTGGCGATTTTTTTCGGCTGTTAACACCTGACGCGAGAACAGTATGAAAATATCGTTTTTGATACGTTTTAAAACTATATTTGAACGCATTATTGCTATTTTTCATATAAATGTGATTTTTGGTATTGTTAGTAGGCATTTAAAAAAGTTTATTAAATGAAAAAAGTCCATTAGTGTTATCCATTAACCTTTAACTGATGTGACTAAAATTTGTCGCACAACTGATGTGATCCGGTCTCTCAGACCCCTCGAATAAAATGAATAAAAAAAAAAATAACTCAAATGGTTGAATTTACTTAAATTTTGTCCTAACAATATCGTTGTACCTCTCTTAGGAGCATGTGAATGAAAGTGCATGAAAAAAGTATTTTATTCATATTATTTAACTTCAGTACAGAAAAGTAAAAAGCTGTAAAGGTGTTTACAGCTGGGAGTCGCGGGGTCTGGGAGACCGCGTGACATCAGTTAAAGGTTAAAATAAAAT
The DNA here is from genome assembly GCA_963932465.1 of Maratus speciosus. Taxonomy (NCBI): domain Eukaryota; kingdom Metazoa; phylum Arthropoda; class Arachnida; order Araneae; family Salticidae; genus Maratus; species Maratus speciosus. The sequence continues at coordinate 241,056,493 of OZ010790.1, forward strand.
AATAGTAGACCAGTGTGAGACTTTCTCTACGCAATCTTTGAGATTATTTGCTGGTACGTTTTTTCATTGATTTTTGATTAACGGCATTTTTAAAAAAATCAAACAACGTGCTTTAACGGTATATAATGTACGTCAAAGTGGAACCTTGCGGAACCTTTCGAAAAACACCTCATTCATTGCTGTGCTTTTTAAATTGTGCAGAGGAAACAAGTTGGAAATTGCACGTTAAATGAGGTGCGTTCGTACTATAACTAGTTTTATAAATATATTTTGCACCGCATATTGTATTGAATTATTTTAGTTCACTTCATAACTGCATATCAATTTCATTCTGTTCGAAAGGCTGTAACATCATTGAAATTCACTGGATTTTTTTTCCGATTGGCCGTAATGTAACGAAACTTTTGACTGTCCGTGTAATTAAACTATACATCCGATTTTCATACAATCTGAAAAGACTCGACAAAGTTTTGCAACAATTATACGTATATTTCAGACCATTCGGTTGGGTAGTTTTTGCTCTTTTATATGCGGACGGAAAGACAGACAGACTGACCGAAGACGTCTGTAGATGCTACGTATTTACATAATTACGAACACACCTAAAAAGAATATTAACATCAGAAGTAATATATATGATATTCATTTACATTCGGTATCCCGGGAAGCCCAGGTTTATCCCCTTGCTTTACCTTGCTGTACAAATCCTAATTAAACCTTTCAATCGCCGTAAAATTACTTAAAGTTGATTAATTAATTCTCAAGTGTTTGAGTATAGAAAGATTGGTTGATTGATTGATTCACATTATTTTTCCCCGTTTTCTCAGAAAATATTTTGGGTATCGGAATGCGAAAAACAGCAGATTGAAGTCAGAATTAACACTTATAAATCTTAATAGACCTTTCAATAGCTATAAGATTTCTTAAAATTAATCCACTAGTTTTTGTATTTGGAATTTTGGAGTATTTAAATATTAGTGGATTGATCGATTCTCATGGGTTTTCCCCGTTTTCTCAAAAACTAATTTAGAAATCCGAATACGAGGAACTGCAGATTGTAGTCTATTTTGTCTATCAATAATAAGCTTTGTATTTTTTTTGTGCAACCATTTTTAAGCCTATTCCAGACAAACGCACAGACGGTCAAAAAAAAAAAAAAAAAAAAAAAAAAAAAAAAAAAAAAAACATTTAGTGTTATTTTTTAATTATACGTCAACTAAATAGTCAAATGAACTTATAAATAGATGTTTTTCTGAAAATCAAAGCAGACACTCCAATTTTATACATTAATATACTACATTGTACATAGAAAACAACTAGAAGGTACAGATTCTCAATTTCAAATACATCTTTTTAAAAATACAATCATTTTATCTAATAAAGCTTTTGAAAAAGAATAGTTTTCTATATCATAACAAATCAAGAAAAGTCTTTTGAAAATTATTTTATTTTATTGAAACCAACAACGAACCCTTTTTTGCTCTTACAAATCAATATGAAGGCTTTTTCAGAAAGAAATATAAATTTGCATTCATCTTCAGGACGTATTTTTCTCAAAGCTTTCTTACTTTTCAAGCCCCTTTGATATGCAAATTAACACAGCGAAAACTGACAAAGTGAAAAACTGGCTTAAATTCTACAGCTTCTTATGGCGTCTCGAAAGATTTTTCCCGCAAAGAAAATCATTAGAGCAGCGGAAAACTTAAATCTTTTTGAATAGTTCAAGTTATCTTTAAAGAAAAATCCAAAATAAAAGGAAAAAAATCAACAATCAAATGCTATTCTGTTAAAGAGACATTAGAAAATGTAAATTATTTAAATTAAATCATTTAAAGATATTTTTTTGTTAAATAGGAAGTTACTTATTAATATGTTTATTTTACTGACAACAGTTGCTGAAACAAGAAACAAAATCATGCTTCAAGTATAGATTATGAAACACTTTCCAACAATTCCAGAATACTTTTAAGAAACTTTACCGTTTAATAAGGTTGGTTGTATTTATGTCAGCCAATTATCAGCACGTGGGATATAGGCCCTAAGGGGGGGGGGGGGTGCCTGCCGTGGAAGTCTTTCTAAACCGTTTAATAAGGAGAATGAAGAATCCAAGTAAGCAATTTAGAAAATGCATAAAGCTAAAAATTTGTGAACAAAAAATACTATTTAAATTACTTATAAGGGATTTTATTATTCACAATAAAATACATTTAAAACAAAATACTTTTAAGCATATTCATGGTCATCATCAGGGTTAAAATGATAAAAGTCAGATGTTGAGTCTTTTATACTACATGGGCAGATCCAAAATTGAAATTGAAAAAGGGGAGGCTATGCTGTCGGACTGTTCCAAAGTTCAACCGAAGACGAAGGGTTCAGGTTATTCTCAGTATATTATGCCAAATTTTTGGGATGATGTACAATAAAGTATAGTTACAAGTTTTAAACTTATATTTTTAAAATAATTTATTGTAAGGTGAATCTAGGAATTTCGAAAAAATTGATATGATTTATATAATTTGTAACTTACTAGAAATATTAGTTTGTCTAACTAGAACTTGAAATGCTATACACTTTATTTTCAATAGCAATCATGCTATACTAAACAATACCTTGTATCAATTGCATGGGAATCCGGGTATATTTACGAGAGTTACAGTACGGACAGATAGTAGACGACAGACAAACAAACTGAAGTCATAAATTTTCAACTACGTTAGAAAGTGAATATTAAAAAGATATTTAAGGATGCATTACATGTGTTTAATAAAACTTAAAAGAATAACAAAATAAACTACAGTAGACGTTCAAATCACTATACTATCTCCTTACCACTACAAATATCAGTCGAAAACCAAAGCTGTTGTTTACACATTTCACTTTCAAAATTATACTTTTAAAATATTAAATCATCAGGGAGTACATGATACAATAAGACTACATATTCAGATAAAATTGTACATGCTTCGTTTAGTGCTGATCAGTAAGGCAGCATTTAAGGCATTTCTAATTGCATCCAATTTCATGCCCAGTCAATGGATTAAATGTCTTGCTATTATATGAGGTAATGGGTAATATTATGGCTGTAGTTTTAAGACTACATATAGAGGATTAAATAATATTTAAGGATATTTAAATAATTAAAATATACGATAGTGAAGATTTCTTTTTTAAATTATAAAAATTAAGTTTAAGAAAAGAAATAAAAATTCTGCTTCCATAATTCGATAATAAAATAGATAATTTAGAATACATTTAAGAAAGTATAACTACTGAAAAAATGTGAAAAGAAAAGTGAAAATATTTAAAGTTGATAAATAAGATTAGCACAAGTTCAGTTCGAAACAACCAGAGGCATGGTCGACATGCTTCGTTTAGGGGATATTTTTGTAATCTTCTAAAATACCGTCTAGAAAATGTCTGCTTTTAAAATAATTAATTTTAAGTACGAATATGTGTAAAAAGCAGCGATGGTTTTGATTGACATCTGTACTGATGAGGGGCTTGTATAGAGCTTGTACCATCTACTGCAACTGATTTTATTATGTAATATTAATGTTTTGATTTTAGTTTTCGTATATGTCTGATTTTAAATAGCTTTATAATATTATAATTCAAATTACGACATATTACGTTTTGTTACTTGAAATATGTTGTAAGGTATTAAAAACCATATATCTGAAGTCAGGCTCAATAGGTTTATTCCCTGTTCAACGATTAAAGCCATTTTAACTCTTTCATGCGTGAATAAGTTTTAAAAGGATGAAAAACATATATTGCAGTTAAAATAGACATAAGTTGATTATTAAAACAAAGTAATGTTGATATTTTAAAAATCTTATATTTAGTACAAAGTTGTAAAACGAACATCATATGATCTTTTCAGACACAACAAAATTTTAAATAATACTTGCTAAATAGTTTTTCATGATAATTCAAGCTTTGGATATACAGGGTGCAATATGTTATCTATCGCCGACCTTTAATTTCTCAATCGTTGGTCGTAGACATATAGTTCCAATTACAAAAACGTTTCAAATGAGGTAAATATTCATGTTATGAATTATTTAAAGTAAAAAAATTGAAGTTTATAAAAATTACGAAAACTAACTTTTTCTACGTACATTCACTCCCTATAGTAAAAGTTACAGATATAACAGATATAACACAAAAAGTTTGACATCTGTACTACAAAAATTGACACAGTTATTAAATTTCAAAGATCGAGATTTTTGCACATGATTTTGTCTTTCATAGAGGGATCAGTTAAAAGGTGAATTAAAGTAATTCGAGATCAAAATCAGGGTGCAATGTCATTTTTACGGCGAAACCACCTTTAGCCGGTATCGTCGGTACGTTTGAATGTTGTTCAACCCATAAAAGTTAGCTCAAATTTTTAGATGAAATAACCCTCTTTGGTGATTCCCCGATTTAGATTTACTGATTTGAAAATTTTCAGCTGCTGTCCTTTGACTATTATTTTTTAGAAAATGAATAACTTCAATTTTATTTTAAGCACAACTCTTGATACTGTTTAGATTTTTTATTCTCCATACTTTAAGAAGAAAGATAACTGCATTAAAAATAAAATACTGAAAAAACTATCAAAGCAATAAGAAAACTGCAAGCTCATACAACTAAAACTTATTGTTGAATGTTACAAATCTTGCAAGCAGTACAATGAAAACAACATGTGTAGGTTTATTTTAAGAATTTCTGAGAACATATGACAAGGGAACCCTTTTAAAAACAAACCCGAACAATCGCCAAGTCGTCTCCTCAGATGAACGTAGTACTAAGACATGACATAGTTAGCCAACGAGCTGCAGGCGCAAGCATTCCTATCCTACGATCCGTCAATATGTTTGTGGGAAACATTCCGCATTCCTCTCTCACCTCGAGAGAAAAATGGGGAGGGAAGGTTACCTTAGACAGGTGAAAATATCATTATAATAAAGGGCAAACTGGGCACTTTGTACATTAAGCAAAAGGTCAATATAGGAGATTAATTCATGTAATTTTTTATGGATGAAAATAAAAAATTCGGAAATTTGTCACTTTATTCTTTTAGTTTGAAAATTTTCGGCATGCAGAAAACTGGATGGTCACATTTTCAGGTTCAGATAGCATTGACAATGAGAGACTATCTGGTTACTTTACACCAGTGGTTCCCAAACTTTCTGATTCGCGGATCACTTTTTAGAATGAATTTTTGTGACGGACCCCTGGAGCGTACCGTACCCTGTGATACAAGGTAATGTTTTTTAGGTGCATTTCTACCAAGCACAGGAAGAGGAAATGAATAGTAATCTAAACAATTGTGCATCATCCGAGAAATAAAATTATATTTTAAAACTTTTGCCGTAATGCTGAATTTATTTTCAATTACCATCAATACAGATGGAATTGTCAAAAGTTTACACACTTAAAAAACCTCAAACTCAAGAAATCGTAACGTTGGCCTTACAATAATACTTTTACATTATTATAGTGACGAAATAAACGTTTACGACGACACATAAACGTTTAATGTAATTGGACTGTTTTGCACAAATGTCTGAATCCGGGTCCAGATGATGTAATTGCCGGCAAATGTTTGGTTCTGCATTTAATAGATTTCTGTATTTTGTTTTGATGCCTACGTTAGTAGAACACCTTCTTTTACCTATACACATCGTTGCGAAAGGCAGCAAAACTAATTTTGCTTTTTTAGACAAATTTTTAAATTCACCTGACAAATAAAATGAAAAATCTGAAACGGCTTTGGTTTTTAAAGAACGATCTTTAACACTACATATACCAGAAATTATACTCAAGTTTTATAAAAAATATTTCAGACCAGAATTTTTATTTAAAACTAACTTTTTATTTAACTTATTTTTGTTTGATTTATATTTTATTTTGGAAAATTTTGTTTCGAATTCCTCTGGTACCAATAAATAAACTGGTTTTTGGTATATTCAGTGTTAACTTGCTATGAGATGTCAAATCAACGAGGAACTCGTGTTTAACTGAGTATAAGCTGGCTGTTTTTTGTTTCTTTTTTCAAACGTTGAACACATTTAGTACTCACATAAAATTGTTCAAAGCCTTTTCTATTCAGCTGTTGAAAAATATTGTTTTGAACGGGTTTTCAAAGTGCAGGATATCCTTGAATATTTATTTGTATTATTTTTTAATCTGATGTTTGCATTCTTTTTTAACAAGAAGGACGTGATCGATATAATTGTTTCCTTCAGAATCCGACCAATACAATACAAATTTCATCTGAAAAGAAGACACATTTGGTAAATGCATCAAAAATTGTGACAGATTTTCACTGCAATAATATAAATTTATTTCATTTCGTTAAACATATCGGCAGAATATGCAATTAGCTTTCTCACTCTTCCTTAATTAAATGTTTTGCCAGTTTAGAGTTCTGGTTCTTCTAATATGACCTCTGGAGTTGGAACAATCATGTAAACACTCTTCCTCGACATGGCCATCTTACTTTGGTATGCAGTAGGAGGGGCGGATACTGACTTCCAATAACTTCACACATAAGTTTAAAAAGTTTACTTTCAATAGTTCGGGATTTTATATAGTTTATTATTTTAATTGCATCATTCAACAGTTTTATAAGTTCAGAAGACATTTTCTCGGGGGCAGCGTGTACCTATAAACAGCGCAATATATGATGCTACAGTGCTTTGTCATCTCTATCATTTATGCAATGGCTCCAACATCGTGACCCATCATTGCTGTCGCATCATCAGTGCATTCATGTTCACATGTGTTTTCCTATATATTAATCCAAAAATATTTCATCTCTTAGTGTGTTGGTTTGTAGTAATCTACGAATAATATGATCGGAATAGCTTTCTGAAAACTCTTTCATACTAGCGTTAATAAGGCATTTAACTTTAATAAAGTTTATATTCTCAAAGACTGTAGTAATAGAGAAGTCTAGTTCAGGGAGCTCGTTAAAAAAAATTAAGTCTCTTAACTGCCCTAGTCTGAATGGGATATTAGTACATGTAACATGTAACTGAAAAATTCTAACAAAACTGCTAATCCAGTGACGTCAGTAGATTCATACCGAGGCAAACGAAAAACAGAGGCTATCTCGATGCTTCACGCGTATCTTTTTTTTACAGACTGCTGGAGCCAAGTGATACCTGAATGCACCAATGCAGGTCTACAAAAGGAATCTGACGTTAAGCGGCCTGTAGAAAAAGATATGAGGAATACACCGCGGTAGTCTATCTTTTTCGTTATCTTCGATTCATGCACGAGTCTAACGAAAAAGAAAGGCCACCGAGGTGCATCCCACGTGTCTTTTTTTAGGTAGATTTCGTATGAAATACTACCTATTGGGATCGTTCCTATGTTGGAATTTCTGAAAAATTTTTGCAGATCTACACCGATCATGACTCCTAGAACCCAAAACCACCCTCAGTAAAAAACTTTATCTATCTATCTATCTATCTATCTATCTATATATATATATATATATATATATATATATATACCACTTTCTTCTGGACACGATAACTTTCGTAATTCTGCACCAATCTCTTCCAAACTGATACATAAAATCAAAGGGCATAAAATCTCGGTCAAGTTCGTTAATGAGCAAAATCGGACCAAGGGGATGGAAATAGGGAGGGGTTTTGCAAAAACCGAAAATCCCCCATAACTTCTTAATTTTTGTACATATCGAATCAGTTTAAAGTTTTTATTACTTCTAAACATAGGGCCAAAATTTTATGTATCACAGATTTTTGATAAAGTTAACAAGTTGGAAATTGCTCGTCAAACGTGGCAAATGAGGTGCGTTCGTACTATAACTAGTTTTATAATTATTTTTTGCACCCCATATTGTACTGAATGTATAATTTTTTGCACTTCATAAAGCGCATAGTCTGATACATCATTAAAATGCACTTCCAACATTTTTTTCTCCTTCCCCGTAATGTAACGGAACACTTTTGACTGTCCCTGTAATTAAACTATACATCCGATTTTCCTAAAATTTGAAATAGCTCAACAAAATTTTACAACAATTATATCTTTAAAATTTCAGACCATTCGGAAGGCTGTAATATCATTAAAATGCACTTGCAATAATTTTTCCCATTGGCCGTAATGTAAAGAAAAACTTTTGACTGTCCCTGTAATTAAACATACATCCGATTTTCCTAAAATTTGAAAGGGCTCGACAAAATTTTGCAACAGTTATATCTTTAAAATTTCAGATCATTCGGAAGGCTCTAATATCATTAAAATCCACTTGCAATAATTTTTCCCTTGGCCGTAATGTAAAGAAAAACTTTTGACTGTCCCTGTAATTAAACTATACATCCGATTTTTCTAAAATTTGAAAGGGCTCGACAAAATTTTGCAACAATTATATCTTTAAAATTTCAGATCATTCGGAAGGCTCTAATATCATTAAAATGCACTTGCAATAATTTTTCTCATTGTCCGTAATGTAAAGAAAAACTTTTGACTGTCCCTGTAATTAAACTATACATCCGATTTTCCTAAAATTTGAAAGGGCTCGTCAAAATTTTGCAATAGTTATATCTTTAAAATTTCAGATCATTCGGAAGGCTCTAATATCATTAAAAGGCACTTGCAATAATTTTTCCCATTGGTCGTAATGTAAAGAAAAACTTTTGACTGTCCCTGTAATTAAACTATACATCCGATTTTCCTAAAATTTGAAAGGGCTCGACAAAATTTTGCAACAGTTATATCTTTAAAATTTCAGATCATTCGGAAGGCTCTAATATCATTAAAATCCACTTGCAATAATTTTTCCCATTGGCCGTAATGTAAAGAAAAACTTTTGACTGTCCCTGTAATTAAACTATACATCCGATTTTCATAAAATTTGAAATGGCTCGACAAAATTTTGCAACAATCATATATTTGAAATTTCAGACCATTCGGTTGGGTAGTTTTTGCTCTGTTACATGCGGACAGACGGACAGACGGACGGACTGAACGACGACTATAGGTGCTACGTATTTATATAATTACGAACGCACCTAAAAATGGGCTCAAGGGGCGCAAAAAATTGGGTTTTTGGGAGAAAAAAATTCATAACTTCGTAAATTCTCAAGATATCAATTCCAATTAATTTTATTATAAATCTCCTTAATATTATCTACAACTTTTATATTCACAAGTTTTTGATAGGACCAATTCGTACCGCAAAAAAAATTAAAAACGAAAACAAAAAGGGGGTTTGAAGAAGTAAAAAATCCATAACTCCGTCAATTCAAAAGATATAAAAAACCCATGAATTTATCATATATCTTCTTAATATTGTCTACAACATCTATATAGACAAGTTTTGGATAGGACCAATTCTTACAGCAAAAACAAATTAAAAATACATAGCGGTTGAAGAAAAAAATCATCTAAGTAAGGGTGTATTCAAATCCAAACTGCGTATTTTCTTACTCATTTTACAATTCATTTTTGCTCTCAAAGGCTTCCAATTAGTACGTTTTCTTAGTCAGAAACTATATAATGTACCGTAATGGTCGATTTTTTGATAGAGGCAGAATATATTTAAAAAAATGCTGTTAAAGTGGGCATTTTGAACCGAATTTCCCGAAGCGGATTGTGTTGGAAAAATCATTGCATTAAGGATGCACTCAAATCCAAACTGCTTATTTTCTGGCTCATTTTTAAATTCATTTTTGCTCTCAAATGCATTTAATTGGTAGATTCGCTTATTCAAAAACTATATAATGTACCGCAATGATCGATTTTTTGATAGAAGCAGAATATATTTCAAAAAATTATGTCAAAGTGGGCATTTTGAACGGAATTTCCCGAAGCAATTGTGTTATCACTTTCTTCTGGACACGATAACTTCCGCAATTCCGCACAAATCTCTTCCAAACTGATACATAAAATCAAGGGACATAAAATCTCGGTCAAGTTCGTTAATGGGCAAAAGCGGACAAAGGGGATGGAAATAGGGAGGGGTTTTGTAAAAACCGAAAAAACCCCATAACTTCTTAATTTTTGTACATATCAAATCAGTTTAAAGTTTTTATTACTTCTAAAAATAACGCCAAAAATTCATGCATCACAGATTTTTGATAAAATGTAAAATAGGCTCAAGGGGCGCAAAAATAGGGTTTTTGGGAGAAACAAATTCCTTACTTCGTCATTTATCAAGATATCAAATCCAATAATTTTATTATACATCTCCTTAATATTATCTACAACTTTTATATTCACAAGTTTTTGATAGGACCAATTCGTACCGAAAAAAAAAGAAGGTTGAAGAAGAAAATTTTTCATAACTCCGTCAATTCACAAGATATAAAATCTCCATGAATTTATCATATATCTTCTTAATATTGTCGTCAACATTTATATAGACAAGTTTTTGATAGGGCCAATTCTTAAAGCAAAAACAAATTAAAAATACAAAGCGGTAGAAGAAAAAAATCATCTTATTAAGGGTGCATTCAAATCCAAACTGTCTATTATCTTACTCATTTTTAAATTCATTTTTGCTCTCAAACGCATCCAATTGCTAGATTCTCTTATTCAGAAACTATATAATGTACAGTAATGATCGATTTTTTGGTAGAGGCAGAATGTATTTCAAAAAATGATGTCAAAGTGGGCATTTTGAACAGAATTTCACGAAGCGATTGTGTTAGAATCGAAAAACATTGCCCTACTGAGAAAATAATTGTTTATTAATCAAGTTTTAATTAATTAAAAGAAAAATAAAAACACAGGTCGCTTATAAATCTTTTCAAAAATCACGTCAGCATGTTTCATATTTTTTTATTAAAAATTAATCTGAAAATGTGCCAGAAAATTTCGAGTTGTTGAGTATGGAAAAATATTTTTTTAATATCGCCTTAACATGATTCAGATAAAACCAGCTATTTTATAAAAAAGGAAATATAAACTCGTCAAAAGCAGACAGATAAAACTGTTAAAGTGGATTTATATCTAATAATGATTTAGTTTTTGTTGGTGAAATTAGTATACTTAACTTCGAAATCTACCTCTGCCTGTAGGCCGGGCCGGCAGGGATTTTTAATACTCTTATCGCACACATGCATTGGTGCATTCGAGCATCACGTGACTCCAGCGATCTGTAAAAAAAGATACGTGGAATGCACCGCGGTAGCCTGTCTTTTTCGTTAACATCGATTCATGCATTTGATGCGAATTTAGTACATCCGAAGAGGGTGTTAAGTGTTCTTTTACGAACCCAGTTAGACGGTTCATTAAAAAAAAATTATTTGACAAGGAAATATTGAACACTAAATTAGCAAATTCTTTCGAATACCAATTTTATAAGGTTTATTAAGAATCTCTGCAATTGTATGTCCTTCATGAACTCAAGTCACTCGTTAAACTATCGTGTAGGCGTCAGAGGGGGGGGGGGTCATAGGCGCCTACTTAACAGGGGCGACATGGTTAAACAAGGCAAACTTCCATCACTAATTTTAGAACGTTATTTTTTTCATAATTAATCACAGTGATTAAACAGGACAAAAGAAAAAAAATTAAGTTAGTGGTAGAAGCATATTTCGCTACCTATTTCGCCCCCATGAGCCTTTAACCTATGTCCAAAACATTTCATATTTGTTTTAACAAGTGTGGCAATAGTTTCTTTTGAAGCATGCATTCATTACTTTGCCCTTTATATTGAAACAAATCAGACGATTTATCTTTCAAATCGGAATGATTTCTATCGAAATGATGGCGCACTTGTGCATGAAACGTGGAGTTGCTACATAACACATCGCCTAAATTCTCATCAAGAGGAGTTGAGAAATTCAAACTTCAAAATTTTCCTTCAGAATACAATTTCTCGCTTTCTTACAATAAATCTTGTTTCTCCATTTATCGCAATTTTTTATCAGAAAACGTAAAAATACAGTGCTAGTAGAAATTAATATTTTCACCGGAAATTTTTTAAAGAACAAAATTTAGTAGGATTTTGATAATACATTCAATTTCAATATATTTGAACTCGTTAACTAAATTTTGTTCTTTAAATTCAATTTGAATATATTTCGACACGGCAATGTACTCATCTGCATACCATCCATTCACATTAAACAAAATACTTCAAAAACATATTAATCAATTCCTTAGCTGGTGTACTTGTCTAAGAGCTAGCAACGTTTTCGTCACCTGATTTTATTAAGGCTCATTTTTCTATATGTTCTTCCGTTTTATGGTGTAGTATGTTTGCGGGCGGTCTGGCAGTCAGGAAACATTGCGTTTACCTGCGGGAAAAGGGGTTATGCAGGTCAAAAAACTTCAAAATTACGTCATTTTATCAAGGTTTATTTTTCTATATGTTCTTCCAATTTATGGTGTAGTACGTTTGCGAGCGGTCTAGCAGTCGGGAAACTTTGCGTTTACATGTGGGAGAAGGGGTTGTACAGGTCAAAAAAATTCAAAATTACGTCATTTTATCGAGGCTCATTTTCCTATATGTTCTTCCGTTTTATGGTGTAGTATGTTTGCGGGCGGTTTGGCTGAAGGGGGATGTTGGGTTTACCTGCGGGAAAAAAAGATTATACAGCTGAAAAAATATCAAAATTAAGTCCTTTTAGCAAGATTTTTGTTTATAACATCTGTTTCTACTAACTATTTGTGAAATTAATCCATTATTCCCATATGTTGCCAATGTTGCTAAGACCTCGCCAGATCCACGTTTATAGGTAACATATTACACTTTGGCTATCAGACAATCTGTAAATAATTTGCAAGACCTAATTTCGGTTGCAAAGTTGATGACAGACGGCTTTAAATATGGCAACGAAAGTGCCCGTTTCAAGAGTGTTTTATAGTTTAAAAATTATGTCATCTTTACGTCATTTTATCAAACTTAAAATAACAAAATATTACTCTTAGGCTAGCAGACAACCTATAATTAATTTGACAGACATAATTTCGGTTGCAAAGTTAATGCCAGACGGCTTTAAATATGGCAAAGAAAGTGCCTGTTTCAAGAGTTTTTTATAGTTTTAAAATTATAAGTCATCTTTACGTCATTTTATCAAGATTAAAAATAACAAGGTTCTCTTTGGCTAGTAGAGAACCTATAATTAATTTGCCACACACAAACTCAGTTGCAAAGTTAATGCCAAACCGCCTTAAATATGGCAACGAAAGTATGCCTGTTTCAAGAGTGGTTTATAGTTTAAAAACTATGTTATCTTTACGTCATTTTATCAAGCTTAAAAATAACAGGATATTACTCTTTGGCTAGCAGAAAACCTAGAATTAATTAGCCAGACACAAATTCGGTTGCAAAGTTATGGTCAGACCGCTTTAAATATGGAAACAAAAGTGCCTGCGTCAAGAAATGGCATTTGTAAGGATTTGGCAAGAAATGGCATTTGTAGGGCATTTTGTAGGGATTTGGCATCATTTAATGACTGTTAACCCTTAGTTGTTACTATAGCAACAATCGTTTCTTTGTATATATATATATATATATACTAGGGGTCTCTGCCCCCTGCAAGACACGCTCGCCAATCACCGTTCAGACACCGCAAAATCTAAAAACACTTTAATCTGATGGGGATTAAAAATATTAGAGAAGATTGAATTATACTGAAAAAAGCTGTGCAGATCTCCCTGTAAACGGGTTTCCATTCAATTCCCTTTGATTGCAAAAATTTAAGGGCGAATCTATTGCTGTTAAGACATCCAATGGTTGTTTTCGTTTTTGATTAAAGAGGATCAGTTAAACATTTGAAAAGTAGCTAAAATAAAATAAATTATGTATACAGAGTCTTTGTCTCCCGGTATTTTAAAACAATCTCTATAACAATAGCCTAAGTCATGCGATCATCAACAGTTCCAGGCGTACAACTTCACTTTATATACTCTAGGTGCCATTTTTGTACTTTAATGTTAGCCAGGCACAGGTGATAAGTCGCCAAATATTATTCTATTGCCATCATTCCATCCCTATTATAATAGTTCAAGTCATCAACTTTCATAAACAAATACTGTCTGATCTCTTCGCCGTTCATATGAAAGTTTGGCAAAGATGTCATATACGTCCCAAATTGGCGCTATTTTTTAACGACGCCAGTTTGGGGAACGCATCAACAGCATAAACAACAACATCCGGCTTACCATATCAAGCAAAATAACGATACTTTGGCGCCAGTTAAGTACCCGTTCCGTATATGACATTGGCGTCAGAAAAAAAATCACGCCAATATGGCACCGTAAATTTTCCATTTTGATTAAAAAATCAAAAAAATTTTTTCGAATAAAACTACATAAAATTTGCCATGGTTACAAATAATTATTGGTACTGTTACGCTAGTCGGATGCAAATCTCGCCAATAACTTTTTTTCAACTCGCCAGTTAGCATTTTTAGGTGTGTTCGTAATTATATAAATACGTAGCACCTATAGTCGTCGTTCAGTCCGTCCGTCTGTCCGTCTGTCTGTATGTCTGCCTGTCTGTCTGTCCGCATGTAACAGAGCAAAAACTACCCAACCGAATGGTCTGAAATTTTAAACATATGATTATTGCAAAAATTTGTCGAGCCATTTCAAATTTTATGAAAATCGGATGTATAGTTTAATTACAGGGACAGTCAAAAGTTTTTCTTTACATTACGGCCAATGGGAAAAATTATTGCAAGTGCATTTTAATGATGTTACAGCCTTCCGAATGGTCCGAAACTTTAAATATATAACTGTTGAAAAATTTTGTCGAGCCATTTCAAATTTTATGAAAATCGGATGTATAATTCAATTACAGGGACAGTCAAAAGTTTTTCTTTACATTACGGCCAATGGGAAAAATTATTGCAAGTGCATTTTAATGATGTTACAGCCTTCCGAATGGTCTGAAACTTTAAATATATAACTGTTGCAAAATTTTGTCGATCCATTTCAAATTTTATGAAAATCGGATGTATAGCTTAATTACAGGGACAGTCAAAAGTTTTTCTTTACATTACGGCCAATGGGAAAAATTATTGCAAGTGCATTTTAATGATGTTACAGCTTTTCGAATGGTCTGAAACTTTAAATATATAACTGTTGCAAAAATTTTTTGAGCCATTTCAAATTTTATGAAAATCGGATGTATAGTTGAATGACAGGGACAGTCAAAGTGTTCCGTTACATTACGGGGAATGAGAAAAATATTATTGGAAGTGCATTTTAATGATGTTACAGACTATGCACCTTATGAAGTGCAAACAATTATACATTCAGTACAATATGGGGTGCAAAAAATAATTATAAAACTAGTTATAGTACGAACGCACCTCATTTGCCACGTTTGACGAGCAATTTCCAACTTGTTTTTTTTCGAGTGGTAATATTTGGCCAGATGTCATATACGCACAGCAGGTTCGGCGTGATTTTTTTTTTTTCAAAAATTTGGCGAAAACCTCGTTTTCAAATACCAGTTACATATGCATTTTTGGTATTACTTAGTTATCCCGTCGACCAAAAATCTATCGCCAATCTATAAGATTAAATGCCAATAATGGTTGATCGTAAAGGTCACATTCACTTGACTTTAAGCAAGTTACACGTGTTTACATCAACAAGTGATTTTTATTTTGACCTTTTATTTGTATATTTATTAATGTTATACTAATTTATTTGTTCTTTCGTTATTTAAAATAAAAATTATGTCAATTTGTATAATTTGGCGAAATTGGTCGACGGAATAACTAAGTAGTACCGTATTTTTTAATTATTTTCTATTATTTTCTAAAGGAAATATAAAAAAATAATTAATAATTATAGAACAAAATAATTTATATAATTTATAAAAAGAAATAAAAGTAAATAAACATTTATTATCAAATAAACAACAATAGCTGGGTTACCATGTCAACCTTTTCTGAAATATGAAAAAAATATCTGCTTGATTAAAATTTGAGTTGTCATCATTAAAAAAATGTATATAAAATTAGAAAAAAATTAATATTTCGAAAACTAATTCGAATTTAAAAATTCTAATACCAGTTTTGAGATCTGTGGATCAATGCTGATTTTTGGTGCTAATTTCAACGCAAAGTATTCCATATTATAGGAGAAATCACTTGAAACATAATCATTTTTTTAATCAGTCTATTCATATATCCGTTTCATAAATTCGTTTCATATATTCGTTTCATAAATTCGTTTCATTAGGATTTTATATATATAGGGTAGATATAGTGTTTGTGAAAAAAATTTAATTTTGTGTAATTAATGTAAATTTATGTAATTGTAATTTTTAAACTGTAATTTTTAAACTATAAAACACTTTTGAAACAGGCACTTTCGTTGCCATATTTAAAACCGTCTGGCATTAACTTTGCAACCCAATTAGTTTCTGGCAAATTAATAATAGGTTGTCTGCTAGCCAAAGAGTAATATCTTGTAATTTTTAAGCTTGATAAAATGACGTAAAGATAACTGATAATTTTTAAACTATAAAACACTCTTGAAACAGGCACTTTCGCTGCCATATTTAAAGTAGTCTGGCATTAACTTTGCAATCGAATTTGTGTCTCGCAAATTAATTATAGGTTTTCTGCTAGCCTAAGAGTAATATCTTGTTATTTTTAAGCGTGATAAAATGACGTAAAGATGACATATAATGTTTAAACTGTAAAACACTCTTGAAACAGGCACTTTCGTTGCCATATTTAAAGCCGTCTGGCATTAACTTTGCAACCGAATTTGTGTTTGGACAATAAATTATAGGTTGTCTGTTAACCAAAGACTAATAGGGTTACCAATAAATGGTGATCTGGCAGGGTCTTAGTGACATTGGCAACGTCTGTCTATAACGTATTGATATCACAAATAGTTAGTAGAAACATATGTTATAAACACAAATCTTACAAAAATGACGTAATTTTGAAGTTTTCTGACCTGCATAACCTCTTCTCCCGCAGGTAAACGCAACGTCACCCGACTGCCAGGCCACCCGCAAACGTACTATACCATAAAATGGAAAAACATATAGAAAAATGAGCCTTGAAAACCTTGATAAAATGACGTAATTTCGAATTTTTTTGACCGGCATAACCCCTTTTCCAGCAGGTAATCGCAACGTCTCCTGACTGCCAGACTGCCCGCAAACGTACTACACCATAAAACGAAAGAACATATAAAAAATGAGCGTTGATAAAATGACGTGTTTTTTTTACGTTGCTAGCTCTTAGACTATACTCAATGGCGTGTTAAACTCAACGAACAGAAAATAGCTGCTGTTTATTTTTCTAGGAAATTAACTTTAACCCAATCTTATTACTGTTAACAACACTACTATTCCCTGAACTAACCACACTAAGTATCTGGGTGGTTACCCTTGATAGAAGATTAGCTTGGAAAAAGCATTTTATTAACGTACATTGCAAATTTACTGTTATCCCCAAAGTTATCTCTCCTCTATTAAAAAGTAACACACTATCTATTCATAGATCTGTTCTAACCTATGCTTCTCCGATCTGGGGATTCGCATGCAAAACTAGTATGGACTATCTCTATCGAGCCCACAATAAAAATCTACGTTATATCCGTAATGGTCATTATTACCTACGTATTACAACCATTCTCAGGGATCTTAAAACCACTTCATTAAAAAGCGCATAAAACAACTTTCTAAAAAGTTTTATAAAACTGTTTACAATCTGCCTAACCAAATCATAGCGAAGCTACCCGACTACGAGGTATCCGACCCCACTAATAGAAAACGCCCTAAATACTCGCTTTTGCTTAACGATGAAGACTGAGGTTCCCTCAACCTTCTATCATACTTAACTTTTCTGTTTGTTCTGTCCTGTCTTAAATTTAAGAGCTTAAAAAACAAAAGAAAAAAAATACTTGTTTTTCTGCTATTAATATAGCTTTTTTACCAGATTATCATATGTATGTCTGAAAAGAGTCTTTATTTAGGATGGGGTATGCCCCGGTAGTTTTTTCGCCTTTTTTGGGAACTAATGGAATTTTACATTTTTTTCTTTATTTTTCAAAATTTAATATTTTTTTCTATCTGTTTTTTCCTCTTTCATGTTAAACTTAAAGTACTTATGTGCTTTTTTACATAGTCACTCTCTTCTTAACTTATTATAGTTATTTTTCTTATTGTGGCTACCAGCCACGTCTAAACATCATTTTTTAAGGCTCCCTAATGGCCTTGCAACACAATCACCTCTCCAATGGATGTAAAGTATCCTCGCAACTAGGCAGTCCAAAAAATCGATCACATTCGTCCATTATTTTGAATGTATTTATCAATGTATAAATAATTTTGTAACAAAAAAAATTTGTTCACATTAAAAAAAAACTTCCATTAAATGTGTTGATGTCGTTCAAATTTTCTATTTTCCTAAAGTGTGGCGGAACTCCTGGAAAATTCACGATTAGCCCCCTAGGGCTCCGTGAAGCAGAGTTTAGGAACTTCTGCTTTATACTATAGGCGGTGGTCACATTACCGGAGAATTCTCATATTATTTTATATAAGCAGGGGTAAAAAAGTCCTTCCGACCAGTGCCGGGAGGAAGAGGTAGCTTTCATATTCCATATTTTTAAAAAGCAAGCTTATATTATTCAAACACACGAAGCTCATTTTAGTGGAAACCAATTATAGGAGATTCAATACTAATTTTTATCAATTCTAAATCATTATGAATGAGAATTTCGCAAATTTAGTCAGCTTTATCCAAGCTGCTTTTATTTAAAGTAACTTATATTTGGTTTCCAAATTCGGCGATATCTTCAAGTTCCTGCCATTTTAAGACAACATGGTGGATAAGGCTAACAAGTGAAGTTGGTCGAGACCTTAGTAATTCCTGTGCACATGCTCACTCACATCGGAATCGGTTGACATATACAAGTGCTGTCGCAGGCAAAAAATTAGATTTTTTCAAAATGTCACCCACATTAGAAATTTAAACTGCTATATCTGAGCCATTTTTTAAGATAAAGACAAAACAAAAAATGCTCCGGAATCCTTATATCATGGTCAAATACTTATGAAAGAAACCTTTTTCAATTTCTAATTTTTTTGCACCTCACTTTAAATATAATTTTTTTATTTAATTTAATGGCCGACATTTTGAAGCAAGATGGCTGATGAAGCTGGCTATTAAACTTGGTCGAGACATTACGATATAATATCCAAATGCCTTCTTACATCGAAATAGGTTCATAAATACGCGCGTTATCACGTGACAAATATCAGATCGCTTCAAAATGTCAGCCATGCTAGAAATTCAAAGTGCTATAATTCAACCATTTTTTAAGAAGTATACGAAACAAAAACTGCTCCGGAATCTTTGTATCAAGGTCAAACACATAAAAAAAAAGTCTTTTCCATTTTTCAATTTTTTTGATAACTCATTTTAAATTTAAAATTATTTTTTTTTAAATGGCAGCCCTTTTGAAACAAGATGGCAAATGAAGCTGGCCCACGAACTCGGTTGAGACATTGGTATGTACTATGTACACACCAAATTACATCCAAATCGGTTCATAAATACGTTTGTTATCGCATGACAAAAATCAGGTCGTTTCAAAATGTCAGCCACAATAGAAATTCAAAATGCTATATCTCAGCGATTTTTTTAGATATAGACGAAACAAAAACTGTTCCGGAATCTTTGTATTAAGGTCAACACATACAAAAAAAAATCTTTTTAATTTTCCAATTTTTTGGTATCTCATTTTAAATTTTAGATTTTTTACAAAATTTTAAATGGCCACCATTTTGAAACAAAATGGCGGATGAAGTTGGCGAACAATCTCGGCCGAGACATTGGTACGTATTATGTATACACCAAGGTACATCTAAATCGATTCATAAATACGACTGTTATCGCGTGACAAAAATCAGGTCGTTTCAAAATGTCAGCCAAGCTAGAAATTCAAAGTGCTATAACTCAGCCATTTTTTAAGATATAGACGAAAGAAAAAAATGCTTCGGAATCTTTGTATCAAGGTTAAACACATAAGAAAAAATATTTTTTTCAATTTTCAATTTTTTGGTACCACATTTCAAATTTTAAAATTAAATAAAAATTAAATGGCCGCCATTTTGAAACAAGATGGCAGATGAAGCTGGCCAACGAAGTCGGTCGAGGCATTGGTATGCACTATCTATACACGAAGTTACATCCAAATCGGTCCATAAATACGAGAGTTACACTGTGACAAAGATCAGCTATATATATATATATCAACTTTTGAACGGAGGGTGGTTTCGGATGGTGGTTTCTGGAGGTCATGAACGATGACCTCCATCGAACATACACCAAAATTTTTTGAAATCGCTTTCCTCCCAACGGCTGCAATAGGTAGCATTTTGTAATGAAAGCTACCAAATTTTGCAAAAGCGGCCACTTTAGCAGGTTCTACAGTATTTCCTTTTCTTCAACAACGTGCGGTTTATGCTGCAGTATTTATACAAATATATTAAGAATTTTTTTCTATGTATTTACTTCAAAGCACCAGTAGCATACTTCCAGGAAATATGGAATGATAAAAGGTAAGAGATTTTACTCACCTATTTATATTTTTCTGAATAAAGAAATAAAATAAAAAGAATCACTCGTACTCATGCAAAAAATCATAGTAGCAACTTACTCTAATCTATTTACAAAAATTAGGTGTTAGTATTGAAAATTTTAAAGTTTGTTACATTTCTATAGTTTGACAACATGCTAAGCAAAGTTTGCATATTATATTAATTAATAGATGATATTACTTATTTATTTGCACCATTCATATCTTTATACTATCAAATGCTCAGAGTTAGTAAAGAAAATCATTTTATTTGTACTAATTAATAAATTAAGTTATATTCTCTCTTTTCTTCTTTTTTTATGCATATTATTTAAACTTGTCAGTGAAATTTAAATATAGATTTAAATGTGCCATAAAATAAAAAATCCTTAAAAAAAAAAAAAAAAAAAAAAAAAAAAAAAAAAAAAAAAAAAAAAAGCAATTTAAAAAAATTACAACGACCATTTGGAAAATGATTTTTTCGAAGATTAAAATTTAAAACATAAAAAATCGCACGGAGTTGATCATACATTACGTACGCCATGAATTTAACATTAATAGTGTTATTACACGTAAAAATTGCAAGCGACAAAAATTGCCTGCGACCCGTCGGATTTCTTAAAACTTACGTATTATCCAAGCATTTCATTGGTTGTTCGGGAAAAGGCTTTTCCATCGGCAGATTTCTTGGAAATCTGACGACCCATTTTAAATGAAATTTCATTCTTAAACTTCTAAACATCCACAATATTACTTTTTACAACTCTGTTGAAAGTAAAGGGAAATACAGATTACTGTATAGACCAATCAGGAAACGAATAAAATGCTGATTAAACCAATAAATAGCTTCAGATATGCTTTTGATTTCCTACCCTGACGAGGACAATAACCATTTTTCCAAATTGTTAAAAACACTGGCTATAGATAGTTTTTTTACATATGAAGTGCAACAACATTTAGTTCAGCAATTTTTCTAATAATGTTGTAATAAAAGTTTTAATAAATGCAAATAAATATACACTTCCCAGTTTAATGAAAATTTCGCTCTCCAGAAATAATTTTTCTGAAGCACAGGAACTTTTTACTGTAGCGTATTAATAAAAAAATTTAACATGACTAATGCAAAATATTTTTGGATTATTAATAATAGAAATTAATATTAAGCTACGATTTCAAAATAAGGAGCATTTGCATTTCTCGACATTTATCTCAAACAATGCAATTAGATCTGCATAGTTCTTTAAAACAATAGTATTTTTTTTTTGTAAAAATTTTCTCTCACAAAAAAATGTATTCTGAAATATATCAAACAAGAGCTGTTGTAGAAAGCAATTATTTGCATCCTTTCAAAAACAAACCTATAACGAAGTTAAAAGAAGGATATTCAATAATAAGCTCGTAAATAAAACAAATCCTTCTTCTAGTTTTAAAATCGTTTTAAAGACCATTTAAATAATATTTGAGTCGTTTCAATTTATGTCTTGCAATTAATTAACAATAAACTTTTGCTATTCTTCATTATTAACTAGAAAAAAATACAACTAAAATTCATAACTATCAAGGCTGTTTTTTCTTAATGAATTATAAAAAAATATTTATAATCAGCATTTTAATTTAGAATTGAGTTATGTTTTTAATGTGTCTCTATTATTAGTAGTAATAGTTTTAATTTATGACTGCTTAAGTTTTTAATACTGCATAGTGTATTTAAATTACTTTTGTTGACCTTGACTATTTTTTTCTGAAACACCAAAACTTTTATTGCAGCACGTTTATTAAACTAATTTAATGTGATCACCAAAATAATTCACTTTGTGTTTTAACAATTCAAAATAGCGTAAAGCTATGGTATAATGTAGGGCGCATTTGCATTTTCTAGCAACTGTCTCAAACAATGTAAATTTAATAATTTAAAATAAATTTGTATAATTTATTAAAACAATAGCCACTTATTCAAGCGAAAATAAATAACGCTCCCAGACAAAAAAAAATCTTACATATTTTATTTAAAACAATTACCACTGTAAAGGGAATTTATATGCATCATTAAAAAGAGGGATTTTAAATAAATCTGATACGATGTTTAAAAAAATCATACTGAATAATTTAGCTCGTAAATAAGCTTTTTTTTCTTAACAAAGGTACTTATTTAGGATAATTTAAAAGATATTTCGGTCCATTGAATTTATGATTATATAAAAACAAATCACTGTTTGGTTATTAATTAGCAATCCAGTTTCACTATTCTATATTTTTTCATCATTATTAAAATTATATGTAAAAAAATCCATAACTCAGTGGCCATCTTTTTTGAATGAAATACAAAAAATTGTTATTAGCCCATATTTTAATTTACAACTAAGCAATAAATTTAATGTGTCTTTAGTTTAATAAATATTAGTTTTAGTTTAAAGCACTGTATAGCTTCGTACTACTGATGCATTTACTTATAAAAAAAATTTAAAATCATTATTATTAGAAATTATTATTATTAAAGAATCATTATTACTAAAGAAATCATTATTATTAAAGAATTTGAACAAAATTATCGATTATTTCGAAATTTAATTACTTCAACCTTATTAGTCAATATTTAACCCAGTGTTGCCAGATTGGGGACTTTTTAAATTCAGATTATTTGACTGTCACCACTTTTTTAAAATAGTATAATACGTCTTATTTTTCAGAATTTTTAATCTAGTTTTTAAAAGACCGAATATTTCTATTTAAAAAAAAGCTGTGACAATCAACAATCTGGGGACAAAAAAGTCCCCAATCTGGCAATACTGATTTAACCTTTACAATATCTCAAAGACCACACTGATTTTTCGTGTAATTATTATTACGCAAATACTTCAGATATAAATATCAGCGCAATTATATACAAATTTATCTTCTCAACTTTGATCCTCCATAAAATCTAAACGAAATAACTGTTGATTTATTTGCCGAATGAATAGTTGTGCTAAAAATTAATCTAATATAATTATGTATGCACCGTTTACTGCAGTTCTAAAAATAACCTTCGATTCATTACGTGGACATTATTCAGATATCAGACCATATGCTGTGATCGTTAAAGGTTAATTGGATGAATGAGTCCTCCAGATTCGTCGGGGATGGCTCAGTAGGTAGAGCATTGGCTGCATCAGCCAAGACAGCTCTGGTTGGAATCCTGGGCGCAACATTTTTCATCCACTTGGGAATTTACAACTGTTATGATTTCTTTACCAATTGAATTATTGTGCTAAAATTTAATCAAATATAATTATGCATGCGCCGTATACTGCAGTTCTAAAAATAACCTTCGATCCATTCTGTTGACCTTATTCAGATGTCAGGCCAGATGCTGTGATCGTTAAAGTTTAGTTGGGTGAACTAGTCTTCCAAATTTGTCCAGGATGGCTCGGTAGGTAGAGCATTGGCGGCATCAGCCAAGACAGCCCTGGTTCGAATCCCGTCCCGAACTTTCTTCATCCACTTGGGAATTTACAACTGTTATGATTTATTTACCAATTGAATTATTGTGCTAAAATTTAATCAAATATAATTATGCATGCGCCGTATATTGTAGTTCTAAAAATAACCTTCGATCAATTCTGTTGACCTTATTCAGATGTCAGGCCAGATGCTGTGATCGTTAAAGGTTAGTTGGGTAAATTAGTCTTCAAAATTTGTCCAGGATGGCTCAGTAGGTAGAGCATTGCGGCATCAGCAAGACAGCCCTGGTTCGAATCCTGTCCCGAACTTTTTTCATCCACTTGGGAATTTACAACTGTTATGATTTATTTACCAATTGAATTATTGCGCTAAAATTTAATCAAATATAATTATGCATGCGCCGTATACTGTAGTTCTAAAAATAACCTTCGATCCATTCTGTTGACCTTATTCAGATGTCAGGCCAGATGCTGTGATCGTTAAAGGTTAGTTGGGTGAATTAGTCTTCCAAATTTGTCCAGGATGGCTCAGTAGGTAGAGCATTGGCGGCATCAGCCAAGACAGCCCTGGTTCGAAACCTGTCCCGAACTTTTTTCATCCACTTGGGAATTTACAACTGTTATGATTTATTTACCAATTGAATTATTGTGCTAAAATTTAATCAAATATAATTATGCATGCGCCGTTTACTGCAGTTCTAAAAATAACCTTCGATCGATTCTATTGACCTTATTCAGATGTCAGGCCAGATGGTGTGATCGTTAAAGGTTAGTTGGGTGAATTAGTCTTCCAAATTTGTCCAGGATGGCTCAGTAGGTAGAGCATTGGCGGCATCAGCCAAGACAGCCCTGGTTCGAATCCTGTCCCGAACTTTATTCATCCACTTGGGAATTTACAACTGTTATGATTTATTTACCAATTGAATTATTGTGCTAAAATTTAATCAAATATAATTATGCATGCGCCGTATACTGTAGTTTTAAAAATAACCTTCGATCCATTCTGTTGACCTTATTCAGATGTCAGGCCAGATGCTGTGGTCGTTAAAGGTTAGTTGGGTGAATTAGTCTTCCAAATTTGTCCAGGATGGCTCAGTAGGTAGAGCATTGGCGGCATCAACGAAGAATGCCCTGGTTCGAATCCTGTCCCGAAATTTTTTCATCCACTTGGGAATTTACAACTGTTATGATTTATTTACCAATTGAATTATTGTGCTAAAATTTAATCAAATATAATTATGCATGCGCCGTATACTGCAGTTCTAAAAATAACCTTCGATCCATTCTGTTGACCTTATTGAGATGTCAGGCCAGATGCTGTGATCGTTAAAGGTTAGTTGGGTGAATTAGTCTTAAAAATTTGTCCAGGATGGCTCAGTAGGTAGAGCATTGGCGTCATCAGCCAAGACAGCCCTGGTTCGAAACCTGTCCGAACTTTTTTCATCCACTTGGGAAGTTACAACTGTTATGATTTATTTACCAATTGAATTATTGTGCTAAAATTTAATCAAATATAATTATGCATGCGCCGTATACTGTAGTTTTAAAAATAACCTTCGATCCATTCTGTTGACCTTATTCAGATGTCAGGCCAGATGCTGTGGTCGTTAAAGGTTAGTTGGGTGAATTAGTCTTCCAAATTTGTCCAGGATGGCTCAGTAGGTAGAGCATTGGCGGCATCAGTTAAGACAGCCCTGGTTAGAATCCTTTCCCGAAATTTTTTCATCCACTTGGGAATTTACAACTGTTATGATTTATTTACCAATTGAATTATTGTACTAAAATTTAATCAAATATAATTATGCATGCGCCGTTTACTGCAGTTCTAAAAATAACTTTCGATCCATTCTGTTGACCTTATTCAGATGTTAGACCAGATGCTGTGATCTTTAAAGGTTAGTTGGGTGAATTAGTCCTTCAAATTTATCCGGGATGGCTCAGTAGGTAGAACATTGGCGGCAGCAGCCAAGACAGCCCTGGTTCGAATCCTGGCGTGGACTTTTTCCACCCACTTGGAAATTTACAATTGTTATGATTTATTTACCAATTGAATTATTGTGCTAAAAATTAATCTAATATAAACGAAACAAGATAGCGAAGTTCAGTTTTGTGTGTGTATAACAACAACTGAAAATTTTATTTGTACTAAAAAGAATGTTTTTGCTTTCAGGTACGACCCAGTAAGATCCGTAACTGGTGATGGCTACACCACAGGTAAAAGCCCAGTGTATGGCCTGATTCATAGAGACGAAGTCAGATAAACAAGTCCAAAGGAATTTCCGATGCAAATACGGACGTCAGCCCCATTCAGGTCACATATTTCAGACATGTATGTCGCGGAGACGATTACAGCTTCTAAGCCAATGAGCGATCGTTACCGATGTCAACACGCTCATCGAGTTACTTCGCCTACTGTGAAATTGAATCGGCTTCCTTTGGCTTCACAACAAAAAAATTCTGCCAAATCTCATGTCTGTTTATTTTTGTTAGGTTGTTTTTAAATTCAAAATATGCAAAATGAATGTTATTCTTGAAGATAGCAATTTTCTTCCGTATCGATACTAAACATCCTTAATTATTTATTTTTGATAAAAGATTTAGTGATTTTAAAGAAAACATAGTTTTTAAAAAAAAAAATTGTGAAGATTAAAATTAGAATTTTATTATTATTTTATTAATCTCATTCAAATATTTATAAAATTTTTTGATTTATAATAATAGTATTAGGGCGTGGGGTGGAGGGATAAGCATACACGTCAATGTTTATCAAGCATGGAGAAATTTCCCAAAACAAACTTAATTTGGATATCAGTAAGATTTTTCCAAAAATAGACAACAGGTTAGTGGGCATCTAGCTATTGATCTGTAAGATAACAGCCACATGTTTCTTGGGAAAATGCTATACAAAGCAGAAAAAAAATGCACAATGAAATTTTAAGCAACAAAACAAAAATAATATAATGCATAGGAAAAAATAAAAGAAATGCACTAATTGCACACTTTATGATGTGATGTTGTAACTTGCAACACAATTAACTCAATGAAATTGAAGAGCGCCTGTTTTAAGGGACTTCAAAATGAGTAAAACATTGCAAATTTTCTTTTTAAAAATTTATTTATCCAACAAATAAATCGTAAAGAAATTATTTAAAGCTTTCTGTCTACGATTTTTCCCTGCTAACTTTAATCACACGTAATATAATAGGATTATACATCGACTTAAACAAAATTTAAATACAAAGCCCAAGAGAAGTATAATTCCTAATTGGAGTAAATAAAATCCAAAGTCATTCTGAAATTTAAAAAAAAAATATATATCTAATCTTTCGCTTTCATGGTGACCAATGTAAATAATAAACACACACGGTCGATCACCCACGTGTTCCCTGTCAATCAAACTGTGTGGGCGTGTATGCGACAGTGATGATTATGCTCGCTGATTGGCTTAGAAGCTGAAATCATCTTAGGGATATGCATGTCTGAAATAAGCATCCAGGTCCTCAATACGTGCGTGGCGAAAGACGTTTATGAAGACCGATAGTGTGTTTCCTAAAATGCGTTAACCAGCCAAGTACAAGTCAAGAGGATACGGAACGTATAAGCGTTTTAAAACATAGAAGATAAAACTTTGTAACTTGCTGTTCATTATACAATAAACATATTTTTGTTGCCTAATTTCGTTTAAGTTTTATGTAGGATCAAAGTTGTAAAGATAAATTTGGAACACCCTGTATATTTTTTAATAAATATCTTAAGATGTAATTAAACCGTGAATTCTAAACATTCAAATCATATGTAAGAAAGCAATAGAGAGAAGAAAAAAAATGGATGCATGAATATCAGAACATATTTATTCAATTTGATCAGCTTAAATGGTTTTCACATAAAAGAAAAAAATGGAGTTTGTTGTAAAGTGAACCTACAAAGTATCCCAAGATTCAGAAATCTGAAATTTAAATTTCGGTTATTCTTTTACTTTACTAAATATTCATACGGTTGTAATTTATGAGGATAATAGATATACTTTCCCACAATCATTATTATTAATTATAGCACACAGAGTATCCCAAAAATATTTAAACGCGATTTAATATTTTACAGAGGCAATATAAATATTGTATGCATTGCCAATGTAAATTGCAAAGATATTAAAAATTATGATTATGTGGGTGATATAGTCTTGTCCTTAATTTTCTAAAGTTATACTTTTTAATTTTATTCGGCCCGGTCCTTACTTCCTAGCTGTTATATTTGAAAAAATTTCCCATTTTACAAGTAAAACAGTAACAATTCTATTCTTCTGTGACCAAAATTCACTGAGACATGATATACTCGTATTGAATTTTATGAAATTTCTGAGTTTTTACGGTACTGAAAATGTGTTTTTCTGTTTTTAAAAACTCAGAGATTTTATTAAGTTCAAAGTATCACAATTAAATGGGTTTTGGTTGTAGAAGAATTGAATTTTTACTATTTTACTTGAACTAAACGTTTCTAAATATAGCTTATAAGACCGGAGGCAAGTACAAAATGGAAAAAGTGTAACGTTAAAAAAATAAATAACAGCACTATTTCATCAACGTAATCTGTTATTCTATTGTATTTTAAACATTTTTGCGACTTATATTGCTTTCGTAGCTTCAACAGGTACAATATTAAAGAACGCTTCCATCTTTTGTGGGATACATTACAAACATGCAACTAGACATTTAGAGATAAATTACCACATAAATCTAAAAGATTATCTAGGTATCTTCTTAGGTATATATTTGAATCTATAAAAACAAAATACCAAAATGTATTCTACTCAGAATCATTTTACTAAGCTTATTATCCAGCAATTTTTTATCCTGTTAAGGATTTATCTCATTTCAATTTAGCGTCATGCCTTTTCTTTTATATTTATCTCTAGTTGAGCTTATGTAACAGCATGAACACGTACGGACATTCAGGTCTCCATTTCTTTTTACTGTACATCTGCAAAACAACTGCTCTCCGTTCACAGTTCTATGTGTAGAGATTTACTTAGTTTTCTCAAAACATAGATAGTTTCTCTTCTCGAGGAATCTTTCTCAAAGACAAACGCTGTATTTTTCCATCTGGTTCTAACAACACATTTTGAATATCAAAATCAGTTTTTGATTCGTTCGTTCAGAAAGTTAGTAACAACTTGATGGGAACATAGTTACGTTTTTGAAAATATTTTGCTTGATTCAAATAAAGAAAATAAAATGCCACTTGATTTATATACTTTTGCTGCCAGAAAAATCTTATTTTTTTCCCCTTTAACCAACGATACACATGCGTACTAGAGATAGGACGTGCTCAACCTTATCTTCAGCTAAGGCTCGACACATGCTCGAGCTCAATTTTTATACCTGTAATTCGGGCCAGGCCGGGTTCAAGTTCAAAATAAATATTTTATTTATTCACAAATTAAAAAAAAAAAACACTTGCTATAAACAATCTTGAACTATTATACCATAGGTAATTCAAATATAAATAAGTGAAATGTAAATAAATTACAAATCATTTGCTAAAATGGTGTATAAACATTTAATACAGATAAAACAAAACATTAAAAGGACTAAAATATTTATTCTACGGTTTCAGCACACCTCGTTGGCCTTCTTCAGGAATCGTACACATGAGCTCATGTATACGATTTTCTGTCGGGCGGAGTTTTGACATAGCTGACATCTTGGTTTTTTAGATTCCTGAAGAAGGCCACGGAGGTGTGCTGAAACCATAGAATAGATATTTTACAGAGTATTTATATTATCTCAAGAGATGGCGCTAGTAATTTTTTATTTCCCGGTCATTGGTTATTTTCCCTTATGTGTACGTTTTTCTGTCGGGCGGAGTTTTGACATACCTGACGTCTTGGTTCATTTAAATTTTTGAAGAAGGCCACGGAGGTGTGCTGAAACCGTAGAATAGATATTTTAGTGTTTTTAATGTTTTTTTATCTGTATTAAATGTTTACACACCATTTTAGCAAATGATTTGTAGTTTATTTAAATTTCACTTATTTATATTTGAACACTTGCTATGTGAGAAAAAAGAGTGTAGTCTAATTTTTTTTTAAACTGCGTTACAATTCTTTAAAAATCATGTTTGAAAGAGAATGGAATTACCATTAATGGGATTTAAAGATAAAATCTATCTGATTTTCAGGTCTCGGCATGGTCAGTGTTAATAACCTAAAGAAGTCGTGAGACGTATTTCTTGTCTCTCCTCTCTTTCTGTTTGAAGTACTTTTTCAGAAAAACTGGAAAACATAACTCATGTCTTTTTGCCATTGTTGTGCAATGATATTTTAAAAGAATAATAATTGTGATTTTTGAAGATGGTTGGGTATAAATAAAAAATTTCCTATTTTAATCAGAATTTCAGAGATGTAAGAATTGAGAAAGGTTGCCTAGGATTAATGCTTATTAATACCTAAGAAGAGATTTTTAAATTAGAAAACTAATATAAAAGTATACAAATCATCTTATCCATTACCTAAAAGATGATTAAAACTGTTTAGAAGATGTAAAAAAAAATCAAGTACTTTACGCCTAGCATTCTGCAGGATTCGGGATTTAAAATGGTGTTACGAACACCACATATTCATATCTCACACACGAAACCGTTTAAACTTCAAAATCGTTCACCCGGGTTAAATGGTCGGTATCAATGTAATTAGGCGAAAAACAGAAAAGAGGTCGGGGAGGAAGGGAGGATTTTTTATTACATTGCATGTTTTTCCAACTTTATTTTTTAAAGTCTTACAAACAGTTTTAAACATCTTTTAGGAAGTAAATCACATCAGTTTGTGTAATTTTATATTGCATTATTAAGATAAATTTTAGCATTCTGAACTAGTTTATTTTACGTTGAAAATTTATTTTTAGAGAATTTTAAAATGAAATTTTTATTGTGTACCTATTCGATCACGAGCTCTGATGTCACAAAATATTTTGGTCTCTGACATCCAAACTTCCGACCCTGGCTCGGAAAAAACAGCCCGAGCTCATCTCTATTGTGTACCATTTAAATATATAGTAGCCATAGCCGGCTATATTTTTATTATTTTTCCTACTCCAATTTCCAACCAATATTTTCTATGGTAAATTTCCAAAAAATAGTGATAGATAAAGTTGTAAAAAATAGTCTCCTAGGGCATTCCTCTACCTACCGATGTAAAACATTTGTGACATAAGTATCAAGGGGAGGTTATTCTTTGTTAATTTAACATAAATAAGTAGATACTTTTATTTTTTTTTTTAATTCTACAAAAACGAAATGATAAAACTTGATACTACGATAAATATATGTTTTATGAATTAAATCAAATCGACATCTTATTTAGGCTTATAAAGGAAGTGAGGCAGTTGGCTGAAGTTAGGGTTCAGTTTGGTGAAATAAAAAGCCAAAAACCACTGTCGCGTACGGTATTTTATAATTCTGCTTTGTGTAATACAGTAGACTAACGATTTGACGACTTTCACGGGACTTCGGCAAATCGGACGTTCGATCAAATGGTCTTTAAATCAAAAGTTAGTAATATTGTTAGATTTTTTAATGTAGTCCAATAATACATAACATTCTAATGTAATAAAAACTATTGATTTGTACAATTTTTAAAAACATATATTTATTGTTAAGTGTCTTACTCTTTAGAATTAAAAAAATGCACAAAAATTATCGAATGATGTTTTACAATTTAATTTAAACATTTTACAAAAATCAAAAATGAGTTATACTAGTTAATTAATATATATATTTGAAAAAATCAGTTACACTAGTTAATTAATTTCTTTTTAAGAATGATTTTATACTTTATTGCTTCAAATGGTGGCTGGAAACTTCCAGAATGTGTCCATTAATCATCTGAAAGTAGTCGTTAGAATTTTTTTTCCTTTCCAAAACTTTTCTGCAGTCTTGATGGCATCTTTTGCTTCTTTTGATCTAGGAAGTGTTTCTGAAACATCGTCAGTTTCCTCATCGGAAAAATTATTTGGAATATCCTGTTCAGGATTAAGTCATCTTCCGAAATTTCCCCCTCAAATTTTAATTTATCATCAACGACAACAAAATTCTCAAATTTTAGATATTTCGGAAAAATGACCTATTTTCGAAATTCTTAGATGACTGAAATCTTCAGTTTCAGTGTTATCGAAAAGATCGCAAAATCAAGATTCGAACTATTTACGAGTTGTTAAAACGGGCGAAGAGAAATATTTGGTCGGTACTTGATCCAATGGTCTCTAAATCGGTTTCGTAAAATCACGAGTCTACTGTATTGCTCAATGAAACAACAGCTCTGAAACCCGGCCTAAAGACTACTAACTGACTTTCAAATCTCATCAGGACTATGAAATATAAACTCATCACAATTTTATTTTTCAAAATATAGGCAGAAAACTTTATAGCATATTTTAAATTACCTAAATAAAAACTAGTTGGATGTGCCAATCCCAAAACTTTCTTCTATCTCATGTCAATATTTCATTATAATTAGTTTTATTAGAATTTTTATTAGAAAGCATAACTTCATGCACTTTTTGATGGTACAATATTCAAATTCGCACAAAAATCGTTATTACGGCACCCCCTACCGTCGGATATTTTCTAAATTCAGGGAGGACCTTCTTGACATGCCCAAAAACATACAAAAAAAAATTCGTTCAATTCTATGCATAACTTCATACAAGTTTCGATGGTACAATATTCAAAATGCACAAAAATCGCTATTACAGCACCCCCTCCGGCGGAATTTTTCCAAATTCAGGGAGAACTTTCTTGCCATGGCCACAAACATACAAAAAACATTTGGTTCAATTCTATGCAGAACTTCATACACTTTTTGTTGGTACAATATTCAAAATGCACAAAAATCGCTATTACAGCACCCTCTACCGGCGGATTTTTTCCAAATTAATAGAGAACCTGCTTGCCATAGCCAAAAACTTAAAAAAAATTTGGTTCAATTCTACGTATAACTTCATACAATTTTTGATGGTATAATGGCGACACACGGATATACGGACACACGGGCGCACGGACACACGGGCAGACGGAGATACAGACTGACAGACAGACATTTTGTATAAACATGCTTTTTGTGATCTCTGACCCCGTCGAAAACCGGAAGTCGAAAAAAATGTCGATTACAATACTTTCATTCTTCTATTGAAGATAGAAGAAAGTAAAAAGAAAGCAGTTAAAACCTGTAAATTTGTTTTTAATTGTAAATTTTGCATTAAGTCCTTCGGACTTATTTAAGAATAAAATATCCTAAAATTATGAAAAAATAATTTGCAAACTAGTGAAATAATAACGATAATATCTAAAATGCTTACTTTGGACATTGGCAAAAAGTTTTATTACAAGTTTATTTTTCTTCAAAAGTTTCAGTTTTAACTTCATGTGTAGGCATTATTACGCACTTTTAGTGAAATTGAAATATTATAACGCCTTTAAAAACATCTTAAATGTAACCTTTCTTAGACTCTTGTAAATTTTGATTTTTAATTCACCCCCCCCCCCCCCCCCCATCAAAAAATGTTTTATTTATCCAATGGGGAATGTCCAAAATTGTCTTAAAATGTATATTAAATTTTAATGGCAATTAGAAACATTTTTTACAGAATTTGGAGTTATTAAGTTGTTTAATGAACATTGGATAAAATAAAAAAAACTTTTTCAGTTCATTGGGGAATTTTGTAATTCATTTTTAAAGGAACGGATAAAATAAAGCCATATCTCTTGTTTTTGTTATCTGATTAAATAAAGATAACGAAAGCAGGAAATTGAATAAAGAACAAATGGATTTAGTCTGAATTAAATTAAAATTATTGGACTTGTAAATACAGTAAGAAATATTGGAAAAATCTTTCAGTTCGTTTTACAAGCAAACAAAATATGTTTGTGAAAAATATTGTTTTCAAAAGAAAGACTAAGAAAGTAAACATTACAACACTTTCTAAATACGTTTATCATTTTATTGAAATGTGGATATTTTTAAATTATCAATATTTCTTCAAGTAAATACTTTAATGTATATTCCCGCTGCCATCGAAACACTGAAGGTCTGAGGACACGAGTTGTGACGTCATCACTAATCGACCGACTTCTCACTAGTGTTGGAATTCACACTGGGAAATTTAGAATAGCAATTTTCTTTTATTTTATTTGTGGAATATCTATCATCTTATAAAATAATAATAACTATTTAAACTTAATGGTGAGAATTTGGAATCCCCCAATAAAAAATCAGCCAGATGCGGCAAAACTGTGGCATTCCGCATCTGGATGAATTTTTATTTAGGGATTCCGAATTCTCACCAGTAAGTTTAAATAGTTATTATTGTTTTATAAGATGATAGATGTTTCACAAATAAAAAAGTCCTTCCGGCCAGTGCCGGGAGGAAGAGGTAGCTTTCATATTCCTTATTTTAAAAAAGCCAACTTATTCAAACACACGAAGCTCAATTTAGTAAAAATCGAATAAAGGAGATTCAATACTAATTTTTATCAATACTAAATCATTATAAATGAGAATTTCGCGAATTTAGTCAGTTTTATCCAAGCTGCTTTTATTTAAAGTAACTTATGTTTGGCTGCCGAATTCGGCGATTTCTAAAAGTGAAAGCCATTTTAAGACAACATGGTGGATGAGGCTAACCAGTGAACTTGGTCGAGACCTTAGTAATTGCTGTGCACATGTTCACTCACATCGGAATCGGTTGATATATACGAGTGTTGTCGCAGGCAAAAAATCAGATTTTTGAAAATGTCACCCACATTAAAAATTGAAACTGCTATATCTGAGCCATTTTTTAAGATAAAGACAAACAAAAAATGCTCCTAAATCCTTATATCAAGATCAAATAATTAAGAAAGAAACCTTTTTCAATTTCTAATTTTTTTGCACCTCACTTTAAATATATATATTTTTTAATTTAATGGCCGCCATTTTGAAACAAGATGGCTGATGAAGCTGGCTAGCGATCTTGGTCGAGATATTGATGTATACTATCCACCTGCCTTCTTACATCGAAATAGACGAATACGTGTATTATCGCGTGACAAATAGAAGATCGTTTCAAAATATTAGCCATGCTAGAAATTCAAAGTGCTATAATTCAACCATTTTTTAAGATATAAACAAAAGAATAAATTTTCAAATACAAAAACTGCTCCGGAATCTTTGTATCAAGGCCAAACACATAAAAAAAATCTTTTTCATTTTCCAATTTTTTAATACCTCATTTAAAATTTAAAATTTGATTTTTTTTTAAAATGGCAAACCTTTTGAAACAAGATGGCGAATGAAGCTGACCAACGAACTCGGTCGAGACACTGGTATGTACTATGTACAGACCAAGTTACATCCAAATTGGTTCATAAATACGCCTGTTATCGCGCGACAAAAATTAGGTCGTTTTAAAATGTCAGCCAAAATAGAAATTCAAAATGCTATAACTCAGCCATTTTTTTAGATATAGACGAAACAAAAACTGTTCCGGAAATTTGTATTAAGGTCAAACACATACGAAAAAAATCTTTTTCATTTTCCAATTTTTTGGTATCTCATTTTAAATTTTAATTTTTTTTTAAAAATTTTAAATGGACGCCATTTTGAAACAAGATGGCGGATGAAGCTGGCCAACGAACTCGGTCGAGATATTTGTATGTACTATGTACAAACCAAGGTACATCCAAATCGGTTCATAAATACGCCTGTTATCACGTAACAAAAATCAGGACTTTTCAAAATGTCAGCCACGCTAGAAATTCAAAATGATATAACTCAGCCATTTTTTCAGATATAGACGAAACAAAAACTGCTCTCGAATCTTTTTATCAAGGTCAAACATATAAGAAAAAAAATATTTTTTCAGTTTTCAATTTTTTGGTACCACATTTCAAATTTAAATTTTATTTACAAATTTAAATGGCCGCCTTTTTTAAACAAGATGGCGGATAAAGCTGGCCAACGAACTCGGTCAAGACATTGGTATGTACTATGTATAAACGAAGTTACATCCAAATTGGTTCATAAATACGCCTTTTATCGCGTGACAAAATTCAGGACGTTTCAAAATGTCAGCCACGCTAGAAATTCAAAATGCTATAACTCAGCCATTTTTTAAGATATAGACGAAACAAAAACTTCTCCGGAATCCTTGTATAAAGGTCAAATACATAAGAAAAAATATTTTTCCATTTTCAATTTTTTGGTACCGCATTTCAAATTTTAAATAGTTAAAAATATTTAAATGGCCGCCATTTTGAAACAAAATGGCGGATGAAGCTGGTCAACGAACTCGATTGAGAGATTGGTATGTACTACGTACACACCGAATTACATCCAAATCGGTTCATAAATACGAGAGTTACAGTGTGACAAAAGTCAGATATATATATATATATATATATAACCATTAATTAAACATAACCTACCACCATCAAAAACCGTAATATTATGAATTAAAGCTGTAAGTATAATAAAAATTTTTTAATTTATTATAAGAATTATTATGGAAGAAAAATAAGAAAGTGGACATCGACAAATAATGGAAATGCTTATATATTGAATTACGTTGTCAAGGGCACAGAATTCAATGATATAAGCAAAATGGTTGTTTTCTGTGAGAAAAATAAGCTAAAGCTAAAAGTTATTTTCCCCTGTGCCCAAACAACCTTTAAAATCAAGTGAATTGATTAAAAATGAAAACAGAATAGAAACAAATAATATGAAATGGAAAAATCAATAAAACCTATTTAAATATTTATAGGGTATAAAATAGAAATAATAAACACCATACCGATTAATATTTCAATATTTTAGAATAAATCCACGCGCACATGGCACACAAAATATCGTAAAGATTAAGGTGAATAAAACAGTTAAGAAATCACAGTAATTGATACCATAGGATGCAGTTAATACATTTTGAAATAAATGTTAAATAACTTTTAATATAATATAAAATAAAATAAATAGAAAGTAATTACATATTTAAAATGCACTATTAAATTAATTAAAAACTGTTTAACAATATCGTCAAAATTTAGCTAAAAAGTCCCCCTGGTGTAGTAAATTATAACTGAAATGTAGCTGGAAAAAGTAAAATTTAGAACTTATCGAAAAAATACAAATTTTAATGCTGCCATCTAGTATTACTTTTATGATTCAATTGTCACAAGATAAACAGTTGTAAGCATTTGAATGTAACAATTGTTTTATTAACAGCAAAACCAAACAAATCCATATATATAGATAATTATAAACCGAATATAAACCACACAATGTATTTTTAATAAAAAAAACTATTGTTAATAAAATTTAAAAAGCATGCAAAATATTCTAATATCTAACTTATTTAAACTACACTAAGAATTTAAATAATTCTAGAACATCGATAATATATAGCATGTAGCTATATGCTATAAAACAAAATAAATTCATTAATAATTAATATAAATAACTATTAAAAATATAAAAATCTTTAATAAAAACTATTATATATAAGGTAATTATAAAATGAACAGGAAATAAAAAACATACGGGAGTATAAAGAAGGTAAACAGATACTTAAATTCCGATTACCTAAAAAGCACAAATATAGTGTGTGGATTATTTTCATACATCCATAAAAATCCTAAAAGTATGAATGTGGGACATTCAAAAACATTAAACCGATAATAAATTTTATAACACAAAGTGAAAACAGATAAATATTAAAATATTAATAACAATAGAGGAATAATAATAAAAATAATTACCCAATTTTAATACATACAGTATAACTTTATTTATATTAAATATACTTATATGTATATTAATCACTATAAAAATGGCATACTATTAGTAATTAATATGATATTGTCCTTATTAAATTAAAATTTATAACAAATGATTGTAAATAAGATTAAACAATAATTAAGCTAATTATTAATGAAATTCACCAATTACATATAAAATATCAAATCAACATCCTTATAAAATACGTATCAAAAATATAGTAATAATACAAAAGCCCCCAATTTTTTTTTATAAATTAACCATTGCGTATTATCCAGACAACACCACCCTCCTCCGTACTCTAACATCTACCCACCCATCCAACCTATAATAATTTTTTATATTATTTTACAATTTTTAATTTTTTATAGATATTTTTTTATTTTATAATTTTTTTGTAATTTTGTTACGCATGTGTTAATTTGTTTTAAAAGATCATGTAAGAAAAATACTAATTGTATATTAATGAATATATGAATTTTTTTGGAAAACCATGATTTAATGCATCATAAATTAGTTTTTTAATATTATTGTTAATTAGAGGAGAAGAACATAAACATTTTATTCTATATAAATGATTAAGTATTATATTTCGAAATACAGAATGATGTAGACAAGATTTAAAATTTGTAAATGTATCAACTTCGAATTTAAATTCTTTACGTTTGTCATATAAATCTGTGATTGTTTTGTTGTCTTTTATTGTAATTTTAAGATCTAAGAAGTTAATTGTATTGTTAGATAAAAGGTTTTCCGTTAATTCCAAATTAGTGGGATAATCTACTGGAAATTGAGTAATTGCAGAATGATCAGTATCAATTAAAATTATGTCATCAATATAACGATATAAATGTAGATTATTATTAGTAAAATTACGTTCATAATGATATAAGTATAAGTCTGAGAGTAAACTGGATGTACAACCGCCTTGTGGTATACCGACATGCTGTAAATATAAAGTGTTATCTTGCAAGATATAATTATTATAGATAATGAAGTTTGTTAAAGATTTAAAATATGCAATATCAATATTAGATGGTAATTCCAGTTTTTTATAATACTTTTTAAATAATGCATTTATAATTTTATGTAAATCTAATAGGTCTATATTATTAAAAAGATCTTTGAAGTCATATGTCGCTATACTATATACACAATGAAGATTTTATATATATATATATATATAAGTCAACTTTTGAACGGAGGGTGGTTTCGGGGTCTGGGGGTCATGATCGATGAAAATATACCAAAATTTTTTGAAATCGCTTTCCTCCGAACGGCTGCAATAGGTAGCTTTTTGTAATGAAAGCTACCTAATAAAACAAAATTGCTATTCAAAATTTTCTGGTATGAATTCCAATACTAGTGAGAAGTCGGTCGATTACTCATGACGTCACAAATCGTGTCCTGTGGCCTTGAGTATTTTGATGGCAATGATATTCTCCAAACTTTGTTAAATATTGTGTTCTATTTAAAGTGTCTAATTCCCTTTTTATTGGGAATAAAATTCTATTATTTGGCGAACAAAACTGATTGTTTCAACTCAAAATTTATTAAACAATGAAAGAAACTGATTTTTTTCTTTTAGTCGTTTTTCTGCATTTTTCAATTTTGTACTCTAGCGGTGTTAAGGTTTATTGTATGTGTTTGTGTTAATGCTTTTTTTTTTTTTTTTTTTTTTTTTTTTTGGTCTGAGGACTGCAAGTTTTTGAAATGAATCCCCGCAGTGATCTGACGATCTTGCTCCTCTTAGGCATTAAAAAAAATTATATAGTTTTTTATGAATCATAAAAAATTTAAAAAAATCTTTATATATATATATATATATGTGTGTGTGTGTGTGTGTAATACTAAATAAAAAGTTCGGATAATTCTTTTTTTAACAAAACAAAACCTATTTTATGATCTTCTATAAATCAATCAATGTCATGAAAAAATTTAAATAAACATAAGAGTTGCAAATTTGCGCTACGGAAAGTAAGCTTTGCACCTTTTCAGCTTATTTGGTGATTTAAAAAAAATAAATTAATTAATATTTGTTTTTAAAATATATATTTATTTAAAAGAATTGGTTGTCAAATATTTAATGCTTAAAACTTAACTAAGCTAAATATTAATTACATTTAATTTATACATTAATTGCTAAAATTAAACATTATTTTCGACAAATGTATTATTTGTTACCCAAAGCAACGATCGATGTTTTCGTAACAATCAATGCTGGCGTTGAATGTAGCCAAAGCATTGAAAGCCTGTCAATTTGCAGAGATTTTATTTTCACGTTTTCTCTCTTAATTTTTCCATATTATACCTTTTTATTAGCTTCGTGCTGTCTAAGAACTGAATACAGAATTCTGGGCATAATTAATATTTATGACAATAAAAAGTTTTATTTAATAAATTATTATGCTACGATGATTGTTTATGACCTGACGTAAATCTTTTTCCTTCATATGATGATTAAAGAACACGATTATACCTTCAACAGCAATTAATTATCTGCTCTGATGATAATGTAATAGTAGCAGAGAGTAGTTACCCAAGTAAAGATAAAACAGAACAGAATAAGTTTTTTATATTATTAATAATTCGTTAATTGTTTTCAAATGAGAAAGTACTGAATTTAATTTGAAGGTCATATGACCATGAGTACGACCATAGATGCAACGAAGCTAGTTATTATTGCTTGAAGATGATTAGTGGCATTGTACTAAAATTAACCTTACTCATTGGAAGTCGAACAAAGAGAATCCTTACCGGTTTTAGACGTTGAGTTAATAAGGAACGATACAACAAACAAAATTGATTGGAAAGTTTAGAGGAAACTATGTAATTCATATAATACAATATCCTACAGCCTGGTTTGCGAACCTATGGCACGCGTGCCGGATTTGGCACGTAAGACAATTTCTCTGGAAGCGAAAAAATAAATTCTATGATTACTATACAGAGAACAGTTAATTTTTTTAATTTCTATTATAATGAATAAAATTTTGTTTCATACGAACAGACTATCATAAATAATGCAATTATTTTTGCATGAAAAGAATTTTCTTTTCTTGTGATGTTATGCAGCGTTTGCGACATGTATTTTACCTTTCTATATGATTTTATAAACTGGATATTTCAAATTAAATTTTTTAGACAGTCCTTTCAGTAAGTTGGGAAATGGATCCAATTTATAAAACTATCAAAATATTAATCAGGTATAAATCATTCTCCATCAAACATTCAATAGCAAAAACTCATCAATAATTCATTGATACAATGTTTAATGCAAATTGGATAATTAAAACTAGATGTTGCAGATAATAAGGTCAAAAATTTCTAAAATAAAATTTCGTATTTTTATTTCCTTATTATAGGGAAAATTATTACATAAATGAATCATATTTAAGGATTAAAATTTCATTAATTTAATGGCTTATTCCAATATACAGAGAAATAGCATATGTTTTTTTAACTTTGTGTTTTGTATAAATATCGTACTTTGCAAAATTATTTTATGTCAAAGTGTTTCACGTTACACTGTTGATAGATGTTGTTGGTGAATTTTTGGCACGCGCACATAAAAATGTTCGACGATCCTGTCCTACCGTAATAATGTCCCATTTCAATGCAAATCTGCGGCTTATAGGTTTTATATAAAGAGAGACATAGAATTTTGTACGAGAGATTACGTACAAGAAGAATCACTCACTATTAAGAAGATTGCTATAGAAAATGGTCCCCCCTCCCAATGTATTAATAAATTAATTTTTCATATTCACCATAAAGAGTCAATTAAAAGTGTCATTAAAAATAATCTTAAATTTTTCCGTTTCAATTATGTACCTCAATTATTTGAAAGAATTAGTTATGCATTTAAGAAATACAGTATCAACGTAATCGCAAAACCATGTGCCAAATTAAAAGATCTTGCAGGCCGAAAAATAGACCCAATCCCTAACGACAAAACTTCAGGCATATACACTGTAAAAAAAAATCTGTGAAGTTACTAAAGTTTTTCTAGGAAACTGGGATTCCTAGAACTTTTCATGTAACGGCAAAAACAAAATTTCATGTAACAGACACACTTTTGCGCCGAAAATCAAAAAATCTGTAAGGTTACTAAGAATTTTTTTGGAAACTGGGATTCCGAGAACTTTTCATGTAACTGCAGCCAGGGTTACAAATAAAAGTTTAGTAAGATTACTGAAATTTTAGCAGATTCATTTGTAAAGTAACAGATTTTTGTAGCTTTACAAAAACTAGTTTTGTAGATTTGCAGCTTTTTACGTACAGTTACAGGTGAAAGTTTAGTAAGCATGTAACTTTACATCTGTAGAACTACAGATTTTTTTTTACAGTGTATGTGATACATTTTACAGATAAAGTCAATCAGAAAGAACTCATGTACATAGGCATGACTACTAGGAAATTTAAAGACAGACTCAAAGAACATATTGCAGACATAAAGTATAGTAAGCCCTCTACACCTCTATCAAGGTTAAACCAAAAAAAAGACATCGACGTAGATTTCAGTAAAGCAAGAATCATAGCCCGTACTTCACATTACTGTGCATCAATAATAAGAGAATCTTTGGAAGTTTTAACTCAAAGAAAGAATACTTGCAATGATATACTGTCCTACAATATATTCAGCATCTGGCATTGGATACTAAATATCTCAAGAGATTTTGGAACATAATTATATTTCCTCCCCCTCACACCTTCCTTTTAAATAGTCTCGTCTACAGCTACTTAAGCAAATGATATTCATGAACTTTCACGCCTCTGATCTTTCCCCTGATGACATCTGTTGTAGTGCAGTTGTAAGCGCTTGGAGTTTTTAACATGTTTTAACGGTTTTAATGTTATAAAGACCTTTTTTTATGTATTTTAGCACTTTTTAAAGTAAATTGAACCGGAATTTTCATTTCGTATATTTGACCTTACTCTGCATAGAAAAATCTTTTTAACACTTACCACTTAGAAAGCTACTTGGTAAATTATCTTCACTGGAACGCTGGTTGTAACAGTCATTCTAGAAAATAAAAATATTTAAAGGTGGGAATAACTGAATCTAAAAATTTATTAAAGAAATTTCAAATAAATACCCTTTTACTCACAACTTTTTAATTAACAAGAATTTCAGCATGACTCTTTCAAAAGCTAATCCTGTTAACGTTAAAAAAAAATGATGCTACATATATGGATTTCAAACTATTGCAACCCACAGACATTAATGGATGAATTTATTTTGGAAAAGCAGAAAGAAGGAAAATTTAAAATTATAATAACTAAAAACAAGACATAGTGTTACCGAACTTCAACGACATTCTGAAACTTTTCACTTTATTTAGATGCTAAATATTAGGTTTAAATAGGTTCGACTTTATTCAGATAGTTAACACATAAGGTGACTAAGTTTTATAACAATTTTGAAAAGCGGATTTTAAATGGTATCAATACTTTAAAACTCTCTAAGCTTCATTTATTTGTCCCACGAATTTATCGCATTTTAGGTAGATTTCGTAAGAAATAAATACTGCCTAATATATTCTCCCCTATTTTGGAATTTCTGAAAATTTTTTGCAGATTTACACCGATCATGGCCTCTAGAATCCAAAACCACCCCCAGTTCAAAACTTTATATTTCTATCTATCTATATATCTATCCATTTATCTATCTCTCTATATATATCACTTTTTGATGGACACTTTAACTTCAATAATTCTGAACAAATCTCTTCCAAAGTAATACATAAAATCTTGGGGTAGAAAATCTCATTCAAGTTCGTTAATGAGCAAAATCGGAGAAAAGGAGTGATAGTGAGGGTTTTTGTAAAAACAGAAAAAAACCCATAACTTCTTAATTATGATACATATCAAATCAGTTTAAAGTTATTATTACTTCTAAGAAAACGGCCAAACATTCGTGTATAACAGATTTTTGATATAATTAAAAATGGGCCGAAAGGGCGAAAAAAAAGGGTTTAAAGAATAAATAATAAAAAAAAATGCAATTTAACAAATTGCAACGACAATTTGGAAAATGATTTTTTCGTACGCCATTACGTACGCCATGAATTAAACATTAATAGTGTTATTACACGTAAAAATTGCAAGCGACAGAAATCGCCTGCGACTCGTACGTATTATCCAAGCATTTCATTGGCTGTTCGGAAAAAGGCTTTTCCATCGTCAGATTTCCAAGAAATCTGACGGTCAATTTTAAATGAAATTTATTTCTTAAACTTCTAAACATCCCACAATATTACTTTTTATATCGTCGTATAGAGAAAAAGATGTACTTTTAAATGCAATTTGTTTGAAACCTGTATCTCAATTTGTTTCTTAGTTATTAATTTTTTCTGTAGTTTTTATTATTTTTTTGTCATAGTGGCAACACTCTGTTGTCCATCTCTGTTGAAAGTAAAGGGAAATACATATTACTGTATAGACCAATCAGAAAACGAATAAAATGATGATTAAACCAAT
The DNA here is from genome assembly GCA_963932465.1 of Maratus speciosus. Taxonomy (NCBI): domain Eukaryota; kingdom Metazoa; phylum Arthropoda; class Arachnida; order Araneae; family Salticidae; genus Maratus; species Maratus speciosus. The sequence goes on from OZ010790.1 coordinate 241,100,752, forward strand.
AAAAACCTTCAGATATAATTTTGATTTCCTACCCGGACGAGGACAATAACCATTTTCCCAAATGGTTAAAAAATTCAACTCTTACACAAAAAAGTAGTAATTGAAGAATAAATTATCGTATAAACAGGATTCTGCTAAAACCAGCTCTTACAGAAAAATGAAATTAAAACTCGTCAAAAGTGGCCAGATAAATTTGTTAAATTGGGTTTATCTCTAATCTTGATTTAGTTTTCATTGGTGAAATTAGTACTTAACTTCGAAATCTACCTGTGCCTGTAGACGGATGAGGTAGGGATTTTTTAAAGTGTAATACGTGTTTAGAGTGAAAAACTGCGGGAATTATGAGAACTACAGTTTCCATATTTTAAGATCTTCCCGAATTATGAGGGATTTTAGAGACCTTAATTAAACACCACATGTGAACGTACATTAGGAATTAGAATATTATTTGACATGGATAGACAATCGGATAGGCATCACTGCATGCGATTAGAACAGACAGATGAACAACATATCAGCCAACTGGAAATAACAGAATATCTTTATAAGAGAGTAACGATATATGGATACACTGTTAAAAATATCGTGAAAAAATACCTCTGTTTTTAAAGGCTATCTATTTTCTGACCAATGAGAACGCTCCATAGGCGTTTAAGTAGCGTATTCATTGGTCAGAAAACAGATAGCCTTTATAAACAGAGGTAATTTTTCACGATATTTTTAACAGCGTAGGGTGCATTTTATTCAAAATACAGCAACCTACATTACAGATATTCGATTATATTATTTCATCTATTGAAGAGTATTTTTTCTATAGATAAAACAATTCAATATTAGCTTGGTGATAATGGTAAGATCCATGTTATCGCGAAGGCCAAAAATTTTTTGACCAATCAAAATTTATTATCCCTATGTCGCTTGTCACTTATAAAAGTACTCTAGGAAGTAGTAAAAAGTTTTGAAGAAACAATTATCACAAAAATACGCATTAAGTATTTAATCGCTTTATAGAAATGTCTACATTACAGATATTAGATTATATGATTTCATCTGTTGAAGCGTATTATTTTATAGATAAAACAATTTAATATTAGCTTGGTGGTAATGGTAAGTTTCATGTTATCGCGAAGGCCAATAATCTTTTGACCAATCAAAATTTATTATACCTATGTCAATTGTCACTTATAAAACTACTCTAGGAAATAATAAAAAGTTTTGAAGAAACAATTATTACAAAAACACGCATTAAGTATTTAATTGCTTTATAGAAATGTCTTTTGCTGCATCAATTCTAATTATGAACTTTTACATATTTTAAAGCTGGCAACTATACGTTTTATATTTTAAAAGATCTTAAAAAACTTTCACGATTACAAGATTCCTATACAATCACTTATTTATTCGTAAAGAATTTTACTTGCGAAAGCACATTTCCTACTTATGTCACTATAATCTTCTTTTAATGTCCCCTTTATCCTTGTGTCACATGCATTAAGGTTACTATAAAGTACATTAGCACATAATGGTATTTTACACATTTATTTTTTACGTTGACAAGATTTAGATAACACCTAGGATTTAAAGGGAGTTATTTCAGTAATGATATTCATTTTATTTCAATATTGCATTAAAAAAACATAGATAAGTGTCTTAATGGCATTTTTTAAAAGCATTTTGATTCATTTTATGTTATATCTTTACGTATCAAAGCGTTTGGTTTTCTACCGTACCTATTAAACGCACAATAATCCATGATTATAAATTTGGAGAAAGTATTTTGTTGCCTTAATGATAGCGTTTAAAAATTGTCATTAAAAATATCATTTAAAAATTTATTTGCTGAAATAGCAACATTTAAAAACGTTAAGACATAATTGCGAAACTGATTATTTAAACATATGGAAGAATCTCTTTCCTGACACAATAAATTGCTACTTTGATACCAGAAATAAGAGACATTTTCTCTTAAAAACAGTTATATTGAAGAATACTTATTTACACGATATATGCAAGAGGATACTATTCACATAATTATTAATACATCTTTATTTTGTCTTCGTGCACACATCTATCTCACTTTTTATAGGTCTCTTTCCAACATTCTTCAGCATACCTCCTCATTCACCGACAAAACTTGTTCTAATGTTCCTTTTCTTCCGCAACTCACTTCAGTTCCCGCTGCAATGAGCGTCTGTAGTACCGAAGGTTAGCTCTAGCGCGCATGCGTTGGGCGCTGTCACCCATCGTTAGAGTATCTTTAGATGGCAGAGTTGCGATCTCAAAACTAAATAGAGAGGACTTAATGGTGTAAATTACTTCCTACAAACTCATCCATCCCGACGTTGTTCGGCCTCAGACGACCTCGTGGTCCGCTGGAAGCAGCATTGGGATCACCTGGAAAGATAAAAAAAAAAAAACAGCAGCATCCAAAGTTCTATTTTGAAAAAAAGGCATCATTATCAAAATCTGTCATAAAAATGTAAATTATTTCTTGAAAAAAATTCATGTTTTTCTTTTTTTTTTCCTTTTTTTTACGTCTTTTCGTCTGATTCGTCTTCCCTTTTCTTACGTCCTTCTGTTTGATTGGTCTACCCTTTTCTTACGTTTTTCCGTCTTCATTTTCCTTACATCTTTTCGTCTTTTTTTTTCCTTACGTCTTTTGGTCTCATTTTTTTCATTCCTTCGGGATTAATTTTGTCAAAATCCTTTTAATTGTCAGTCTGGTGGTATGTCGTAGTCGGGGTAATGTCATAATCGGTGAAATTCTTTTTTTCTTCGATGTCAAGCTTCATCCGTCCACGGCTTCAACTACTGGTGACCATTGGACCTTCATTAAATCGAACTTTCGTAGGTGTCATTATTTTTCACTTTCGTGACTTTGTAAAGATATAAATATTTTTTTTAAACTTCAAACTTGGACCTTGTGTGCGTTTTATAGCATCCATATCATTAAGTTTAAATTTGTTAGACGTTTTTCGTCTGAGATTATAAGTGTCTCTTATTAGACTTTTAAAATTTGTTTTTTAGTGTCTTTTCTCAATTCTTCGCGATTATTAATAAAATCGAATTGTATTTCAGTATTCAAAAGACTAGTAATCTCAATATTATTTTTTAGCTTCATTTTAGTACCAAACATCAGCTCGAAATGTGTTGTGTTAATACTTCTTTGAAAGGTGTTCTGTTAATATTGCTTTGAAAGGTCGAAGTTATCGCTTGTTGGACATCGCTTACAGGTGTATACCACTTCGTAGGATTATCTACAGATAATTTAGACAGAACAGATATTATGATTGAATTTAAACGCTCGACTTGGCCGTTAGCTCTTGGTATTCCTGTGGTAATCGGGATATGTTTAATATTTTCTCTGTCGCAATAATCTTCAAAAGCTTTAGAAGTAAAGGCAGGACCTTTATCTGAAATTATGCGAAGTGGACTTCCAAAGACAGTTTTTTTTTCTAATTTAGAAATTACTACTGCGGTGTCGGCAGATTTTGTGGGATACAGCCAAACAATTTTTGTGAATGCGTCAATGACCGAAAAAATATGTTTGTAATTTTTATTCGTGCTCTCCAATGAACCTAAGTCATCAACATAGTACGTATGCAACGGAGTTGCTTCTTTTTCTATCGGGTGTAGCAAATCTTCTTGTTTACCAGATTTTCGATTAATTAAAGTACAGGGAACACAATTTAATATTCATTTCTTGATTTTTTGTTAAACTTTGGGGAAGTAAAAATCATTCTCTAAATTTTTTCAAGATCGTGCGATTGCGTAATGACCTTTTTCGTGAGCGGAAATAATTATATTCCTTTGCATTTCATCTGGTACAACTAATAAATCATTACCATTAACACATTTATAAAGAACATCATTTTTAACTAAATAATCAACATAAGATTTCGCTTTTAGAATTTCCTTTATAATTTTAATATGCTCATAAGTTACTTGAGCTTGGATATTTTTTAAAGTTAAGCTATCTTGGATTACCATACAAATAGGATATCTGCTTAATGTATCAACATGCCTCATACTAGTACCGTGTCTATGCTCAATAATATAAACGAAATCAGATAACATTATTGCCCATCTAGCTATTTTTGCACTAATTTCTTTCTTATCCATAGTTATTTTAAATGTATTACAGTCACTTACAATTTTAAATGGAATACCTAGCACATACACTCGAAACTTTTTCAAGGCTTCAGTTACAGCTAAGACCCCTAATTCATAGCTAGTATACTTTCACTCCGCTTCGGTTGTTTTTTCACTGGCGAAACAAACTGGATGAAATTGAATATCTACTGGAGATTGTTGCATTAACACAGCTCCATAGCCATCAATACTATCATGACAATGGATTTCGGTCGAGCTTTTGGGATTGTAAATTGAAAGTACTTATTCTGACGACAAAATGCGTTTGATTTCATTAAAAGCTTTCTGTTCTTCTACATCAAACTTAAATTTAGAATCTTTTCTTAACACGTCACTCAACGGTTTAGCTATAACAGAATAATTTCTTATAAACTTTCGAAAGTATCCCGTTAATCCTAAATAACTTTGAATATCTTTGGTAGACTTTGGTTCAGGGAAATTTATTACTGCTTTTGTTTTCAGTCGGGAGGGACACAATTTACCATTCATGATTCTATACCCTAAAAAATCAATTTTACGCTTCAAAAAATTGCATTTTTTAAGATTTAATTCCAACCTGTAATCCGATGCAGTTTCAAGAACAAGTTTTTATTTTTCTAGACCTTCAGCTTCTTTTTTGGCGGGTATTATTAGGTCATCCATATAAATTACTACTGTGTAATCTTTTAATAGGGTTCTAAATACATTATAAATATATTTTTGAAAACACTAGGGCTATTGGTCAGCCCGAATGGACACTTTAAAAAATCGCACTGCCCTTCATGAGGGACAAAAAAGGTGTATTTCTTGAAGCCTTCTTCAACTTCTATATGAAAAAAACCGTTTTTAACATTTGTATCTTTCAATTTATTATACTTAAATGGTTTGTGGCCATAACTGTTACAACAGAAACAAAGAGGCACTTTATCTTTATTAACGCGGTTAATACTCTTATGATTATTCCCGCCACAATTATAACAGCGCATATATAAAGGAGATTGTCCTTTAGGCCGTGGCAGATCGTAAAGAAACAATAGGTGCAATAACCAGACAGGTAAAAGATGTCAAAAGTTTTAAAAAACTCAACCAGACAGGTGCGAGATGTCAACAGTTAAAAAAACTCGAATATAAAGTACGAAGATTGACTTTATTCAGTCATGATAAACACCGGGGAGAGGTACAAGGCCTGGCACTACAGAAGACGCCTTCTTTTAGAACAGCATCCAGAGAGAGCGTCCGAGAGAAAGTGTGTTGACTACGCAGTAAAAATTCACGTGCTTGGCGTGATACAATATCGCCAATATACAAGTATTTTGCGCCATGCACAAGGGAAACAAAAACATTGGCTGGTAAAGGATTGATCAAATATATGCGGTGAACTTATATGTATTTGAATTGCGTAGGGGTACCATATTTTGAAGTTACCAGATTCTTGTGGTATGGGAAATGAAAAGAGACATTGTACTTTGAAACAAATGTGGTTAAGTAAAAAAGGAAAAATGTTTCTGAATATAGACAAAGGGGAAGAAAATCACAGAATCGTTAGACGAAAGGGCATGTGAAATGCAGTTTCTGAGGCAGATGTGAGAGCAAAGCTCAGTCTGTAATCAGACTGCAGCTATTACAAAAATATGACGCATTATAATACATATGAATATAACGGTCCGGATTTTAAGGTGCAGTGCGAAAATAAATCTAATGAATAGACTACATGTTGAGTGATTTTAATGATATGCTAGATGCATGATAAAATAAGGATAGAAGAGAAATTAAAATGTTTTTGTATGGACTGATAGCAGTAACGTTTTACTACAAGGTTAAATCTTACGTGAGAAAGTATCTCAAAGTAGAAATGGAAGATTGAATCACTGGTTTTATTTTTATTAAAGGAAATGTGTAACTAAACCAGTTTAATTTAAATGTGAAGGGTTATTAATACAAGCGATATAGTTTTAAATCATAACTTTAATTTAGTAACCACAGTGGGTGAACATAGTACACGAAAATAAATAAAGTATTAAATTGAATTTTGAAGTGAAACCGCGGGGAAGGGGGGAGTAGAACGAAAACATATATAACATGATAGTCGTTATAGCATATTTGGCTTTACAGGCTTAAATATGTTCTTAACTTCAACTTCGGATTTAATTTTATGCTTAGCTGCTTCATGTTTATGAGATTTTGCATTTTCGTACTCCGACCGTAACTTTTCATAGATTTTAATTTTTGTTTGAATTCTAAAATCGATTGACATCTGTATAATATAGATTTTCTGAAAACAGGGTAGGGTATACCATTTATAACATACTGCATCAATGCGGAATCCTCAATGTTACCACGTAAACATAATTGTTTCATAACAAGAAAATACTCTGCAAGTGTTTCATTTTCATGTAATTTTCGTTTATTTAACAAATAACGTAACTCTGCAGAATTTTAACTAGTGCTAAATTTAGAAATCAGAAGTTGCTTCAATTTCTCATATGAATTTGTGCGCAATTCGGTCTGAACCAACAATTTAGCTTTTTCTCTTAAGGATCTTTTTTCAAAAATGAATTTATGTAATTCCGTCAAATTAAATATACTAGTGACATCATCAAAGTTACTTAACCATACATTTATATCCTGGAATGAACTACCATCAAACGGAGGTACAACATTTTCAATATCACAAAAATTAATAGTTAATGGCACAAAGCTTTGAACTGGAAATTGCTTGTTTTTATCCAAATTTGATGATTCCATGTCATTACTTGCTGAACTATTATTTAAAGGTAATTCGTGTTCCGAATCTGTATAGCTGTCAATCTGAACATTAGTTTGTAGCAAGCTTAAATCTGATAAATAGATAACTAAACGCTCGCAAGATCAACTAAATATCCTTTATTCGAAATACAAAGTACATTACAAATTGTAATTAAATCATATAGAGAAAAATCCGCTTGAATTTTTGTAATCTTATTTTTAAATTCGGAACTATCGGTTTGATAACCAAAACCAGAAAATTCTTCTATTCTTTTTCTGTTCGATCTGTCACCTTCTGCATCAGAAAGGAATTTGTGCAAAAGCTTTATCTTGCTCGGTTTTTCATTTTTAATCGCAAGTTCCAGTTCAGGAATATCAACCAATTTCATAATGAAATAAAAAATATATTACGTATAATGTACTCACCACTAAGAATAGTATCCACATTAAATGAAAAATTTTGAATTTTTTATGTTTATTACACCTTCGGCGATATTATCACACTCATACTTGTGGGCAGCGGCGTCAAAAATTTCATCCCACTTCTGACACCAATTTTATGGAAGAATCTCTTTGCTGACACAATAAAATGCTACTTTGATACCAGAAATAAGAGACACTTTCTCTTAAAAACAATTATATTGAAGAATAGTTAATTAAACGATATATACAAGAAGATACTATTTACATAATTATTAATACATATAAATTTTTCCTTCCTGCACACATCTATCTCACCTTTTATACGTCTCTTTCCCACATTCTTCAGCCTACCTCCTCATTTACTGCCAAAACACTCGAATGTTCTTTTTCCCCCTCAACCCACTTCAGTTCCTGCTCGCATGAGCGTCTGTCGTACCGAAGGTTAGCTCTAGCGCGCATGTGTTGCCGTTGTCAGCAATCGCTAGAGTATCTTTAGATGGCAGAGTTGCGATCTCCAATCACTCTTGGAGGCGCTTTGTAAGCTAGCGCTGTAGCGCCTTGTGCAAGATGCAATCCCATATATATATATAAATATATAATTGGTCTGATTTCTTTAATATTCTGTTTGATGGATTCATTTCAATTGCACTTATTTTTTATTCAGCAACTTTTATTGTTGAATCTGATCTAGTTACTGCACAATCCCGCTTTGTAGAATAATTTAACTTAGCCAAATGGTTAATTGTATACAGGAAAAAAAATATTTTTTATGCTAACAGTTTTTAAGTTTACCATTTTAAATATACTTCCGTAAAACATTACATAACTAACATACGTTGCACATAAATGATGTGCTAAAATAACTTAGAAAATATTGCTTCATGTTTGTATATTTTCCATGCATTTAAGTGCGTATTTAATGAATCTAAATTAATGTTGCATTTGCTTTGATAAAGCTCTAGGATAAGTCTCTCTCAAACAAGTCGCCTTGTTGCCTTGACTGACGTTATTACATTACGATGGATATATCCGATCGAAACATATAGTCATTAATTCATTTATCTTAATTTTGTCTTCGTGCACACATCTATCTCACTTTTTATACGTCTCTTTCCAAAATTCTTTAGCATACCTATTTCAGTTCCCGCTGCAATGAGCGTCTGTCGTACCGAAGGCTAGCTCTAGTGCGCATGCGTTGGGCGCTGTCACCCATCGTTAGAGTATCTTTAGATGGCAGAGTTGCGATCTTAAAACTAAATAGAGAGGACTTAATGGTGTAAATTACTTCCTACAAACTTGCAATAAAATATTTTACAATTTGTAAATTTGCGCATTGTAACCTATTAATAGACTTTGAAATATCTTTAGGGAAAACTCAAATAACTCATAATATTATGTAACTACATTATTCTCACCACGCAACATACGGATGTGCATAATTAGAATTTTAATATGCCCCTTCGGAATTTAGCAAAAATCAAGGTTGTGTAAATACAAAAAGTGCAAACACTTGGCGAAAATGTATAGTCCCACACCGTGGTCAGATTTTCTTGTAAAATTATGAGGCTCCCTGTTTTTATGCGTTTATACAAGAAGGTATTTTTTTTAATATGGATAATATTTACGACTTAGTAACAATATAAAATTTTTAATTGTGTACTTTTCAGAAATGCATTTGTGATCCCAATCAGCTTTTAATTAAACTTTAACTCCATCTTAAATATTTTCTTTTTGGATGTATATATACATATAAATATGTATCTTCTACCTTCGGTTTTCTTTCCCAAGTTAAATAAATATATTTGAACCAGAAGTTTTATTTATAAATGAAATCAAACAAGTACGACGTAGAAATAAATTACGGTAATGCAGTATAGAGATCCAGTCTTAAAGTTTCCATTTTTTCATTCTGAAATTGTGATATAAGCATACATGAAAAAGATTCTTAAAATACTTTAGTGCCTTGTCTTCGTTTATAAATTTCTTCAATTAATTAATCTTAATAAATTTTTAAATAATCTATATTTAAATAAATAAAAAAAAATAATAAATTTTTAAATAAAAAAATTTTAAATAATAAATTTTTAAATAATAAATTTTTAAATAAATAATAAATTTTTAATTTTTGTCTCACTTTGCCCATGTCTGCGGCACAGTGCGACGCTATTGGGGTACATGGAACATACTGGACAAAGAATTGTAAAAGGTAAATTTCAATATTTATACATTTTTTAAGTGAAAGTTTGTTTAAAATCCTTAAGCATATTTTCCAATACATTAAATAGTACAAAACTCGGTGACTTCATGTGCATTACAAAGTTTTACAAAATGTGTGCACAACGACGTTATATGCATAAATACATTTATATCCTATTTATGTAATTTTTTAGTCGAATATTTAATTTTCAATGAAAATTATTTAACATGTTTCAAACAATATGTAAATAAAGTAATTATAAGAACAATTTTCTTTGGAAGCAACTAGCGACTTCAGTTATAGCACAAAACATTCATAAAATAAGGCTTAGCTATTTAAATCTTAATTTACATATTTCTTGGAGTCTTAAAGGGAGGGGTTGGAAAAGAAAGCTAGCATCCATCAAAATATTTCTATAAAATTTACAAAACTTTTTGAATAGATATCCATATTCGTAAAGATATTAAAACTATACAGAAAACAAAAGTAATTGAATTATTTTACATTGTTAAAAATGTAACAAAAAAGAGTACAACATTTTCTTCCTGCAATTTTCACTTTATACGAAGAAAAAAAAGTTGTATATGTCAAAGTTTTTCTATTAAAGTTACATTATTAAATTGGTATGAAAGTATATTCTATTGTGGCCGTTTTTGGAGCGCCCCACTGTTCCCCATGTAGGCACGGAAGAACAAGAAAATATCTAAATACAGCAATACCTTAATTTTTGTTGGCATCGGTTATCGTCGGTTTCGGTTTTCGTCGATTTTTCCGCGATACATTTGTCTCTATTTTCGTCGGTTGCCTCGAATTTCGTCGGCGTACCCATGTGACATCGCTGTATTTTTTATTGAAAGTAAACAAAGGTCCGACCCACGCGTTCTGCTACTCAGTGTGAGGCTATTATTTGTCATGCATGCATCACACCGCTCGTCTAGGCGAGTAATTTCGTTTATTTCTAGAGTATTTTTGTGGAGTTTTTTTTTTTTATAGACGGCTTGCATTGACGTCACGTTGCTATTAGCAACGACTGATACTATTGCATCTGGAGCTTACACGTGGAGCACAAAACTGCCCGTTTGCCGTTAAAAGCACGTGTTATCTTTCTGTTTAATTTAGAACTTTCTTATTTTTATTATTATAGTGCAAATAAGCCTAATAGTCAAATGGCGAGCACCACATTCGTCTTATGTTTGGGCGCCATATGAAGCGATGCCAGACATGTGACGTCATGTGCAACCCGTCCATTTATTATGAGTGCTCTATTATGGGACCAAAGAAAGTTTCCAGAGCAAGCTGCCCTTTAAGAAGAAGGCTAGAAACACGATCGAGTTGAAAAAGGAAATTATACAAAAATACGAAAGAGGCATTAAGTTTGCTGAAACCGGCCGCATGTACGAGAAATGGCCATCCACGATAAAGTTTCATTGTGGCGAAAAGGGAAGCAGTAAAGGAGGCTAAAGCTGCTATCAGATTCACCAACTGTTCGAGCAATTTTTGAGCCAACTCTTGATTTCCTCCAACTTTTCGCGAAATATTGCCTCAGCTCCTAGTGTGGTAGCAAACAGCAATAACCCCAACTTTTTATCCACAGCTCTAAAAAAGTCTGCACTAGCCGCGACTTTTCCCCCCCGACTTTCAACATTTCAGCCAATCAGAGATAAGCGATTGACACGAATAGGCTATAAATATTAATGGCTGGTACTACGTAGTAGTCCTGGTTTTCCTCCAACTTCAGCAACGACAATTGTAACCATTTTCTCCCTTTGAATGGGAAAAAGGTGGGATTTAAAATTGGTTGAAAAATTGGTTACTTAAAAAGTTCGTGAACCTGATAGCAGCTTTATGGAACAAAAGACGTGAATGTGCTAACGAAGCAGAGATTGCTAACAACTGGAGATGTGGAGCAGTTATTATTGATTTGAATACATCAAAAACAGTTAGGTGGCGATTCTGTTTCGGAGACCATCAAAAGCGAAAATGCCAGAGTATTGCATTTCAATCTTATTCAGAAAATGCCTGAGAGGGTGATAGTCTTAGTGATTTTAAGGCCAGCGGAGGCTGGTTCGAAAAATTCAAGAGACACACTGGCATACACAGTGTTCCTTGGCACGGCGAAGGTGCGAGTTCGGACAAGCCTGGGGCTGACCAATTTGCGCCCGAATTCAAAGATTACGGAGAGGCAGCAAGCGTTCAACTGTGACGAAACTGGCCTCTTTTGGAAGAAAATGCCAAAAAAGTCGTTCAATACGTGGGAGGAAAAGGCACTGCAAAGACATAAACTTATGAAACATAGTCTAAATCTTTTCTTGTGTGGTAATGCTAACGGTGATTGTAAAGTCCTTACTGGCGTACCATTCAGAAACTCCTGGAGTTTTAGCAGAAACAATGTGATTAAATGTAATTTCTGTGTGGTGTGGTCCAATGAAACATGGGTCACGAGCCAAGTTTTCAATGAGTGGATGGATAAAATTTTGTCAAAACTAAAATAACTCACATTCTAATTAGTCTTGAAGATCTCTGTACATTATTTATTAATATTTAATCATTTAATACTTAATAAATTAAATAATATCAAAATTTTTGGCAAATTATAAATTAAACTTTAATAAGTTATATTTTTTATAAACTAGAGGGCTGTGCCCCCTACGAGCTACGCCAACCCACGTTCGGACACTACAGACTCTAAAATCACGTTAAATTGATAGGCTTTAAAAAGATTTCAAATGATTGAATTATAATTAAAACAAACAAAGGCGATCTCCCAGTAAACGGGTTTCCATTTACTTTCCTTTGATTGGAGATTTTTAAAGCCAAATCAGCTGCTGTTAAAAGATCCAATGGCTGTTTTCGTCTTTCATTTAAAAAAATCAGTTAAATATATAAAAATAAGCTAATAAAAATGAATTAAGTAGACAGAGTCTTTGTCTCTCGGTATTTTTTTACAACACTTTTAGAAAGAACACTTTAAAATAAGACATTTTAAATGTGTAGTTTTAAATCTAACGTAATTTTCACCAAAGTTTTATTTCTCTTTTTAATATTCACCTAAAAATACTTTTGTTTTTAGAAAGGAAATATTATTTGCGCTCTCTTAGAATTCACAACAATAGTTGAAAAGATCATCTCAAAATAAAAAATAAATCTCTCGCGCAAATATATTTTTAAATTTAAACTGTTTTGCATTATTATTATTTGGTCATATCAAATATATATATTAAAGAATTTATTATTTTAAAATTATCTTTTTCTTTTTAATATTCACGTGAAAATATTTTTGTTGCTAGAAATGAAATATTTTTATTTGCGCTGCCTTAGAATCGGCAACAATAGTTTAACAGATATCTAGAAATGTGAAATATCTGGGTAAATATATTTTTTAAATTTAAACTGTTTGGCAATATTATTATTTGGCCATTTTAAATATGACGTAATTTCTACCGTTTAAGACTTTTAACGCATAATAATGAATTTATTATTTTAAAATTTTCTTTCTCTTTTAAAATTCATGTGTAAATATTGTTTTTATGACGTAATTTTCAATATTTTCCTGCTCTTACCACGCAATCATTTAATTTAATTTGAAAGTTTTTTTTTCCTGTTCATATAATAATCACGTGTAAATAAATTTTTCATTTCATGGAAATATTATTCTTTGCGCTGTTTTTAAAATTGGCAACAGTTTAAATTAATCCACATTTCAAAAATATGTAAAAAATATCTCTCGAAATGCTGAAAATTTTATTTTAAAATGAAAATAAATCTTCAAAAAATGAGTCAAAAAAAAAAGCAATCTGCGCAGAGAGAACTTCTAATGTATAAAATGATCTAAAAATAATTAAATTCCTATGTATAGTTCATGCTCCTATAAAACTCTTTTAATGGAACGTCTTTGACAAACTTTAATATTATTAAAATAAGTATTTGATTTAAAAACTGTCAGCATCAGCTTGTTTATAAAACATCTTTCTATAATACTACCGATTTTCATATTTTTGTATGCAGCCGTTTTCTTAATATTAACGAAGAAAGACCCTCGGTCAGAAAAAAATTCATTTATAGGGGTGGTGACAGCGCTAGTTACTATTTTTTAGAATACAGAGATTACATGTATGTATATGCTTAAAATAATTACAGTGCATGTCAAAAAATCTTTAAAACCTTTTAATAACTAAACCGACTAGTTTCTTACACTCAATAACGGTGACATTTTCAAGGTGTGCAAGTGATAAAAACCACTTTCTATTAAAGTATTTGAAATATGTATTAGCAATGTCATGAGATAGCAGAGTGCATCGTCAAATGTGATTGCCTTTTAACACAAGATGGTTTTTCATAAACGTGAATTATGTTACGCTATCTTTTTAAAACTTATACAGCATGTCGCGCAAAATTCCAGATAATTCAAAAGAAGTTGATTCAATACATACGCTGTCGTTGCGCATAGAGATTTCTATTGACTTTCGATATTTACTCAAGGTCTGCAAGTGTGAAACAAACAACTTTCGCATAAAATTTCAACTACGTATACCAAATACCCCGAGGTAGCATTTTTCACGATCTCCACAATAGCTCAATCTCCAGGATTTATGCACGGGTTTTCATCAAACTTCGGATTCAGTTAGTCCTTGCCATGACTTGATGTTTTATACATTTTGGTGTAAATCGCTCAACAGGTGGCGCTGCTATGCTGCATTTTTTGTAATTTCCGCAATAGCTCTATCTCAAGAATTATTTCTTGGATTTTCAACAAACTTCAGATTCAAGTGTGCCTGGATATGAATTAGTAGTGTTTATGTTTTAGTGCCAATCGCTCAACAGGTGCGCTGCTATGCTGCATTTTTCAGAATTTTCACCATACTATCACGTACTATGCACGTACTATCTCAATAACTAATGTACGAATTTTCATCAAACTTTAGATTAAGGTATACCTTGATATCAATTAGTGCTGTTTATGTTTTGGTGTAAATCGCTCAACAAGTGGCACTGCTATTCTACATTTTTTTATATTTCCGCTACAACTCTATCTCAAGAACTAATGCACGAATTTTCATCAAACTTCAAATTCGGATATACTTTGATATGAATTGGTGCTAAATTGATGTAATTTCTTGAACTACTTAAATGATTAAATTGACGTGATTTATATAGAAGAAAGTTTTGTGATGGCCACAACATACTAGTTTTTATCAGTGTTTAGTGTGCAGAAAAGCCATAAGGCAGAATTGATTGGGACCAGAAAAAATCCGTTGCAACAGGTTAACAGATACAACTGAATGTACGGACTATGAAGATTAATCGTTTAAGTTGGGATTCCTTTATAGACAAGCATTGTTTTACAGATTTTTCTATATTTTTAAAGTATTGCTTATTTGTTGTTCGTATTTATGTTTTTATTCTTATTATTATCATAAATATTATCATTATACTTTTCGTTTCAAAACATAACTACGGTATTTTATAAAACAAAGCATCGTAATTTTTAGATAATTATTTTCTATATGAATTTTCCAATGAAATGTTTTACATGCTTTCTTTTAACTTACAATTCTGTTTGTTTGTATGTGACAGTCAAATCTTGTTATTCATTTTTTACCCAATTTTTGTTGATATAGAGCTTTGAAATTTGGAATATATATGTATTCTTTAGGGCAATACTGGAATTGGACATTGATTTTTTTAAAATTCGATCCCTAAGGGGGGGGGGGAGGACGATTGATTTCATATGGAGAAATCAGTATCATCTTCAACAATAAGTATATGCTTAAAAGTACTAATGGCAGGGTTACCATAGTAACGCCAAATTTGGTGACAGACTTAAGTTGTCATATATGAAACCAACTTGGCGATTCCTGGCTAATTTGGCAAAATTCCCAATTCTACTTTTTAGTGCATTTTACATTTTTGTAAATTTTAATAAAAGCATGTTTTTTATTTATATTTTTTATTAAATCCATTTGTTTGTGCTTACTACCAAGTGTTAAAAATGCAGTGATTTTTTTCCTGATCGAGTGCGTTGCCTATGCCAAATTAATGCATTGTAATGAGCATTTTTAGGAAAAAACATGAATTTCAGTAATATATATATATAACGAAACAAATTGATGGGTTAAGTCGAACAATCACGTCGTGCTTTTTACGACAGATTACTGGATTAGTACCGCATGTTAATCAGCCGTTGGTGAGGTTGTATAGCAGTCATACCACTTAGCGCAAGCATCGCTAGTAGAGGTGTCAACTCTGTGGAAATTTAGCAGCTGTGGAGCGATGATAATATTGGTAAAGTCCAATCAAACACTCATTTAGTCATGATGAAGACAAGGCAGATTAGGTCGCGTGAGTGGTAAAAAAAGGCTTATGAAGAAATCTGGGGTTTTCCCAATTAAAAACATGGAAACGTAGACATAGGAAACTGTTTATTCCATCAGAACATACCAACATTAAACAATTCCCATGGGATGCGAACTCAGAGCCGTCCCGTTTGAGCACTGACTAGTTATTCATGAGAAAGAGATGTTAACTAACGAATTATATTCTACGCGACTTAGGACACCAGGTAACAGATTATGTAAACAATCAAACAGCACAGAAAATCTACTTCTGAGCTCATGCTCGAGGTATTTATTAGAATGCGCGGAGGAAATCCGATTGAAATGGAAACTTCAGGCTAACCAAACAAAATCACGAACGAGACTCGAAGTGAAACTGCGATCCGTCACTCAGCCAGTGGAGAGCGATCGAGAAACGTCACAGAAAACAATCCCGGCGCTGCTAATGGAAGGATTTCGATGAAAAAAAGCTGTCGCCCAGCTAGCGGGAAAATGAAATGAAACAGAATAAAAATGTAAAAATGGCTTTTATAAAAATTCGAAAAATAAGTAACTGCGTTCAGAACTTTACAGTTTGGTAGACGATAAAATAATGAAGGACTTAAAAGTTTAGATTATGTTTTTGAATAAAACTATTATTAAGATACGCGTTTTAAACTTATAGGAATTTAACTAGGAATAAATAATAGAGCGTATTAAAAAAGGAAATAATGAATATGCCGGCAATTTAGAATAATTTAAATGAATAGTAATAGTAAAAATCTTTTTATAACACACATATCCGTATTTTCAGTATGACCATTTAATGCTTATAAAAGAGTGTTTTATACAAAAAAAAAAAAAAAAAAAAAAAAAAAAAAAAAAAAAAAAAAAAGAGAGAGAGCTTTTACTTTTATACTTATTTTTTGTTATTCCCAATATTATACTTGCCATTAATTTAAGTAGTGAATTTTTTTCTCTCATTATCCTTTGGTAGTATGTTAGCTTTCATCTTTATCTGCTGTGATAAGTAAATCTCTGAAAATAACTTATGTAATCATTAAATCACCCTGTGTAAAATTGGAAACTTAAACATCGCACACTTAAGACACAAAGGAAACTAACAGCAAATGTTTGATCTGACCTCCCGTAACTAATCATTAGACTCCAGATAATCGTTTACTTAAATGATTCTAGAAAGTAAACAATTTCGAAATATTTTCTTGATTAAAATGAATGGTACTACTTTATGGAAGTGTCTTTGTTTAAATCAGAAGGTTAATCGGTACATTATGTTTCTTAAGATAAGTATAAAGTTAATAAAATGTCTGAAAGCTAATGTAATGAATGGTTAAAGTGCATCATTTAATACTTATGTATATACAGAGTGATTAAAAAAAAACATTTACAAAATGACATGGCAAATCAGGCATACAACAAGGATAAAAAATCACATATTAACATAGGGTCGCAAACCACTTACTTAATCACAAATGTAGGATGATTTATTCAAACTGAACCCGGGTGGTCGGTAATAATTTCGAGAAAAATAAAAACATTGTAATGAAAATGCAACGATATGTATCTTGTTTTGTGTGAAATGTGATAATATCACGAAAAGATCAGAAAAGACACTTTCCTCAAGCAATCGAGGATACCGTATGAATTGATAATCACAGTCCAAAATTTGGGGCGTCAAGTGCATACTACTGGCGCGTATAATGCAAACATCTACCACTTTTGTTTCGTGTTACCACATTTACAACAAAGGTGAGAATGTCTGTTAAATATTTTATTATACTTCAGTTTTCTGAAAGTTATTGCTGTCAACCCAAATTGAGTTAGTATAATTTGTGACTAAATAAGTGGTTTTCGACCCTATGTTTCTATGTGATTTTTTCCCTTGTTGTATGCCTGATTTGCCATGTCATTTCGTAAACGTTTTTGAATCTCCATGTATAGAGCAGCTAACCCTATCTTTTTTTAAGTAGCGCTATTTCCGAATAGAAATTCGTTTACGAATTCATTTTGTTTAATGTCAGGAGTTCTGCGATTAAATAAGACGATGATTACTATTCATAAAAGCTCTGAGGAAGATCTAGTGAACCGCGAAATGCTGATGAGGAAAAGACAAAAAGGGGCAATTTTCTGTAAAAATTAATAAAATTTGGTTTTTGAAAGTTCAAGATATGGGCCTGTTTACACATAAACCTACATAATCTTAGATCGTTCCTAGACGTAAAAGGAATTTTTTAAAACCGAAAAACATCCATGCCTCCTAAATAAATTACCTGCATTGTCTTATTGTCTATATGGACCAGTGTCTGAAGATTGTTCTCAAAAGAAAATTGGCAACTTTCCGCACATTTTAAAATTTATTTTTGCCCTCAAAAATGAAATTACCAGGTGTTCTTATTCAGAAACTATGTCATCGAACCGTTTGTCCCTTTTTCTGTAAAGGTACAAGATCTTTCAGAAAATGTTGCCAAAGTTGGTGTGTTCAACGAATATGTGCACGTGACAGCGCTGCATAGAGAAAAAACTGCCATCATAAAGCAAAGATCGCTTCTAACCCAAGATGTAATTAATTTAGCAAAAAATGAAAAAGACTGTTTGATAACTGATCATGTCAAATAATCATACCTGAAAGTGTGATGGTTTTACGTTTAATAAGAGTCTGTAAATGTGCCAGAAAGTTTTGTGTTGTTGAGCGGGGAAATTTTTTTTTTTTTTTTTTTGAGTACCACCATAAATTGGAAATTGTCTCGTTATAGAAAACAATAAAAGTATAAAATGATGCTGAAATATTCGATAATATATATTTTTAAAATAACTTAATAGTAAAATGTTAAATTGTTTTAAACATGTATCATCAAATTTATTTCTGAAAACAGAATTTTTCTTGAAATGTTCTCAAACGTAATTGGCTCCAAAATTACTAATATGAAATAAAGCAATCCCAAACAAGAAATTACTCTTATATTTTAAGCCACAAAAGACATAAAAGAAGTATTATAGAAGACTAAAAAAGAAAAATATATACGTCGAATTAATTTTGTTCGGTTTATTTACTTGTTCTTTCTTGTTCGCACAAAGTAGTCTGTGAACAAAGATCATTGAAAAAGTTTTGAAAGCTTTTTATTACTTTCAAGATTATGATTAATTCAAAAACAAAACACCAGCTTGTGCTAGTTGCTTCAAAGCTATCAAATTCACAGTCTTCTTTCAGTTTTCTTCTTTTTTAGCTTCAACAAAATTTTATAGGCCGTAATTGAAATTTTCTCTGCTTAATGAAACAGGGAAGTTATTAGTTAGTTGACTTTGTACTATCCTAATAATAATTATGATATGTTCCTGCCAAAGCCAATATTAGTCTTGTCAGTAATTTTCATGACAAAACTGAATTATTTTACTATAAATTATAAAAATACTTGATAAATTTAGTTACATTTATAATACTTTTATTGAAATTGTGCTGCTTTCATTCGCAGAATTATTATTTTTTTAATGTGATCTTATAAAAATATATATGAAAAAACTTTTTAAAAAGTTTTATCAAAAAAGTTTTATCAAAAAGTTTTAAACTAAAATATTATATTACTCAGAACAGCGATTTTCTGTATTTGCATGATTACGATTGTTTTATTACTGGTGTCAAAAATCCGCATTATAAAATCAATATGTTGATTTATTAGCCCCCCGGTACGGTATGCTATATCTTTCTCCCAGCTTATTTTGTGTCCAAAAAATAATGTTACCTTACAGAAGCCAGCAATAAACAAAGCAGATGTATCATTGTACAATTAAATATTCCATAGCATTTTTTTTTTAATTTCTAAGCATCGCGCATTTTAAATTTTTATACCGCCGTATTGGGAAAAAAAAAGTACTTTTAAATGCAATTTGTTTGAAAACTGTATCTCCATTTATTTCTGAAATATTAATTTTTTTTTTGTAGTTTTTAGCCACATTTGTTTAATTTTGGCAATTAAAGTGCTCCATTTATGTAGAAAGTAAAGGAAAAACAGTTGAAAAATAGCAGTTATATATTTTTGTTGCCATTTTCTCATAACAACCGAAAGAAAATGTAATTAAAATACGTGCTATTTTGAAAAAATATAAATGAATAATTTCTGTTAAAACATGGAGTTATTATAAACTATATTTAATTTTAAGTTGTCTATATTAATGTTACAAACAAATGAATGCCTATGAATCATTAGATAGCCGTTTATTTGTCGGGTTTCTTTAATGACGGCATCTTTTTGCTGCATTTGTGTTTTATTTTGCGATAGTGATATCTTATACATGCTTTACTATAGATGTTTAAGAGTGGATCGTAAATGTGGAATTCTTAAGCGGATGCGAATGACGTCATTTTACATAAAATAAAAGTGTGTGTTTTAAGTCTTAAAATTGAAATATGTTTTGTACTATTTATACATACATATATTTTTTTCCATCGGGGGCGACATTAAATTCTGAAAATGCAGAATCCCTGTTTTCTAGTTTATTAACCATTTGGAAAAATGGTTATTGTCCTCATCAGGGTAGGAAATCAAAAGCATATCCGAAGCTTTTTATTAGTTGAATCCGCAATTTATTCGTTTTCTGATTGGTCTATACAGTAATCTGTATTTTCCGTTTACTTTCAACCGAGATGGATACTTCTGTTGCAACTATGACAAAAAAGTAATAAAAACTACAAAAAAAATTAATAACACAGAAACAAATTGAGATACAGCTTTCAAACAAATTGCATTTAAAAGTGCATTTTTTTTTCTCTATAGAACGGTGTAAAAAGTTATAGTGTGGGATGTTTAGAAGTTTATGAAATAAATTTCATTTAAAATGGGTCGTCAGATTTCTTGGAAATCTGACGATAGAAAAGCCTTTTCCCGAACAGCCAATGAAATGCTTGGATAATACGTAAGTTTCAGGTGGATAATATGTAAGTTTCAGGTGGATAATATGTAAGTTTTAAGAAATCCGATGGGTCGCAGGCGGTTTTTGTCTCTTACAATTTTTACGTGTAATAACATTATTAATGTTTAATTCATGGAGTATGTAATGTATGATCAACTCCGTGCGATTTTTTATGTCTTAAATTTTAGTCTTCGAAAAAATCATTTTCCAAATGGTCGTTGTAATTTGTTAAATTGCTTTTTTTTTAATTTTATTTATTTATTTATTTTTTACATTTTTACTTTAATCTTTCGGTTATTGAAACATATCTATAAACAAATTCGGTACTTTTCGGTTAGCCGGGCGCCAGTGTAATATATACATATTTATATACATACATATATGTATATATACATATATATTTACATATATATATGTGTGTGTATATATACAATATGTGTATATGCATATATATGTATATTTACATATATGTATGTATATAAATATGTATATATTACACTGGCGACCGGCTAACCGAAAAGTACCGAAAATTATTTTACCATGAATTTCTCAGTGATATCAGTTATTGAAATAAATGGATAGCATCTAGATCCGGAAAATGTAAAATATTTCATTTTCTCTTTTATATTTTCAAATATGTGATTTATTTTATTTCTGCTATTTCTTTTCTTTTCACAATTAATTTCACCTTACAGTATTAATTTAACATCGCTCCTTCAATTTGTTTCAATGCACAGTCTCATTTATTTATTTATTGGCCTATCATTTGTTTTATTTTTGAAGGTATGGGGGATCATTTCAGTTTAACATACTTTAGATGAAAGCTTCACTGTTTTTTCATGTAAAGTTTGTATGTATTAATCTATGGAAAGTTTCATAATTGGCTCCACAGCCAATATCTTGGCGGGCATAGTTTGGTGCATAATTAATTTCCTTGTTTTAACTCACATATGTTATGTAAGTTTTCCTAAAATGTATCAAAGTATTTTAGGAAAGTTAAAACACGCATAGATACACATAAAAACAGACTGAAGTCATAAACACTTAAAAAATTAGAAAAATAAAGTTTAATAATCACTTAAATTTATACATGTCCCTCAACTTTCCGCAAATACCGTATTGTTGTCATGCTACGATTTTGGTGTTTGTAAATCTTAATTTGAGTATTCTTCCTTAATCAGACCTAGAGCCAATTGGTGTAAGTGTAGTTTGGCGCAAAATTAATTTTATTTTTAAACCGTATACTTGGTAAACCACATTTTTCCAGCATCGCGTTTTTGCAGTCAACTTTGACTGTGGAACAGATTACAGAACATTAGCTAATACTACGTTATATAATAATAAATCGGTATTTTTCAAGTATAGGGGCCTTGGCGAGAGAAGAAAATTTGGCAACGTAATTTCTGGAAGCATATTCACTGTTTCACATAAAGAAGCAATATTTTCCAATATTTGTATAATTTATTTAATATAAAAAAGGCATTTATTTATTTTATATACAAATATAAACAAATCGTATATAAAAAACAATAATAATATCTAGAGACTAAATTTATACATGTAAATTCGGCACAGATGTCATATTGGCGCGATTTTTTTTCTGGCGCCAATGTCATATACGCACCGGATACTTAACTGGCACCAAAGTGTCGTTATTTTGCTTGATATGGTTATCCGTATATAGATGATATGGGGAACAGATGTTATATATTCCCGCGGCCGCCATCTTGGATTTTTTCTTGGTGTGAAAACCCCTTTTCTGCCAAGTAAATATCGCCAAGCACATTTATGCGCATGTTAGGCTTAACGGGGTTGCCAGAACACGTCACTCGTCGGGGTTGCCTTATCGATAAACGCCAACAAAACATCTCCGAGAAATCCAAGATGGCGGCTGCGGGAATATATAACATCTAAGCCCGATATGGTAACGAGGTTTTCGCAAAATTGGCGTCGGAAAAAAATCGCGCCAATATGGGGCCGTATATGACATCTGTGCCGTAAATTCTTATAAAACAAGCTGACAGTTCATAAGTTTTGTTTTCATAACTGTTTATATCAATCGGCAACAAATCGCTCTTTCCGAAGCCCAAATTGTGCCAAGATTTAAAAAAAAAAATAGCCCGCAAAGTCCTATATACTGAAAATGGTACTTGTTAGTTATCCCGTCGACCAATTACTGTCGCCAATTTGTAAGATTAAATGCCAATAATGGTTTGCCATAAATTAATTAATTTTAAGATTAAATGCCAATAATGGCCAATAAAACCAATATTTCGACGTTTTATTTGTATTTTTATTAATGTTATACTAATTTATTTGTTTTTTCGTTATTTAAAATAAAAAATTGTGTCAATTTGTAGAACTTGGTGAGTAGTTTGGCGATTTATATAATTTGGCGAAATTGGTCGACGGGATAATTAACAAGTACCCTGAAAAAATATCAATAAATCTTATATTTAAATCTTCATTTTTGATATGTTTGATTTTTTAAAGCCAGAACATAATTGTGCGAAATATTTTTTTTTACGCCTTTATTTTACTGGAATTCGAAAAATATTTTATACAATTTTGCCAATAACACAACATTTTCAATTTTTTACTATGCATTTGTTTATGGAGTATTACCAGGAGTATACACCAGGTGGTGTAACTTACGGGACAAAGTCAGCTAATAAGTTGGCAATTATCGGGGACATTTTCACCCATAGACTTTCTCCGAATCGTCAAGTCTGTTTTATGATAAGGGAGTCTTGGTTTAAGCATGGCCATAGCCTACTGTGATATATAACGGCCCGCGCATTTCGCCGAAAAAGTGAAGTCCGATCCAACTTCAAACCCTGAACCAAAACTTCACAACGTGCTCTTTGTTTACATTTATACCCTGCCCAGATAGAAGCTTGTTTCTCATCGTCGAGGTTTCAGATTCATTGATCGCATTTTCATGTAATAAATTAAATATTTATATTCTTCAATTTCCTTCGATTTAAAAGGCTATTTTACACAAATTGTAGCATTTTAGTGTTACACATACTTTTAAGATTAGCAAAATTATTTATTGTTTACCTTGATCGTTTGGTTCATTCATGAAAAATGCCGGTTCTGTTATTCTTTTTTGAATGTCCCGTATTTATATAAAAACTAGAAAGATAGCCCGTCAAAAATGACGGAAAATGAGATAGAAAGATATGTAAACCTTTAAGACCTGAAGAGCTTTGGTAGAAATTGAAAGTCTTGACTTTTAACCCAAATTAATAAGATCATATTGAAAAAAGATATTTAAATTTTTTTTTTTTCGATCTCAGGTGATGTTAAGGGAGGATCCACACAATTGTTTGGTGCATGCTCTGCTTTAATGCCAGAAACAGAGGAAATTGTTTTTCCTTTTGCCTTAGGATCACCTACACAGTTGTGTAGGTCAGGTCTTAAAGGGATAAAAGACATGTGCAAGAATATGAGTTTTCTTCTCTTGTTCCGCAGTAGTAGATGAAAATAACACAATTTAAAAACAAAACGAATTTATGAAAAACTATGTAATAATGAATACAGAAAAAATGAAATTAAAATTTGTTTACAAAACTTCAGGATATACGATGTTTTTTGTAAAAACTCTTTCATTATTTAAAAGCCGACCTTGCTCTTCAGTATCTTCTACATAAATTTTTAACTGCTCTTCCTCTTTACATCTTGAAATACTTACATATAGTTGTCCATGAGAAAAAAACGGTTCTTTTAAATACAGTCCAACTGTAGAAAATGTTTGTCCTTGTGACTTATCGTCATTCAAATGACAGTATAACTGGAAATTGGCGGCGTTTAAGAATGAAAGGTACAGAAGTTTCACTTGGTGTCAAATCAATTCTTGGTAAGTGAACTCTATCTTTTTGATTTGTTCCGGTTAAAATGAAAGCATCAATAAAATGGTTGTGGAGAGAGTGCACAATTAATCTGGTTCCATTGCATATTCCTTTTCTTAGATTCATGTTTCTGAGAAGCATGATGATACTTCCTTTTTTCAGAGTAAGCTTATGAGGAGGCATCCCAGATGGAGTTTGTTCATGCAAGAAATCAGGTGAATAATTATTAACATTTTCTTGGTTGTCAGACACGACTGAATCTGCACTATAGTAAGTTCTTCCATCTTCAGGCAGCAAATTCAAAATTTTGTTATTTAATGATAATGCATGTTTGTTTTTTGTTGTCAAAATTACTTTTTGTTCAAGTTGTTCAAAATCAGTATAGTTTATATGATCTCCATATACACATGCAATAACTGAATCTTTGCAAACCATTGATGGTGGAATTTCTATTGTACCTGCAGGTAAATTTGATATATCGAGTGTTTTTCCTTCCCCAATTTTAAGCTGCCACTCATTAAAGGAATTTTGCCCTTCAGATCTTATATTTTCAGATAGTCTAAGTTGTATAAATTCTTGCCAAAGTGGGCTTGATTTCAAGCATGTTTCAATAATTTCTGTTCTGTTTCCTCTTATAATAACTGGCAATGTCTGGCGAAAGTCTCCACCTAATAACATAACCTTGTCTCCAAAAGGCATGTCATTCAACATTATTTCCCGCAGTAAGATATCTATACAACGGAGAGCATGGCATGACATCATTGTCACTTCATCAATTATAATTAATTTTGTTTCACGTAATATTTGAGCTTCACTTGAAGACGTTCGAATGGCAGATGTGGAAGTTTCTAAAACCGGCACTGGTAATTTGAAGCCAGAATGAACAGTTTTACCACCCTCTAATAAAATTGATGCAATTCCTGTTGTTGCATGTGGAAGTACTTCTTGGAATTTACCTCTAACAAAATGCATGAGTGCGTTGTACAAATATGTTTTACCAGATCCTCCAGCACCATCTAAGTAAAAGCAACGTCTCGTAACAGAATCACTTTCAAGTGCTGATTTTATTTGGTTGAAAGCTTCTCGTTGTAAGAAATTTAAAGTTGCTATTTGTTCAACAGCAACTTCAGCTTCATTAAAATAATCGAATTCTTCCTTTTGAATTTCCTGCAGTGTATCGGGTGTAGGACGATTAAATGATGTACAGTTTAATCCATGAGATTCCAACATGTAATTAATATCTTGCACAGCTCGGTTCTGAGCAGCTGATTCATTATAAGTTCTTGAGTAATCTTCGCTCATTGAATTTTTATATTTTTCGCACAAATTAGCTGCATTTGTTGGATGACAAAATATACAAATAAATGCAAAAGTTTGACGCATTTGTAATGGCATTGCAGTTAAAGTAGCCTCTTCTAAGCATTGATCCCATTCATTATCTTCAGCAAGAAGACAACGTGCACGTGCAGCTTCTTGAAATGTGTTGTACAGATCTCCATCAAATGTTCGTAAATCTTCAAAGCATGTAGCACCAGGAACATAAAGGAGAAGTAACCGAAGACAGAAACTTTCAATATCTTTTGGATTAACATAATATAATCTTGTAACAATTTTATCGCCTCCTCTTTGTCGTTTTTTCCAAACATTTTTCTCGTATACATGATGATATGGTATATCAACATAAAGATGCTGTTTTGCTTCATTATCTGTTCTATTCAACTTGAACCAAGCAGTCAGCATCGTTTCGCGGTTGGCAGCTTGTTCCAGAGCAGCATTTTCACCACCAGCATGAAAATAAACCTGTTCTCTTAAAGGCAAATGAATGGCAAGACGAATTATTGCATGAGAACGATCATGCATTTCATTTTCCAGTAACCGCCACATTGCTTCTGGTGCACTCACATATCAAGAATCAACATGTGACGACAGTTCATACACAAACTCGTTACACAAACTCGTTACTTTCATTATTTCCAGCATGAACTACTACATTTGCTGCATCATGACCTTTGTATATGTACTTGTAAATGTATTTAATAGATTTGATGGACGTGCAGTCTTCAATATTGATGTGCGCGTCATATTTCAGCAGTAAATATGCATTATATGGTATGATGAAGCGATTATCTATCTGTTTGCCGCGAACTATAGCAGTTGGGCCTTGTCGTCTTTGATAGAGTGGATAACCATTCAGATTGACTTTAGTTGTTTCTTGAAATTCTTTTGGAAAATCTTTTGTGCATTTATTACCATCCATGCATGGAGAATTCGGATTCAAAGTTCCGCATTGCCCGTGGACCATAGTACGAAGAACAATTTATGATAATCGTGGATAGGTTTCAGGATCTGGTAGCTCCGAAGAAATACAACGGCCAACTTGAGCAGCATTACGAAATTTATAGGGCTCTGCAAGAATTAAAAGAATATGAGCATGTGGAAGACCTCTTTTTTGAAATTCAATAGTATATACAAAGGCCACAGCTTTACCAAATAGTTCCCCATTTGTTATATCATCCATTAATGCTGATAGTTTGATTTTAAACATTCTCGCTGCTAAATCAGGTCTGTCTGATGACGTTTGTCCGGGCAGTAGATTTTTTACTATTTCTGGCCATTGTGGATTGCACGTGAATGTACAAAACACATCTGGTTTTCCAAACTTTGTAACAATGGACATAGTATCATTGTATTTCTCTCTCATATTTCTAGGAGACCCTTGAAATGAAGAAGGTAGAATTATGGTTTTTCCAGCAGTAACACCTGCATCAGCGGGTCCTTGGGCTACAAAGTCCCTGAGGCCAGAATAATCTTCTGCACGAAGTTTTTTTGCTTCTGTCTTATGAGATTATTAGCTTCCACTTGTAAGTGAGAGTCTATTATCCACTGTTGAGCAAGTTTTCCACCATGCAATATTGGATTAAACTCATTATCACGAATCGCTGTTTGAGCAACTTTGAACTGAAGCATTGATATATTACTTCGAACACCAGGTGAAAATCCTGGATAAGGTGATAGTGATAAATTTTTTGTCCAACCAGGCTCTCCGTTTGGGTAGAATATAGGATAAGTCATTGGATCTAAATTAGGACTTAAATATTCAAGTTTACAAAAGGTTGGTCATTATTTCTTGGATAAATTCTGATATCGCGTTGAAAGGGTGGTTCACCATCGTCATTTAGAAAAACCATAGCTACTTCGTTTGATGTCGGCAAATTATATCGTCTATTGTCTGAATGACGATCTCGACGCAATACCATATTAACTCTTGGCATTTGTAAATTGTATCTCTGTGCATGTTGTTACTGCTCAGTCTCCACCTCACTCAATTTTTTGAAAACTTGAGCATAAAGATTTTGCCACATAAGTAAATCAAGTTCACGCAAAACATTTGGTAAACAGTTGTCATTTTCGGGAATGTTAAGACGCTCTTCGAGAGCTTGTGTTGTATCCAAAACATACAGTTGAGCAAGTTTTCTTTGTTGGCCATTAGGAGGATGCAAGTGGAAGTTCGGTGATAAATTTGGCCTTGAACTTTAAAACAATAATGGCCGTGTCCCAGAGCATTTCCAGTAACTTTAGCACCCATAGAAGCAAATGAAATGGCACTATTGTATGAGCGATTATTTTCTTTGAAATTACGATAATTAAGTGCATTTGAATTGCCCATCAAGTCTTGGAGGTATGGTGGAAACCGATGACGTTGTGGAAGCCTAACTTTACCTTTATGGCAACAACTGTTAAATTTTCCATCTCTGGATTTCTCAGCTTGAAAGTGGCGCGCTTTGCCAAATTGGCAGAGAATGCTTAATTGGCCACACGTATGAGGCTCAATAGCTTGAGACTGAGAGGCTTCAGAAATTAATTGTTGCTGATTTTCGTAGTAGTTTTGTCGTTGAGTCAAAAATCGCCGAGATTGACGTTCAGCATCATGACTACGTCTGACTAACCTTTGTTCTTCATTTCCACTTGAACGCTGTGTAGAAGTACGCATAGAGTTATGAGATAATCTCACAGATCGATCACTATGGCTTTCATTAGCTCTTTGATTTGAATGCCGTAATCTGTTTTCTTCTCCGATAGAATTTAATGTTTCTTGCGACTGCCGAGCTAGCCATCGGGCTCTACGTTCTCTGTCTGAACGTCGTTTACGTTCGGATGCGGTTTCATTCATTTCAAATGAAAAATGCAATAAATTGTTGAACAAAATATTCTATATTACATTTCTACTTCATTATTCTTTTTTCACTCAAAAAAAAAATAAACGTTAAAAAAAAAAAAAAAAAAAAAAAAAAAAAAAAAAAAAAAAAAAAAAAAAAAAAAGTTGCCGCTTTGAGTTGCCATTATCGTACACATTATTTTAATTTAACACGCACATTTAATTTTATTATAAAACACCAAGTTTTCATTGAAAGCAAAAATTTGCAGGTTACCACGCCAGGCAAAAAATCGCCCTTTTGGTGCTAAAAAGAAATCCCTGTGCGTACGTGACATCTGTACATATTTTATTTAATACACATTTAATGCAACGTTAAAAGATTTTTTTAAAAAAAGTAAATAAAACTATAAAAAGAATTGAGGTAATTCACTGTTGGATGAATGCGGGGTCACTTTCCATCTGTTCACTTTTTTTCATGCAGGCTATTTGGTGGCGCTGGGATAGATATTCAATGCGCGATATTTTGCCAAACTTTTCCCCAAATTATACAAATTGAGACAATTTTTATTTTAAATAACGAAAGAACAAATAAATTAGAAAAACATTAATAAAAATACAAATAAAGAAACTGAAGCAAAAATCACTTGATCACGTAACAAACACGTGCACCGTGTTTAATGTCAAGTGAATGTAACATTTACGATCATCCATTATTGGCATCCATCTTATAATTTGGCGATAGTTTTTTGGTGAACGGGATAATCAAGTAGTACCGCAAAATTAAACACGGCTTCTGAAATGGTTTTAACGATAACGCAAAACATTAAACTTTTCCAATTTTGAATATTATAGACGGGATTTCAGATAGAAGAAATTATATATTGGATTTTTGGGTACTACTTAGTTATCCCGCCGACCAATTTCGCCAAATTATATAAATCGCCAAACCACTCGTCAAGTTATACAAATTGATATAATTTTTATTTTAAATAACGAAAGAAAAAATAAAGGTACTTCCTAGTTATCCCGTCGACCGAATTACTTCGCCAAATTGTAAGATTAAATGCCAATAATGGTTGCCATTAATTAATTAATTGTAAGATTAACTGCTAATAATGGCCAATAAAACCATTAATTCGACGTTTTATTCATATTTTCATTAATGTTTTACTAATTTCTTTGTTCTTTCGTTATTTAAAATAAAAATTATGTCAATGTGTATAATTTGGCGAGTGGTTTTGGTGATTTATATAATTTGGCGAAATTGGTCGACGGGATAACTAAGAAGTACCCAAATAAATTAGTATAACATTCATAAAAATATAAATAAAACGTCGAAATAAAAATAACTTGATGGACGTTTTATTTGTATATTTATTAATGTTATACTAATTTATTTGTTCTTTCGTTATTTAAAATAAAAATTATGTCAATTTGTAAAATTTGGCGAGTGTTTTAGCGATTTATATAATTTGGCGAAATTGGTCGGCGGGATAACTAAGTTGTACCAAATAAATTTGTGACATTCATGTTTTAGACTAAGCATGTGTTTTTTTATTTATATATTTTTATGTGTGTTGGTTTAACAGTTTTAAAGAGAAACACATTATATTAGTCACTTAAATAAATAGAACTTACATTTACATCTATATGGACAGTTTATAATAACCCTTAACAGCTGTATTCGAATTAGCTGTCATTTCTAAGCTTGATTGGAATGTCAGCAGAATTGTAAACGTAACCATGGCGACATGACGTAATTTTGGTGTTTGTTTACATATCTACCCTTCCCAGGTTGTTTCAGTTACGGTCAGAGTCAAATTTCAATTTTGGGCAGGGCATCAGAGTCCTCTGGCGAGCGACTTCATACATTAAACGCAAATCAGTCTGCTCTTAGTTGTATCTAAGTATGCCTTGAGCATGGCCTTTCTTCATTAATATTAAAAAAAACTGTCGTATACAAAAATATGGAAATCGCTGGTATTATAAAGAAAGATTTGATAAACACGCTGATGCAGACAGTTTTCAAATCGAAGAATTACTTTCAGAGATATTTAATGCTAAAGTTGGACAAATCGTTCCATTAAAAAAGTTTCATTGGAGCAAAAACTGTACATGAGAATTTAATAATTTTTAGATCATTTTATAGGTTATAAGTTCCCGATGTGCAGATTGCATTTATATATTTATTTTTTTATTTGACTATTTTTTGAGGTTTTATTTCTATTTTAAACTCAAATTTTCAGTATTTCGAGAGATATTTTTTACAAATTTAAAAAATGTTATTAATTTAAACTGTTGCCAACTGTATAAACAGCGCAAACAACGTGTTCTGTTTACTTCAAATTAAAAATTTATTTACATGGGACTATTGTAAACAGAAAAAAAAAATTAAAATTAGAATTAAATGATTACATGTTAAAAGCAGGAAAATTGCGTCATAAGAACCATATTTACACTGGAATTTTAAAAGAGAAACAAAATGTTAAAATAAAAAAATCATTACTATGCGTTAAAATCTGTAAATGGAGGAAATTACGTCATATTTAAAATGGCCAAAAAATATGGCAAAACAATTTAAATTAAAAAATATATCTGCGCGAGACATTTACTTGATATTTTGAGACAATATTTTCAACTATTATCGTGAATTCGAAGACAGCGCAAATAATATTTCCTTCTAACAACAAAAGTATTTTCACGTAAATATTAATAAGAGAAATAAAACTTTGGTGTAAATTACGTCAGATTAAAAACGATACATTTAAAATGAATTATTTAAAAGAACTATCTTATAGTGCTGTTAAAAAATACCGGGAGACAATGACACTGTTTACTTAATTCATTTTACATTAGCTTATTTTCGAATGTTTAACTAATTTTTTTAATTAAATACGAAAACAGCCATTATATCTTTTAACAGCAGCAGATATGGTCTTAAAAATCCCCAATCCAAGAAAAACGAATGGAAACCCGTTTACAGAGAGATCGCTACTGTTTTTTTTTTAATTTTAATTCAATATTTTTAAAGCCAATCAAATTAGCGTGCTTTTTGGATTTTGGTGTCTTTGAACGGGGGTTGGCGAGCGTAGCTCGTAGGGGGCTGAGCCCCCTAGTGTTAACTAAAAAAAAAAAAAAAAAAATCTGAATTTTGATTAAATATTACAAGGAAAACGCTGTTATTGTTAATTTAATATTTAGTGAACAAAACCTATATGAATGATGTAACCATATATCCATTGATTAGTGCCAGTTTAGCATACACAATATTGCACGTAATACTGTTTTTGGATACAATCCCTCATCTTTTTGCTTCATTTTGGGAACAACGGTTTTTGAGCTTATTCTATAAACGATTATTATCAGACTTTTCAAACTACGTTTTTGAGACTTTTACAAAAGTTGCTCTATACACTTAGCTAACACATTATGCACATTATATTTTGATTGCATTCGCGCATGCGCAGTGAAATATTTTTTTGTAAACCTGCTCATTTTTCATCCAATTTTTATTATTTTTTCATTCTGATTGCGGGGTATTGTGTACAATTTCGTTTGTCATATTTTCTGAAAAGAACTTTTTTTTATATTAAGAACTCTGTAAATTATAAGCAAAAAACTTGGCGAAATTTGGGACTTTTTATAAAAACCTTAATTTATCTACGAGTATACATGCTATCCTCATAAAAATGCACACAGTATATTACAATAAGCCACTTATTAATAATCTCGAGTTTAAACGCTTTTGATCCATTAGTTTTTACAGGGTTATCCAAAAGATATTCGTTCTTTTTCAATTTTTTGACGGTCCCCTATGGGGTTTCGGGAAAAAAATTCTTCGCGGAAATATATGACCTATACAATACTGTTTACACACCTGCAATTCCAGGTTAATTCCTCATGTATTTTTCTAGATATTTAACAAAAAGTCAAAAATCGCAAGTGACCGGTCACCTTTGGCCATATAGTGTATATCCGTTTCATAAATTCGTTTCATTAGGCTTATATATATATAGGGTAAATATATCCCTATTAATTCACAAAAATGTTAAATATGTATGGAAATTTGAAGAAGTTTTTCAAAAACTTGAAAAATGGAACACGAGAAACAAATAAACTTATAAATTTCTTTTAAAGTAAACTACAAGCTTATATAAATATAGCATACCTACTACACGTTAAATGATATCTCAGTAAATAAAAATTTTGGAGATGATCGAAGAGACAATTATAAGATTTTCAACAGTTTTACCCTGTTTTTGTTCAAATAACTGACCAAAATTTTGAAAATATTCATGCAATTAAAATTCATTTAGTAGATGCATTACACAAAAATATATAGACAAAGCTCACAAAGTATTACGGAAGGACGATAATAATATTGTTTGTTATCATTTTTGAAGTGAGCCAATGTTGTGTAAAAATGAATTTTAAGAAAAATCCATTGAAATATTAAATTAGTATATTTTTACCTAAAATTAACTATAACGTCTGTTCTACAACACACTAGGAATAAAAACAAAGCAGTTTTTAGATTAGTTGTACTTTCAAATATAGTTGCACTTTCAAATGAAATAATAAAAACAAAATCGATAATTTTCGGAAAAGTGGCCATTTCCAACGTAGGCCTTAATATTTTAAATGCATATTTTAACGATGAACATGTGTAAACAAGAGCTTTTATTTTCGATTGACAATTGTACTGTTGAGTATCTCGTGTAGAGTTTCAATCGTTTACGTATTGTATTATTACGTAATGTGTTTTAGTTTTATTAAAATGCCTTTTTAATTTTAAAATAAGACATCTATTTGGCTCTGATTGCATAGCCAAATAAAACATGCCATCATAATAGACCAGGAGGAGGCAGCACAGTTAATTACCTCATCGAGTTCACGGCTGACATTCCAGAATTAGTTAAAACTCGATTCACCAATTAAAACACAATTGGTCTGCCAAGTTATAGCTTGGTGGAAAACACCTGGAAACTCGATTTTAGGGGTTGACTCGTAGGTTTACCAGTGTGTTTTCCTGCACCCAAAGGTATGAAAACATGGAGGACTGGGTGCAGGAAAACACATTTTTTAAACCTACGAGTCAACCGCTAAAATCGGTTTTTCAGGTTTTTTTCCACCAAGATATGACTTGGCAGACCGATTACGTTTTATTATGTGAATCAATTTTTTAATAATTCTGGAATTTCTGCCGTGAACTCGATGAGGTGAATGTCTGTGCTGCCGTCTCTCGGTTTATAAGTAACAGATATAATTGGAGATAATAACTTCCATTGTGCTTCGAACAGCTCGTAGTATGCGTATTTTGCGTAGAATGTTTCAGTTTACAATTACGAGTATGTGGATTTGTGGTACTTTTCGGTTAGCCGGGCGCCAGTGTAATATATACATATTATACATATATGTATGTATATAAATATGTATATATTACACTGGCGCCCGGCTAACCGAAAAGTACCTAATTTTCTTTCCTGATTATTATTACTATTATTATCATCATTTATTTACATAACGGAATACAGCAGTAAACATTTTTTGTTTAACAGTAAAATAAGTTCATTTTTTAAATAAAATGTCTAGAACATATGAAAATTTTAAGATTAACAACTATCATTTGCAAACTACAAAGCACATCGTAAAGAAAATGGTAAAAGACAAATGGAAAACAAATTTAAAAATATTTCTGTTTCTCACGTTAGATGGTGCTAGTCACGGAAAACTATGTGGTCTTTAACCACGTGTACAGCGGACAAATGAAACTTAGCGATTGCGAGGCCTGTTATTTCGATAAGGAGGCCTTGGCTTAAGCATTTAAATTGGATAAGTTCTACCCGGAATATCTACGCAGATTTTCATTGGTCCATTTCCAAATCAAAACTTTTTTTTATATATAGAAGGATATACCTATATTGTTCCAAGGTTTGCTACTTGGATTATATATAAAAACAATTGTGAAAAATTCTTTAAAAATTTCGAGAGCAAATTCCCCAGTAGTTTATTATTTATAAATCTTAGAGATTTTAACTATTTTTTTTTCCATCTCTTTCATATAAAAGGTTTTCAAATGGACTGGACATTTTAAAAATTTAAAAAGCACACAGTGATAGCGATCGAAATTATGCTTGCAGAAGATTAATGTTTAATGACATTAATATCTTTACATCAGTTACTTGTTTTAATTTCAAATATAGCCACCAAATGCCGCTATATTTTTTCACGCTATTGGAATGTTCAAACTAATCTATAAAAATAGATTGAAATTCATTAATATTTTAACCTTCCTTCTGTTTAACTGGTGAAATTGTAAAAAAGGAGGATTTTCACCTTGAAATTGCAATATTTTTTTGTGGTAGAATTATAATTTGAGACAGTGCAGAGCCATTAACACGTTAAGCGCCACGTCAGTCACCGGTGACCGACACTGGACTTTCCGTTTAGAACGCGTCATTCACCGATGACTGACAGTTTAAAATATGATATAAAACTAAATATATACATATTGTTTTAAGTAATTACTGCAAATTTATTTAAAATTTACCTACCTTTTATTTATTACAGTATTGTACTTTCTTAAAACTTACTTACAACATTGTAAATTTTTCAACTTCAGTGTTAGTCACCGTGTCACTTAGCGTGTTAAATGGTGATATATCGAAATAAAACATGGAAGCGTAGCAAAGAAATTCCCGACTTCACCCATTACAATCCTACAAATATAACTTTAATGCTTTCAAGCGCGGTGGTATGTTCATGAAACCAATTATTTTTAATATACAAATGCTGTACTGATACCAGAATTTTGGTACAAAAATTTTCTGTTTAATATGTATGTGAAATATAGCGTTTTCCTATTTCCAAATAAATTTATTCGTAAATTCTGGTGTCATTCATTCATTTCAAGATTTTACCATCATCAAGGGAAATGCTTCGCCCCTGAAAGGGTTACTATATTTCACTGTCTACTTGTTATTAAATTTCTAAAACTTTCAGTTCATTATAGGATATTCCTTATATCGTTTATAAAGAGGCTTAAAATCAGCTATTTTAATATCAAGGCTTAAGTAGGATTTTTCAATTTGAATAAAAAAGCTCTGTGGTAATTCCTGAATAGCCTTTTAATGATTCGTTATCTGTGTTGACTTGTTTATGTTTTTTGTTTTCTCTATGCAGCACCATAATCAGTATTTGTAGTAACGGTTTATTGTTGTATATATTTAATTTTTTTCCTTTCTTTTCTTGTTCTGTTTTGACTTTATTCATACAGTTTTCAAAGAAACATAAAAATTTTCGAATTTAATTGGGAATTCCAAATCACATAATTTCGTCGAATAAGGAAATTTTGCACTACTAGTTCTTCGTTATTGAAATAGTTTTTTAAAAGCTTAAATGATTTATTTAGTTTCATTTATTTAACCCTCATTTGTTGAATTTTTTTTTTATTATTTCTAAACTTTCAATTACTCGAGTTTGGCAAAATTCATTTTAAAGAAATAAAAGTTCGTGCTAAATGCGCACATAACCTCTTGAAATGTTTGCATGTCATTATCCCTGGATTTCAATAAAAATTCAGCAAATGCCGTTCTCTGTAACAAATTCATAGTATATCATTCTCTTTTAGGTAGCTTTCATTACAAAAAGCTACCTATTGCAGCCGTTCGGAGGAAAGCGATTAAAAAAATTTTGGTATATTTTCATCGATCATGACCCCCAGGCCCCGAAACCACCTTCCGTTCAAAATTGATATATATATATATATATATATCTGACCTTTGTCACACTGTAACTCTCGTATTTATGAATCGATTTCGATGAAATTCGGTGTGTACATAGTACATACCAATGTCTCGACCCAGTTCGTTGACCAGCTTCATCCGCCATCTTGTTTCAAAATGGCGGCCATTTAAAAATTTTTTAATTTAAAATTTGAAATGTGGTACAAAAAATTGAAAATGGAAAAATATTTTTTTCTTGTGTGTTTGACGTTAATACAAAGATTCCGGAGAAGTTTTTTTTCGCCTATATCTTAAAAAATGACTGAATTATAGCACTTGGAATTTCTATCGTGGCTGACATTTTGAAACGAACTGAGTTTTGTCACGCGATAACAGGCGTATTTATGAACCGATTTGGATGTACCTTAGTGTATACATAGTACATACCAATGTCTCGACCGAGTTGGTTGGCCAGCTTCATTCGCCATCTTCTTTCAAAAGGGCTGCCATTTAAAAAAAATTAAATTTAAAATTTAAAATGAGTTATCAAAATTTGGAAAATGAAAAAGATTTTTTTATGTGTTTGACCTTGATAAAAAGATTCCGGAGCAGTGCTTGTTTCGTCTATATCTTGAAAAATGGTTGAATTATAGCACTTTGAATTTCTAGCATGGCTGACATTTTGAAACAATCTGATATTTGTCACCCGATAACACGCGTATTTATTAACCTATTTCGATATAAGATGGCATGTGGATAGTATATAGCAATGTCTCGACAAAGTTCGCTGGCCAGCTTCATCAGCCATCTTGTTTCAAAATGGCGGCCATAAAAAAAAATGTTTAAAGCGAGGTGCAAAAAAATTAGAAATTGAAAAAGGTTTCTTTCTTAAGTATTTTACCTTGATATAAGGATTCCGGAACTTTTTTTTTTTTTTTTTTTTTTTTTTTGTCTTTATCTTAAAAAAAATGGCTCAGATATAGCAGTTTGAATTTCTAATGTGGGTAACATTTTGAAAAATCTTATTTTTTGCCTGCGACAGCACTTATATATATCAACCGATTCCGATGTGAGTTAGCTTTTGCACAGGAATTACTAAGGTCTCGACCATGTTCACTGGTTGGCTTCATCCACCATGTTGTCTTAAAAGTGCAGGCACTTCAACATATCGCCAAATTTGGCAACCAAATATAAGTTACTTTAAGTAACAGCAGCTTGGATAAAGCTGACTAATTTCGCGAAATTATCATTCATAATGATTTAGTATTGATAAAAATTAGTACTAAATCTCCTATAATCGGTTTCCACTAAATTGAGCTTCGTGTGTTTGAATAATATAAGCTTGTTTTTTAAAAATAAGGAATATGAAAGCTACCACTTTCTCCCGGCACTTGCCGGATGGACTTCTTATTTTCTAATAGAGCTTTACGCTACAAAAAAAAAAAAAAAAAAAAAAAAAAAAATGTATCATCTAAATCTAAGATACTATATTATAAAATTTAGAAAAAAAATTGTCTTTTAACCCCCGATATGCTCTATCTCCCAGCTATTAAAATGTCGTCTCCAAAAAATAACGGACCGTTGTATAAGCCAGCCGTAAAACAAAGCATTTGTATCATCGTACTGTTAAATACTCAAATTACTGAAATTTTTTAAACTTCTAAGAATCGTACATTTTCAATTTTTATACCGACGTATTGGGGGAAAAAGGTACTTTCTAATGCAATTTGTTTGAAAACTACATCTCCATTTATTTTTGAGATATTAATTTTTTTGTAGTTTTTAGCGCCATTTGTTTAATGTTGACAACTCAAGTATTGAATTTCTGTATAAAAAATAAAGGAAAAAAAAGTTGGAAAATAGTAATTATATCTTTCTGTTGCCATTTTCCCATAATAGTCCAAGATCCGACAGCACAAAAACCTATGTCATCAAGCACAAGAAAAAAACATTTATTTTATGGAAGAGTAGAAGTACGGAAATCTAATGATCTATGTCTGCCTGAAGTGAATTGGTGCATAAGCCAAAAATTAATACCACTAGTGGTTGACTCGTAGGTTTATTATTGTGTTTGTCATACAAACAAAGATATGAAAATATGGAGGATTAGGAGCAGGAAAACACAATGATAAAGCTACAAGTCAAACCACTGGTTGTATTAATGTTTGGCTTATGCACCACTTCAGTTCCGGCAGGCATGGATCATTAGATTCCCGTACTTCTACTCTCCCCTAAAATAAAGTTTTTTTTCTTGTGCTTGATAACATAGGTTTTTGTGCTGCCGGCTCTTGGACTATAACTACTGAAAAAAAGTAATTAAATACGTGCTATTTTGAAAAAATATAAATGGATGATTTCTGATAAAACATGGAGCTATTATATACCATATTTAATTTAATTATCTATATTATAAATAAATGAAGGCATATAAATCATTAGACAGCCGATTTTTTTTTTTGTCGAGTTTCTTGGGTGACGATATCTGTGGATCATAAAGGAGGAATTCTTCAGAGGATGCGAATGAGGTCATTTTATATAAAATAAAAGCGTAATGTTTTATGTCTTAAAACTGAAATCTTTTGGTTTTGCTTTGTTTTTAAGTGCATTGCGTTGTGATAAACAAAAGTATAATTTAAACAGAATAAGAATTTTGTGTTCAATATTTTGAGATTAGATGACCATCACTTTCAGCTGAAAAATCAATAGTATATCACTATGTAGAATTATTTTTTGGAATTTTTGGAATCTACTTATATATATAAAATCCAAACGCAAATTTCGTTCCGGACCTCTATAATATTTCGAGTTCCACTACATGGATTTTAACGAACTGATACCGTCAGATAGGTATCGTTTCAGGGAAGGTTTTAAGCTATAGCACATCGTTCTACGTAGATTAGTTATGGAATTATGATGGAAAGTTCTGTTATTTTGGACGATAAGGTTACCATTTTACTTCTTGGTCAAATTTATCGTTGATAAGAAATTGAAACGGTATTACACCTGCTAAAACAAGTTGGAAATTGCTCGTCAAACGTGGCAAATGAGGTGCGTTCGTACTATAACTAGTTTTATAATTATTTCTTGCACCCCATATTGTACTGAATGTATATTTTTTGCACTTCATAAGTGCATAGTCTGTAACATCATTAAAATGCACTTGCAATATTTTTTTTTCCCATTCCCCGTAATGTAACGGAAAACTTTTGACTGTCCCTGTAACTCAACTATGCATCCGATTTTCATAAAATTTGAAATGGCTCGACAAAAGTTTGCTCAATTATATAGTTAAAATTTCAGACCATTCGGAAAGCTGTAACATCATTACAATGCACTTGCAATAATTTTTTCCCATTGGCCGTAATGTAACGGAAAACTTTTGACTGTCCCTGATAGAGGTCTGCACGGGCCGGCGGAATGAAGGCGAAATTTTCAACGGGCCGGGCCGGGCCGGCAGAATTAGGACAATTTTTCCAACGGGCCGGGCCGGGCCGACAGTCAAAATAAAAGGGCCGGGCCGGTAAAAAAATTGAATCGGCCTGTAGGGCCGAGCCGGGCCGATAAAAAAAATTAATCGGGCCTGTCTTCCCGATATAAGAATTCAAGCGAAGCAGATAAAATACGAGCCATTTTCAATGAATATGATTTTCTCGAGAAGTATAAATGTGCGTCACGAGCCGATGCGAGTTGAACAACATCAATACAGATATGTAACATGTCTATCGTAGAGATCGGCATCGTACAGTTACAAGATGTCTGATTACAGGTTTAATTTTTTTTCAGCAGACTCGTGCCGGGACGGAACTGGTCTTAATCGATCTCAGGATGTGTAGGACAGGCATTATGTTTTGTAAAAGTATTAATAGTGATAATGAACTTCTGTTAACAGTATCTTTGGAAATATACCTTAAGGGGTTCTCATATTCACTGCTCAACAATGCGAAACTTTCAAACATATTTTCTGACTCATTTTTAACTATAAAGGCATAAAATTCACAGGCCTGACTATTGGAGGCATTTGGAAATGAATAGCTTTCTCCATATTTGATAAATTACAGAGATAACAGAGAGTCTTGTCATGTGACTGCACGTTTTTCTCCTTTCCTGTGCTATCGCTTCCGGAAATTCGATTCATAATGCTAACTTTGGCAGTATTTTCAGAGAAAGATATATTGCTTTTATCTATGAAAAAGACGGCATTTACATAGTTTCTGAATAAGAATACCTGCCAATCTTACGCATTTCCGAAAAGAAATGAATTCTCAAATGTGTCGAAATGTAACTTCTTTCGATTTGAGAAAAGCCTTAAAAATGAGAGAAATATTTTCGCAAATCTACTTTTTATCATACAGCTTCAAAAGGTTTTTAATCTTTTATTCTGAACTGCATTAACTTTTTAATGAATCCATATTGGAATTTCGAAATGTCTGTAGAGACGATGACTAAAACACTGTGTAATCGTTAATGTTTACTATTGTGTGTTTTCTGCTTTGCCAACACATAGTAATCTAAAATATACTGTAAAATTTTCCCATAAATACGTACGTAGTACTCATTAAAAGAATCTTAATTGTATGTCGAGAAAAAACGGATTTTATTTTGTAGAAATTGAATCGGGTCGGGCCGGGCCGAGAACTGTAAAAATGCAAACGGGCCGGGCCGGGCTCGGGCCGAACTTTCAATTCTTACACCGGGCCGGGCCGGGCCAAGATAGCTTTCGTTCGGGCCGGGCCGGGCCCGGGCCTGGAAATTCCGGCCCGTGCAGACCTCTAGTCCCTGAAATTAAACTATAGATCCAATTTTTATAAAACTGGAAATAGCTCGACAAAATTTTGCAACAATCATGCATTTAAAATTTCAAACCATTCTGTTGGCTAGTTTTTGCTCTGTTATATGCGGACGGACAGATGGACTGAACGACGACTGTAAGTGCTACGTATTTATATAATTACGAATGCACCTAATAAAAAGAAAAACTGTTACTAATTTTAATTAAAAGAAAAAAATCCGTTTTAATGAGTGATAACATTAAAAAACGGAAATATTTAATTTAAACATGAAAATAAATGTTCGTAATGATTAAAAAATTACTCAGTTAAAATATTGCAATTGAAATAAGATTTGGCTCTTTATCTTTTGCGTCAGGTTAAAAAAAAATGCATCGGAAAAATTGATAGGATGATATCAAGGAAGTTTTCATAAGCTCATGCTCAGAAATATTTGAAAAAATTATGTAATATTCTCCTCATGAGGAATATATAGAATATTCTTCTCATGACATATAATATGTTTATAAAAGAAATCAGTAGAACCTCGATTTAGCGTTCGTAAAAAAATAATGGAAATTTAATTATTTTGGCGATTTAATGCTGGTTGGTGACACATTAAAATTTTGAATGATACTTTTTTTTATGATAAATAATTTTCAAGTAAAACCTTTTTCTACTCTTCCTACGAAGTAAGTTACATTAAGTTAAACTTATATAAATACATTTTTATTACTACAGTTTTGTCATATACCTTTATATGTATATATATATTAAAATGTTACTATCGTAATTATACTGTTTAAAACAAAATTTAAGTTTATTAAATTTATCCCAAACTCAAAATTAATGTCCGATTCTGAACACTGGTAATTTGACTTCGATATTTTTAGTGTCAAAAACAATAAGTAAAGGTTATTGGTTGCCATGGAAACAAGTATTTAATAAAAAATGTTTAATGATAACATTTTTAATTAGCTAGCTACTTTTTAAAAAACTTAAAACCGTACTACTTAATTATCCCGTCGACAAAAAAAAAAAAAAAAAAAAAAAAAAAAACTATCGCCAAACGATATGATTAAATGTCAATAATGGTTGATCGTAAATTTTACATTCACTTGACATTTAACCCTCCGTCTACCAGACGGGTCCATTGGACCCGACAGGTACATACAAAATATTCATTCAAACCAGAAATTTCTTTAAAATAAACTAAGTATATAAACCAGACAAAAATAAGGTAAATAAATAAGTTAAATAGTTTTAAATAAAAATTCTGGTGTAGAACGTTTTATTAAAACTTGAATAAAATTCCCGGTAGATCTAGGGTTAAACACGGTACACGCGTTTGTAGTGTCGTCAATTGATTTTTAATTAGACTTCGGTTTATAATTTTATTAATGTTTACGAATTTATTTATTATTTCGTTGTTTAAAATAAAAATTTTGTCAATTTGTATAATTTGACGAGTAGTTTGGCAATTTATATAATTTGGCAAAATTGGTCGACAGGATAATCAAATAGTATCCTTAAAACTTTTCCAGCCGGTGAAGCCTCATGTAAAATTAAATAACTACTGCAACACACAATTTGTATATATTATACACGCTTACAGATAAAAAATAACACGCTAATCCTTCGTTTAGGTTTAAATTCATTGTGTTTTATGCATTTAAACCCTTATTTAACAAGCAATTTATAAATGCATTTAAATATCTTGCATTTGGGAAGGAAATGTGTTGGCTAGCCAAATAGCGTGGAACGTTCGCCTTTTTTGCGCCAAATACTCGAATATATTTCTTTTTATTTTTTTCAGATCTTTACTGAGATTCCGCCGCCAAATTTGACTGAAGTTTTACTACATATATGAGTATTTTTATAAGTTTTTTTTTTTCAAAATAATTTAAGTATGCTCTTTAAGGAGATTTTCCTTGTGAGTAACAATTCTGTTTTTGATTTGTTCTTTTTTTTATTTCTAACTCCCCGTCATGTGACATACAGACGAAACTAGCAAATGTCATTGTAAAAATGGTGGTGTTTATGATTTACATGTTATACGTTTATTTGTGATTTTGAGTTCACTTTAGTCGCCAAACAATTTGATTTTAAACCAAAAAGACACAAGCGTGAATTAGGTTCAAGCGATGTTTAAAATAAAGGTGATTTTGCAAGTGTAGGAAAGCATTTTTAGAGTATTTTTTAAAATTCAAATGTACAATATATAAATCGCAATTAATATTTAAAAAATGGAGTCAAATATTTTAATTTTAGTATAAATGTCTCCCACACACGCACATACATATTGTAAAATAATTTAATTTCAGATATTTAAAAAATTTCTCACCATACTTTACTGCGAAAAAATGTCGGTTTGTTTTCCGCTAATTTGTGACTTTTATAACCTCGAAGCCAGATTACCTAATATTGTCCACTCTTTTTTTAATAAACAAGTTGGAAATTGCTCGTCAAACGTGGCAAATGAGGTGCGTTCGTACTATAACTAATTTTATAATTATTTTTTGCACCCCATATTGTACTGAATGTATACTTTTTTGCACTTCATAAAGCGATTAGTCTGATACATCATTAAAATGCACTTCCAATAATTTTTTCCCATTCCCCGTAATGTAACGGAACACTTTTGACTGTCCCTGTAATTAAACTATACATCCGATTTTCCTAAAATTTGAAATAGCTCAACAAAACTTTGCAACAATTATATCTTTAAAATTTCAGACCATTCGGAAGGCTGTAATATCATTAAAATGCACTTGAAATAATTTTTCCCATTCCCCGTAATGTAACGGAACACTTTCGACTGTCCCTGTAATTAAACTATACATCCGATTTTCCTAAAATTTGAAATAGCTCAACAAAACTTTGCAACAATTATATCTTTAAAATTTCAGACCATTCGGAAGGCTGTAATATCATTAAAATGCACTTGCAATAATTTTTCCCATTGGCTGTAATGTAAAGAAAAAATTTTGACTGTCCCTGTAATTAAACTATGCATCCGATTTTCCTAAAATTTGAAATGGCTCGACAAAATTTTCCAACAGTTATATCTTTAAAATTTCAGATCATTCGGAAGGCTCTAATATCATTAAAATGCACTTGCAATAATTTTTCCCATTGGCCGTAATGTAAAGAAAAACTTTTGACTGTCCCTGCAATTAAACTATACATCCGATTTTCCTAAAATTTGAAATGGCTCGACAAAATTTTGCAACAGTTATATCTTTAAAATTTCAGATCATTCGGAAGGCTGTAATATCATTAAAATGCACTTGCAATAATTTTTCCCATTGGCCGTAATGTAAAGAAAAAATTTGACTGTCCCTGTAATTAAACTATACATCCGATTTTCCTAAAATTTAAAATGGTTCGACAAAATTTTGCAACAGTTATATCTTTAAAATTTCAGATCATTCGGAAGGCTCTAATATCATTAAAATGCACTTTCAATAATTTTTCCCATTGGCCGTAATGTAAAGAAAAACTTTTGACTGTCCCTGTAATTAAACTATACATCCGATTTTCATAAAAT
This sequence comes from Maratus speciosus, assembly GCA_963932465.1. Taxonomy (NCBI): domain Eukaryota; kingdom Metazoa; phylum Arthropoda; class Arachnida; order Araneae; family Salticidae; genus Maratus; species Maratus speciosus. The sequence goes on from OZ010790.1 coordinate 241,145,535, forward strand.
TTGAAATGGCTCGACAAAATTTTGCAACAATCATATATTTGAAATTTCAGACCATTCGGTTGGGTAGTTTTTGCTCTGTTACATGCGGACAGACGGACGGACGGACAGACGGACGGACGGACGGACTGAACGACGACTATAGGTGCTACGTATTTATATAATTACGAACGCACCTAAAAACATATCTCCAATTCCCCTTATCGAAACGTTTAATGCTTGCAATGTTAAATAGTAAAGATTATTCATAAGAAAATGTAAGTAATTATGCCTTATTACACTGTAAAAAAAAAACGGACTAAAAAACGACGATTCTATTGGCAATCTAGGCGTCAGTGCTATTTCCGTATTTTTACGAAAATTTTTCCTCATAAATTACAGAAAAATTTCCATTTTTCTGATTAAAAACGGGAATTTTTGTGTAATTTATGGGGAAAAATTTCCGTAAAAAAAACGGTAGTACTGGCGTCTAGATTGCCAGTAGAATCTCCGTTTTTTAGTCGTTTTTTTTTTTTTTTTTTTTTTTTTTTTTTTTTTTTACAGTGTACTATCACAAAAGAAAACATTTTGCAAAAAAAAAAAATAAATAAATAAATCAAAAAAAAAATGCTTTCTGAAATCACTTTTAGATATTCCATTTAATTCGTCATTTTTTCCCATACCCTCCCTTCTTTTAGAAATGTTATTAAAAGGTATTGGCAAATTTAATGTACTATAATGTTGGAAGATGCGTTTATATTTGAAAGGAACCGTCGACGGTAATTCCGATTTCAGAAGATTACGCGAAATTTGCACTTAGTGATTAGTAAATTTATGTTTTTTATTTGGGATCAAACGCACAAAAGAATATTTACTATTACATATTTTTCATCTGCAGTTATTTTACTGTCACTAAAAAAACATCACTTTGAATCCTTCTATATATAAAAAAAAGTTTTGATTTGGAAATGGACCAATGAAAATCTGCGTAGATATTCCGGGTAGAACTCATCCAATTTAAATGCTTAAGCCAAGGCCTCCTTATCGAAATAACAGGCCTCGCAATCGCTAAGTTTCCTTTGTCGGCTGTACACGTGGTTGGAAACCACATGGTTTACCGTGACTAGCGCCATCTAACGTGAGAAACAGAAATATTTTTAAATTTGTTTTCCATTTGTCTTTTACCATTTTCTTTACGATGTGCTTTGTAGTTTGCAAATGATAGTTGTTAATCTTAAAATTTTCATATGTTCTAGACATTTTATTTAAAAAATGAACTTATTTTACTGTTAAACAAAAAAATGTTTACTGCTGTATTCCGTTATGTAAATAAATGATGATAATAATAATAATAATAATCAGGAAAGAAAATTATTTTACCATGAATTTCTCACAGATATTAGTTATTGAAATAAATGGATAGCATCTAGATCCGGAAAATGTAAAATATTTCATTTTCTCTTTTATATTTTCAAATATATGATTTATTTTATTTCTGCTATTTCTTTTCTTTTCGCAATTAATTTCACCTTACAGTATTAATTTAACATCGCTCCTTCAATTTGTTTCAATGCACAGTCTCATTTATTTATTTATTGGCCTATCATTTGTTTTATTTTTGAAGGTATCGGGGATCATTTCAGTTTAACATACTTTAGATGAAAGCTTCACTGTTTTTCAATTCGTACTATTAGCTCACACTCTCCCTATATTTATTTATATATTTATCTTGTACAAATTTTCAATCGTTAATAAAATACTCATTATTCATCCTATCATGTTGAAATAAATTTTTTTAAACTTGTACTGGATGACAATTGATGTTAATACAGTTTTTTCAAATATTAATTTTAGTTTTGCATGGGAAACAAAATGGCGGCCATTGGTTGCGGAAGATGAATGAAAGTATTTTCAATAAGGGGTTACCATAGGGGGGACCCTGTTCTGTCGCCAAATACCGCCAAGTTTGCCGCCAACTTGGCGATATATCGCCAAATTTGGCGGCCAAAATGACTCCCAAAAGTGACGCCAACTTGGCGATATCTGTAATATTTCGCCAAATTCCCATAGAATTCCATTGTAAACCTACTTGCTTATAGAAAATCAACAAATTGAGATATTTTAATGCAACAAAAACTCATATTAGCTTGATTATATTAAATTTTTCTTTGATGGCCTAAGTAGGAATTGACTTTAAAAACAAAATTTTTATATTACTTGTTTCATATAAAGTTTGTATGTATTAATCTATGGAAAGTTTCATAATTGGGTGCACAGCCAATTGGCATATCTTGGCGGGCATAGTTTGGTGCGTAATTAATTTCCTTGTTTTAACTCACATATGTTATGTAAGTTTTACTAAAATGTATCAAAGTATTTTAGGAAAGTTAAAACACGCATAGATACACACACACACACACAAAAAAAAAAAAAAAAAAAAAAAAAAAAAAAAAAAAAAAACAGACTGAAGTCATAAACACTTAAAAAATTGGAAAAATAAAGTTTAATAATCACTTAAATTTATACATGTCCCTCAACTTTCCGCAAATACCGTATTCTTGTCATGCTACGATTTTGGTGTTTGTAAATCTTAATTTGAGTATTCTTCCTTAATCAGGACTTTAGACCAATTGGCGTAAGTGTAGTTTGGCGCAAAATTAATTTTATTTTTAAACCGTATACTTGATACCACATTATTCCAGCATCGCGTTTTTGCAGTCAACTTTGACTGTGGAACAGATTACAGAACATTAGCTAATACTACATTATATAATAATAAATCAGTATTTTTCAAGTATAGGGGCCTTGGCGAGAGAAGAAAATTTGGCAACGTAATTTCTGGAAGCATTTTCACTGTTTCACATAAAGAAGCAATATTTTCCAATATTTGTACAATTTATTTAATATAAAAAGGGCATTTATCTATTTTATATACGAATATAAACAAATCGTATATAAAAAACAATAATAATATCTAGAAACTAAATTTATACATGTAAATTCGGCACAGATGTCATATTGGCGCGATTTTTTTCTGGCGTAAATGTCATATACTCACCGGATACTTAACTGGCACCAAAGTGTCGTTATTTTGCTTGATATGGTTATCCGGATATAGATGATATGGTAACGAGGTTTTCGCAAAATTGGCGTCGGAAAAAAATCGCGCCAATATGGGGCATATATGACATCTGTGCCGTAAATTCTTATAAAACAAGCTGACAGTTCATAAGTTTTGTTTTCATAACTGTTTATATCAATCGGCAACGAATCCCTCTTTCCGAAGCCCAAATTGTGCCAAGATTAAAAAAAAATAACCCGCAAAGTCCTATATACTAAAAATGGTACTTGTTAGTTATCCCGTCGACCAAATTACTGTCGACAAATTGCAAGATTAAATGCCAATAATGGTTTGCCATAAATTAATTAATTTTAAGATTAAATGCCAATAATGGTCAATAAAACGAATATTTCGACGTTTTATTTGTATTTTTAGTAATGTTATACTAATTTATTTGTTTTTTCGTTATTTAAAATAAAAAAAATGTGTCCATTTGTAGAACTTGGCGAGTAGTTTGGCGATTTATATAATTTGGCGAAATTGGTCGACGGGATAACTAACAAGTACCCTGAAAAAATATCAATAAATCTTATATTTAAATCTTCATTTTTGATATGTTTCATTTTTTAAAGCCAGAATGTCATATTCGCCCCATATTGGCGCTATTTTTTTCGGCTGCCAATTTGGCGAAAACATCAACAGCATAAACAACATAATCTGGGTTACCACATCAAGCCCTTTGGCGCAAGTTAAGTACCCGTTGCCTATATGATATTGGCGACAGAAAAAATTCGCGCCAATATGGGGCGAATATGACATCTGTACCCATAATTGTGCGAAATATTTTTTTTACGCCTTTATTTTACTGGAATTCGAAAAATATTTTATACAATTTTGCCAATAACACAACATTTTCAATTTTTTACTATGCACTTGTTTATGGAGTATTACCAGGAGTATACACCAGGTGGCGTAACTTACGTGACAAAGTTAGCTAATAAGTTGGCAATTATCGGGGACATTTTCACCCATAGACTTTCTCCGGATTGTCAAGTCTGTTTTATGATAAGGGAGTCTTGGCTTAAGCATGGCCGTAGCCTACTATGATATATAACGGCCCGCGCATTTCGCCGAAAAAGTGAAATCGGATCCAACTTCAAACCCTGAACCAAAACTTCACAACGTGCTCTTTGTTTACATTTATACCCTGCCCAGATAGAAGGTTGTTTCTCATCGTCGAGGTTTCAGAATCATTGATCGTATTTTCATGTAATAAATTAAATATTTATATTCTTCAATTTCCTTCGATTTAAAAGGCTATTTTACACAAATTGTAGCATTTTAGTGTTACACATACTTTTAAGATTAGCTAAATTATTTATTGTTTACCTTGATCGTTTGGTTCATTCATGAAAAATGCCGGTTCTGTTATTTTTTTTTTTAATCTCCCGTATTTATACAAAAATAGCTTGGTTTCATATACACGTTTTAAAATTATAATTTGATTTTTATCAAACTACAGTTCTCATAACTGACTTGAAGCAGCTATTTTTGATTAATTTACTGTTACCAGTAAAATATTTGTTTTTAATATCGCCCGAACCAAGAAGAAGCAGAAAAAAAAAGCCGATCTTCCTTAAATATTAAATATTCTTATTTTTAATCACAGAAAGAAATGGTGATCACGGATTTAAATATCGTTGCAATATTCTATGTTATCCAAGCAATTGTGATTAAATCATGTAAGGGTATTTGTTACTTAATAAATTACTTTTATTAATTATTACACGGAATTTTATGAGTATTTTAATATATTAAAAAAAAATTTCTATCAGTTTTATTGTTTCAGCAGTGAAAATAGTAAATAAATGGTACTTAGTTATCCCGTCGACCAAAAATCTATCGCCAAACTATAAGATTAAATGTCAATAATGCTTGATCGTAAATGTCACATTCACTTGACTGTAAGCAAGTTACACGTGTTTATGTCATCAAGTGATTTTTATTTCGACATTTTATTTGTATATTTATTAATGTTATACTAATTTATTTGTTCTTTCGTTATTTAAAATAAAAATTATGTCAATTTGTATAATTTGGCGAGTGTTTTAGCGATTTATATAATTTGGCGAAATTGGTCGACGGGATAACTAAGTGGTACCACATAAATTTGTGACATTGATGTTTTAGACTAAGCATGTGTTTTTTTATTTATATATTTTTATGTGTGTTGGTTTAACAGTTTTAAAGAGAAACACATTATATTAGTTACTTAAATAAATAGAACTTTACATTTACATTGATATGGACAGTTTATAATAACCCTTAACAGCTGTATTCGAATTAGCTGTCGTTTCTAAGCTTGATTGGAATGTCAGCAGAATTGTAAACGTAACCATGGCGACATGACGTAATTTTGGTGTTTGTTTACATATCTACCCTTTCCAGGTTGTTTCAGTTACGGTCAGAGTCAAATTTCAATTTTGGGCAGGGTATCAGAGTCCTCTGGCGAGCGACTTCATACATTAAACGCAAATCAGTCTGCCTGTAGTAGTATCTAAGTATGCCTTGAGCATGGCCTTTCTTCGTTAATATTAAAAATACTGTCGTATACAAAAATATGGAAATCGGTGGTATTTTAAAGAAATATTTGATAAACACGTTGATGCAGACAGTTTTCAAATCGAAGAATTACTTTCAGAGATACTTAATGCTAAAGTTGGACAAAATCGTTCCATTAAAAAAGTTGTATTGGAGCAAAAACTATACATAAGAATTTATTCATTTTTAGATCATTTTATAGGTTATAAGTTCGCGGTGTGCAGATTGCATTTATTTTTTGTTATTTGACTATTTTTTGAGGTTTTATTTCTATTTTAAATTCAAATTTTCAGTATTTAGAGAGATATTTTTTACAAATTTTAAAAATGTTATTAATTTAAACTGTTGCCAACTGTATAAACAGCGCAAACAATAATGTTTACTTCAAATTAAAAATTTATTTACACGGGACTATTGTAAACAGAGAAAAAATAATTAAAATTAGAATAAAATGATTACATGTAAAAAGCAGGAAAATTGCGTCATAAGAACCATATTTACACTGGAATTTTAAAAGAGAAACAAAATGTTAAAATAAAAAAATCATTACTATGCGTTAAAACCTGTAAATGGAGGAAATTACGTCATATTTAAAATGGCCAAAAAATATGGCAAAACAATTTAAATTAAAAAATATATCTGCGCGAGACATTTACTTGATATTTTGAGATAATATTATCGTGAATTCGAAGACAGCGCAAATAATATTTCCTTCTAACAACAAAAGTATTTTCACGTGAATATTAATAAAAGAAATAAAACTTTGGTGTAAATTACGTCAGATTTAAAACGATACATTTAAAATGAATTATTTAAAACAACTATCTTATAGCGCTGTTAAAAAATACCGGGAGACAATGACACTGTTTACTTAATTCATTTTACATTAGCTTATTTTCGAATGCTTAACTATTTTTTTTAATTAAATACGAAAACAGCCATTGTATCTTTTAACAGCAGCAGATATGGTCTTAAAAATGCCCAATCCAAGAAAAACGAATGGAAATCCGTTTACAGAGAGATCGCTACTGTTTTTTTTTTTTTTTTTATTCAATATTTTTAAAGCCGATCAAATTAGTGTGCTTTTTGGATTTTGGTGTCCCTAAACGGGGGTTGGCGAGCGTAGCTCGTAGGGGGCAGAGCCCCCTAGTGTAAAAAAAAAAAAAAAAAAAAAAAAAAAAAAAAAAAAAAAACTTTCCAATGACAAATAGTCCAGGCAATAAGGAATTTTACCTAGCAAAATTAATGGTAGTCCTGGAAATCGGCTTAATTTATGCATTTTGGGTCGCTAAATCCGAATTTGTAACTTATCCCCAAAATTTCCCCCGGCAACCCCCCCCCCCCCCAAATTTTGGTAAAAAGTCCCCCAAAAAAGGTTTTTATTAAAAGAATCATTTTTTTTATTGTTTTAGGGGAAAAGTATCTAGAAATTCAGAAAGTAGACAAAATGTGCAACAAATTAGTTATATGACTATATGACTTAGGATGAAGGGGAAGGGGGGATCTGCCTCGGAATATGCGCGCGGTGCTGCGTGGGTTAAGTTGCGCGATTCCGCTTAACAACTCACACGTTTACATTCGCCCTCCATTTCCCCTCCGAACTTTCCTTATAATATTTACTTTAAGTTTTTTGGGTCGTTGAATCCGAATTTTTAACTTCCCTCCAAAATCCCCCCCCCCCAAAAAAAAACACCCCAAAATAGTTGTTATTAACTTAAATTTCTTATAGTTTTAGGGAAAAATCATTACGAAATTCAGAAACTAGACAAAATTTGCAACAAATAGGATATATGACATTATGACGTAGGATAAACGGGGAGAGAGGGGGCTGCCTGAGAACATTGTCCGCGCGCTTTTCTCAAAAACCAAATTTTTTCAAAAAATCAATTTTTTTTTGAGAGGGGAGGTTGCCGGGTGAAATTTTGGTGGGAAGTTACAAATTCGGATTCAGCGACCCAAAAAACATAAAGTGAGTCGAAATACAGAACTAGTATTAATTTTTTCAGGTAAAATCCCCTATTTCCTGGACTTCATAACTTAGTGCACGTAGCGCCACAGTGCATGTTCAGAGGCAGCCCTCCCCCTCCCCTTTCATCCTACGTCATAATGTCATATATCCTATTTGATGCAAATTTTGTCTAGTTTCTGAATTTCGTAATGCTTTTCTTCTAAAACAATAAGAAATTTATGCTAAAAACAACAATTTGGGGGGGGGGGGGGGTCGGGGCGAAAAATTTTGGGGGAAGTTAAAAATTCGGATTCAGCGACCCAAAAACTTAAAATAAACCTTATAGAGAAAGTTCGGAGGGGAGATGGGAGGGTGAATGTAAACGTGTGAGTGGTTAAGTGGAATTGCGCAACTTAGCTCACGCAGCACCGCGCGCATGTTCCGAGGCAGATCCCCCCTTCCCCTTCATCTTAAGTCATAATGTCATATATCTAATTTGTTGCAAATTTTGTCTACTTTCTGAATTTCTAGATATTTTTCCCCTAAAACAATAAAATTTTTTTTTTAATAAAAACCTTTTTGGGTGGCTTTTTACCAAAATTTGGGGAGGGGGTTGCCGGGGAAAATTTTGGTGGGAAGTTAAAAATTCGGATTCAGCGACCCAAAAAACATATAGTAAGCCTTTTTCCAGAACTACCATGAATTTTGCTAGGTAGAGCCCCTATACGTTCTCTTTTGCCTGGACTAAAAGGTGGCCAATGGAACAATGTCTGTTCATTTAGCCTAGGTTTAAAAAAAAATCTCAGATTCAAATAATATCTCAATCATTATAAAGTAATTTTGGCTGATGCACATCCCGAGCAGCTGATCTTAGTCACAAATTAACGTTTTTAGTTTTATTTAGGCAACAGACTGATGAATAATGTCTTGAAAATAAAAGCATATTTATTTCTTCGTCTTGTTACGCTCATTAGAGAAATGTGAAAAAAATCTTTGGTTTGCCAACAAGATCACTACTAAAACTTTTGCAAAACTAACTTTATTTATCATTCGCAAACAGTTTTAATAGTAAAAGATCTAAAATTCAATCAACAGCAGTTTGACATTATTTAATGGAATGTAGTTTGGCGCGTAATTAAATCTATTTTGTAGCTAACTCTGGTACATTTGTAGCCATGCCGTTACGAACATTTCTAACGTTTCACATCAAACTTGGCTGTGGATCCGATTACGGATGATTGGGAAGATTTTATTGAATGAAAACTAGAGGTTTGGTTTTCTATTTGAATCAGCTATTGAGGTTATTTTCCTAAGTTAATAGTTGCATGATTAAAACTGGTATATAAGAAAGGGCAGTTAAAATGACATTGTTTTAATTTTATTCACACAATTCAGCTTTAAATATCCACTTTTACATGATTCACATATTATAAAATATAAAAGTTAAATACTGTTTTGACTGTATATACTCTACTGGAATTCGAAGATAAGAAACTGTAGAAAACCTGCCAAAAGAAGACGTATATTATCAAATATAATGTAACGTAGAGAGAGATTGTATTTATGTTATCAGATCCGCACAAAGTACCAAGCTGAGAAGCCCGGAGTAAAAGAACTAACAAACGAAAGTGAATAACCCGAACATTCTTTAAGTTAAATGGTCAATCTCCGCAGTCAATGCAATTCTCTCTTTTTTAGTAGTGTGGTGATATGATCGTAATGGCCGCATTTTCCTCCCAAACTCTACATGATGTACTAAAGAGTTGTCCGATGCGTATTCAGAAAATGCGGAAGGATCTTCCAGATGAAGGTCCATATTAGTTTAAAATACAGGGTCGAATTCTCCATTTCGTTTAATTGAAAGTTTATTTGAAAAATGGATGAGCGCAGCGGGCTCAGCCTGCTAGTATTAAATAAAATTAATTTTGAAATATGTCAAATATTCGATTATTTGAATGTTCGAAATATTTATTCGAATATTCGCCTGCTAGTATAGCAATATATACGTACATTATTGAAAATTATAATAGGAAAAGTTTTGTTGATTAATCGATGCTATTTGCAAGAGGCTAGGCTTACAAGCGCGAAAATAAATTAATATGCATATATATGAGCAAATTAGGAAATAATATTATAGTAACGAGGTGGACCCCATCGAATTTCGACGAAAGAAAATGTTTACAAAAGAGCTGTTGCATCAAATTTATCGAAAACAATAATTACAATAAAAAATCCATCTTACACTTGCTAGTTTAACTCTCCAAAGACATATTTTAACAAAATACTTTTTTCATAAACCTCAACTGTTAAAATTATTGAAAAAATAAACTTTATTCATATGCATAAACAGTAACATATAATCAAGATAGTAATTTTGATTAAGTTATCAATTAATGCTTGGTATTACGAAATGAAAAATCAGCAAAAATGATTTTATCTTGACATAATCATAGAATTATACCCCCCCCCCTCCTTTAAATCTAAACTGAATCAAGTCATATCAAGCTTGAAGTCACGTTTGTCAACTATTACAACTTTCCATTGGAAAATTCCCACTCTCGATTTGAGGTCTTGGTATAATCTCTGTAACCTGCGCGCAAAAATTCCAAGACGTATTAAAGTGGAAATATCTCGTTTTATCAAATAAAATTATCATTTTCTTTTAAATATGACGTCATTTTCAGTGGCTGAAATATTTTGCCTATTGTCTCAAACTCAATATCAGTGAAATAAACAAATAGTGAAATATAACAGCATCATCAGGGAAATTGTGTCTTTTTTAAGGCGTAACGTCATTTTCTGTTCAAATTTTAAAAAAAGATACTTTTAATTATAATGAGAAAAATGGCATCAGTAAGAATATAATCAATAAAGATAACTAAACCACTTTTAATAGAAATGAAGTACTTCAGTTGCCACAATTAGAAAATTGGTGTTAAAAACTATAAAAAAATTAATATCTCAAAAATAAATTGAGATACAGCTTTCAAACAAATTGCATTTAAAAGAGCATTTTTTTCCTTATACGACGGTGTAAAAATTTAAAATATGCAATGTTTAGAAGTTTAAAAATCTGCAGTAGAGAAAATTGCAAAACCAAAATTTCATTACAAATTTCAAAATGTTGCCATTCGCAGAATGACGTATGCGTTACGCACAGATATGTTTGTCCTTTATAATATAGATAAGAACAACAACAAACCAAAACTCACACAATTAAAGGAACTTTGAATTTTATGAAATTTCGGAGCCTAATGGCACTAAAAAATCGTCAGATAGTTTCTTGAGCCTGAAAGTATATAGTTTTACTTTCTTTCAGCCATTTTCTTAGAAAGTTCAGAATTAAAAAGGTCTCGTGTAAGTATAATATATGTTAAGTGCGAATGCTAAAGAATTTTTAGATAAAAACAGTTTTTATATTTATGCGCGTACTTATAATTTATTTATTTATTGTTTGTTTCTTCAAAGCTTAGAAGAAAAAGCAAACACAGAAATTCTAAAATAAATGCGCTTGAAATTGTTTGTTTGTCGGCTATATTTCTTTTGAACAGTAGACTTGATTGCAGCAGTTTTATTCTATTTTTGAAAAAACAATTGCAAATCAGTGGTAATTTTGTTCTGCATAAATCTTTCTTCAGCAGAAACAAACGCTGGAAGGATTTTGTTTTTTAAATAAGGGCTATCAAAGAATAATTCAAGTTTCTTTAAATGGCATCTAAAGTTAAAAAAACGTATTTAATGGGTATAATCACCATTCGAAAAAAGACAATTTGCCATAAAAATGAGATATTTTAGTAAACAGTAAAAAACAATTTGACATACAAATCACCATTTTATTCAGCGGCACAATTACTTATTGGTTTCAATCGCTAGAATACTACCTTGTCATTTATTATAAAAGCGTTTCGATTATGGAATGCATCCTAGTTGTAGCCGTTATTGTAATTTTGATTGGAATTAGATACTTTTTATTTAATTATTGAAATAACATAAATTGAAAATAAGCTTAAAATACTTACCCTTATTTAACTAAAACCCACTAAAGTTAGAACATATATATATATATTCTTCAATTAACGAGGAAAACTAACGAGGATTTTCTATAACAATAATAACCTCCATATATTTATAATTTATCATGCAAATATATTAAGGAAGAGCAATAAATTTTTATTGAACACTTGTTATGATGAATATTTTTTGATAATTTTTATTATCATTTTCTGGAAGAAAAACCTCTAATTATTTTTGTTTTCCTATAAGTGTGTAGCAAAAAATTACTGTACAGTCTTTTATTGCTTAATATTTACGATGAAGTATAAAAATATGAAAGTTATTATTAATAAAGAAAATTTTCCATTTTTTTTTTTCACTAATTGAAAAAGGAGTAGTAATTTTTAGTGTGTTTTAGTTGAATCAAAGTCAGACTTTTTAAAATAGTTTTATTTACAGTTTTTTTTTGTTGTTTGTTTGTTTTTTTTAAATTTGAAAGCGAATTCAATAGATACAATAGGTATTTTTTTCCATCGTTTGTAAAGAGGAAAATTTTAGAAATGCTTTAATGTATAGATCTCAAGCGTAAAAAAATATTCCTTCTTTTTGGTACTTTAAAGTATGTTATATAAATATATACTTTATTTTTCATTTTAAAATGCTTGATTTTAGAAGAAAAAAAATTGCACATAAAAAAAAAATCTTAAAAATTATGAGAGAAAGAAAAATATCTTAGAACTTTACCATAATAAGCATGCTAGAAGTAGATTAATTTTTTTGCATTTATCATAACTGTAAATAAATTTAGATTCGTTAAGATTGACTTGTGATACAAAAGAATAGTGGTTAAGACAAGGTAAACTGCTGTTCTTATCCTCATATGGAAAACACAAAACAAAACAAATCAAATAATTATATAATTACTCTATTTCCCATCAGTGGAGCAATAATCTCAAAAGGAAGTTGTTGTGAATCTGTCCTACCAATTTTGAATTTGAGTATGGTTGATGTACAGTGAAACATAAAAAGAATATTTAAATTTAGTTACTCTATTTCTTGTTAAGGAGGATTATTGACATTACAGAAAGTTGAATTTACCCTATCAAATATAATTTTAATTTGTGTGGTAGGACAAAAAAATATTAATTATGTAATTAAAATGCTAGTTAAGCAATTTCCCACAAGAGGCATTACCAGAGAACTAAAAACATATCCCACGGCAGTTTTTTTCAAAACATGAATATGACTAATTAAATTCATTCTGAAACTCTGTCTAAAATTCTTTCGTGATAAGCGAATTTCAATTGCGCAGTTATGCAAATTCTCACCAGCGGCACTCCTAGGATAAAAAATATATCATATTTGTTTAACCATTTGGAAAAATGTTTATTGTCCTCGTCAGGGTAGGAAATCAAAAGCATATCTGAAGCGTTTTATTGGTTTAATCCACATTTTATTCGTTTTCTGATTGGTCTATATACTAACCTTTACTTTCAACAGAGATAGATACTTCTGTTGCCACCATGGCAAAAAAGTAATAAAAACTACAAAAAAAATTAATAACTCAGAAACAAATTGAGATACAGCTTTCAAACAAATTGCATTTAAAAGTACATTTTTTCTCTATACGACGGTGTAAAAAGTAATATCGTGGGATGTTTAGAAGTTTAAGAATGAAATTTCATTTAAAATTGGTCGTCATGGAAAAGCCTTTTCCTGAACAGCCAATGAAATCCTTGGATACTACGTAAGTTTCAGGTGGATAATACGTAAGTTTCAGGAAATCTGACGAATCGCAGGCGATTTTTCTCGCTTGCAATTTTTACGTGTAATAACACTATTAATGTTTAATTCATGGCGTACGTAATGTATGATCAACTCCGTGCGATTTTTTATGTCTTAAATTTTAGTCTTTGAAAAAATCATTTTCCAAATGGTCGTTGTAATTTGTTAAATTGCATTTTTTTTTCTTTTTTTACTAAAATCTCGGTAAATTTAACCAAGTATTTTGTTGCAGATTTCCGTAACATGACTGCAGTGCAGTAGTGTTAGCGTCCAAGAAACCAGAATAGTTCAAAAATCTAGAAAAAGCCCAGTGTGACCTCTGGTATGGAAGAAGTGAGACAATCTTTTGTACGAAGTCCCAAGAAATCAGTGCGTATGGCCTCATAAGAATTACAGATTCTAAAAGTCTCGTGATACGAGAGGGCACATTGAGCTTTCCTCTGATTTGGGTACATTTCCGGTTTCATGGGCATTGAAACTAAATTTTTACATACATGTCGTGTATATAAATTCTATATATTACACTAGGGGGGCTCTCTGCCATCCCTGCTCGCTACGCTCATCAACCCCCCGCGTAATCGCTTCGCGATTCTGTTCGGTATCACGAAGCAATCCCTATTTTCTAGCCAACCCCAGACGTTAAAATTTTCGCGTTTCATTCTGGATCGATTCGAGAGCCCTTATTTTCTATGCATTCAATTTTAAGATTCCAAACGCAGATGACCCCCTCCCTTTTTTCATTAGTTAACGGAAATTATCTTCTTTCTGTAGAAATCACTTTTGCCATCGAACCGTAAAAAAAGAAAAAAAAAAAAAAAAAAAAGGAATAATAATCAGAAGTCTGTCGAAATACAGAAGATTCTTCCCTTTCCCCGCACATCCTATCCAAATTCCCTACTTTAATGGATTTCACCAAGCAAAATTCCCGCTAAGAAAAGACAGAAAACTCTGACCAATCAGATGCGTTTCAGGGTATCTACGCAGATTTTCAATGGTTCATTACTTAATCTTTTGGCCCATTTCCAAATCGTTACGGTTTTATATATATATATATATGTATAGGATACAGAGATAAACAAAATAATTCGAAAGCATTACAGTCTATGGGCGTGAATTCCTTAATTTGTGCATTTTAACTGTGCAGTAAATCTTCCAAATGAACAAATTTTTAGTACACTGAAAGATATTTGTAGAATATAAATAAATTGATAGAATGCTTTTTTTCTGAATAAAATTTTAGTTAGCATTTCCTAACTGAAGTATATTTTGCATAATAAGTGATTATTCTACTATATGCAAAAATAAATTCATATGCAGGCCTTCGCGAAGACCTGAATACATTGCCGTTTGTGGATATTAATATCTGAAAGTACGTTTTCAATTGCTTTGTGCCCTTTATTAAACTTCAGTTTAATATGAGGCAAGTATAAAAATAAGTAATAGATAGGACGGTACAAAATTATTCGAATGCATTTCCGTCTGTTCGTAGAAACTGATAAAGGTGAATTTTCGACTGCGTTATGCGCTTTTTAACTAAGCTGAATTTGAGCATACTTTGTAGTTTATATATGTAACCTGTCAAACCCGATTTTAGGCCAAACTAGTTTATCCTAGGCCAAACCCGATTTTATGCCAAACTAGATTAGCCTAGGCCAAACTAGTTTATCCTAACGCGCATAGGATAAACTAGTTTTTCCTAGGCGAAACTAGTTTATCCTAACGCCTATAGGATAAACTAGTTTTTCCTAGGCGAAACTAGTTTATCCTAACGCCCATAGGCTAAACTAGTTTTTCCTAGGCCAAACTAGTTTGGCCTAACGCTCACAGGATAAACTAGTTTAGCCTGCTATTCATTGGTCCGGACTAGTTTATCCTAAGCCAATCTAGTTTATCCTAGGCCAATTCAGTTTGGCGTGATTTTATTCATCCCAAGAACCGCAACGGCGCCAACTTTCTAGTTTATCCTGAGCCGATCTAGTTTATCGTAGGCCGATGCAATTTGACGTGCTTTTATTGATCCCAACTACCACTCCGGCGTCAATCTTGTGCAAAGTAGTATTGCCGTCACCCCCGTATAATATATTTTATTAGATGAGAAGTGGGACACTGTCACCCTATCTTCCCCATTTCACCGCCGCCGGTAGTTACAAAATATGTTCCATATGACAAACTGTGTGCTGGAGTACCAAAGAATGGGATGAGAGTTTATCATAAAATTTAGGAGAGGAAGAAATTACAGATTTTTTTTCACATAAATATCACTTGGCTTTGAATTATTTATGAATAAATATGCATCATTAAGAATATCAGAAGTACATTTGATATTCTTTCAAGAAATCTGGAATTTTCCAATATCCGGCGAGGTCCGGGCACCAGTTTGGCCTAAAATACATACATTTTTCAGCTACCATTATTTCACAATTAAAATTCTCTTTAAAGAGTAGTACATTTTTACGGATGAGGATACAGTACTGTAAAACCTGTTAGAAGAATCTGCGTATGACGAAATTCTGTATTAAATGCAATTTTTTTTTAATCGGTGCAAATTGGATACAATAATCCGTTTGGAAAAAACATAATACATTTGCTAGAGACGATGGGCCTGCTAAAAAAGGAACTTAACTATAACGGAGTTTTTTCTCTCCTATGTGATTCCGACTTCGAAGATTTTTCTATATAATTTTTTTTAGATTTTCAAGTCTCCATGCAGTGTAAAAAAATTAGTGGTAAGTATTCAGATATTTACATACAAATAGATATTCATTAAAAAATCAATATAGTTTACAATAGAATCATTAATATCGTTAATACACATTCTGTGGCTTGGAGGTTTAAAAATTT
Source organism: Maratus speciosus (assembly GCA_963932465.1). Taxonomy (NCBI): domain Eukaryota; kingdom Metazoa; phylum Arthropoda; class Arachnida; order Araneae; family Salticidae; genus Maratus; species Maratus speciosus. The sequence goes on from OZ010790.1 coordinate 241,161,740, forward strand.
TAAAAATCCTATACAATAAAATCATCTAAGACGGAATTGCACAGGGAAGAAGAAAATCCGTTATACAGGTTCCCTTATTAGAAGGTTCATCGTCTGTTGTAAATGCATTATATTCGTTTTACAAGTAACTAATATCCTCATTTTACAGAGATCAACATATTGTTTTTTTTTTTTTTTTTTTTTTGTTAAACACGGGATTCCGTCATAGGGTGGTTATTTTTTCTCAGGTTTTACCGTACTTTAATTGTATTACCTAAAAATGCTTTAAATTGCCTAAAACTTTTTTCTATCTCAAACATGCTAATACTTCAAAATTCGCTATCACGGTGAAAAATTAAATGGCAATCTATGCTCATCATGAGGATTCTAAAGATATGAAATTCCGTTCATTAGTTCTTGAGCTATGACTATCGCTGAAATCGTGCAAATCCAGCAAAGTGCAGCATAGCAGTCTCTGGGGTAATTTACACGAAAACCTAACCAGAAACAACTTACGTTAACGTCTAATTGAATCTGAAGTTTGGTGAAAACCCATGTATTAGTTTTTGAGATACAGTTACTGCGAAAATCGTGAAAAATCCAGCACAGCAGCGTCACCTGTTGAGCGATTTACACAAAATATAATCAGCCACAATATCAATCAAGGTATACTTGAATCTGAAGTTTTATGAAAATCCGTGCATTAGTTCCTGAGATAGAGCTATTCAGGAAATCGTGAAAAATACAGAACAGCAGCGCCACCTAATAAGCTATTTACATCAACACCTAATCAGTATCAATTCATATCAAGGACTAACTGAATATGAACTTTGTTGAAAATCTGTGCATTAGTTCTTAAGATAGAGCTATTGCAGAAATCGTGTAAATCCTGCAAAATGCAGAATAGCAGCACCACCTCTTGGGCGATATGCACCAAAACGTAAGTATCACCAATTCATATCAAGGACTAACTGAATCTGAAGTTTCATGAAAATCCGTGCTTTAGCTCTTAAGATAGAACTATTGCGTAAATCGTCAAAAATGCAGCATAGCAGTGCCACCTTTTGGGCGATTTACAGCAAAAAGTAATCAGTACCAATTTATATCAGGGACTACCTGAATATAAATTTTTATTAAATTACGTGGATTAGTTCTTGCGATAGAGCACCCACAAAATTTGTGTCACATACATACAGACAGACAGACATTTTGTAAAAACATGTTTTTGGGAATCTCTGACCCCTAAAACGTGTAAATCTGTCGTAAATTTTCACGAATCCAATATTTTAATCTTGTAAAGGTAGAAGAAAGTAAAAACAAAATAATAATAATAATAAATATATAAATTTTAATTGTGGAATAATAGCGACTTAAAAACACGTGCATAAAAAAAAAGTTTGGACGTGCCAAATATTACTGATATTTTTACTGAACAGACCATAGAACGGTCCAAATGATTTTCATATGAGTTGGATTGAAATTGGACTTAACATTTCTGCCTGTGCAGACATAAAGAAGAATGCAGTCCAGTCCCGACTTAAGCCGGAAAAAAAATTGAGTCCCGATCCAACTCGGTCCGGACCTCTCGAAAAAAGTAATCCCTAACCAAGCCCAGACCGAGTGTCGGGAAGGAAAACTTGGCGGGCCAGTAAAGACCTTTACATCGAATAACCAAAGACTAGCTTACAAAATTTTGTAAATTTGGTCGCTAAACTTCTATTATATTTAAAAATAATAATAATTAAAAATGCGAGTTTTTAGTGGACTTCCATAGATGTGTTTGAGTTGAGCGGATTCCTTTGAATAATTTTGAATTTGAGCTTGAGTTTGACTCATTTTTGAGAAATTAAATTTGAGTTTGAATTAGTTCGGTTCGGTTCTTTTTTTTTTCATTTTGTGGCACCAATATAAGAATGTCAAACTGAAGTGACATAGGATAAACTAGATTGGCCTAGGATAAACTAGAAGGTTGGCGCGGAAGCGGTTTTTGGGATCAATAAAAGCACGCCAAATTGAATTGGCCTAGGATAAACTAGATCGGCCTAGAATAAACTAGTTCAGACCAATGAATAGCAGGCTAAACTAGTTTATCCTATGAGCGTTTGGCCAAACTAGTTTGGCCTAGGAAAAACAAGTTTATCCTATGGGCGTTAGGATAAACTAGTTTGGCCTAGGAAAAACTAGTTTATCCGATGCGGGTTAGGATAAACTAGTTTGGCCTAAAATCGGGGCCAAAAATAGTTTGGCCGGTAACATATACAATTGTATAGATCATGTACAGGGATGCACAAAAGAAGTCGCGTACCTCTCCCGATATGGACGGTAATAACTGAATTCCGGTTTTAAATTGTGTAATGAGTTTTGTAAGTTGTTTTGTTAAATAATTTTTCTTCGTAATATTAAACGATTAAGATCCGTTGCAGAATTTTGGTCGTGTTTGAAAGAGTTTTACAATCTATGCTTGATGCACTATTTTTCTTTCGTATTTAAATGTAAAGCAATTAAACACTGCAGCAAAAATTTCGAATTGTTGACAAATTTTTTGAAGTTTGAACAATTGAAAAATCTGCCTACGTTATTAATCCTCCGATTACATACTCTCAAAAATACTTTCTTCAATTCATGGAAAATTTTCTGGCAACAGTACAGCCAGGCGTTTTCCGTTAATTAGCGAATATCCGTTTTTTTTTTTCCGTTACAGGAAGTAAAAGTTACGTGAATTGAAGAAATTGGGGAAAAAATCAAACGTTCCTGACCTGGAATCGAACCAGCTACCTTCGTGTTACTAGACGAGTACGTCAACCAGTTGCAACCAACACCAACCCGGCTACAGTTGCACAATAGCGAAAGACTTCAAAGTAAATATATTTGCTTCAGATTGGTATAGCTTGATTAATTTCTTTAAAAAGCTTTAAATTTTGAAGTTCATTTCGGGGAGATTTCGTCTTTAATGAGATTGTGTCTGGAGTTTTAATACTTTAGTATTAGTATATGATAAAAATAAGAATTATAAATATTTTTAAGTAGACCGCTAGATGTAAAATATGAATATTATCTTTTTATTCGATAAAAGATTTTTTTTGAGTAGAATCGATTTTTTTTCCATTTAATATTTAAATTAAAATATCTTTTAAGTGTGTTCATTTAAAATATATTTTAAATGCAAATATTTTTCTATAAACAACTTTATAAATTCAATCTTATTTAACTTTATTCAACTTATTCAACTTTAAAAAAATAAATTGTGAGTATTTTTAATGAATGAGAAAAGAAAGTGTTATTCATTTTTAAATTTGCAAACTTTTTACTTTTGTACTTAAATTAGAAATATTAATATATAGAATTTTTGGTTTTTCTTTTTTAAAATAAATTCGGATTTTAGTATTAATAGAGCGCATGCGCCTTAGGAATGAACGGAATTTCTTCCTCTATTTCAGACATTTGGGAAGAATTCACGGATAAAATATATATTCTAGGACTACAGAAATAAATTGTTAAAAAATGAGGAATAATTTAGTGTAAATTGACACTCTAAAATTGATTGACATTTTAAAAGAATTGCATCTTTTACATCTTGCAACGAAAATAGATACAAGTGTGGTAAAAATGGAAATAAAATACTTTATTAGCAATATTTACTTCGAAAGCAAACAGAGAAGAGATAGTTTTCGCTAGAAGTCTAGAAATCTTGGCGTTGCACAGTATAGCCAATTTACAAACTTTTGGTGACTGTACTTAGGCAGACAAAGGTTTTTTGGCGATATACATTACAGCAAATTATCTGGTGTCCCTACCAGATGGGTGACGCCTAGGTTGCAATATCCGCTTCTAATTACGACGAGAAAGGCGACAGAAAATCTGGAATTGTTTATATTTACAGAGCGGCATAAACTTAAATGAGTGTTGCTTAAAATTGCACAATGCAGGCCGCTGCATGGGGAAAATGACGAGAGGAAAGGGCATCTGGTATATAGGTCAACCATTATTCACGATAACGTACATGATTCCCATAAAATACTTTCTTTTACTTTTGTTGTTAAAACATTTTCAACGGTCAAATATTAGGGGGGTCTCTCTTTCCCCTTTGTGCATTTTTTATAACTACAAGTTGGAGAAAAATATAGGCGATGCGCCAAATATTTGTAATGAAGTTCCAGAATGAAGACCAGGTTCTTGAATCCACAGAAAAAAAAGTCCTTCCGGCCAGTGCCGGGAGGAAGAGGTAGCTTTCATAATCCTTATTTAAAGAAAGCCAACTTATATCATGCAAACACACGAAGCTCAATTTAGTGGAAACCGAATATAGGAGATTCAATACTAATTTTTATCAATATAATGAATGAGAATTTCGCGAAATTAGCCAGCTTTATCCAAGCTGCTTTTCTTTAAAGTAACTTATATTTGGCTGCCAAATTCGGCAATTTCTTAAAGTGCCTGTCATTTTAAGACAACATGGTGGATGAGGCTAAGCAGTGAACTTGGTCGAGACCTTAGTAATTGCTGTGCACATGCTCACTCACATCGGAATCAGTTAATATATAGGAGTGCTGTCGCATGCAAAAAATCAGATTTTTCAAAATGTCACCCACAATAGAAATTGAAACTGCTGTATCTGAGCCATTTTTTAAGGTAAAGACAAAACAAAAAATGCTCCTGAATCCTTATATCAAGATCAAATACTTAAGAAAGAAACCTTTTTCAATTTCTAATTTTTTTGTACCTCACTTTAAATATATATATATTTTTTAATTTAATGGCCGCCATTTTGAAACAAGATGGCTGATGAATCTGGCCAGCGAACTTGGTCGAGGTGTTGATGTATATTATCCACATGCCTTCTTACATCAAAATAGGTGAATACGTGTGTTATCGCGTGACAAATACAAGATCGTTTCAAAATGTTAGCCATGCTAGAAATTCAAAGTGCTATAAATCAACCATTTTTTAAGATATCAACAAAAGAACAAATTTTCAGAAAAAAAAAAACTGCTCCGGAATCTTTGTATCAAGGCCAAACACATAAAAAAAACCTTTTTCATTTTCCAATTTTTTAATACCTCATTTTGAATTTTAAATTTAATTTTTTTTAAATGGCAACCCTTTTGAAACAAGATGGCGAATGAAGCTGGCCAACGAACTCGGTCGAGACATTGGTATCTACTATGTACAGACCAAGTTACATCCAAATAGGTTCATAAATACGCCTGTTATCGCGTGACAAAAATCAGGTCTTTTTAAAATGTCAGCCACAAGAGAAATTCAAAATGCTATTACTCAGCCATTTTTTTTTAGATATAGACGAAAGAAAAACTGTTCCGGAATCTTTGTATTAAGGTCAAACACATACAAAAAAAATCTTATTCATTTTCTAATTTTTTGGTATCTCATTTAATTTTTTTTATTTTTTAATTTTTTTAAATGGCCGCCATTTTGAAACAAGATGGCGGATGAAGCTGGCCAACGAACTCGGTCGAGATATTTGTATGTACTATGTACACACCAAGGTACATCCAAGTCGGTTCATAAATACGCCTGTTATTACGTGAGAAAAATAAGGACGTTTCAAAATGTCAGCCACGCTAGAAATTCAAAATGCTATAACTCAGCCATTTCTTAAGATATAGACGAAACAAAAACTGCTCCCGAATCTTTTTATCAAGGTCAAACACATAGGAAGAAAATATTTTTTCAATTTTCAATTTTTGGTACCACATTTCAAATTTAAATTTTTCTTAAAAATTTAAATGGCCGCCATTTTTAAACAAGATGGCGGGTGAAGCTGGCCAACGAACCCGGTCGAGACATTGGTATGTACTATGTATAAACGAAGTTACATCCAAATCGGTTCATAAATACGCCTTTTATCGCGTGACAAAATTCAGGACGTTTCAAAATGTCAGCCACGCTAGAAATTCAAAATGCTATAACTCAGCCATTTTTTAAGATATAGACGAAACGAAAACTGCTCCGAAATCTTTGTATAAAGGTCAAATACATAAGGAAAAAATATTTTTCCATTTTCAATTTTTTGGTACCACATTTCAAATTATAAATTTAAAAAAAAAATTTAAATGGCCGCCATTTTGAAACAAAATGGCGGATGAAGCTGGCCAACGAACTCGGTCGAGAGATTGGTATGTACTATGTACAAACCGAATTACATCCAAATCGGTTCATAAATACGCCTTTTATCGCGTGAGAAAATTCAGGACGTTTCAAAATGTCAGCCACGCTAGAAATTCAAAATGCTATAACTCAGCCATTTTTTAAGATATAGACGAAACAAAAACTGCTCCGGAATCTTTGTATAAAGGTCAAATACATAAGAAAAAAATATTTTTCCATTTTTAATTTTTTGGTACCACATTTCAAGTTTTAAATTTTTTAAAAAATTTTAAATGGCCGCCATTTTGAAACAAAACGGCGGATGAAGCTGGCCAACGAACTCGGTCGAGACATTGGTATGTACTATGTACACACCGAATTACATCGAAATCGGTTCATAATTACGGGAGTTACAGTGTGGCATAGGTCAGATATATATATATATATATATATATATATATATATATATATATATATATATATATATCAATTTTGAACGGAGGGTGGTTTCGGGGTCTGGGGGTCATGATCGATGAAAATATACCAAAATTTTTTGAAATCGCTTTCCTCCGAACGGCTGCAATAGGTAGCTTTTTTGTAAAGAAAGCTACCTAAAAATCCAACTATAATTTGTTGGAACAATGATTTTAGTTAAAGCATTTTAGAGGGGGTGGTTCAGCTAGTAAAATGGGAGAGAGACCCCGATGACAAATAGGGCGCCAAAGCGTCCTTCTTTTACCAACTTTACATCTCGAAAGCAAACAGAGAAGAGAGAGTTTTCGCTAGAAGTCTAGAAATCTTGCCGTTACACAGTATCGCCAATTTACAAACTTCTGGTGACTGTACTTAGGCAGACAAAGGTTTTTTGCCGATATACATTACAGCAAATTATCTGGTGTCCCTACCAGATGGGTGACGCCTAGATTGCAATAACCGCTTCTAATTACGATGAGAAAGGCGACAGAAAATCTGGAATTGTTTATATTACAGCGCGGCATTCGCTTAAATATCTGTTACTGAAAATTGCACAATGCAGACCGCTGCATGGGGAAAATGCCGAGAAGAAAGAGCATCTGGTTTATAGCTCGACCGTTATTCATGATAACGTACATGATTACCATAAAATACTCTCTTTTACTTTTGTTGTTAAAACATTTTCAACGGTCAAGTATTAGCAGAGATTAAGAATTGTTTATCTGTGACGTGGGCGAAAGTCGATGCAATTAAATGAACACATACTGTTACCAACAGCTGCCTTTATAATTTTTTATTTACTTTTTGCACTGGAAGTAGCAACGGACACACAGAAAAAACTGTTTTGTTGGAACAACAAAAATAAAGTTGTGGCAACTAAATTTTTTAGTTGGTATAGCTCCAACCAAAGTTTGGGTTGGACTGACCAAATCATTTTGTTGGCATAATGTAGTTGTTCCAACCAAATGGATTTGGTACATGTAACCAAATGTATTTGGTTGTCATAACTAAATAAAAATCCATTTAGTAGTTGTAACCAAATAAATTTGGTTGCAACAACCAAATCTATTTAGTTGTTAAAACCAACTGGAAATCTATTTGGTAGTAGTAACTGAATGAATTTGGTTACAACAACCATATCTATTTGGTTGTTATAACCAAATTAATATCAATTTAGTTATAATAACCAAATGGATTTGGTTACAGGTACCAAATTCATTTGGTTGGAACAACTACATTAAGCCAACAAAACGATTTGGTCAGTCCAACCCAAACTTTGGTTGGAGCTATATCAACTAAAAAATTTAGTTGTCACAACTTTTTTTTAATTTAGTTATCACAACTTTTTTTTTTTTTAATTTGTTTCAAATACTTTTTTATGCTAATTTTTCGGAAGAACACGGTTTCCAAATTACTACATGAGAAATCCTCACTTTAAGATTTCAGTTATTTTTACTCACATGAAGGCTATGCATGGACTTGAAGAATGAACGCAAATGAGGCCATGACTTTCAATCGAGTTGTCATTAGTTATCCCTGACTTTATACCAAGTCAGTTCACTAGAAACCCTGGACTCTTGACCAAATCCGTGATTACTGCTGCTAGTCATTTTTGTTGAACCGCTGCGCACTGCAAGAGACTAACTGCTCTGCACGAAGAATTGATGCTTACTCCATGACTACTCTACTCATGATACTTGAATGCTACTATGAATGCATACTCCTATTACTTCAAATGCTACTGAGACTGATACTTCATTTCTCATATATATAAAACTTATTCTTTCTTAGAATAACAGGGAGGCAGGGCCCTGAATTAACTTAAACATCCCCGAATAATGCCAGATAATCTTCAGTTCGGCCCATCACTTGGAGTCCTGACACAACCTGTCAAAGCTATTGCACCCGTCCAAACTTCTGGACGCCCCTCATAAATTCTCAATTGCGGTGGAACCAGTTTAATTGCATTGCATCGTAAGACAACCTTGTTTGTAATCTATTTATATAAAATCCAAGTCTCTGTGTGTCCCTCACAATTCCGGTAGGACCGCCTCATTGTAATGAGTAATTGTTGAAAATTACTATTGCAGGGTTACCACAGTAGTGCCAAATTTTAACCAAGTTGGCGGAATATCGACAAATTTTATGAAATATCACCAAATTTGGCAACAAAATAAGTTGTCATATATGAAGTCAACTTGACGATAGCTAGTTAATTTGGCGAAATTCCCATTTAAAACCATTAATATTTCATTATCGAGCTCACCACAATTTAATTTAAAAATCAGGCTTTTAAGGGTTCTTTTCAAAATCTATGGGCGAGAATTTAAAGTGTAATATACGAAAATGTACGTCTTTACATTTTCATCCTGATGCTATTAACAACACAACAGTCAATAGGCAGTGCTGTACTGTCTGAGCTCCTAACTGCCCGATTTTAATATGCTTTAGGTACTTTTCCAGTATAAGGACGTTGGCAAGACAGAGAAAACAAAATTTCGCAACATATTTTCTAGCAAATTATTCACTGTTTCATATACACAAGTAATTTTTCAATATTTATACAATTTATTTAATATAAAGAAGCCATTTAACGACTTTTGTATACAAACTAAAGTAAATTGTATATAAAAGAAACAACAATAACATAGATATAAATAAAATATTTATAGATTATATAAATAAACTTATAAGTTCATTAAATTTGTTTTCATAGCTGTTTATATCATTTGGCAAAAAATCTCACTTCTGAAGACTTATGACAAATTACATTATGACAACATATTACATTATGACAAACTTTCAAAAAATACGCCAAGGCCCATATATTGGAAAAGTACCATGCTTTATATAGTCGGTCACCAAAACTTAAATTCCCGGTACTTTTCCATTTCAGAGGCCTTGGCTAAGAAGAAAATTAGCAACATAATTTCTGGCAACCTATTCGCTATTTCATATACACAAGAATTTCTTTTTCAATACTTATACAATTTATTTAGCATAAAGAAGCCATATATCTAATTTTATAATACAGACATGACCTGTAATCTGCAAAAAGCCTCAAATCCGCACAATACTTGGAAACAAGCTGTGCGGATCAGTGGTCTTCTACTGTTTTACAGTTTTTCATCAATGAATTTCATTTTTAAAACCTGTTGTTTTCATCTATCGCTGCAGAATAAGGGAGAAAAACTCATATTCTTGCATATGTGTTGAATATATCTTAGTTTTTTTTTTTTTTTTTTTTTGCCAATTTTTCATTGTGAAAGTCTAGGTGTGACTATTATGCGGGGAAATCTACTACACAATATTGTACACTCTAATGCTAAAACATCACTGGTATAAAAAAACACATAATAAAATTAGTAACTTACCAAATGTTTCCAGTTTATGTACTGTTTATTAAATATAATTTTTCTTTTTATGGTAATATTTTTATAGACGTAAAATTTACAAATAACCTTTGTGAAAATTTTGACAAAAAATTCTCATAATAAATCACTTTTCACTGAATGTATCAGTATCACTATTGTAATGTGAATTGGTGTCTGAAAAATCTCTACCATTCCATAAAATGTCATTTTCGCTTCCGTCCAAAGCGTCAAAGATAACCATCTTAAAACTTTTTGAAATTATATCGCTTGTCATTAAAGTCAAGCTTTGTAATATCAAACAACACATTAGTTCCAGGGATGGACCCCTTACTTTTCCACTGGGAGTTTTTCTTTGTTCCCATTGACCATCCAATCTCCATATACTTGTCTTATACTGTCTTTAGACGGTTTATTAACCGATACGACCAACGGTTGATGAATTGATGCGAGTCCTTCAGAAATTATCAGAAGATCTGTTTTGCCAACTGAAAGTTCCTTCTTCACATCATCAGAAAGCTGTCCTCGGACGCTATTGAGTACCAGCAAGGCTGGTTTTTTGAACAATGATCCACACCTTTACTTTCAAACATTGCTAACCTAATCTTTCATCATTTTTCATCCATTCCATTTATGTGAAGAAAATATTTTGACGATTTTTTTTCTGCTTCAAATCAGGGGTGCGACTATTACGCGAGTAAACACGATATTCAGTTAATTATAATAGTAATAATATTATTATTAATAATAGTAAATAATAATTACTATTAATAGTATTAATATTATTTTATAATAACGGTTAATAAATTAATTCTAAATAAACTAATATTAGAATAGAATAAATTTATTAACTGATATTATAAATAATATTAATTAGTAATAAATAGATCAAATGTGATAAAAAAAATACAACTTAATAAATCTATTTTTAATGAGTACACACATACATAAATACATAGAAAAATAACTAAAAACCAGAAAACCACGGGTTTTTGCCAACCCTGCTGTATTTAAAACCAGAATTTAATAAAAACATACTAATGATATAAAATAGTTATTTTCAAATAAATTCAACAATTAGGGTATCAACAGAGATTCTCCCAGACAGTTTCAGGAGGGTGCTGCACCCTGCCTGCCCTTAGATTTACAAAATAGCACCCCTCTTGTCCCTCATTTAAAAATTTAGCTCCCTTGTTGCCCCCACCTGAAAAAAGTGCCTATACACCTTTGTTTATTAAAAAATTTACTTGCATAGTAAAAACTGACTCATTGTTGTCTTTAAAATAGTTTTCTGTCTATTAAATATTAAAAAGCAGTTTTAAAAAATCAAAAGAATGCCTTTAAAATTTTCAAGAAATGCCCTTAAGAATCCAAAACATGCCCTTCGGAAACTAAAAGTTCCCTTTTCCCACAAACAGCACCTTGCCCTTTTTTAAACCTGGGGGAAACTCTGATATCAATAATTAATAAAATATTTGTCAAATTAGTCACTGTTTAAATTATCTACCCTACATATCTTTCTACATAAAGTAATAGTTGACGACTACCTGAAAAATATAAGCATAACAATTTGGAAATTATAAAAGACTATAAAGAATAATGTAAATTAATTTATTATTTAATGTTAGTTGTTAGTACTTTAAAATATTTGTTAGTTATGTTAGTATTTACAAGATATTAAATTGCACAATTTCAACCTGCATACAAAAGAACATCCTGATTCCTCCTCGATTTAATATCAGAAATAAATTTTAAAGTGTCCATATATAGTTAAAAGTTTCTGAGCTTCTGTCATGTCAGATACATACTCTTCAAAAGATGAAAAAAAAAGGAAAAATTTGGTTCTTCTACTCTCGCTTTTTTTATTTCTCCAAATAGGCAGATCTTCATTATGTAGATTTTCTCCAATGGTTGCACTGATATCACCATCAGCTACATCATCATTTAGTTGATCACCAAAATTGCATAAGTCCTGTATGCTGAGACTCTAGCAGAAACCAGAAACGCATCCTTACGTACATCCAGTATGAAGAGACTAGCGGAAGAAAGGAAAACAATAAATTGAAACGGAACACATTTAAAAGAAAAAATAGCTACAGGGCTTGAAATTCAATTTTTTCTTGGAAGGGAGTCTCCCTCCCAACATTTATAAATGAAGGGGAATTGGGCTGTTTGTGGAGGTAGAAAAGAAATCTTTAAAACACACTAGTCTTTTACATGCTATTTTAAGAATCCCATCAATACAGACACGATAATTTAAGCAGTTTAAATCAGTGATTCAGAATAATTATAAATTTATTTGTGTTATTAATAGAATTTCCTAAATTGGTCGAGGGAAGAATATTGTGAAATTAGTCTATCGGTCTCAAGGAAAAAAAAAAAAAAAAAAAAAAAAAAAAAAAAAAATCATGAATTCCGTCAATTGGTCGTAAAATAAAGTAAAAAATTTTGTCAATCTGCCGTAAGAAGAAACCATGAAATTTGCCAATCAGCCATGGTAAAAAAAAAAAAAAAACTGAAATCTGTAAAGTGTTATCACAAAAAAAAAAAAAAAAAACTGCGAAATTTGTCGATTTGTTGCTGAAAAATACTGTGAATTTTGTTGATCTGTGGAGGGAAAAAGGTTGTAAAATTCATCAATTGGTCCTTGTAAAATACGACAAAATTCATTTTCAGTTGTGTGTAAGGAAAAAGCAGTGAATTTTTTCAATCTGTCAATAAAAGAAACTGTGAAATTCGCCAATCAGTTAATGAAAATAATAGGGATTCAGCAAAGCAGCAATTTCGCTGACTACTGAAGCTTCGGTCAAAGTGTATACCGGATATTCGGTATTCGGCAACCCGATACATAAAAAAAAATTTAATACGCATTTTCTCATATATTAGCTTTTTTAATAAACTTTAAAATTAAAATTAAATTCTTAATAATTTAATTCAGTTATGCTTTTACCCTTAAATCTTATTACACAAAACAATTTAACAATGACTTATTTCCAATTTCCACTCACAAATTCATTAACCCATCACTTATTTTTTATTATTTTATCACTACTAAATACCACCTACACAGGGTATTATTATAGATAAGGATTGTCAGAAAAACAAATGTTTATTCAAATAAAAGATAACTGTTGTAATTAAGCTGATTTACTGATTGTCTAAGTCTAAAAATAAACATATTATATAGGAGAGTTCTCAAATACAAAAGGTATCATAACAATTTGTATATTTAACCATTTTCTGTCAAATTATTGATACATATTTATATGAATATTTTAACCATTATGGTGATGAAGATAACACATTTGAGCGATTTTAATTTGATGGTTAAAAAGGTTATAGAATAGGTATGGGGTTATACATATTTGATGCGTTTTTTCTTTAATATATACCTTAGATAAACAGAGATGAACTCTGATATACTTTATACTTATTTGAAGTGTATATTAAAAAAAATACACATTAAATAAATTTAAATTAAAAAAACTAAGGTAGAAATAATTAAAATTATATATGATAAGGGAAAGATGCCCATCTTCCTTACTTTTTTTCTCTCTATCGTAGACAGTTGTTTTGATTTCATCCCTATGTAGACTATTTTAGGAAGGAAAATTTTTTTTGAATGCAGTGGAACTCATGCACATAATATTGAAATTCTTTGTTTAACCTATTCTACTTCTAAGTAAAAGAGAATTCTTCTATTTCTAAGAAAATACTTATCTGCAATTATTCGGCCGAACACTTCGGTTTACATTCTGAATTACCGAATACAGAATAGTCGATTCAGTATTCGGTCAAACTCTAGAAAATAACGTGAAACTTGTCAATGGATTGCAGGAAAATGATTGCAAACTTGATTGATCGGTTACAGGAAAAATCGTGATTTTCAACAATCTTAAAAACAGCAAAATACATCAACTGTTCATGCGAAAATATTATGAAATGAAAAATGCAGTCGTGGGATTAAATCTAGGGATTGACCGAATACCGAATAGTCGATTCGGTATGTAAACCAAATATTCGGCTTCGGCCGAATAATTGCAGATAAGTATTTTCTTAGAAGTAGAAGAATTCTCTTTTACTTAGAAGTAGAATAGACTAAACGATGAGTTTCAATACTGAGTTCAGAGTTCAGCTGCACTACAAAAAACAAGTCAAAGGCCATTTTTAATTTAAAAAAAATTTTCCTTCCTAAAATAGCCTACATAGGGGTGAAATCGGGACAACTGTCTACGATAGAGAAAAGAAAAATAAAGAAGATGGTCATATTTCCCTTATCATTTAATTTTAATTATTTCTACATTAGTTTTCTTAATTTAATATGTATTATCTTTAATATACAACTCAAATAAGTACATCAGAGTTCATCTCTGTATATCTAAGGAGTATATTAAACAAAATACACAAATAACACAAATATACTTTATGCATATCCTATAGCTTTTACAACCATTAAATTAAAATCGCTCATATTTGTTATCTTCATCACTACAATGTTAAAACATTAATCAAAATAGAAATATGTATCAATAATTTGACAGAAAATAGTTAAATGTACAAATTGATATATGATACCTTTTGTATTAGCAAACATTCCTATTCAATATGTTTATAATTAGGCTTAGACAATCAGTAAATCAGCTTAGTGACAACATTGTTTCTTTTTATTTGAAGGAACTTTTGTTTTTCTGACAATCCTTATCCTTAATAATAGCCTGTACAGTTTAATACTTTCATAGGTTAATTTGGGTATTGACTAATGATAAAACAATAAAAAATAAGTGATGGGTTAATGAATTTGTGAGTGGAAAGAAGTCATTAAATTCTTTTGTGGAATTACATTTAAGAATACAAATGTAACTGAATTAAATTATTAAGAATTTAATTTTAATTAATGTTTATTAAAAAAGCTATTACATGCAAAAATATGTATTAAAATTTTTTAAGTATTCGGTATACACTTCGACCAAAGCTTCGGTATTCGGTAAAATTGCTGCTTCGGTCAATCCCTAATTAAATCATCATTTGAAAAAGAAAAAATTCTCCAGAAAATGGTGAAAACTTTTGGGCAAGAGCATCTCCTATCCATGATACAGTAGACTCCCTCAAACCCACACAGTTTGGGACCAGAGGTTGTGCAGATTTTAGAATTTTGCGGTTTTCTGGTCATTGCTTTGTTTACATTTTTTAAACAGTAATTTGATTGCAGTAATACAATAGAGATTTTATGAATACTTACAACTTGTGATATTAAATTGGTTGCAAGAAAATATCATAATGTAAAATGTTAAAATAAATAAGTAATAAAGTAAAATAATAAAAATTAGATAATTTTAAAAATGATTAAAATATTAAAAGGTCATATAAATAATAATGTACAATTAAATATGCATAATAAAGATGAGTTACACTTTTCTTGAATTATTGAATGAAACTTGCCTCATAAAGGTATACTACTAATTCACATCAAAATCATAAAATAAGGAAGTTTTATTTCAGGTTTAGCCACACTTAATAACCAAAAAGCTTGATTAATACATAAATATATTTGGTAAAAAGATTGCAATTACCAGTGATATCAGCAATATCTTGATTTTTTTAAAATCAATTTATACTTTCTTCATGATAAAACACGACTTCAGTCATATTATTGAGAATTACATATTAAAATACATACATAATGATGTAAAAATGAAAAACTCTGTAATTTTGTCCCTACATCTGAACTGAAAGTTTCATTGTTTACATCTGCAATGATGTGCAGATTTTAGGGTTGCGGATTTTAGGGAGTCTACAGTATTCTTTTGGGCAGGATTTCAAAATTTTAGGTGCAAATCCCGGCATGAAATTCAAGCCCCAGAAAATATCTGGAAAATTAATTAATCAGTCCTAGAAAAAAAATCATAAAATTCAACAGTCAATCGTGGGGGGGGGGGGGGGGGGTATTCTTCAGTTTGGTTTACAGAAAAACATTGTGTCATTTGCCAGTCTATCGGGCAGAAATTTGCGATATTAAATTGGTTGCAAGAAAATATCATAAAATTGTACTGATAAAAGGTGAACTCTAAACAAACCAGTTAAAAATGGTTGGAACAGCAGAAGTATCATTCTGGAGGCCACCATGTTGGATTCCTTTTATTGCCGTGAAAACCCTTGTTCCCACCAGGTAGCGATTTATGCTCATGTTAGGGTAAAGGAGAAAAATAAAAATGTAAATTTTTAAGAAAACCTAGATTTAAGAATAAGAATTAACACTAAATCAATCAAAATTAATAATCTGAAAACAGAAACATGCATAGCAAACGTTAAAACAGGGGAAGGGGGGAAAGGAGACCACAACGAAAATACAATATATATATATATTTTAATACTAAGCTTAAACATTTAAAATGAAAGTTTCTTTTTAGAAAACTGAGTTTTAAGATTAAAAATTAAAGAAAACCAGCCAAAACAACAAAAGTAGGCATAGCAAATGTTACCGGGGGCGGGGGGGGGGGGGGGGGGGGGGGGGGTGCAACGAAAATGTCGTAAATAAAAATTATTTATGAAGAATACCAAGATTAATCGTATATATATACAGTAGACTCCCTCAAAACCACAAACGTCTAAAATCCCCACAGTTTTACAGATGTAAACAATAAAACTTTCATTTCAGATGTACAGGCAAAATTACAGAATTTTTTTTAGTTTTATTTCATCCTGTATGTATTATAATATGTAGTTCTTAATAATATGAGTTTTTCCATAAAAGGAGAATTTTTTTTTTTTTTTTTTTAATCAAGACATTGCTGATCATTGGTAATCACAATCTTTTTACTAAATATATTTATGTATTAATCAAGCTTTTTTGGTTATTATTATGATAATTTTGATGTGAATTAATAGAGAGTGCTTTTCATAAGGAAAGTTTCATTGAACAATTCAGGAAAATGTACCTGACCTTTTTTATGCATATTCAAATATACATAATTATTTACTTCACCTTTACTTTTAATATTTTATTCAGTCTTTACATTATCTTACTTTTTATCCTTTTAGTTTATTACTTCACTTAATTATTTCAATATTTTACTATATTACAATCATTCATTATCATTTTTATTGCATTCAAATGACTGTTTAAAAAACGTAAATAAAGCAATGAGCAAAAATCCACAAAATTCTAAAATCAACACAACCTTTGGTCCCAAGCTGTGCGGATTTGAGGTAGTCTTCTGCATATATAATGCAATATATCAGCAAAAAAAAATACACAAATATAACACTGTTTAAGGAATAAACAGAAAAGTAATTAGCAAACTATTAACAGTGTTAAACGTGGGTTACTTTTTTTTTTTTTAATTCGGACTTCTAGATTGGCCCCACTTTTTTGAAATGGTAAAATTCACTTTATTTAATAACACATTAATTAAGGTGAAAAGAAGAATTTTATCACTTAAAAAAAGTGGTGCCAATAAAAAAAATTTGCATTAATAAAAAGTAGCCCATCTGGCAACACTGGTGATAAGCAAAAATTCACAAAATGCACAATTGTAAAAAATAAAACACAAATAAAAAACAGCTGAAGTATAAGCAAAGCATCAAAAACATACAATAACATGAAATCAAGGGTGGAAAATCAGTAACCAGTTTTTGTAGCAAGCTTGGAACAGGTCAAATTAGTTTTGGAGCAAGTCAATTAGAGCGGGTTAATTACATATTGTAGCAGGTCCAAATTAACAGTAAATATGATTTGTTATAAACTCTTCTTTACTATTGTGCATATATACAATTATAAATGTTAAAACAGAATATATATATATATATATATATCTATATCAGCGGTAGAATTGATATAAACACAGTAATTATCACTGGCCTGCTACATAAGATTCTATTAAGTCCCTTTAACCCTCTGAGTGACCCCCCCCCCCTTCCTAGAATATAAATCAAACTTCTTTTCAAGTTATCTGAAATTTTCATAATAATAAAATGTAAAATTATAATTTGCTAAAAATTAAACAGTACATAAAGAAAAACTATAAAATTATTAATTAAATATTTCATTTCAGATAATATATTTCAACTGACTTTCTACTTTAAAAAAAAAAATAATAATAAAAATAAATAATGAGATTTGTGCGACTACAACCCTTTTGGAGGAGGGGGAGGAGCTGCACCCCAACTGTCCACACCACCAAAAACCTGCCCTTTTTTAAACCTAGGGGAAACTGGCACAGCAATTTCAAAACTGTAATAGCAATTTCTTAATACAGTCGAACCTTGTTATCCCGACACGCTAATGACCAGAAAAAGTGTCGGCATAAGCAGAGTGTCACGGTAACCGGAGTTGGAGAAAAATATGTATATAAAAAGCTGTACTTTTAATAAATTTAAGAAAATTTGAAATTCATAACTGTTCTTGCAATTTTAAGGAATAAAACGTTATTATTAAACACAAAAACAAAATTGAAAAGAATAAAAATCAGATTTATGATTACTTTTTTTTTTTTTTATTGTTACATGACATATTGATGAATGCTTATCCCCAGATGTTCTTCCTACAATTCTTTTTTCAATGTTATACAATGAATTGTAATCAGTATTCGTTGTTTCAGAAATGGATGTTAGATCATTTCTGATCGTTTCAATGCTTCGGTTTTAGTCAGATGAAAAACGCCGTGTAATCACAAGAAAGCGCCGCCTGACTAGAACAAAAAGATTGCGAGTAGACTGATACTCTATCTGGAGCTTAAGTGGGTCATTCATACTGTGTGGGTTTATTTATTCGGATAAAGGATTGAAATAAAATTTCTCATGTATCTCATTGGGTATTTTAGACACTTTTGTGAAAAGTTTGGCTAAGACATTTTTTACCGCTTAATTTCCATTCTTATAAAATGGATAACAAAATAATACCATGCCAAAAATACAAGCAAAAAAGAAATATATCCATTTTTTAAAAATATCTTTCAAGAAGACTTAACCTAAAATTTAAAATTTTGAATTGCTAACATTGAAAATCAAATCAATACACGAGTTATATATATATTTTTTTTCCTAACAGCTTAGAACTTGCTAATTAGTACTATTATATTATTATTGCAAGACTAGGATAAATTAATTTATAAAATAACATTAATAAACAGTATGTCTAAATTAGTAATAACAATCTTAAAATATTTCAGAATTTTTTTAGTTCATGTGCACTTATTAAACTATTGATAAATTAAATAATAGTTTACATGTAAACATTTCCTCCCAGGATCAATTACATACTGTTATAATTTCATCTCTTTTATCTTATAACAAACTTCACAACCATTATATAAAATAAAAATTGTAAGATAAACACTGTATTTAAGAACAACAGCAATACAGAGTACAGACACTATGTCGATTTTAAAACACGGCAAAGGGAAAATGTCATAACGATTAGTTGGGATGATTGGCTGTGCGTCGACTAAATTTCTTGTTGCCGATATTATTTACTGGATCACGACAAAATTAACATCGAATCGCTAGGTGGAAAAGCACGTACCATAAATGAATGCATTTCGCTTGCACCGATTTCTGATAACGACAATGTATATGGTTTATCAGAGTTGTGTCGCTGAATGAACAGATATTATAAAATTTTTCTCTGATGATAGTCACAGGAATGCAAGCCGAAAGTACTAAGAAGTTTTCATATTACTTGCGTATTCGCCCGGAGTCCGCCATCTTGTTTCTTTGTTGATCATCGCCGATTTTAAATTTATTTATTAGGATTTATTTTTGTTGTTATTTATGTTGTTGTTTATGTTTAATCTCTAAATTTTCAAAAATTAAGCATAAAGTGTTATAAATGACCGACAAAGAAATAAGATGGCAGAGTCCGGGTGAATATGCAAGTTGTTCCAAAGTTTTAAATAAAATGTATATTTTTAACTTGTAACTTTCATTTTAGTCACCTTTTAAGTAAAACAGTAAGCTTTTTAAAGTTCATATTTCGTATGATTCAAGATTTAACTGTAGATAGTAGTTCATTCCTTGATAATAAGACATAGCTGTAACAAATAATGTTTAAATTGTAAATGAATTTAATTTTCTACATAACTGACTGAATTGTTTATTTTAAATTATTTTCAAATGAAGTATATGTCATAGGAAATTATTTTATAAAAAACCTAGTTTAAATTTTAAAAAAGTAGTTTATATATATATATATATAGGGGAGAGTGGGGCATGTTGGAACATGGGGCATGTTGAAACACTTAAATTGGTAGCCATTTTAAAAAACTCAGGAGCTTCTGGGAATTCTTAACTTGTGTCTCTTAAGCACATCTAGCATCCATATTGTTTTCGAGACCCTAGGTCTTCAAGTTTTCCTAGCAGGTTAATTTTTTTAATTTGATGCAAGGTAAATAAATTTTCTATATTCCTTACAATCCTTATTAATTTTTTAATTATTATATTAAACTAGCCTCAAATTATGTTGTCAAATTGCTTGAAAATCAGGCTTTTATTTAATAGCAGCCATTAACAAATAGCTATTGTTATGTAAGGCCTAAAATAATAGATAAACAAAAGTGTAGTATGGGGCATGTTGAAACACTTTGGAAGGGGCATGTTGGAACAGGTTCCAACATGCCCCCTATCTTTTCTTACTTAGGACATTGTATAGATACTAATTTCCCAATATCTTTATTTAAATAGCAATATCATTTATTGAAAAATGATAAATTTTTAACCTTTTTATTGACTTTTGATAGAGAAATTGTATAAATACAGCAAGTAGTGCATGGATGGTTAACCACTAGGATTAACTATGACAATCTATGATATAGTACCAGGAATTGTAAATGTTGCTTTTCCGTTAGCCTTTACACAATCAATTCAAATGTTATATCTGGATTCTCAGTCACAGGAATATATTTATTGAATTGACCCATTTTTATGGAAGTTGATTTGGAAGAAGCACTGGAATTGGTAGATATTTGTGCTGTTTGAAGGTAAGGGGGAAAAAAAGAGACTCCAAAAAGGCCCCAGAGCCATACATTTTTTTTTTTCTTTCATACTCTCCTACCATATTTCACTAAATTGTAAAATTTAATTTATTCCTTAATGTTTATTTTGAAATAATGCACATACACAATTTTAACTATGAATAAAATTGATTATTAATTAATCTACATAACTACTTATTAATGAGACGCTTTATCATTGATTTTTTTTTTTCAGTCATTTTGATCATACTGAGTTAGAAATTATTTGAGCCTTCTCCCTCCATAATTTTTAAATTGCTATGCTACTGATAATACATAATTATATGCAAAGGTATATTAATAAGAATGTATATAAAAAATTCAAATCAACTATATTCCTGAAAAGAAAACTTCTAACTAAATCAAAATTTTATTTTTTATGTAAATTACGAATTTATATTTTATTTTATGTTAAAAACTAATTTGTGAGAACACTGACACTTAATTTAAATTCGTATAATTTGTACAATTTATAATTTGCAAAATAGCATTACAATTATAATGTATATAAGGAAAGGGAACAATATATATTTTTTTTTGCTGTATTGTATATATAATATATAAATAATATAGTATACAATAATGTAATCACATATATTATACTTTAAAAAAAAAACCCGATTTTCCCTATAGAAAATTGGGTTTGACTACAGGAGATGATGATGATTCTATTGATTTACCAATTTATGAGAATAGGAAACCACAAATTAATGATTTTCTTGTCGTGAAGCTTTCCACTAACAAGAAAAAAATTACATTTTGTTGGGATGGTACAGGCAATTAAAGAGAATAAAGTAGAAATTAATTTTTTTCTAAAGTGTAATAGTGATAGAGTTTTGTTTTCCCTGGCAAAGAAGATCGTGAATGGTATTCCTATGAAGAAATTTACCTCATTCTAGCACCTCCTAACACAGTCTGTAGATGTATTAGTAAAGATGTATTAGTAAACTGGTATTCCCCTATGATTTATCAATTTTTGAAAGACTGTAAAAAATACCAAGCACAGAAACTACCAGGTTACAATATTTTGTATTATCTGTAACTTCATATTATTAAAATTAAATATTTTATAACTAATTTTGTAACTTGTTTAATTGTGTTCCAACTTGTCCCACACTATGTTCCAACATGCCCCATGTTGGAACAGTTTGGCAATAGTTATATTATTATGCATATTTTGCTTCAGTGTGAATTTTTTTTTAAATATTTTATTTTAAATTGTAGCAAACATTTTGAACTAGAATATAACTCTAAGTTATTTAACTAACACCTTTAGTTTACTAAGTTAGGGATCCAAAAGTAAAAAACGTTCCAACTTGCCCCACTCTCTCCTATATAAAACCTGTTTTTTTTTTCAACCGTGTATCGTAATAAAATAAAATAAATTTTCCAAACGATACATTTTACTAAAACATTAATAATTGCATGCAAGTAATTTAAACGGTAAAAAATCCTTTGAAAATTATAGAAATCAAACAAAAAAATAGTTCATTTAAAATGAGAAGAAAATCTGCATTTACAATACATAGTTCATAAAATCATAAATAGAAGAGAACACAAAAGAATTCAAGGAAAGAACTCACTTCATCAATATTTGACATTTGCTGCAATCCTCTGCTTGGACCGTGTCCTCTAAAAAGGATCCATCTGGGTACAAACCCAATACCCCCCGGATTCACTTTTCAAAACTCTTGTTTTCATTAATGCTTTTTATATGTGGATATCAACAATCCAAACTTGGTCAAAACAATATCTGAAACATCAAAATGAATCAGATAGTAAGACTCATGATTATTATATAAAAATCAAAACAGAAAAAGGTGATTAAACTACTTTCGGTACTTTTCGGTTAGCCGGGCGCCAGTGTTATATATACATATACATACATATATGTATATATGCATGTATATATACGTATGTATATGTATGTATATATACAACAAATGTATGTATATGCATATATACATATATGTATGTATGTATGTATATATATATATATATAACACTGGCGCCCGGCGAATCGAAAAGTACCCTACTTTCATACTAATTAGTGATCTAACTAATTATTTTTATTTAATTTTTAATCTATTCAAACATGCAGATATTGATGACTGGAAGAGTATGTAGGGGTCAATCCAGGCAAAATTTTGGGCCTACTTAGGGCCCTTTCACAAAAATCTATTTAATAAAATAGGCCCCTTCACAAAATAAATGTAATAAAATAGGCCCCTTCACAAAAATAAATATAATAAAATGAGCCCCTTCAGAAAAATAAATTTAATAAAATGGGGCCCTTCACAAAAATGAACTTAATAAAACAGGCCCCTTCACAAAAATCCTTTTAATAAAATAGGCCCCCTACGTAACATTCTTTTTCACAAAAACTGTTTTAAAATGGGTAATTTGTAAATAAATCTAGGTCACTAAACACAAAAACTTCAGCAAGGGGATTTAAAGAATGTTTTTGTTCATAAATTCTTGGTTCGAATTTGAGTAACTGGATTTCCACTTTCGTTATAAAATTTTATTTTTCACAAAAATATAATAAAATTCACAAAAAAAACTTCTACTTTTCACAAAATGGGCCCCAAGAATAATAACTTGCATCGACCCCTGGTATGTTGTTAAGGCATATTAAAAAAAATATTTTTTTCATGCTCAACAACTTGAAATTTTCCGGCACATTTTCAGACTCATTTTTAAAAGTAAAAAAATGAAACTTGTTGGCATGATTTTTGAAGAGATTTATAAGCAACCTTTGTCATTTATTTTTCACACAATTTTCCAGATATAAAAATCACTAAAAGACTTATAACCAGTTAGAAAACCACAATACAAATAATCATAGATTTATTGTTTAATACTCACTTTATTATATTTACTTTATTTATTTCCTTGGGAAAGAGATGTTCAAATCATTTGATCATGAACAAGAATATATGAAAGTTCCATGCATTTTTAAGTATGAAATTATTTTGTAATTGTGTGAGAAAAATTGTTTAAAATAATTTATTGATTTTGCAAGGGAAATCAGAGATATTTATTAAAATTTGATATTACTTGAAGAAATAGCCAAATAAATAAAATGAAAAAAAAAAAAAGAAATTGAAAATATATTAATACATGGAAATTATTCCAGAGAGAAAATGTTTTATGTGTTTTTAATTCAATACATAGATTATTTTTTTCAAAAATCCCATCTTAATTGAGCATTGAATCTTGTTTTGACATTACTCATACACATGGAATGCTAAGATTATACTCTATGGATGGTCTTTTAGTCACTTTTATACCCTTCACAAAAATTTCCATTTCAAAACAGATGGCTTCCATTATTATGAAACAGCCATTATAAATGAAGTGTTAGGTGAAGATGAAAGAGCAGTCGTACAAAGTTAGAATTCTGATTTTCTGATCAGAATGGGAAAAAAAATGGCCATAATTTTTTTTGAAAAAGAAACTGCTCTTTCATCTTCACCTAACACTTCATTTATAATGGCTGTTTCATAATAATGGAAGCCATCAGTCTATCAGAAGAAAATATCGGTTAAGCGGGACTTGGATAATCGAGACACTATTGTATATTTCATTTTTAAAATGATCTTTAGAATATTTTTGTTGGTGTTCAGAGGGGGAGTCATGACCCCTGTGACCTCCCACTTGGATCCGCCATTGTAGTTGAGTATTACATATTTTAAATTTTAAAATAAGTCGGCTATTAGAAAATTAGTAAAATTCTCTTTGTAAATATACTTTGCGGAAGAGAGAGGGGGGAGGCAAAATCCATGTTCGCCCGGGGTGCAAAAAAGGCTAGTTTCGACCCTGTAAAAGCCCTACACAATAGTATGTCACATTATTGCTCAATTATTAAAATGTGAAGAATGAACATAGAAAGAACAAAACTTAGTTGTATATGAAGGAAAAGGCATGAACTACCACATGGAATGTAGAATATGTATGTGACTCCATGGTCTGTAAACCATATAAGTAATTTTGTTGAAAATTATCAAACACTGGGTGAAAAATTATGAAACACTGTATACTTTACCTTACCAGAATGTAATAACACAAACATTTTTATAAATAGCTGTATTTAATTCATTTTGCGTGATTATTAAAATGTTCTATATTTTAATAAAATTAATTTTGTTTATAACTGTACCTTGCATATTTTAGAATCTGGCAATCAATAAAACAAGTCGGGGAGCAGAGAATATTGTTTAAGGGTATGGGGAAAAGAGGGGCTCAATCCTTCCTCCCCATTTAAATAAAAACATTTAAGTTAAGCTTTATATATGTATATATAAGCTGCGGTGGCGTTAATACGTAAATAGCCCCTTTTTTTTTACTAAATATATTTATGTTATAATTAATATACTACCCTCGAAAAATATTTGCATATTAGCAATTTACATTCATCTTATTAAAAAGAAGGAATTAGACATGTCCCATTCCTCCCTCTACCTTCTTTTATGCAGGCATAAAAGTGGGAAATACGAAAAAAGGTGGAAAATTTTTTCCATCTATACAATAAGGCCAAACTCGTATAACTTAGAGACATTTTAACAGTTATTCATACAATAAAATGAAATATAACTGCACATATGATTGTTATTTTCTTTTTGTAACTTAATAAGTATTAAAAGAAAAAAAATAACAATAAATGTGTAAATTCATAAATCAAAAAAGAAAACTGGAAACATTTGCATCCACCCAAATGTATCTCATGAAATTATGTGAAGTACAGAGATTATTTTTTCAAAATAAATGTATTATTTTGAATGATTTGACTGTTTATGACTTTACTTAAAAATCTCTATGCTAAATATATGCATGCCAAATTGATGTTTACTCCAGCAATACACCACTGAAATTACCCAGAAGTGTTTTATAAATCGAATAAAACTCTCTATTTTCCAAAAAGAATCTTATGGAAATTTCCTTTTCCTAGTTAAAGAACTTTATTTACATGACTTTCAGATGCTTCTAATAATCAAATAAAAGCTCGCCTTTGATTTGATAGTACAGCAATTCAGAAATAAACTCCAAGCATATGAGTAGACAGAATGTCTAATTATTAAGTTTTCTAGATCTCCCCCCCCCCCCATATGCATCTAATATTTTCTTTTCATTTTTGCATCAATCCGCAGAATGTCCAAATTTTCTTTTAAAAGGGTGGAATTCCTCATTTGGAGGAACTCTTTCATGCCTGTTTATGTTAAACTTCTTGTATAAACAAAAATGCTAATTTTAAGCATAGTTTAAATTAGGGATATATATGAAGTATAATGTTCCATAAATGGGTAAACTATTACATCTACACATAAACAAGTCATTAATATAAAAAAAAAAAAAAAAAAAAAAAGTATATGAAACAAATTCACTTTTGATTCTTGAAATAAGCTTTTTCTTTATACAATCGAAAGTTTATATGCAGATCAGCTACTTTTTTCTGCTGAAGCTTGAGGTACCATTGCTTCATCTAATGTGTGATTGATGAAATGATTAGAATGATACATAAAGAGAAAAACCTACTGTCCCATTCCACCCCACTCTCCCTTATATATAAAAAAGAGCCTAAATATAACGATTATTTCAAATTCATAAAATTTAGGCTAAATTTTTCACAAATATAAAACACTGTTCACTATTTTATAAAGTCAGGACCCTCTGAGAAAAGCTTGGACTCTTTTAAAGTAATAATAAGTGTGCCATTATTATTATTAATTGTCTTTTGCCAAGAAAAAAATTCTTCTGGCACTTGAATTAGAATAAAATTTTTATTCAAAGTACGGATAAAAAAGGATCTCATTTACACATAAAACGCTGCCGACTTTGGGATTTCAGAACATGATGCAATTTAACTAATCCGATCCTTTCAATTAGATACAGTAAAACAGAAAATCGAGTTTTAATGTACTTCATTACACCACGAATAAAGTAACGTTTTAACAAATGCATAAAAAAAAAGTGTCTTGATAATACTTAAAACATTTGCTCACTGATTTCAAGCATTAGAAAACATTCTTATGCATTTGTTTACAAACATTGGCGACAAATATCCTTAACCACCTACATTACGAAACAGTAGTATATAACATATAATCTAAGTGGAAATACAAGGCTATAGATTACTAATATCAATGAAAAAAAAACAAAATATCAAAATAAGTTTAAAATATGCATTAATAGTACTTACTCGTATCAAATAACATCCATAATTCTGACCATCGCATTCCTCCGTAGTTTCATAAACATATCCCGCGCTTTCATTCTAGGTTAACTTCTGACTTCTGGTTACAGTTAATGCCTTCTTAAGACCACAAAAGTATTCTTTTTTTCTCAGATCAATTCTTAATTTTCTTTGGTCCAAAATGTTTTTGCTCGATAAGACGTCCATTTTCCAGTACAATACAAAATCAGTGTATTTTTGTTTCCGTTCTATTGGTTCCGATTGGTTCAGATGATCAGCGCAGAATGAATGTGCGGTAAAGAAAGTGAGCGAGCAAAATTCTCTCCTCCATCAAGGTCAAGCAACCTTTGCTAATAACGTTCTGCTGGGATAAAATGTACGGCGAACAACCGTCGTGTGATATGGCTATATAAGTGGAAAAGCGATCTTTTAATTCTCATATCTATCTTGCTTTGGTCGCGTTACTCTGGTAAATGCGCGCGCAGGAAAGAATTTGGCGCTGGCAACTAAATAAACTAATTAAATTATTTGGATCAATCAATCAAACAGTTGTACTTGACACAAAAAAATATTAGTCCAGACAACTACTGGGATTAACCAGACGGTGTAACCAAATAAATTTGGCTATAACAACCAAACAGTTTTTTCCGTGCAGATAAATGATTCAATGAGAAAGGGAAAATGTAACTGAATATCTAAGCGCACTGAATTAAAGATGTTTTAGAAAGGAGAAAAACACTTTAATAAAAATCCGTATGGTTTTAAGAAATGAATTTAATTACATATTTCAGTTTAAAAAAGAGGGGGGGGAGAGGAGGATAACATGTTTTAAAAGAAATAAAGTTATTTTTTAAATTAATTTTGAATAAAAAGAGAAATATGCGACAGAAAATCTGTCACACTCAGCCATGTTAAATTCACCAACTTTATGTACCTTTTCTCAGAAATGGTGAAAGATAGAGGTCTAGATTTTTTAGAGTAGTTAGAATAACATGATTTACGTATTTTAACAAATCATTTTCTTCCTAAGTGAAACTCAAAATTAATTATTAATTATTTATTGAAAGTCATTTTTAAATTAGCATTATTGGTAAGATTTCACTGCCTAAAATAAATAATTCTCCCCAAATCATTAAATCCCTGTGTTAAAGTATACAATAAAACATAAGTATTAAAAAAATCCTTGTTCTTAACTTTAACAGATATTAAAAAAAAAAGAACATAAACATGAAAAATCCAAGTTTTGAAAGAAAGTCAATTAAAAATTTAAATGACCATTAAGCTGTGAAGTACTCTTAGAAATAATGAATAATTTCAACACTTATAGTTTTTTGTATAAACATATGTGATACATCGTTGGAAAGATAAAAGTTTAAACTATTTGATGATATAAAAAAGTAAAAATAGATTTTTTGGTAGAATTTTACTTTCACGGTCCCCTTAAACCATATATAAATATTTAGAACTACTAAAATACAAACGGACAACTGATTTATAGGAATAATACTAATAAATAATACAATGTAATCTGTACTAAATAGAAAGAAACATTTAATGCAATGATTAGAAACTTATTTTTAAGAATTGTAATTTTTATCCACATGACAAAAATTAACGAAAAAGGCGTCCAGTAGATCCCTTTCTGGTAGTCTGGAGGTTAATGCAAAGCAGATACTAAATCTGACTCTACTCGCGTTCCGGCAATTATTGATATGATTGAAATTAATCATGCATATATATGTACTTATTAATTCTTTTATGCATTCTACCCATTCAGAGAATATTCAATCTCATTACTTTATATATTATATTTAACCAAACTAATCTTATGTACAATACACGCATTTACTTATTTCGATATATGTCACAAATGTTCGCGTATTTATTTGAGATACATCAGTTGCTATTTCTTTCATCCTTAATAAATCCTGTGACACATTTTGTTTAATGAATGTCATCTTAGTGTAGACGGTTTGGACATTTTATTCATCAGACTCTAATACATTTATCCTTACAATATTGATTTTCTACTGTTGAGACACGTAGCTTTATTTTAGATACATTTTTGGGAAGCATTTAAGCATGTAATTGGTTAAGCATGCTAACGAAAACTATCGCTAGTTTATTGACGTATGAAACATATTAAAAATGAAGAAAAATGCATTCCATAACTCAGTAATTATAGTATAAAATTTTTAGTCATTAAACATTTTGAGTGACATAAGTACAAATATAAAGATCATTAGCTGATGATGTAGAAGTTTTAATAATTGTGGAGTAAATATTATATTTGACTCTGAACTTGTTAATTTCGGAAATGAGTTTTAAAATATCGAAATATATATCAAATGAATCTTCAAAATCATAATAATGATACGTTTCAGAAGAATCACTACCTTAACTTTTGTCAATAATTTTAATAAAGGTATTCAGTATAATGATTTATCCAACGCCGACAGAAAATTTGATTTCTGACAGATAAATTACCTTTGAATTATTATGCATATTCTGTATATTGTGAATTATTCAATTTCGAAAAGCTCAAGCAAAAATGTGATATTAATAGAATGAATGGTAAATTAATATTAACGACTTCAAATTAAAATTTTTGTGTCATAATTTTTTTTTCAACAGTAACTTTTTATTTATTTGTTTTTGCTCACAGGCTATCATCAAAGCCTGAGAGGTAATGTGCCCGCAGGTTCTGTATGTACATTACACACGCATGTATAAACGTAACGCGATAACTCTTGATAGAAATATCCAATTTACTTAAAATTTTCGATATATATTCATTCTTATAGGGGGCTTCCCTGATTAGTTTCGGGTTCATTGGATAAATATAAAGGGAAGGAACGGGGGTTAATTCCCCTCCCCCCCCTTAATTTAGATAAATTGGTTTTTCATGCAGATTTATCCAATGCGCTTAAAATTCGGTATACCGGTTTATTATGATAACACACTTCCCTGATTAGATTTGGAGGTTCATTGGTTATGTATAAAGGGGGGAACGGGGCACTAACCCCCCCCCCTTAATTTAGATAAATGGGTTTTTCATGCAGAATTATCCAATGTGCTTAAAATTTGGTATACCGGTTTATTATGATAAGGCGCTTCCCTGATTAGATTTGGAAGTTCATTGATTAAGTATAAAGGGAGGAATTGGGGGAGCTAATCCACCCCCTTAATTTAACTAAATAGGCATTTTGGTGAATTTCTTTATTTTTCAAGGGGCATTTTCATTGAAATAAGAGTATAATATCCAATTATTGTGAATAGCCTGTGAGCTCAATGCCATCAGTTTAACTGGGTGCTGAAAATAAAAGGGAGTTATTGATTTATAAAATACTAGTAAACCCCGCGGCTTTGTTCGCGTAATAGAAATATGCCAAGCGATATTTGCATGACTATTTTTTAATAGAAGAACACTTTTTGGAATAATTCAAAAATTATAAATTAAGCCACAGTTTGACTAAACTTCATTGTAAAAGTGCAATAGACATCAATGAGATTTTAATTAATAAGAAGAACTAAAACTAATTCCAAATAAATGACAATTTAGAAAGATTTCATACGCTCATTTCTCTCATTTGAAGTTTTGAATTTTTCAGAAACCATCTTAACACGATATAGATTTACATCTTAAAATTAACCATCATGTGAAATTCCATACTTCTTGTCTAGCAGTCTATCACCACTCTGGTGTTAGTGGCACCAACATAAAATGCCGAAACAGTGTTGAAATAGAATGTCTCGAAAAATGTTGAAACAGAGACTGTCACCATTAATTTGCCAACATTAACCTTGAAATCGGTTGGTATTTCCTAACATTCTGTTTCCTAACATTCTATATGTATAACATTCCTAACATTCATAAAACATACCCCGTATAGGATATGGGACTATCACTCTTGATTCGCAACCAATAACTTCTGTAATTGATTTATTTCCTGAGATTCCACAGAAATCGTAATTTAGGACTCTTTTAGAATGCTTTTCGCTCCTTCCCTTCGCATCACCCCTTTTTAATTTCGAATTCATTTTCGACTGTTTATAGAGGACATTTATATTTTATAAGTAACTACCGTGCTATATTTAAAGTTTCTAACCTCTTCAGCACCACAGAAATCGCAATTTCGAAAGTTTTTTGCCCCTGCAATCCTTTAGGGGATGTGGCACTAACATAAAATATAGCTTATATTTGAGCAGATTCTATCACCATCAATTTGCAACCATTATGTTTGGAATCGGTTTCGTATTTCATACGATTGCATAAAAATTGTAATTTAGAACGTTTATAGAACGCTTTTCGCTCACTTCATCCTTTTAAATTTGGAATTTTCTTTCGATAATTCTTAGAAAGCATTTGCATCTTTGAAGTAATTACCATTCCAAATTTAAAATGTTAGACTCCCTCAGTAACACAAAAAACGCAATTTAGAACACTTTTTGCTCCTGTAACTACCAGGTGGTAGTGACAACACCGTAAAATATAGGCTATGTTGGAGCGGTGACTGTGACCATCAATTTGAAACAATTACTTCTGAAATCGGTTTATATTTTCTGAGATTGCGTAGAAATCGCTATTTAGAACGTTTTTAGAACGCTTTTCGTTCATTTTCACTAATTTTAAATTTCAAGTTTTTAAGGAATTTTTCTCAGAGAGCATTTACATCTCATAACTAATTATCATGCTAAATTTTAAGTTCTTATTCCCTTTCAGTATCACAAAAATCACAATTTAGAACGCGTTTAAAATGCAATCGCAAGGTGGTAGTCACGCCGACATGAAATAGATCCTACATTGGAGCAAGGACTGTCATCATCAATTTCCAAGCATTAATTTTGAAATCGGTTGTGTACTTTCTGAAATTGCGTAGAAATCGCAATTTAGAACGTTTTTTAGAACGTTTTTTGTCCATTTTCACCCCTTTTAAATTCGAATTATTTAGGAAATGTTCTTATAGATCATTTATATCTTATAAGTAACTACCATGCATAGTTTCAAGTTGCTATCCCCTGCAGTATTACAAAAAGTGCAATTTAGATCGTTTTTTGCTCCTGCACTCCCTTTGGGGTAGTGGCACCGACATGAAATTGGAGCGAGGGCTATCGCCATCGTTTTCACACCATTATTTTTTAAATCGGTTCGATATTTCCTGAGATTGCGTAGAAATCACCATTTAGAACGTTTTTTAGAACTCCTTTCGCACATTTTCACCCCTTTTAAATTTCGATATTTTCAAGACATGTTCTTAGAGGTCATTTATATCTAATAAGAAACTACCATGCCAAATTCCATGTATCTGATCCCTTCAGTAACACAAAAATCTCAATTTCGAACGTTGTTTTGCTCCTGCGCCCCCCTTAGGGGGTAGTGGCACCGACATAAAATATAGCCCATGATGGAGCAAGGGTTGTCTCCAACATTTTTGCACCATTATTTTTTAAATCGGTTTGGTACTTCTTGAGATTGCGTAAAGATCGCCATTTTGAACGTTTTTTAGAACGCTTTTTGCGCATTTTCACCCCTTTTTAATTTCGAATTTTTTAAGAAATGTTCTTAGAGGTCGTTTATATCTAATAAGTAACTACCATGCCAAATTCCATGTATCTGATCCTTTCAGTAACACAAAAATCTCAATTTCGAACGTTATTTTTTTTTTTTTGCTCCTGCACCCCCTTTAGGGTAGTGGCACCGACATAAAATATAGCCTATGTTGGAGCAAGCACCATCATTTTGACACAATTATTATTGAAATCGGTTTGGTAGTTCCTGAAATTGCGTGAAAATCGCCATTTAGAACGTTTTTTAGAACGCATTTCGCGCATTTTCACCCTTTTCAATTTCGATTTTAAAAAAAAAATGTCCTTAGAGATCATTAGTATCTTATAAGTAACTACCATTCCAAATTTCATCTTTCTAGGCCCTTCAGTAACAAAAAAATCACATTTTTAGAAGGTTTTTTGCTCCTACACCCCCTTTTCGCAAGCGGCACGGACATAAGATATTGCCT
Organism: Maratus speciosus; assembly: GCA_963932465.1. Classification (NCBI taxonomy): domain Eukaryota; kingdom Metazoa; phylum Arthropoda; class Arachnida; order Araneae; family Salticidae; genus Maratus; species Maratus speciosus. Next base: position 241,194,885 of record OZ010790.1, read on the forward strand.
ATGTTCTAAGTTGGACTAACACCATCATTTTGATACCATTACTTTTGGAATCTGTTCGGTAGTTCCAGAGCTTACCTCCTACAAATAAACAAACTTTACTTCTTTATAATATTTGTATAGATTACATGTTGTGTGGATATCTGGATGTTACACTCTAGATTTTCAGTAGTTGTATGGATTTAGAGAAACAGATATTCAAACAACAGATGAAAAACTTTTGGTAATAAGTAAGGAGCGACAGAAACAGGTTTTTAATACCGAAACTGAAACCGAATTTCGGTAATCTTGCTATTTTCGGTCGGAAACGAAAACGAAAATGTCCGAAAATTTTTTAATTTATTAATACATACACAAATATGCATAGTTATTAATTAATTATACGTGTATAGAAACACATTTCTAACAAACAAATAAACATACATATAGTATAAGTACGTGTGTATGTTTAAAACAAAGGCAAAGCATGTATTATTAAAAAAATCGTTGCTAAAAGAATAATAAGATTTCGTAAAAAACTATACAATGCAGGATTGGGCATACACTATAGCTGTATATACTAGAAAAGAAGAAGCGGTATATATCTAACGTTATCACTTTAGGGGGATGTGGGGGGGGGGGGGTGGTTCTGGCACTTGTTTTCATAAGATATCTCTGGGGGAACGGGTTGCTTTTCGATATCGTTATCATTTTTGATCCAACCAAATGTTTCTTTTTTCAGAAACTTTTTCTTTACATCCAAATAGTCTGTTACCTTTATTATTATTTTTATGTTTTTATGAAAATAAAAAGCTATTATTAAATCCACTAAATGTTTATAATATCATTTCATTCCAAAATTTGAAATATGCCAAAGTTTGACATTCCTGTTCTCCTACCATATGCGTATATAACTCGTTTTTACAGAAATGAGGAACATAATATGTAGGAAAAGATATTTGCTTTTAACAGTAAAGAAAGACAAAGAATGTTGTCCACTGTTTTATTGACAGGGCTGCCACAGGCGACTATTTTTCTATTATGTTCGCACCTCTATTTAAACAAAAATCCGATTTTGTAGAGTATAATTCTCTTGCAAATGTTCTCGAATAGTATGCCAAAAATTTTTGTTTAGAGAAAGTGGTGTGAGGTAGAATTAAAAGATTAGACGCCTGTGGACCCTTGTATTGATAAATTCTGCTTTTAACCTCCCCGGTCAGCGGGCTAGTGCAAGAAGACAATATTATTTTTGAATACATTATGCAACAATGTGCTATTATTAAATACTTTAAAATAGTAACTAACTCTTTTAGATGTTATTTGATATAAATTTATTTCATTTATTGATATTTCTTTAACTTCTTGATTCCATAAAGTATTCAACTAATAAATGTATAATCGTATGTGTATATCACTGTAAGCGTATAAAAAGAAATAAAAATAATCTAAAAGTAAAATAATTTTTAGACATTGATAACAATATTAGCAACTAATAAATGTGTAATCATATGTGTATATCACTGCAAGCGTATAAAAAGATAGAAAAAGAATCTAAATATAAAATAATTTTTAGACATTGATAACGATATCATCGGTCGGGGGAGGGGAGTTACGAATGATAACTTATGATATCGTAAGGGGGGAGGGGGTCCAAAATTAGCAAAATGTTCACAACGTTATATATGTAATAGCCGCAAAATATGAATGGGTATACCATATAAGTTCAAAGAGATATGAAGCCTAAATAATATCTAATATTGCTATTCTGTATAACTCTTTTTTAATCTTATCTCAATCTGTTTTTTTGTTTTTTTTTTAGATGAATTTAATTCTGTACTGACAATAGAAGTATTGCAAATTTAAACTTCATTTGGCATTTCATAAACCTAAGTTTAGCGTGGTAATAATTTTTTCCTTTTACAATGTAGCAAAACAAAATCCTTGTTCAAAGTTTAAACTTGGCATTGTGCTAAGCGCGCTTGGAAAGGAAGTCGCAAAATTGTAACGCCGCCGCTTTGGTCCGTAGCGCCTTTTTCCAGATAGGTTTTTAATTAACTTTAAAAGGCACAGGAGTGTATTAAGAGATCACTCAATGGAAAGTAGTCGCGAATCCCATAGTATTTATGTGATTAAATCTAATTAAATTTGTCTGTTTTTAACATTTTGACGTTTATTGCTTGTATAATGCTACAGGGCATTACATTACACAAATATATCATTAAAAGTTGTTATCCAGGCTTTAAAAGCTGATAGTACATAGAGTACTGCGCCCCTGTCTTTATGTATGTCCAAACCGTCCGTAACTTTAAGGGTTAATATATCTGGTAATTACCAACGATTTTTTTCAAAAATCATTACTAACAATGCTTTTATACTTCTGCTACGATAGGTACCTCCAGCGCTCCTCATCACTTTTGCTGAATGCCCGCAAATCAAATTTTGTGTGTATCAGAAAATTGCGCTTCTCTCAAAAACTATCTGACATAGGGTAATCACTATAATTTTCCTGCAAGGTTTAAAATACCGCCTACTCCCTCTATTTTTTTCATAATTTTAGTTTCAGTAGATTCGGAAATAGATGGGGGGGAGGGGGGGAGAGATATTTTTGCACTACATTTTCGACGACATCTCTGAAAATATAATACCTAAAATTAAAAGAAAGTTATTTTTGAATTCAGCATTACAAAATCTTTCACACGATACCTCACACGATATACAAAGAAAAGATTTTTTTTTTCAAGTAACTTAATTATCCCTGTACATTTTTCCTAATATACTTGTGAATGTTTAATAATCTGTAAATATGTGGGTTAAGAGTCTTTATTACCTCCCACCAATTTGAACTTTCCACGGACCATAGTTTGCGAGTAAAATGCCTGTGACAGGCAGACAGACAGACACAAGAGTGATCTTATAATGGTTCCGTTTTCATTTTTTAAGTACGGAACCCTTAAACAATAAAACTTTTATATTTTAGTACTTTATGAAAACCAATCATACGCATTTAACAATGATTAATTAACAATGTAGTTATATAATGGAGATCAAATTCAATAATGAATATTTACTTTTTAAACACATCTTTTCAGTAATTTAATATTTTGCATTTAAATTAATTGAAATAAACTATTTAAAAGTTTTTTTTAGGAAATTAACACTGAATATGTTTTAATAAAAATAACCATTTTATGATTTATAATTATCATTAGTTTAGTAGAGATTTAATTATAGATAATATATGTGCAGAAATAAATATTTGCTTACCCCCTCCCCCCAGAAAACTTTGCTACGCACCCGCCTCACTAAGAACGTTTTGAAATAGTGCCTCAGTTTAAAAATTTATCTCCGGATCCCAAGTCGACTCTCTGTACATCTGACCAAAACTTTCTATTTTCATGTAAAATAAAATATAATTAATTCCTCAACGACACAGAATGATAGATCTTTCTCAAAGAGCATTTGAAACACTTCTGCGATTTCAAACTAAAAATTTACTATTTTTGTTAAATCTGCAGCTTTTAATGAGCACGTGAAAAGCATCTTGTAAGTTTAGTCATATATATATTGCTTGGTTTATAATTTTGCACTCGCGTCTTGAGTCAGTCATGACTGATAATTATAAGCTGTGAAGTTCATAGCAATAAATAAAGAGTGTCTCCTTTGAACAGACAGAGCTCAAATCAATGAGTAATGTTGAAAAATTCCGAAGTCAGAAACGACATTTTGGAATACAGAAAGTTTCGTTTGAGTTTCAGTACGGCCGAATTTTCGGCGAAACTCAGATTTCGGGACGTAGACGAAAGCACAGCCAAATTTTCGGTCGATCTCTAGTAATAAGTCCCTCAAGCTCATTCATAATTTCAAACCAAGTAATCAAGGCAGTTCAAAAAATACAATAAATAACAATTTTTATTTAGGAATCAGAAAGGTGAAATGAGAAAGGACGACTGATTCTATTTTGTCACTAAAATAAATTATATGCTCATATAGAACTATACAAAAGAAATTTATGCTTTAAATCACTACTACACATTATAAATAAATCCTGCACGAACCTTTACAACCACGATATTTTGCTTATCTACACATACACATTTAAACCCACACAATACTAAAATCTTGACTAAAGTTTACTCAATAATATTTCTACATTTAAATCACTCGATAAACACTAAACTTCGATAAACACTAAAGCAGAAGAGTGTCAATTAAATAAAAAATCACAACTTCATAAATTCAAAATTATATTATTGTGCAAGAATAAATACAGAGTAATAACAAAAAGTTTCATTAAATTATATCGGAAATTTTGGATTCTTAGAGTCAATTAATAATGGGTATCCGGTTTTACCCTACTTTGCCCTACCAATTTGTTTTAGAGCAAAAGTAAGCAGAGAAAAAAAACCTCTCGAGTATTTACACCACCCGAAGAAGAATAGCCATCAATGATTAAATCATCATAAATTTCTTACATCAAGATTTTATTTTAATTATAATTGCATAAAATAAAGTAAAAAATACTTTGCGAAAGGTTAAAGAATTTCATCACACCGAATTCGCGTTACTTCTGAATAATCGCTTTTCTAATTGTTTACTAGAGAAATGCTCCTTTACGAGTACTAACAGAACTGCTACCAAAAATTCAACATAACCGCATCAATGTATCAAAGATTCTGAAAAGCCTTCACTTGTCTAAGGGAACTTTATCCTCAGAAAATAATAGATTTTCGAATTTATCAGAAATAAAAAACCCCTTTTGCTGCTCGAAAATTTCGGAAATGACGTTCTATAACCTAGGGATTTTGGAACTAGGAGAGAGCTCCTTGGCCCCAAGTAAAAATAAATTAAATCACTTATGAGTATACTATGTTACTAGTATGCCTCTTACCTCTGTAGTATCAATGAATCACGTCAATATTCTCTACGCAAATGAACCAGGGCAGTTTAAAAACACCTTTTTTTTTTTGTTTTGAACCCAAGTTTTCCTCCAGGATGCAAGTAACCACGATTTACGTTATCTGTTTCTTTTTTAATGTAATGCTTTTTAGGTTTTTTATAGGTTTTCTCCTAACGTTTCAGAAGATAATCTAAAAGTTTCCAGAATCGTGGTTTACTATGAGACTACTCTGAATTTTCGAAAACACGTCTTCTATATCAAGGAACGAGCCTGTATTTTTTACAGTGAACTTGCCAAGCAGTGTACATTCCTTACAAACTTTTTTACTCTTTCTAAAGCGTGCATCTTAACCGTTATCCCATATAAGCCTGAATTTTTGTTTTCTCAAATTTGTTCGTAAAATCACTTTAAAATTTTGCAAAATGAAAATGAAAAATACTAAATGCTTAATATTTATAATATTATAATATGCATAATGGTATGTTTTGTATAAATTTAGATAAACTAAGCTTTTAAATTGCATATTATATACCATAATTAGTATTTTTATGAACTATTTAAAAAATATATTTATTTCTTTACAGAGACTAATAGCTTTATAAGTATTATTAATAATAAACTAAGAATTATCCTATTTGAGGCTAAAAAACAATTTATTTCATAATCATCTTAAAAAGGACTTTACATAAACAACTTTCCCCTAGATATCTAATAAAAATATATGCCCATTCGTACTTAGTGCCCTATATTTTGTACATTACAAAAACGCATAAAAAAACGGCATGAACCTGTAATTTCACAATTTAAAAAAATACATATTTCAAACAAGTCTACAAGCTAAGATAATGACCTGTATGTTTGGATCTTTGATAGAAAAAAATCAAATAAGCTTACTTTTTACATTTCACCATCTTCAATAATGAAAAATCTATAAACACCTGAAAAAGTCTTCATTTAAGCAATTAAATATCCATTTTATGCTGTCATCTCTCGTTTAAGCTTAAAGACATTACTGATAATTATTTCATACAATTTTGATGTTATAAAGAAGAAGAAAATTAAGCAAATTTATTAAAATCGAAGCGTCCCAATAATGGGACGCTAATATGGACTATAATTGGGTTAAATGCATAGTGTAACTCAGGGGTTTCATGATATTTTTTGCCATTTTGCGCTTTCTATTAGACTGTCTTTTGGTGAACTATTATGTGTTACTTACGGGTGATAACATGCATTTAAGGTCGTGATGTCTGTTTTTGTTCTGATTGGTTATAATATGGAGTTTGTAAAATCTTTTGTTCACACTGCTTCCAATGTGCTCGACTGGCGTCTTTTCTCTGTCTGTATTGGGTATAGACCTAGAGGCAGCAGCACAGACAATCATCTCATCGAGTTCACGGCTGAAATTCCAGAATTAGTTAAAACTCGATTCGCATATTAAAACGCAATCGGTCTGCCAAGTCATATCTTGGTGGAAAACACCCGAAAATCCGATTTTAGAGGTTGACTCGTAGGTTTACCATTGTATTTTCCTGCTCCAAGTCCTCCATGTTTTCATATATTTGAGTAGAGGAAAACACAGTAGTAAACCTACGAGCAAATTGCTAAAATCGGGTTTTTCAGGTGTCTTCTACCAAGATATTACTTGGCAGACTGGTTGTGTTTTAATATGCGAATCGAGTTTTAACTAATTCAGGAATTTCAGCCGTGAACACGATTAGGTGCTTGTCTGTGCTGCTGCCGCCTCCTGATCAAGTAGTAATTATTTATTCTGAAAACTATGAAAACTATAAAAATTATAATGTCGTTGAATAGTTGTTATTATGCAGTGTAAACACTTTAAGGGGGTCCGGGACACATTTTAAAATAATTTTTATTTATTGAGTTAAAATTCTGAATTTTTTTGTGATGGTTAACCTTATTATTTGTAAACAAAATCACATGATAAAACTTCTCAGAATTCTTTTTAAAAAATTTAAATTTAAAATTTATTAAAAAAGTGGGGTAATTTAAAATCGTTATAGCTCGAAGTATTGTTTATAGAATTTTAATTTTTTTCATTTAAATAAACAGAAATATATAAGTTTTAATTTTGATTCAGCATTTTTAAAAATATTAATTTATAAAAAAAATTAAAAAAAATTAACGAAAATTTTTTTAAAAAAGTGGTGCAACTTAAAAAAAAAAAAATCATATTTTCAAAAGTAAGTATTTTTTTCAAATTTTCTGAATCAAAATTAAAGTAAAACAATTGAAAAAGATATGTTCCAAGTTTGAACTCTTTACCTTTAACTGTTCTCGAGTTATAAGAATTTAAATATAAGAAATGGTGAAAAAACCTAACACGAAGCAAAGCGCATTTTTACAAGAAGTCGTTTCCATGACAGCCATTGCTTGAAAGCTAGATTTTGAAAACAAACTAAAACGAAAAAATTAATATTTTTTTGTTCTAATTCAGATAAAAACATGATTTAAATGTCATTTTAAGCAGGAAAAAACAGAGAAAGTTTTTATGAAATAAAATGTTTTTGCAAAATTTGAAGATTTTTGTGTCCCGGACCCCCTTAAAGTAAGTATATAATTTAAAATTATCATTTTTTGAGCAAATTTTATTATTTATCTCAGGAGTGATATTATGACATTATTTCCAACAGAAACATAAATATTTTTTTCACTACTTTCCTAGTGGATAATTAAAAAAAATAAATAAATAGATTCAAATGCAATGTTTTCTGAACAAAATAAAAAATCACTTATTAAAGGGTTAGTACATCCGTTTAAGATATTATTTTGACATTTTTCAACAATATATCTCAAAATTATTTTACGATAAGCTTCGCTTTGAAGAAAAAAGTGTATATTCTGTAAATAATGGAAATGTTCGCCAAGAGAAATAAAAGTTTGAGATAAGAAGATATTCCCTCAAAGGAAGGGGAAAAAGGGAGTTGTTATGTATTTCTACCAAAGCCTACTGAAGAAACACAGTAATAAAATATATTGTAAATTATATATTAAATATATTTCTACATTCTTCGAATTTATGCAATTTTTCTAGAAAAAAGAAAGATGTTATATATTGCATGAACAAAAGATTCTTATTCGTTTAAAAAAAATCTAATTATAAATTATATTAATCAGTCAGTATACAAATCGATTAACTTCACTTTTGAAAAATCTTAAATTTTAAGTGTCAAAACACTTGATATAGTCATAACTTTTTATATTTGTAATAACTTTCCTGAATAATAAAGATTAAGACCATTAAATGATAAAATTCTTTGGCCATTGAATAATAAATAATTTATTTCTGAGGCCGTTTTGATTAACTCCATACTCTATAATGTAAATCGTTGCGATAAATCAACTGAAATGCTCTAGAAAACGTTGAATGATAACAGTAAATTTTTCAGTGTCGACTTATCAAAATTAAAGTAAAATAAATTACTGCTGAGCTAAGCATAAAAGACCGGTCACGTGAGTAACAGATCTGAGTAAGACGAGTCTATTTGTGATAATACAGTCGACGCTCGTTTTTACGAACTCGTAGGGAACACCCAAATAGTTCGTAAAATAGAAAGTTCGTAAAATAGAAAAACACCAAAAATGATATGAATACGTATATTATTTATGTCTATTTTTATCAAACTACCCCCTCTTCATGGATGAATCAGTATTTCAAGATTATTTATTATTTAATAAAGTTATACATGTATTTTTAAATATACAAGAAATAAAAGAAAATGCACAAAAAATAATTTTAGTACAGAGAAACATACGTTACCATGCTTTGAAAATATTACACATGAAAACGCAGACTGTATTAGTACTGAGTAGATGAAAATACATAGATGAAAACATGGATAAAAAATTAGGAATGGAAATAATCATCTTTTTTAAAAAAATCCCTTTTTGAAAAATATGTGTTTCTATTTTATCTATGGAAATCTTTACTACCTTTACCTTTCACAGTTATTGTTTCCTTCAAAAAAGTGCCTTAGTCCTGACAACCACTACTTGAAATTGTTGCTATGCCCCCTCCCTACGAACGAGATTGGGGAAAATCAACACATTCTTGGACTGTACCTAATGTCTCATTGTACCTCTATAGAGTTTAACTGACGTTGGCATTTCATTATGATACTTAAAATAAATAAATAAATAAATAAAATAAAAATAAAAGAAATTCAGAAGTACGAAAACTGAGTTCGCAAAAAAGAGATTTTAATAATCTGTAGTTCGTAAATGGGAGCGAAAAATTACGTTGATTCTATGGGAGCGTATTCGGGACCACTCTATAGTTCGTAAAATCGCAAGTGTTCGTGAAAAAGAGGTTCGTAAAAACGAGAGTCTACTGTATGACTGAAGGCAATGGAAAGGGAGTTACACCTAGTATTGCTTTAATGGGGAATAGAGAGGAGAATAAGTATTACTATAGTAGTTTCTACTAAATTTCATTCCTCCTGTTAAACATGATTACTATAAAAACATGACAACAAATCGAAATGACAAGTCCTCACATACACCTGATGAAGAAGACACTATTTATATTGTTGATGAATTAATCACAAATAATATATTATAACAGAACTGTCAATATTCATTTTTATGAAAAATCTGTAATAAAAACATATAGTAACTAACTTTTTCTGTAATAAAAAACTTAAAAATTCCAACACTGAATTTAACTTTATAACTTTTTTTCATTTGCCAAATCGATTAACTCCACCTGTCACATAAAAATTGTAACATTACTGACGATTATTTTTTGGCTATTCTTTCTTATTATTTTTATATACCGTTAGATGAAAGCTATATCTTTATTTATGCACTCTACAATATATTTTTGAATTTATATTATAAAGTGAATTTTAAAAAACAATGTACATTATTTCATCGCATTTCTCAACTTTTTGTTTTATTGAGTCAATCGATTTGTGCACTGAACGGATCATATGATAAAAAAAAATATATAGCCTACAGGAAATTGGTATATTCCTTTATTTAACTTTTTCTCGGGAAACTCCAGTCACTTGGGATACCGCACTATAAACGATTACTTGAAAAAATCTGTTTTCTCTCAACACAGTAACGTCTACATTTACTAGAGAAATTTTTCTAGGATAATCTTTATTTTTTAATGGAAGTTAATTTTGAAAAATATTTCATTTATAAATTAATATGTAAACATTTTCGTAAAAAAAAAAAAAAAAAAAAAAAAAAATATTTCAAAAATATCTTTAAAAGATTTTTCCCTATTCTGACGTAGAATATCGTAAGTTTGTCAGAAAATAATGTCGGGATGTCGCATTAATAATTTATCATTATGGTATTGACAATACATTTTGAAATTACAAAGAAATACTAGCAAAAATTCAACATAACCACATCCATGTACCACAGATTCGGAAAACCTTCACTTGTCTAATGAAACTTTATCCTCAGGAAATAATAGTTTTCCGAATTTTATAAAAATAACAATGCTCATTTACTGCTCGAAAATTTCGCAAATGACGTACTGCTACTTGGGGTTCTTCGAGCCTGAAGATAGCTCCCTGGTCCCAAATAAAAAAGTATTTAAAATCAGTTTAAAAATTCAATTTATTTTTGAAATCTAATGCGTTTTTTGGTTTTTGGTAGGTTTTCTCCTAACGGTTCTGAAGGTAAACTAAAAATTTACAATGAGATTACTCTGAATTTTCGAAAACATGTCTTTTATATCAAGGAACGTTTTTTCAGTGAACTTGTCTAGCAGTCTACATTCCTTACAAACTTTTTTACTCTTTCTAAAGCGTGCATTTTAACCCTTAAATATATAGTATAACGCAAGAGTTACATGGTCTTTTTTTGCCATTTGGCGCTTTCTATTGCTCTTTTTGTGAACTATTATGCATTACTTACGTGTGATAAGATGCATTTAAGGAGGCGTAGTCTATTTTTGCTCTGATTTGTTATTACGGGGAGGTTATAAAATCTTTTGTTGATACTGCTTGAAGTATGCTCGACTGGCGTGTTTTCTCTATCTTTATAAGGTAGTCATTATTAATTCTGCAAACTATTAAAAGCATTATAAAAATTATTATATCGTTCAATAGTTGTTACTGTACATTGTAAAAAGTTTAAAGTAAGTATGTAATTTAAAATTATCATTTTTGAGCAATTTTTGTTATTTAACTCAAGCGTGATATTATGACATTATGTCCAACAGAAAAATAAATAAATTTTTTCACTAGTTTTCGCTCAACAAAATTAGACTCAAATATAATGTTCTGCGAAGAAAATAAAAAATCACGCTTTATAGGGTTAATACATTCTTTTAAGTTATTATTCTGACATTTTTCAATAATATTTTTCAAACTTATTTTCTGATAAGCACCGTTTTGAAGAAAAAAGTATATTTTCGGTAAATAATGAAAAGGTTCGCCAAGAAAAAAGAAAAAGTTTGAGATAAGAGAATATTCCCTCAAAGGAAATAAAAAATGGAGTTGTTATGAATTTTTATGAAAGCTTACTGGTAGTCCTAAATGTCTTTCTCGCAGAACTCGTGCCCTGAAGCAACACAGCAATAAAATGTATTCTAAATTGGTTCATAAACAGAACAAATGAAAGTTCCATCTCTAAATACTGTTTGAATTTTTCAAGTATATAGAAATATATTTCTACGTTTTTCGTATGTATTTACTTTTCTTAGAAAAAAAAGATGTTATATAATGCATGAACAAAAGATTCGTATTCGTTTCAGTAAAAAACTGAGTATAACTTTTAAAATTATATGATAAAATACATAAAACCTGCAGGAAATCTATATATTTTGCTATTTAATTTTTTCTGAGGAAGTTTCAATCCCTTGCGATACCAAACTATAAACATATACGAAAAAATGCTTTTGCTCTTAACACAGTAATGTCCTCATTTTGGGGAGATGGGGGATGAAAGGGACATTTCGTCTTTATAAGCTTATAGAATAATGACATTAAAATATATTACTTTCAAATTTGCGCCAAATTCTTGTCTAAAACCTTTGCTTTGATACAACTAAAGCCTCTTATCCTTAAGTACAGCAATTAAAAGTATATACGCATTTTTATAAATTAGAAGAAATGTCCCTTTAAACCCCATTGTAGGGGATGAAAGGGATATTGTGCGGGGTTGAAAGGGGCACACATAAATAAAACAATCTTATGAACATTATTTCTTTTTATATGAAATTACATTTTTAAAAAATAAAAGATAATTATACACTGCGACCGGATTATTGCGACCGGAATATCACCATAATTATTCCATTACCTTTCGCAATTTTTTTTCTTAATAATTATACTTCTTTCATAATTATCAAATAAGAGAATCGCAGGATGTTTTGGAACAAATAAAATTATTAGCTAATGAACAATTGCTTTAATAAAACTTCTGTGGTCATTGTCCAACTTTGATTAGCAAGTTCAAGTTTTTGGGATTGGCCACCTCCGAAAATGAACTCCTTTAAATTTTTACTTGGGAAAACGAATGCTGTTGAACAGAGTTACCTGATGCAGAAACAAAACACAAAAGTGTGCCAAGTTTAACACGTTAAGTGAGAAAATTGTTTTTCAATAAGTTTTACTACTATATTAGGTGGTTTGTGCTCTGTCATTAAGCCTGTTTTATCACAGTTATATATTATGTCCTATGTAAATTTATAGCGATCCATAACTAACTGAAGCTTTTTTTAAAAAAATATCAACATTAGCTTTGTTGAAACTTGTACTTCTTGTTAAACTAATGGCTATAGGTTTCTGAAGAGAAGGTAATGAATTTCGTTGCATTAAATCTTGGAACCAACCAATTTTAGTTTGCTTCTTTGTTTGCCAAGATAGGGACATATTTGGAGAGTTCAAAGCACCCGAATAATCATATTCACAGTTGTTTGTCAAAACCGTAGTTGGTATTAGATGCTTGGAGCAAATATGAAGCTAACTCATCTTATTGAGCTTCACTAAAGGAAGCTTGATAGGAACAACCTGAGGGGTTAAAAATTACAGTCGTGGAAAAAAAGTAAACACTTCCTACTAACCCCTCAACAAATTATCGTAGAAGAAAGTTACTGGTACCGAACGATTGGAAATAAGGTCTACTTTTAAATGATGTATATAAAGTTTGCGTAGGGGGCCATCTATATATTAAAACGAACCATAACTTTGTTTTTTTCAATAGCAGAACACAATTATGGCAACATAAATGAACTCTACATCCTTCTATTAGTCTAACAACAAGTTTTTAAGCAAATCGTACCACAAGTTTCCGAGAAATTAATTATTTTAAAAAGAGTGTATTTTAAGGGCTGTATTCAAATTGAAGTTCGGTACTCGATTATTAAGCGAGAGAGCTCCCTTCTTGATCAAGGAACCTTAAGCAGTCAATTAAGCCTGCATTACAGGATAGCATAAGAAATTTCAAAATACACTGCTCAAAACAATTAAAGGATATTTGAAGTTTTATATAAAATAAAGATATAAACGAAATTTTTTTTTGCCGAAAATAGAAGAAGAGAATCACAAATGCAAATTTTTCTGGTTTTCAAACTGTGGAGTATGCAAATTTTGAGTTCAACGTCAAAAACGTCGCTTCAGCGGCAGCGAATGAAATTTGACTTTCAACTGGATAAAAGAGAATGAAGACAAGGATGATCGGCATTCAGTGATTGCTTTGTTTCGATGAGTACGATGTCTCAGCGAAGTCATTTGACAGATTCAGAAGCTTTGAGAATTGTTGGTAGGTTAGAAGGGGGCCAAACTCAAGCCGAAGTAGCGCAAGCCATCGGAGTGTCACAAAGTGTCATTTCCAGGATCTGGAACCGTTTTTTGGAGAGTGGATGTGCAGGCCGAAGACCAGGGCAAGGTCGTAGACGGGCAACAACGCCCAATGAAGATCGGTATTTAGCTTTAACAGCTCGGAGACACCGAACCATGAACGCTACTCTTCTCCAACAACACCTTCGCTCGGCTACAGGCACCACGATTTCAACTCAGACTGTCCGAAACCGGCTCCATGCTGTAGGTCTGTATGCTCGCCGACCGATGGTATGTGTTAGATTAACATCAAGGCATCGTCGCGACCGCAGGGAGTGGGCAACCGAGCATGTCAACTGGAGGAGAAATGAATGGAGCAATATTCTGTTTTCTGACGAGTCCCGTTTTTCTGTGCATCCGGATAATAGGCGTATTTTCATCTGGAGGGACCGTGGCAGTAGGAATAATCCTGCGTTCGTGCACGAAAGTGTCAGATTTGGCGGTGGAGGAGTGTTGGTGTATGGTGGCATCACCATTGACGGGCGCACTGACCTCTACATCATTCGAGATGGAGCTCTGACTGGTCGACGATATAGGGATGAGATCCTCAGACCTACTGTAGTCCCTTACGCTGCAGCAATCGGAGATAACTTCATTTTAATGGACGATAACTGCAGGCCATATCGTGCAAACCTGGTGGAGGATTTCCTTTTCAAGGAAGGAATCGTTCGAATGGAATGGCCAGCGTGTTCTCCAGACATGAATCCAATCGAGCACGTTTGGGACGCTCTAGGAAGACGAGTTTCTGGCCACCAACAACCCCCACAAACTCTCCAAGAACTGGAAAGAGCTCTTCTGGAAGAGTGGGGCAGAATACCCCAACTCGTCATTAATAGCCTCATTGAGTCCATGCCTCAAAGGTGTTCAACGTTGCTGGCCGCCCGTGGAAACCATACCCCCTACTGAAAATGATTTTCTTTGAAGAAAACACCTTTTCATATTCTTTTTTTCTCATATGCACAAATTGTGTTTTTTCCTTTAGTACACAAATGCGCAATAAAATGCATTTTTTTTGCCAAACATGTGTAATTTATTCTCATAAAACCTACTATGTCTGTCGACCATGTATCAATCAGCTAAACAGTTTACCAGATACAAAATCCACCTAAAACTGCAATATCCTTTAATTGTTTTGAGCAGTGTATTTAGTCACTTTTATCATAGACGGCCCCTTAAATCATCATTTTGCCGTTTTTTAAGCATAATTTGAAAACAACTTGGAAGAAAAAAGTGAAATTTTGGATTTCCATAAAGCAGGACTTAATAAATCTGAATCCATCAAAAAAATTGTAGGTTGCAATTCTTAATTTTTGTGAATATTATAATTCATATCAGAAAATTATAAAAATTGCAAATTCAACGTATTTATGTTTGGGTATATTAGTATTATTGCTACACAAAGAATTAGAATATTAGGAAAAATAATTTCAGAAGTTATAAATAAAAATATGAAAATGTAATTTAACATTAGATGCACTCAATTTTGAATGATTAATTAAAAAACTTATCATACAAATGACTTGGAATTTGGTGTCTAGGCATAGTTTGAACCAAAGATTTCTAATTTCTCGTTAAAATTGAGCATTGCCATTGAAAAAAATGAAGTTTGGATTCGTTTTAATATGTAGGGCCCATGTCCCTTTAAACCTCTCCGTTTCTGTCCCTTTTAACTCCATACCCAACTAGCGAAATTAAAAATGCATTCATGCATGAGAGTATTTTAGCTAACAAAATATACTGATATTCACATAAAGTCCCTACTTTACTGTGTTAAATAACATAAATTTTATAATGCTAAACACAATATTACTGTATTAGAGAAAAAAATGAAAAGAAACATCAAAATTTACATTTTTATATCAAAAAAAGGTTTTGTTTTCATCACCTACAACGCTACAATTGCTGATGTTAGTTATAAGCATTATTAAGACAGAACAAGTATCGTCATCGATTGAGCCAAAGTTGAAACTTTGTACATTTTATTTTCTTCCTGAAATTTTGAGTGTCCCTTTCATACCTTGTTCCTTTCATCCCCAGTCTCCCCTACTAGAGAAATTTTTCCAGGATAATCTTTATTTTTCAATAGAAGATAATTTTGAAAATTCTTTTATTTATAAATTAATATGTAAGCATATCTTTTTCCTCAAGAAAATATTTCAAAATGACTATTCTGACATAGAATATGGTAAGTTTGTCAGAAAATAGTTCGGAATGTCACATTAGTAATTCGTTGTTGTGATATTAACGTAAGTTTTTAAATGACAACTTTGCGAGTTAGTTACTTTAATTTATTTCAATAGTATTTCAGCAAACTAAACCATCAAAAATAGTTTTTTTTCCATCATATAAAATAATCTTTATCAGTTCTAAATCCCGTGACATAAAATTTTCAGCCTGTTCAAGTCTTTAGTACCGATGGTGATTAAAGAGATTTCGTGTCTTTATCAATCCCTAAATAGTCACCGTAATTCGATTTTAAGTCATTCCCAATATTAACATGAAACTTTCCAATGATGAAATAAATCTTCTTTTATCCTCATATAATGCTAACAAATGACGGCTATTGTTTCGAGAGTAAATATTTTTCTCTCATCAGCAGGTGAGATTAGCTTACAGTAATTACCCAGGCTAGGATAAAAACACTTCTGCAAGAAGTATTAGATTTTTTGAAGTATATCGTAATCGAAAATGAAGGGAAATGAAACACCCTAGACAATAAAAATTGTCGAGAACGGAAGAAAGGGTACACTAATTAGAAAGGAATGCATAGAAAGCATATAGACCAACTTATAAAAGACAACCTAGAGATGAAAAAGAAGAAAGAAACAGAAAACTCATTGAAGGTTGGGCCACATACAGTTATCGAAAGCTCCTCAGATAACGGAATCAAATTATTATTTAGAAAAAATAAAGTTAATAAGACCAATATAATAAGAATTAAAACAAAGGGAGAATTTTTTTAATTATTGTTAAAAAAGGGGGGGAAGAGGGTAAGGGATCTATGGAGATAATGGACGGGGACAGGTGTTAAATATGTTATCAGAATGTAAATAAAAGTTGGAGTGTACTAAATTACTAGGTAAACAGATAAGTTCAAAAAGTAAAATAATAAGGATAATAAAAATTATTATTATCGTTATTATTAAAATAATTCAAATAAAAAAAGTAACGCATTACTCAAAGGTTAAAATATAAGATGAAGAGAAAATACTAAACGAATTTTAAAAAGAAGTTTTAAGTGCATTTTTCCAGGCGGTACAGATAGAATTTGCATCAGGTTTTTCATTATCAATTTTACCTCCACTGAATAAATACATAGGTATTCTATAAGACCCGATTCCTTTACATTTTGCGCACAGGAAATAATTTTTTTGTCGGAGAAATTAAAGACATGGTCGTGCACCAATGAGTGCCTTGCTATGGCTGATTTATATAATTGTTGCTTTTTAACGTATGTCTTGTACTCAGATATTCTTTTAAACTAGCCTTATGTAATAGGCTTAAAATACTCTTAGTTTGACCGAGAATCCCTTTAGCGTGTTGGTCAGCGCGCCTGTTTACCACGATACAGATCCCAAGTTCGATTTCGAGCTCACTCTCAGAAATAAAACTCTCAATTTTGACGATTCAGCAGTCCTCGAGCTATATTTCGTTGTTTTTGACAATCATTTTGTATCAAAATCACGTGACTTTTAACGACACGTAAACTCTCAAATATTTGACGAAGGTGTTTCTTCACTCACGACCAGACTCAATGCATTTTAAGGAAACCGTACCTCCTCAAATCCTGCGACTTTAGCAAGCAAATGTTTGCTTGTTTATGTTATTCCTGTCATAATTTATTTAAAAAAATTATGTTATTCCTGTCATAATTTATTTAAAAAATTGCACTTTTTAGCGCTTTTCAGAAAATGCTGAAACACACGTACTTATTGTTTCTGCATTAGTTATTTTTTTAGCTGTTAAAGTTTTTAAGAATGTTTATTATTATTTATATTATTATTATTATTATTATTTTACTTTGCTGGCTATGGTTTAATTCGAAAAGAATAAATTTCCTGTGTTTTACAAAATCGTTCAAAAAGAAAATTTGGTCAATAAAGTTTCAAAATTCCAAGATCTCTTTTTCATTTAAGAAATATATTCATATAACTATCAAATTAAATATGCATAATTGATCCCTCTCCCTTCTCTTCTGTAAACAGTAAAGTGTTAAAATCTTAACCAACTACTCAAATTGATAAAATCTCCCCCATATGTACTTTAAAATTCGTTATTTCTGAGCAACGAATTAACCAGACCATATTTTAATCATTCATCGATCAAAGAAAATTTTCCTAATAAATTATATTAATCAAGCCATATTATAATTATTCATATTAACCATAGGAAATAATAATAATAAATTAGTCTTACTAATTAAAACTTGCAAGAATTATAAGTATAACACCATCGATAAAATTACAACCAACCTTATAAAAGTATAAATATACAGTAGAATCCATTACATGCATGTAAAATCGTATCTGTTCGAGGACTCAATAGCGTAATAGCTAGAGTGACCGTCTCCCACACCGGAGGTCGTGAGTTCGAATCAACCCGAAGACCGAAGCTATTATTTTTTCTCCTGTCGATACAAGAGCTTCCAAACTGTTCAATAGGTGGCACCACCAGCCCTCTGATTGCATTTTTCAAATAAGCACTTTTGACGAAATTGTTATCCTCAAACAAGCGAAGAAAGTAATTTTCTCAATATGACGAAATATTCGCTCGGAGCATATCCCAGGAAATGGTTTCGTCAAAAATGAAGAAAATTTCGTGAAATCTGAGTATCCATTTCTGAGAGTGTGGACTGGGCAAGGTGCACTCAACATTTCACCACTTCTGGGCCAATAAAATGGGTATGAAGCTTGCTTGGAAAGTAAACACAAAGGGCTCCGCGTTAGGCTGGCCACCTGACCGAGACCTATGCTGCATACCTCACCTCGGGACAATCGTTGCGAAAACTGGGCTGAACACTGTAGTTCAGGGTCCTAAATGGATTGAACAGCCGCACAGTGGTCCCAAATCGCGATCAAGTGGCCAAACATCATTTCTAGCTTTCCTGGTGGTTGTATATCCTTCATTTTTAATTTTATAACATTCTAAATGACATTACATAGCTAATATAAACTAAATGTAATTGTTTTTTTTAGGGGAGAGGATTTGGGGGGGGGGCGCAATAGAGGGGCCAAGTTTTTATTAAATTTAAATTTTCTTTTTTTACGGGATTTTTTTTACAGGAATGAGAAATTTTCAGTTTTGATTATGGGGAATATTTTCCCTTTTTCAAAACAAATCATCTAATTCAATAGATGATGAAAATGTGAAATTTTAACCCCCCCCTCCCTCCCTCCCTGAAAATGTACAGGTTAAAATCTTATTGATTTTTTCCTTTTTAATGTTATTGCAAATTAACAATAAAGAGTATAACCAATCAGTATAATACATAAAGAATCAATCAGCTGAATTTTGCCATCCTCCCCCCCAGCACACCCAACATACACACACATACACACACACACACGTGAAATCTCCCCTTTTTCCATTTGTCTCTATACCAAGGAAATTATAAAAATATCATTGCTATTTTTTAAGTTTTCAACATCTATTTACTATGAATTAATAATAAAATCATTAAATTCATTAATTACATTACTTTCAAAAATTTCGCCCCCCCCCCTTTCTTTTGTTTCGATCTATTACGCAGAGAATAATACCTTTGAAATTCCAATAAAAATGAAGAAGCTGACTTTGTTACTTTATTTTGGTAATATTAAATAAATAATTACCTCACTAATTTTCTAGTATATTTGAAATTTCCGCTTCTCCACTCCCCCCCCCCCTCCTGTCCTCTCCGGTATAAAATTCTATCATCCCTAACAGTTTTAAAAATTTTACAAAAAAAAAAATCAAAACTATGTTTTAATATAACACAATTTTATATCTTTTTATTGAAAAATAAAATAAAATCTGTTTTTTAAATAAACCTTCAGAAAAGCGGATTTACACATTTCAAGTAACTGCAACATTTCATCCCAAGGGTTGAGCGAATTTTTCATATATTTTTTAATTTGTTAAAGTATTAAAGTATTCATTAAAATTTAAATGTGCATATAAATTAATACAATTAAATTAACATTCATATAATAAACTGAAAAAAATAAACGCAATAAAAAAATTTACAATAGATTTATGTGACGATACTTGAAAATTAAAGTAAAACTTAATAATACTACTTAGCCCGTTAGGGACCATGGTTGCATATATGCACCCTGAAAAAGAGCATAAAGAATTTGCGTTAAGCACCAGTAAAAAAAAAAAAAAAAAAAAAAAAAAAAAAAAAATAGTTAATTTAGTTTAGTTAAAATTTAGTTAAATTAAATATTTAGTTTCTTTAATTGGAGCATTTTTTTGATTGAATAAGTAAAGGTAACTCTTTTTAAAAAAGTGGTGCCAACCGAATAAAATTTGCTTAAAAGCCTCCGGTCTCGAAGGGGTTAATAATAAAATTTATTTGTAAGTAGGTAAAACATACTTTTCAAATAATCGGGAAATTTAAAACATTAAATGATGTTTCCCAGTTGATTGAATTTCCCAGACATGCATGTTGTTAGAATTTAGTATATATATATATATATATATATATATATATATATATATATACAAACTGAACTTTAAATATGTACTTTTCAAAATAAGGTCAAGTTTTAATATTATTTTTTATGTAAACGAAAAAGACAAAGGAAAAATTGTAAAAACAAATACAAATATATATATATAAATAAAAAAATATCCCCAACTCTTAACCCCCCCCCCTCCCTCTGCGAATTAAAAAAATGAAATTGACAGTATTATGTTAATTAGAATGTTGCATTATATAAACACTGACAATTCTGGGTCAGTGCGGAAATTAGATTGACTTTAAACCCGATTACTCATGTTGGGCTAATACTGGCAATATCCAATATCCAACTTCAAACTGGTAGTTCTCAAAAAGTCGCAATAAATCTCTTGGGATATGATTTTAGATGGCTCATTCTACATTTTGTACTATAAAAGTCCGAGGAACTCGGAAGGACTTTTTTTATATATCACTTTTTATGTACAAAAATGCCTTAAAACTGTGTATTTTTTAAAAAATTCCTCTTTTTTTAATTTTTGAGATTTTTGCAATCGAAAAATCAAATTAAATATGTAATTTAATGTTGTTTCAGAGAAGTGCAAAGAAGAAAACGAGAAACTATCTGAAATGATCTTAGTTAGGGTGTGAATGCAGCGAATTTGCCTGAAATTCACGTAACAGCAGAAAACGCTAAAAACTCCTAACTTCACATAAGCAATGCTAATTCATGTGAGCTGATAAAAGCAAAATATAACAGAATATAAATCGTCATATATTTCTAAATACTGTAGAATAGATTTCATTTCGAAATACGAAACTTCGATTTTCTGATTTTTGGCCACATAATTGCGATTTGGGGACCACTGTACGCCGCAGCATTTTTTTTTTCTTTAATTTGACTGATGTATAATAATTTACAATTATTACAAAGAGTATTATAAACTACGGATTTATGTGTTAATGGAATTCTTGATTTAATTAAAATGAAATGAAATTTATTAGTTGGTTTAAAAATGACATCGAAGAAATGGAAGAACAAAGGTTTTTCAATGGGCATTCACTGTCTTTTTAATACATTTTAAATTTAAAATGGAAGGTTTTTAAAACTGATCAGTCCCTTCGGAAATAAGTTTATGGCACTGTATTCAAGGGATTGGGGTAGCCTTTCAAAGATTCTAGGCGTCTCATCTACGAGACACCGATTGACTCTAATGAAGACATCTTGCAAGACTTTCACTCGCTGCTGCAACTGTTCGTTAAGCATCTGGATTCTCCTAAAGTGTACGCCAGTCCCTTTCTATACACTGTCAGGCCTGTATCGATGTTGGTGGTGAAACATTTGAGCATTTACTGAAATTGTTATGTCACTGAAACGTTTGTTTTAATTTCCTCCGTATTTCTTGTTTTTGCCAACACTTTCCATTTCTGACCCCACATTGCTGTACCAAAATTGCTACTTTATGTGCATTTTACTTTCCCATGCAATTTGTCCCGTGAGTTCAGGGCATATCAATTATGATAATTCTATATCAATCTACGTAAGAAAATTGATAATTTTATATTAATGAAAATGAAAGTCACATCAACATACCTTCTGCAGCGTATAAAATATTAAGTAAATTTTCCTTCAAAATACAGGATGTATATAAAGTCCCGGACCCATTTTGATGTTTAATAACTCATAAAATAATAAAGATAGATTAAAATTAATAACATAAATGGTTAGCTAGACTCAAAAAGTTTCCTGACCCTTGTCAATGAACTTCCACGTGTGCCCCCTTCGTCGCACGGAGAATATCAAGTCGATTGTCAATTTCACGCCAGGTAGCGGCAAGCATGTCGGCATCCACAGAGGCTATTGCGGTTGTAATTCTGGCTTTTAAGTCATCAATGTTCGACACTCTCCTCCTGTAAACATTGTCCTTTACAAATCCCCAAAGGAAAAAGTCCAGCGGCGTTATATCAGGTGATCTGGGTGGCCAAGGAATTAGACCTCCTCGCCCAATCCATCTCCCTGGAAAATAGTCATTCAAAGAAGTACGAACGACGGTACCCCCCATGAGGTGGTGCACCATCTTGTTGCAAAATGACATGTGGCTGAAGCGCTTCTAGTAGGAAATACGAAGTTTTATAACATATCTAAGTATACCACTGATGAGACCGTCTCTTCTGTAAAAAAGAAAGGCCCAATTACTCGGTCGTGCATTAGTCCACACCACACATTAATCTTTGGGGAATCCCTTACTGCCTCACGGTATTCATGGGGGTTTTCAGATCCCCATATGCGCACATTATGGTGATTAACAATGGCAGAAACATGAAAGGATGCTTCGTCGGAGAACATTATGCGCTTCAGAAAATCAGCATCATCTTCTATTCTCCTTAGCATATCTGTTGCAAAGGCCATCCTCCTAGGCCTATCGTCCGGTTCCAAAACTTGAACAATTTGAACTTTGTATGCATGCAGTCTTAATTTTTTTTAATAACCTTGTACACCGTCGAAATTGGCATATCCAATTCTCTTGCCGCTGATCTCACAGATCTTCTAGGATTGTGTAAAAATGTCTCTCTGACACGCTCAACATCAAAATCACTTGTGCAGGGACGTCCGGAACGTTTCTTATCTGCGATACTTCCAGTTTCTAGAAAACTCTTTTTCCACCGCAAGATGCTGCTTTTGGATGGAGGATCGTTTTGGTAAATTCTTCTGCAATTTCTCTGTGCTTTCACTATCGATTTTGTTTCTATGAACCACCATAAAATCTGTGATTTCTCTTGTGGTGTATGCATTCTCCTTAATATCCGATCGAATAAAACATCACATACAAAAGTAACATAGAACAAACACATCAAAAGTAAACATAACATTCCAATAGTTGACTAAAACAAAAGAGAGAAAAATGCAATTAATAAGAAGACGATATTTAGAAAAGTACAGATATTTAGACTGGAAAATGAAATTATCTTAAATTAACCACACGCGCAGACGATATTTACAAAAGTAAAGATATTCAAAACTGAAAAGGAAAATATATGAGTTATTCCATCAATAAATGTCATAAGTTTGTTTATACCTTCATTATTTTATGAGTTATTAAACATCAAAATGGGTCCGGGACTTTATAAACACCCTGTATATATGTTTACTAGAGGCCTCAGTCCCCTGCGAACTACACCCGTCAACCCCCGTTCAGACTTCGCAGCTTCTAAAAATATAGTAATGTGCCCTGTTTAAAAAAATATTACCATGCTACGGAAGATTGAATGATATTATCAATATAACGGCGGCTATCTTCTGTAATAGGGTTGCCGTGCTTTTCTGTTTGAAAGTGGCACTTTCACTCCATCGGTTACCATGACCTCATCCATCGCTGTCGTAACAACTGACGGTTGTTTTCGGGACTAATAAGTAAGATCAATTACACATTTGAAAATCAGTTTGTATAAAATGGTTTGGTGTCGCTATCTTTCTGACTTTTATAATGACGCTATGGACTATATTCTTCCTTTAGGTTCACGGTTAAAAACTCTTTCTGCTTATGGGATTTGCTTTCAGAACCACGGTATATAGAAAAGCATTCTGTTCTAAAATTTTACGGTTATATTTTATGTTTTGATCAAGTTTTAGATACTTTCAGGAACAGGTATAGCTTATTCATGAATACTTTTCTGTATTTTAATATTCCATCATGCATAATTTCATGTTTTTTTTTACAATGCATACTGTTTATATTAATTAATAAGAATATCCAAAATTTCTAATATATGTTTATTGAATAGTAATTCGTACAAAGCAAATCGAAAGTATTTTGCGAACATTTACCTGTATTTCTGCTGCATCAACTGATATAATGGAAAGAATTCCGTATCCTGTTCTGGTTGGCGCGATTGCCGAAGTAATCGAAAATGGCGCGAAAAGGCCGTTTTAGCATTTTGCCATAATTTTCAAGATGGCGGGAAAGGTTGGTTTTTAAGTTATTATGAACATATTTTTATATTATAAACATTATATTGTATTATTTATATATATACTAGGGGGCTCTGCCCCCTTCAAGCTACGCTCGTCAACCCCCGTTCAGACACCGCAGAATCTAAAAACACGCTAATATGATCGGTTTAAAAAATATTATAGAAGATTGAATTATACTGAAAAAAGCTGTGCAGATCTCCCTGTAAACGGGTTTCCATTCAATTTCCTTTGATTTAAAAAATTTAAGGCCGAATCAGTTGCTATTAAGCATCCAATGGTTGTTTTCGTGTTTGATTAAAGAGGATCAGTTAAACGTTTGAAAAGAAGCTAAAAATAAAAGGAATTAAGTGTACAGAGTCTTTGTCTCCCGGTATTTTAAAACAATTTGTATAACAATAGCCTAAGTCATGTGACTATCATCAAGAGTTCCGGGCGAACCACTTCGCTTTTTATATTCCTGGTGCCATTTTGTTACTTTAATATTAGCCAGGTACAGGTGATAAGTCGCCAAATATTATTCTATCGCCATCATTTCATCTATATTATAATAGTCCAAGTCATGTAACTGCCATAAATAAATACGCTCTGATCCCTTCGCTTTTCATACGAAAGTTTGGCCCAGATATCATATACGGCCCCATATTGGCGCGATTTTTTTCCGACGCTAATTTGGGGAAAAGATCAACAACATCCGGCTTATCAAATCAAGCAAAATAACGATACTATGGCGCCAGTTAAGTACCCGTTGCGTATATGACATTGGCGTCAGAAAAAAATAGCGCCAATATGGGACCCTATGTGGCATCTATGCAAAACTTTTCCATTTCGATTTTTAAAAAAATCAATTTTTTTTTCGAATAATACTACATAAAAGCATTGTCGCAAAGAATTCTTGGTACTGTTACGCTAGCCGGGTGCAAATCTCGCCAAAACTATTTTTCAACTCGCCAGTTAACATTTTTTTTTTTCGAGTGGTAAATTATAACATTGCTTTGAAGTTGGAATTAAACGTCATCGTTTGTTACATCATTTAATATTTGGACAGATGCCATATACGCACCCGGTTTGGCGTGATTTTTTTTACGAAAATTAGGCGAAATCCTCGTTTTCGAATACCAGTTACGTATGTATTTTTGGTACTACTTAGTTATCCCGTCGACCAAAAATCTATCACCAAACTATAAGATTAAATGCCAATAATGGTTGATAAATGTCACATTCACTTGACTTTAAGCAAGTTACACGTCTTTACGTCATCAAGTGATTTTTATTTCGACGTTTTATTTGTATATTTATTAATGTTATATTATTTTCTTTGTTCTTTCGTTATTTAAAATAACAATTATGTCAATTCGTATAATTTGGTGAGTGGTTTGGCGAAATGGTTCGATGGAATAACTAAATAGTACCGTATTTTTTAATTATTTTCTATTATTTTTTTATTTTTAAAGGAAAATAACAAAAAAATAATAAACTATAGAACAAAACAATTTATGTAATAAAAAAAAAAGGAAATAAAGTAAATAAACACTTATCTCTATAATAATAGCCTAAGTCATGTGAATGTCATCAATAGTTCCGGGCTGACCGCTTCACTTTTTATATGCCAGGTGACCATTTTTTAATTTTTTTTATTTTTCGCGTGGTAAATTAGAACAATGCTTTGATATTGAAATTAAAAGTCATGGTTTTTGGTATTATTTATTATTTTTCTTTTCTTTTTCTTAAAAAAGGGAAAGAAAAAGTGAAAGTCATGAATTTCAAATTAAAATTATGTATTTTAAATAAAATGACTGAAATTATTATATTTTAGATGAATTTAATGAAATGTGAAAAAATGCGATTGGAAAGACAATGTTTGATGATTTATCACTTGGGCCTGTCTAGCATAAAAAGGTACTACTTAGTTATACCGTCGACCCATTTCGCCAAATTATACAAATTGGCGTAATTTTTATTTTAAATAGCGAAAGAACAAATAAATTGGTATAACATTAATAAAAATACAAATAAAACATCGAAATAAAAATAACTTGATGACGTAAACACGTGTAACTTGCTTAAAAACAAGCGAATATGACATTTACGACCAACCATTATTGATATTTAATCTTATAGTTTGGCGATATATTTTTGGTCGACGGGATAACCAAGTAGTACCCATAAAAATACGGAGTTCTTGATTTCTCTACTAGAAACTTCTGATTTGGCGAAATATTAAGAAAGTAAATTAAATTTTGGATAAAAATAACATGGTATAATGCTTAGCACACATCTAACGGAGACCAAACTGGTCGCCAAGAGCGGCTAGTTATTAAATAAACAACAATAGCCGGGTTACCATGTCAGCCAAAATAATGCCATTTTGGCGCCAATTAGGTACCCCGGTGCGTATATGACATCTGTGCCTAATATTTTTCTTTTCATTTCGTTTAAAAAAATAAAGAAGTTAAAGCCATTTATTTTAAATGTTTTTGCTTGTATTAAATAAAATGATAATGAAATACAAATTGAATTATGAATAAAAGTAACATGATACATTTCTTAGCATACGTTTAAGGGAGGCCAGACTTCTCGCCAAATTAGTTTAAAATAGTAACCTTTTCTAAAATCTGAAAAAAAAAATATCTGTTTGATTAAAATTTGAGTTGCCATCATTAAAAAAATGTATATAAAATTAGAAAAAAATTAATATTTCGAAAACTAATTCGAATTTAAAAATTCTAATACCAGTTTTGAAATCTGCGGATCAATATTGATTTTTGGTGT
Source organism: Maratus speciosus (assembly GCA_963932465.1). Lineage (NCBI taxonomy): Eukaryota > Metazoa > Arthropoda > Arachnida > Araneae > Salticidae > Maratus > Maratus speciosus. Next base: position 241,221,986 of record OZ010790.1, read on the forward strand.
TAATTTCATCGCAAAGTATTCCTTTTTTTAGGAGAAATCACCGTGAAACATAATCAGTTGTTTAATCAGTCGATTCAAAGAATCGTTACATTTCAGGCGTTTCATATATTCGGTTCATAAATTTGTTTCATTAGGATTTTATATATATAGGGTAGATATACAGGGTGCCCAGTAATTAATCGAAAATTTGAAACTTCAACAACTGTTTATTGGGACGTAATTGTGACGTAACATTTGGTGACTGAACACTGCGCGGTTTACAATTTACGGAACCAGAACAAACAAACCCTAGTAGACTCCACCCATTTAAAGGACCACACTTTATTCCTTATTTCCACGGAACCAACATTTTATTCCTTATTACCACGGAATGAACTGTATTGATGGTCTTTGGTTTATGCAACCCACAGAAAAAAAAAAAAAAAAAAATGGAACTTTTAGCTGAAATTTCCATGACAGAATTTTGGGTTTGAATTGTGCTGACGCAACAGGATAGGGGATTGATTGTCCTGCCTATTCTCCTGATTTGAACGCCCCTGGACTATTTTCTGTGGGACTACTTGAAGGACAATGTGTTCAAAAATCCTCCACAGTGATTAGATGTGCTCTGACAAGCCATTTCTGCTGAAATTTCCGGCATCATACTGCCAACTCCATTCGTTCAGTTTTGGACAACTTTGATCTTAGGCTTCGCCATATTGTTGCAAATAATGGGAAGTACTTCGAAAATCTTGTGCATTAATTCGGAATAATTGCACTTATTTGTGAAGTAGATATTTGTCTTTTATCTCTTCTCAAACTCTTTTACTATGCAATTCAAATTTTTGTTAAATTACTGGGCACCCTGTACATATATATATATATATATATATATATATATATATATATATATATATATATATATATATATATATACAGTAGAACCTCTTTTATCCGAAACTCTTTTAACCGAAACTCTCGATTAACCGAAATTTATCTTTAAAGATTTTTTTTTTTTTTTTACTATCACATTCCTTGTGTGCAAGCAGTCCTTTCCGAACCGAATTCCTTTCAATTAACATTGAGCTCCCAAAAGCTGCGGCGTGGACTAGAATAGAACACAGTAGGCGGAGGGAGAACCGAAATGTATAAATGTGATCTAGCAGGTGTTTTTTCTGTTCGCCGGAATATTAATTAAAAATTAGGTCGTTAATCGTAAAAATTAAAAGTGTATTGTGGAGGAGTAAGCAGTGAGAAAAGAATTCGAGAGTGTACCAAATAATTGTTCTGCTTCTCACTCGTATTAGTCTGCGACACATGTGAAATATAATTGTTGAAGTTATTCACTCAAGAATCGGTACTTCGTGATAGAGCTGCAAAGCAAAGCCAATCAAAACTGAGACAAACAAAACTTTGTTTCAAACCCTTGTGAAATATGTAAAAGGTGTTTAATTTCAAAATTCAAATTCAAGTAATTTATTCTGTTTTCTATTTTGCTGTTGCTTTATTTTTATTAAGCACTTGTTTCCATAATAAGAAATAACTTATATATTTGTCCTTAATCTTAAAATTGAAGCATTATCGATTATCCGAAAATTTCAATTTTCCGAAAGATGGTCGGTCCCAATTACATCGGATAATCAAGGTTCTACTGTATATATATTATGTATGTGATTATATATGCATGTATAAATACAGATTAGATACACATGTAAATAAATACTATATACTTATATATTTTTCACATTTTATATATTCATTATACATGTAAAATTAAAACATAATATTACATTATAAAGGTTAATATTATATACACCTTAAAACATATAAAAATGCACACACAAAATATTTACATAATATTACATTTACTGAAAAAAAATAGTTTCAGAAACCGGAAAATTATAAATTAAATAAAAAATTAATTGTAAAAAATATACGTATGCAAAATTATTACTTACCCACCGGAAACATTCAAGTAATAAAAAAGATATAGTAATAAAAGACGAAATTTTCACAATTAAACGCACTTCTCATATAATAATTTTTGTTCTCTCTTTTAAGATTCACGGGTACATATATTATTCAATTTAAAAGAGGTTAAAAATATTATTGTTTGGGCTTTTTAAATATTACTTAATATTCACCATTAAAAGTTTTTCACGCATAATAATTTAATTATTTTAAGCACTATAAATGTGGTGATTGTTATATTTGGGCATTTTACGTATGACATAATTACCACTTTTAATTGCGTTTCACGTGTATTAATTTTATTATTTTAAAGTTTTCGTAAATTTTTAATATTTTGACGTAATTTTCTCTATTTTCTGCTTTTAAACCTGATCATTTAATTCTGTTTTTGATAATTTCATTTTTTAGTTTCAATTTCAAAATTACGACAAAAAAAAAGAAATATAATAATCCCTATCATTTTCCCTTTTTTGTCATTTTTCCGCAAAAATGGAATTTTTTATGTCTATGAAATGTATGTCAAAGTCGAAGATGACAGAATATTTTCGGTTTATAAAATAAACTGTTTTTTGACGACTGAAATGTGAAAAAAAATATTTTATCAAATTTTTCTGAACACATAATATTGTCTACATCCTGAAAACGCAATATTGTCTTTACTACGATTGAAATATAAAAGATAATTTCAATTTTAATTTGAAAATGGCGAAAAAGAAGTAATAACCGCTATCGTTCTCAGTTTTCTCCCTTTTTCCACAAAAATGGGGTGATTTGGT